>CM058231.1:27142941-28342941 GCA_030180135.1 Orychophragmus violaceus | reverse complement strand
GATGTCTCTGGGCCCAAAACGATTTTGATAGCCCAGTCAAGCAAACCAATCTCTTCAGTCATGTAATTGTTGATGCCTTGCACTGCAAGCCCATTAACACGATTACTTCCTGCCTTACTCATGTAATTGTTGACACCTTGCACTGCAAGCCTATCGTACAATGAAATGAGTCTTGACAGTTGACAAGATTGGAAAGACATCAAGTATCACTTGATATTTGGTTGAGGAACGGAACCATTTAAAACGTTCAGTTTTACTATGTTTTAATTCTTATAATTAATTAATCCGCGATAACTGATCAATCCAATTGATCCGGTTTTGAATACCGGTAAGCATCGATCGATGCTACGTTAGCATCGGTCGATGCCAACCTAATCAAAACAATCGCCATCAAACCATTCACAGTGTTCGACCATTATTAACCAAGCTCGATGACCGGTCCAATCCAATTGAACCGATCCAACAATCTCGCGAGGCTGTGTCGATCGGTGCAACAATTGCATCGATCGACACTAGGCGAAAACTAGGTTTATTCGGGTTTTCGCCCTGCATCGATCGTTGCCGGATTGGCAACGATCGACACCATGCGAAAATCCCTAAGTATATTCGGGTTTTCGCTCTGTGTCGATCGATGCCCGATTGGCAACGATCGACACTTTGCGAAAAACCTTAAAACGTTTTTCGAACAAAACCCTAATCTAGGTTACTTTGATCAAAACTAGTTTTAGCATGCTTGTATCAACTATACACAGATTCAGATTCAACCAATCTAATCAACATGCTACAGATTCAATGGAACCCTAAAGCTCTGATACCACTGAAGGAATTTCTAGCAGTTCTAATCAGGATTAGCAACCCTAGTCTGAATTCCGAGCCTAGGATCTAAGGTTCATGTAATTGAATCTATCAGATCTCGAGATTACCTGATGAATATTCAGCGGAAGTGTTTGCAGATAATCGAGATCACGAAGCGCCTCAAATGCTGCGCCTCTACTGGTATCCACACGCACACAAACTGGACCGCAGGGATGCTAGTGCCTTACAGAGATCTAATCTCCAGAGAGGTTTGTTTCTGTGTTCTGGTGGCTGTGAATTAGGTTAGGGACGAGTTTAGGTCGACCATATATCTTATATATGTCGGCTTAAACCACAACGGAATTAACCAACGATTAAACCGAATTAATCTGATTAATCCGCGAGTGCATCGATCGATGCACTATCTGCAACGATCGATGCTATCCCAGAACATTGATATCGAATGCTTATCACATATGCATTCACTGGATCATTACATTAATGATCAACCTCGTCTTTAACGCCCAGTTTGCTTAGGTGTGTGACCCTGTAGGATCATATAACACTAGCAATGAGTTCTCAATTCATTGATCATAAGTGGCTTCTAGCAAAGCGTTATGACTACCTAGTGTTATGTGATTGTCTCATCTCGACTATACGACTTTCACTTAGAGCAAGTACAAAAGATTTCAGGACATTCCCAACACTAACATGGGATGAAGCCCAGTTAAGTGAAATTTAAGGTTTCAACGGAATCATATATCGATGGAAAATAGTATGGAGAACAATCTAATTAAAAAGGACAATGGTGCAATTTAGGTCGTTCTTGAAAAGAATGTGATTTATATTGAAGATAAGATTGGTACAATAGCTATGAAAAATGTGTGAATATAATGATGAATACAAAGAATATTAGGAGTAATCTTTCACTACTACACACTGAATTGAAACACTTTAGCAGAAAGATGACACATTGCGACAGATTATCCTAAATTGTGAAGATAATATTTGAACAAAAGGAATGATATGACTTTTCAATTCACATACACTACAAGAAAACAAGGTCTTTACCGATGAAATGGAAATTACCGTCGATAAACCGACGACTTTTCGACGGAATGTTTTTCGACGGAAAACCGTCAGAAATTTCCGACGGTTTCCGACGGGTTTCTTATTCCGTCGGAAACACCCGACGGAAAACCGATGGTTTAATTTTCCGTCGGTTTTCCGTTGTATTTTGATCGTTTTAGCGTCGGTTCTATATAGCCATTAATATCATCGTTAATATAACTGTTTGGTCGAGTAAAAAACGGCGGATTTTTGACGGAATACCGTCGAAAATTATTCTACATATACCTTATGCCTCCTCTCTTCCCCTCCACACCTATCCCTCCATAACTCTCTCTCTCTCTCTCTCTCTCTCTCTCACACACACTCTCTCTCTCTCTCTCCCTCTCTCTCTCTAATACTTCTGGTAACCGAGAAAAATGTCTTCTTCTAACTATTATAGATCGTGGATGGACGGAGTTAGGATCGATGAGGCGACGAAGCTAGTGTACATGGAATATGCACTCGGTATTGCAGAGTTTATGTCGCTAGCTTGCAATCAACCACATACACTGAAAATCGGTAAGTTACGATGTCCATGTACTAATTGTCGAAATTTTAGAAATCTTACGATTAACGAAATATGGTTTCACTTGTATTTGTTGGGATTATGTCCTGAAATCATATTGTACTTACTCTGCATGATAGTTGTATTGTCGAGATCGGACAATCCATGTGATACTAGGTGGTCATATTGTTTTTCTAGAAGCCGCTTATGACAAATGAGTTGTAACTCATTGCTAGTATTATTTGGACCTACAGGGTCACACACCTAAGCAAGCTGGATGCACTTTGTATGAGATTGATCATTGGCATATGGTCTGGTCAATGTGTATTGGATACACATTGAATTCGAGTTTTAAGAGGTGTGTCGATCGACACTATTGATGTGTGTCGATCGACACAAGGTACATACCGAAATTGATATTTTGGTTTAATGACTTAAATTGACCCGGTTTAATTACTGGGTAATTAGGTCGACTCAAAGGCCTATATATAGAATATGAGGCACGACTTTGAGGATAGAGATTTTTCTTGACAGAAATACGCAGCCACCTCTCTAAACACAGGGATTCCCAGGAGATCCGATTCCCGGCACTAGCATCCCGGCGGATTCCAGCTTGTGTGCGTGTGGACTGCAGTAGAGGCGCAGCATCTGAGGCGCTCTTGATCTCAATTACATGTTCATCATTCCGCTGCAAATCTCCAGGTAAACACGAGATCATTCCTGATGATTCAATTAAAATAAACCCTAGATCCTAGGCATAAGGAACTTGATAGGATTCAAACTGATGTTAGAATGGTCAAAGTTCCTTCAGTGGTATCAGAGCCTTAGGGTTTTCCATTGAATCAAAGGCTTGTAATTCGAATAATGATGTATTTGAATAGATTTTAGCCTGCTAGATCATGTTTTGAACAAATAAATCTCGGATTAAGTTTTTGTTTTAAAACGATGATCGGGTGTTTTCGCATAGTGTCGACCGACACAAGATTGTGTCGGTCGACACTATGCGAAACACTTATAAAATTTTTAGGGTTATTCTGTTACCCTACTGTGTCGATCGACACACTGGGTTGTGTCGGTCGACACAGGCTATGCGAAAGGATAGATCGGTTCAATTGGATTGAACCGGTTATCTCGCATGGTTATATCGGTTCAGTTACCCTACTGTGTCGATCGACACAGGTTGAGTGTCGGTCGACACAGGCCTTGCGATTGGTTGGTCGGTTCAATTGGATTGAACTTGTTATCATGCTTGGTTAAATTAGATCAGATCGGTTTAAATTGGATGAATTGATTCAATTGGATTGAACTGGTTATCTCAATTGGTATAAACCAATTTGATTGGTTAAGATCAGTTTGATTGGATAAGTCGGTCCAATTGGATTGGACCGGTTATCGCGATTGGTTAAAACTGGTTAGATCCGGTTCAATTGGATTGAACCGGTTATCAGGTTGGTTAAGGTTGAATGTCAAGTGTCGACCAAGTGTGTCGGTCGACGCATATTGTGTCGATGCGAACAGTAATCGTTTGGTTATTGAACCAAATGATTGAGAAACCGAACCAAATGACCTAACCCACTTATTAGAACAATTAAAACTCAATTAAAATCAGATGTTAAAATGTTCTAAATCCATAAGGATACACATTGGATGTGTGTTAGATCAAAGCTTAGTTTTCAATATGGTCAACTGTCAAGAATCATTTCGTTGTTGTGATAGTCTTGCCAAGAGCTTGGTGTCCACAATTAAATGAGTAAGGCGGGTAGTTGTGTTGATGGTCTTGCAGTGCTTGGCATCAAAAATTACATGACCTAAGAGATTGATTAACTAACCTTTTAGAGTTCCGTTTCCTCAACTAAATATCAAGTGACCTTGATGTCTTGCCCGATCTTGTCTACTGTCAAGACTCATTTCGTTGTTGGATAGTCTTGGAGTCCTTGGTATCTACAACTACATGAGTAAGGCAGGTGATCATTGATAGACTTGCAGTGCGACTGTCAATGATCACAAGACTGAAGAGATTGGTTTACTTGACTAGGCTATCAGAAGTTATGGGCCCGGAGACATCAGAGTGGAAGAGACATGGATTGTCTTATCTGCGACCAAGAGTTGTACTGGGTACAATTAGCAATGATTTGCTTACCTAGATAACTAAACTTTGGGTGATGGCGAGTCGTCCACTCAGATTTTAGTGAAGTATGGGTCTTGGATCATTATATTCATAGAGGAAACATTGTTTGAATATAATGCGAGTTTTCTTATTAGATAAGATTTCTCATTTCCTGAACTTCATAACTAAAATTTTCTTTTCTTAGATTTCAGCCTATGTCTAAAACTACTTTCTCGTTGCGATCCGTCCTTGAGAAGGACATGTTAAATGGATCAAATTTCCTAGATTGGTATCGGAACTTGAGATTTATTCTCAAGCAAGAGAGTAATGAATATGTCCTTGAGAAAGCTCTCCCCGAGAGGCTTGGGACCAATGCCTCGCATGCAGTATATGATGCTTGGATAAGCATTATATTGATATGGTAGATGTGTGTGGTCTGATGTTGGCTACCATGAACTCGGACTTAAAGAGTCAGCACGAGAACATGGAGTCGCCAATAGAGATGATCACCAGCCTGAAACTGATGTTTCAGGAACATGCACGAGTTGAGAGATACCAGATGGTTAAGTCTCTCATTGGGTGCAAGCTACCAAAGGATGCTCCAGTGAGTCCTCATGTCATTATAATGATGGGTTACATTGATAACCTGGGGAAACTGGATTGTCCTGTTAGCCTAGAGTTGGCTACTGAGATCATTCTGCAGTCACTGCCGTCAAGTTATGATAAGTTTGTCAAGAACTATATCAAGAATGGCTTGACGAAGACGTTGACTGAGCTGCATGGCATGCTCAAGACAGCTGAGCAAAACATCATAAAGGGTAAAAGGTTTGAGAAATCTTGTATAGACAAGGGTAGAGGCAAGGCCGTCCAGATTTGGAATCAGGATAAGCATGTGTCATCTTATAAGCCCAAGTCCGGCCCATCTGATGTTGGTAAGTGCTGCTACTGTGAAGAGTTTGGGCATTGGAAGAGAAATTGCATTAAATTCTTGGAAGATTCACAAGAAATGAAGGAGATGTACGAGACTTCTTCTTAAGGTATTGTGTTATTACTTCAAGTTCTACGAAAGTATTGGATACTAGTTGTGGTACTGATATTTTTGAAATATGCAGGGCCTAGGCAACAGTAGAACGTTGAAGAAAGGACAAGTGGAACTGCGCGTCTGGAATGGAGCAATGGTTGCTGCATTAGCCGTAGAAATTCTCCACTTGTAGGAGCCTTTCAAGCTTGGTTTTTGAATTAAGTAATTGCTGCTATGTACCCGCTTTAAGCAGAGATGTCTTTCATTTTCTTGTAAGAATTTGGATGTTTTTCATTTTGATAAAAGACAAGTTTTGATCTTTTGATCTTGATGAAATATTCTATGGTAGCAACCCCCTTTTTGAAAAATGGGTTTTATATCTTAAACCAATGTACGCCTGTATATAACATAAATACCAAACGGTTTAAGTCTGATGAATCGAACTCGATTTTTCCTTAGCATAGTCGTTTCAACCACATAGAGTGAAGCGGATTCAGAAGTTCCATAGTTATGGGCTTTTTGGGCTCATTTGATTATAAATCATATGAGATATGAATTCTGCTTACTGGGCCAAGAGACTAAGGCTTCTTTAGCAGAGCTAAAGAGAAGGGCCAGAGGCTTATTGGGTCTTGCACATATTGATGTATGTGGCCCGATGAGCATTAGTGCTAGAGGAAATCTTCAGTGCTTCATTACCTTTATTGATGACTTCAGTAAATATGGCTGTGTTCATTTAATGAGACACGAGTCGGAATCTTTTGAAATGGTCAAAGGAGTTCCAGAATGAAGCATAGAACCGATATGACAGAAGTATTAAAGATCCTCGATTAGATCGCGTAGGAGAATACTGTTGGGATAGTGTCCTGAAATCACACTTGTACTCACTCTTGATGATAGTTGTGTGTCGAGATCAGACATTCGTATAATACTGGGTGGTTGCAATGTTTTGCTAGAAGCCTCTTGCAGTCTGTAAGTTGTAGACTTACTGCCAGTATTATATGATCCTATAGGGTCACACACCTAAGCAAACTGGAAGCATGAATGTGGAAATGATTATTATGGTAATGATCATGTTGATGTGTATTGGATACACATTGACATAAGAGTTTTATGATATGTGTCGATCGATGCATGAGTGTGTCGATCGATGCAAGCTTTTCGTGGAGGTGTGACGATCGACACATTAAGTGTGTCGATCGTTGCATATCGGGTTTCAAAACTGATGTTTCGGATTGATGACGTAACCGAGTCGGGTTTGTCCGACGGTTGATGATGTCAATTCCAGGTCAATATATAAAGGCTTATATGGTCGACCTGAACCCTAGCCGTCCTCTCTTCTCTCTGAGAGAAAAGCAGAAACACGAGAAACTCACAGATTCCACAGATTCGGCACTAGCATCCCGTTTTCCAGCTTGTGTGCGTGTGTACGTGGTAGAGGCGAGGCACCTGTGTCGCTACTGATCTCGTTCACCATTCATTCCGCTGCTAGTAACAAGGTAAGAACGAGGTTGGTGATTCAATATATCAAACCCTAGATCCTAGGAGAATCCTACAGTGGTATCAGAGCTTGTTAGGGTTTAGACTATTGAATCTGATGCAATTAATTCGAAAACTGGGTTTGTTGAATTGATTATTGCCTGCTGAAATCGTGTTAATCTCGGATTAAAAGCTTCTGTTGGAAATTTGATACCTGTGTTTTTCGCAGTGTGTCGAACGACACAAAGCGTGTGTCGATCGATGCAGAGCGAAAACACGTAAACCTTTTAGGGTTTGTCGCAGCGTGTCGATCGGTGCAAAGCGTGCATCGATCGACACAGAAAAAAACTCGCAAATAACTTTAGGGTTTGTCGCACAGTGTCGATCGACACTAAGCTTGTGTGGATCGATGCACTGCGAAAATTCGCACTGTATCGATCGACGCACTGGGTGCAACGATCGATTCAGTTGGTTGGTTTCGGTTGAATTGGATTGAACCAGAAACCAATTTTGATTTTGGTTAGGATGTGTCGATCGATGCAAGGATGCGTCGATCGACACACAACTCGCAGACTCAGGGGTTGGACCTCTAGTTGCGATTACCAAATCAAATAAAAACCTAAACTTGATAAAACTGAATGTTTTAATTTTATTAATAACTTCTTGGATGTATATTGGATATGCATCAAGATTAAATAGTTCCTTTCCTCAACTAAATATCAAGTGATCTTGATGTCTTGCCCGATCTTGTCTACTGTCAAGACTCGTGTCGTTCGTTGGATAGTCTTGGAGTCCTTGGTATCCACAACAACATGAGTAAGGCAGGTGGTCATTGATAGACTTGCAGTGCGACTGTCAATGATCGCAAGACAGGAAAAGATTGGTTTACTTGACTGGGCCCAGAGACATCAGAGTGGATAAGACATGGATTGTCTTATCTGCGACCAAGAGTTGTACTGGGTACAATTAGCGATGATTTGCTTACCTGGATGACTAAAGTTTGGGTGATGGCGAGTCGCCCACTCGAATTTTGGTGATCTGAGGTTCTTGGTTCATTGTATTCATCTGAGGAAACATAGTTTTGAATACAATGCGAGTTTTCTTATTAGATAAGATTTCTCATTTCCTTGAGCATTATAACTAAAACCTCTACCTCTTTTAATTACAGCTATGTCTATCTTAACTCACATCAACACTTTCTCACTGAGATCCGTCCTTGAAAAGGACAAGTTAAATGGATCTAATTTCTTGGAATGGTATCGGAACCTGAGAATAGTTCTCAGGCAGGAGAACAAGGAATATGTCCTTGAAAGAGTTCTCCCCGAGAGGCCACGTTCCAATGCCCCGCAGACAGAAAAGAATGCTTGGGATAAGCATTCAGCTGATGTCAAAGATGTTAATTGTCTAATGCTGGTGACTACGAACTCTGAGCTGCAGAAGCAATATGAGAACGTGATGTCACCCATTGAGATGATTAACAGCCTGAAAGCCTTATTTCAGGAGCAAGCTCGCACAGAGAGATACCAGACGGTTAAATCTCTCATGGATTGCAAGCTGGCTAAGGATAGTCCAGTAAGTCCTCATGTCCTTAAAATGATGGGTTACATTGATGACCTGGGGAAACTGGACTGTGCCATTAGCCAGGAGCTAGCCACTGACATGATTCTGCAGTCTTTGCCGTCGTGTTTTGATCAGTTCATCATGAACTACAACATGCAAAACATGACTAAGACATTGACTGAGTTGCACGGTATGCTGAAGACAGCAGAGACGAATCTCAAGAAGGCTACTCCCAGTGTCCTGATGGTACAAGGGGGTAAAAGGTTTAAGAAACCTAAGAAGGATAAGGGAAAGGCCCAGGTTGTCGAGAATGAGTGTCAAGACAAGCCCAAGCCCAAGCCCAAATCCGGGCCTTCTCCTGAGGATAAGTGCAACTACTGCAAGCAGTTGGGGCATTGGAAG
The DNA here is from genome assembly GCA_030180135.1 of Orychophragmus violaceus. Lineage (NCBI taxonomy): Eukaryota > Viridiplantae > Streptophyta > Magnoliopsida > Brassicales > Brassicaceae > Orychophragmus > Orychophragmus violaceus. The sequence continues at coordinate 28,333,965 of CM058231.1, read as the reverse complement.
AGAGACTGCAAGAAGTTCAAGGAAGATTACAAGAAGCTTAAGAAGACGTATGATGCGTCTGACTCAGGTATTTATGTTATCGAACTCAATGTTATGTCTTCTAGTTCTACTTCGTGGGTATTGGATACCGGCTGCGGTGCTCATATTTGTACTAATATGCAGGCACTAAGAAACAGTAGAACGCTGAAGAAAGGACAAGTGGAGCTACGGGTCGGGAATGGAGCTAAGGTTGCTGCACTGGCCGTAGGCACCTATGAGTTGTCTTTACCTTCGGGCATGGTTTTAGCTTTGAATAATTGATATTTTGTACCTGCGATTAGCAGAAACATAATTTCAGTTTCCGTTTTGGATTTGGAAGGTTTTGATTTTGCAGTTAAGAATAAAGTTTGTTCTTTTAATCGTGATGGTACATTTTATGGTAGCGCCCCATTAGATAATGGGTTATATGTTTTAAACCAAGAAATGCCTATCTTTAACATAAATACAAAGCGGTTTAAGTCCAATGACGAAAACCCAACTTTCTTATGGCATTGTCGTTTGGGCCATATCAATGAGAAACGCATCCAAAGGCTCCATCGAAATGGGCTTCTGGGCTCATTTGATTTTGAATCATGTGAGAAATGCGAATCTTGCTTGATGGGCAAAATGGCTAGGGCCCCTTTCAACAAACCAAATGAAAGGGCCAGTGAGTTATTGGGCCTTATTCATACTGATGTATGTGGGCCAATGAGCACTGTTGCTAGAGGAAATTACAAGTACTTCATTACCTTCACTGATGATTTCAGTAGGTATGGCTATGTCTATTTGATGAGACACAAGTCAGAATCCTTTGATAGATTCAAGGAATTCAAGAATGAAGTACAGAACCAACTTGGCAAAAGTATCAAAGTTCTGCGATCGGATCGCGGAGGAGAATACTTAAGCCAAGAGTTCAGCGACTATCTGAGCGAGTGTGGAATTGTTTCACAACTCACTCCTCCTGGAACACCTCAATGGAATGGAGTGTCAGAGAGGAGGAATCGAACCTTATTGGATATGGTTCGGTCTATGATGAGTCATTCTAATCTTCCATTATCCTTTTGGGGATACGCTCTAGAAACGTCTGCGTTTACACTAAATAGGGTGCCATCTAAATCGGTGGATAAGACACCACATGAATTGTGGACTGGGAAAATTCCTAGTCTGTCTTTCCTGAAGATTTGGGGTTGTGAGGCTTATGTCAAACGTTTAATCTCTGACAAGCTCGCACCCAAATCAGACAAATGCTATTTCGTTGGTTATCCTAGGGATACCAAGGCATACTACTTTTACAACCAATCTGAGAACAAAGTTTTTGTTGCTCGGGACTGTTCCTTTCTTGAGAGAGAATTTCTTTCTAAGAAAAACAGTGGGAGTAAAGTACATATCGAAGAAATTCAAGATGCACAGGAAAATATTCAACCTGTTGAGGAAGAGCATCAGTTGGATCCACAAAGTTCTGTGGAACCGGCGCCTGTGGAGCCTGAAGTTCGCAGATCCGGAAGGATCCGTCACGAACCCGAGAGATACTATGGATTTCTCGTGACCAATTGCAATGATCTGATGATCATTGAAAGTGACGAACCAGCGACCTTCGCGGAAGCAATGATGGGCCCGGACTCCGAAAAGTGGCTAGGAGCCTCTAAGTCCGAAATGGAATCCATGTCAGAAAACCAAGTATGGTCCTTGGTCAATTTGCCTAATGGTGCAAAGGCCATTGAGTGTAAATGGATCTTCAAGAAGAAGATTGACGTGGATGGCAATGTACAGATTTACAAAGCGAGGTTGGTGGCTAAAGGTTTCAAGCAAATTCATGGTATTGACTATGATGAAACCTATTCCCAAGTCGCTATGCTTAAATCCATTCGGATTCTTCTAGCAATTGCTGCTCATTATGATTATGAGATTTGGCAAATGGATGTCAAAACCGCATTCCTGAATGGTATTCTGGAAGAGGATGTGTATATGACACAGCCGGAAGGTTTTGTTGATCCTAAAAGCGCTGGGAAGGTATGCAAGCTTCATAAATCCATTTATGGGTTGAAGCAAGCATCACGGAGTTGGAATCTTCGTTTTGATGAAGCAGTAAAGCAATTTGGTTTCATCAAGAACGAAGAAGAACCATGTGTTTACAAGAAGACTAGTGGGAGAAAAATTGCGTTTCTCGTACTATATGTCGATGACATACTCCTCCTCGGTAATGACGTTCCGTTGCTTCAGTCTGTTAAGACTTGGCTCGGAAGTTGTTTTTCCATGAAAGACATGGGAGAAGCCGCGTATATTCTTGGAATCAGAATCTACAGAGATAGAATGAACAAACTGATTGGACTGTGCCAGGACACTTATATTGATAAGGTGTTGCACAGATTCAAAATGCATGATTCCAAGATGGGCTTCATACCAATGTCTCATGGCATTAGTCTCAGCAAGAAGCAGTGTCCGAAGACACATGCTGAGCGAGAGCGCATGAATAGGATTCCTTATGCTTCTGCAATAGGATCTATTATGTATGCCATGCTCTGCACTCGTCCAAATGTAGCTTACGCGTTAAGCATGACGAGTAGATACCAATCTGATCCAGGTGAAGATCACTGGACAGCCGCCAAGAATATTCTCAAGTATTTGAGACATACTAAGGATAAATTCCTGGTGTATGGAGGAAGTGAAGAACTGGTGGTGAATGGATTCACTGATGCGAGTTTTCAGACCGACAGAGACGATTTCCGATCACAATCTGGATATGTCTTCTGTCTAAATGGCGGTGCAGTGAGCTGGAAGAGCTCTAAGCAGAATACCGTAGCTGATTCCACGACGGAAGCTGAATATGTTGCTGCTTCAGAAGCGGCAAAGGAAGCTGTTTGGATCAAGAAGTTCATGACTGAACTTGGTGTGGTTCCTAGTATCTTGGAGCCAGTGGCTTTGTTTTGAGATAACAATGGAGCCATTGCTCAAGCGAAAGAACCCAGGTCACACTAGAAGTCCAAACACGTTGAGAGGAGATATCACCTGATTCGTGATATCGTCAATAGAGGTGATGTAAAGATCAGCAGAGTTCCGACGGATGAGAATGTCGCTGATCCTCTGACTAAGTCACTCCCAAGGCCTAAGCATGAAAGTCATACGACTGCTGTAGGCATTAGAGATCTAAAGATGTAATCTTGATTCTAGTGGGAGTTTTTAGTTTTATTTTAGTTATAATAAGATGTTCTTGTAAACATTCTTTTGGATATGTTTAAATGAAATTTAATTTCAGCATTATTTATTGTGATCTAAATAATGGTTCTAAAATAAGTTTATGTTATATTATAGGTCATCAAGTTGAGGACTTGATCGTGAAACCCTATAAGTATAGATGACATAAATTATAATGTGTCCCTAGTCGAGGTTGTCAAAGTGGGACGCTGACAACCGCCAGAGACTAGATTGTGAGGTGATTGTTGGCTAAGTTTCATGGAGCCATTGATATGATTATCGCAGTCAGTCACATAGGTATATGTTGGTGAACATATGATCGGACATGACCCGCTAATGAGAAGTCTACAAGATAGTTATATCTGTGTCATAAGAGGTTCTCATTACGACTATAGAGTATAGTCCTTAGACCTGAGTTCATCATGCTTTCTTGCATGTGAATTGGTACACTTTGACCTTGTCAAACGTCGACCCGTAACTGGAGGCTATAACGGCACTGTTCAGGTGTATCATGAAATGTGCGTTGAAACAGGGATGGAACAAGATGGAATTTGTCCTTCCTGAATAACGGGAGATAAATATCTCAGGGCCTATCGAAGATTTAATACTGAGAAAATGTGTGGCCGCACTCAAACGAACTGTAGTTCAGTTGTTTGTAATGTTCAGTATGAGATCAGGAGTTCGATAAACACGATGTTGGCTTAATAAGGATGACACCAATCTTGCCTTATGCCAAATCGAGATATAGAGACAAAAGGAATATAGGAATTGATGATTCCAGTACAAGTGGGAGATTGTTGGGATAGTGTCCTGAAATCACACTTGTACTCACTCCTGATGATAGTTGTGTGTCGAGATCAGACATTCGTATAATACTGGGTGGTTGCAATGTTTTGCTAGAAGCCTCTTGCAGTCTGTAAGTTGTAGACTTACTGCCAGTATTATATGATCCTATAGGGTCACACACCTAAGCAAACTGGAAGCATGAATGTGGAAATGATCATTATAGTAATGATCATGTTGATGTGTATTGGATACACATTGACATAAGAGTTTTATGATATGTGTCGATCGATGCATGAGTGTGTCGATCGATGCAATATTTTCGTGGAGGTGTGACGATCGACACATTAAGTGTGTCGATCGTTGCATATCGGGTTTCGAAACTGATGTTTCGGATTGATGACGTAACCGAGTCGGGTTTTTCCGACGGTTGATGATGTCAATTCCAGGTCAATATATAAAGGCTTATATGGTCGACCTGAACCCTAGCCGTCTTCTCTTCTCTCTGAGAGAAAAGCAGAAACACGAGAAACTCACAGATTCCACAGATTCGGCACTAGCATCCTGTTTTCCAGCTTGTGTGCGTGTGTACGTGGTAGAGGCGAGGCACCTGTGTCGCTACTGATCTCGTTCACCATTCATTCTGCTGCCAGTAACAAGGTAAGAACGAGGTTGGTGATTCAATATATCAAAGCCTAGATCCTAGGAGAATCCTACAAATACTTGAGTCAAGAATTGAGTGATCATCTAAGTGAGTGTGAAGTCGTCTCACAGCTCATTTCTCCTGGAAAACCTGATTGGTGTTTCTGAGAGAATGAATCGGACCTTATTGGATATGCTCCGATTGATGATGAGTCACACGAATCTTCCATTATCCTTTTAGGAATACGCTCTAGAAATGTATGTGTTTACGCCAAATAGGTTTCTATCAGAATCAGTTGAAAGACACCACATTGGATGTGGACAGGAAGTTTTCCAAGTATGTTTTCCTGATTAATTGGGATTGCAAGGTTTATGCAAAGCAGTTGTCAATAGACAAGCTTGAACCCAAATCTGATAAGTGCTACTTCGCTGGTTGTCCTAAGGAAACCGAGGCTCATTACTTTGCAACCAATCTGAGAACAAAGTTTTGTTGTTCGGAACTCTGTTTTTCTAGATAGAAAGTTTCTTTCCAAGAAGAACAGTGGGAGTAGAAGTACAGCTCGAAGAAATTCGAGAAACACAGGAGACTGCTCAACCTGTTAAGGGAGAGCAGCGGTTGGACCTACAAAGTGATGTAGGACCTACACCTGTGGAGCCTGAAGTTCGCAGATCCGAATGGATCCGTCACTAACCCGAGAGTGATTTCTCGTGACCGATTGCCGTGATCTGTTGATCATTGAAAAGTGATGAGCCTGCGAAATTCAAAGGAGCGATGGTGAGCCCCAACTACGAAAATTTGCTAGGTATGCATGTTAGCTTCACCGATCTATTTCTGGATTGAAGCAAACATCTTGGAGTTGGAATCTACGTTCTATTAAAACGGTCAAAATTTTTGACTTGATCAGGGACGAATAGGAACTGTGCGTTTACAAGTAGACTAGTGGGAGCGTAGTTGCATTTCTCACACAGTATGTATATAACATACTTATTCTCATAAACGACGTTCCGTCGCTTAATTCTTATGTGACTTAGGTCGGAAGTCAATTTTAACGATACACATGGGAGAAGCCGCGTGAGTTCTTGGAATAAGGATCTATTGAAATGGATTGAGTAGGCTAATTGGATCGTGTCAGAATCCTTATGTTGATAAGGTATTGGACAGTTCCAATATGCATGATTCCAAGAAAGGCTTCACACCAAAGGTATTATTAAAGATATTCTTCCAGAAGACAACTTTGCGTCAGGTTCATACAACAAGGTTGAGAAACTTGTTAAAGGGTTGGGATTACCGTATGAGATGATAGATGTGTGCATCGACAACTGTATGATATATTGGCGAGAAGATGAATACCGTCTGGATTGCAAATTCTGTAAGAAGCCGCGCTATGAGGATACAATGGGAAGAGCTAAGGTTCTGTTCAAGCGAATGTGGTATATGCCATTAACCGATAGGCTGAGGCGCTTATACCAATCGGAGTGAACTGCGGGGGAAATGAGATGGCATGCTGAGCATATAAGAGGAGAAGAGATTGCACATCCATCGGATGCTGAAGCGTTGCAACATTTTGAGAGAGTATATCCAGATTTTGCATACGAGCCACGTATGTGCATGCGTATGTGCATGCGTTGAGAGTTTCTTTTCCTCTCCGTACTCGTTCCCGGTACAGAGCATCCGAGAAGATCACTTGATGTATTCTTGCAGCCATTAATACATGAGCTGCAAATGTTATGGCTGCCCGGTGTTGTAGCATATGATGTCTCATGCAAGGAATTTTTTCGATGAGGGCTGCATTGATGTGGACCATTAGCGATTTTCCGGCTTATGGTATGTTATCGGGATGGACAACAAATGGGAGGTTAGCATGTCCGTATTGTCAGGAAAAGACCGATGCATTCCAGTTGAAGAATGGACGCAAATCGTGTTGGTTTGATTGTCATCGAAGATTTCTACCGCAAGATCATCCATATCGGGAAAACACTAAACTTTTTACAAAGAAGAGGAAAGTGTTTGATGATCCTATTCTCCAAGATGATGGGTCGACTACTATAGGCCTCTTAGAAACCTTTGGTGCACTAAGAACTCGGGAATGTGGTGGAAATGGGCATGATAATATTTACGCAGCTGGTGTGTCCCACAATTGGCACAAGCAAAGCATCTTCTGGGATTTACCATATTGGAAGGACCAGTTACTAAGGCATAATCTTGATGTCATGCACATTGAGAAAACTTTATGTGATAACATCATGAACACTGTTCTCAACGTGCAAGGGAAGACGAAAGATAATGTGAATTCTAGACTTGATTTGCCTGAAATTTGTGATCGGCCTGAACTTCATCTTCAGAAGAATGGAAAACCGCCAATTCCAGCTTATTGGGTAGTCCCGAAGTCGACGGAAGAGTTTTTTAATTGGATTATGCTAAAATTTAAATTCCCTGACGGTTACGCATCAAACTTGCGTAATTGTGTGGACACTGATGGAGGAAAGTTTATCGGAATGAAGAGTCATGATTGTCATGTGATGATGCAGCGGCTCATACCGTTTGCATTTGCTCATCTCCTTCCTCGAGATGTCCACAAAGCAATTGCAGCGGTCGGATCTTTTTCAGGGATATATCCACCAGGTCACTCACTGTTGATGGGATCAGAAATCTGGAGCAAAACATTCCTAAAATCTTATGCAATCTGGAGAACATATTTCCAGCGTCTTTCTTCGATGTCATGGAGCATTTGCCTATTCATCTCCCGGGTGAAGCTAGACTTGGTGGTCCGGTACAATATCGGTGGATGTATCCTTTCGAGCGCTATATGTTCCACCTTAAAAAGAAGGTGAAGAATCCCACAAAAGTGGAGGTGTCTATTGCCGCTCAATATAACAACGAAGAGACTGCGACCTTTGCTGGCTACTACTTCCCTTCGTCAGTACGCACAAGGGGCATGCGCCAAGCTAGAAACGATGATAGGGGAGAGAGGCAAATTTATCGGTCAGCTGTTCCAAACATTTTTCAACAAGTTAGGCAGTTAAGTGGAAAAGTAGGAAAGCGGCAACTAACAACCCAAGAACATACACATCTCCACAAGTACGTTCTAACCAACTGCGAGGAAGTATTTGAATATAAGAGGTATATATATATATATTAGATTTATGTTTTTTATTGCAATTGGTTTATTTATTTATAATTTTAAAATTTTCGTAGGTTATATATGGAAGCTCTCCAGTTTCATCATCCAGAACTGGACGAAGCCCAATGTGAGGCTCGTAAACAAAGAGACTTCAGTCATTGGTTAACCTTTTATGTAAGAATTTGTATCTCAAATATTATAAAACACTTGCGAAATTGAGTAATTTTATAACTTTGATTTGATGCTACTCTTAGGTCCGGGAGGAACTCAAAGCCAGACGCACCCCCGATGATTGGTTAGTTGACATAATAGAGGGCCTCTACTACACAGCAAAGTCTTATCCGAGATATTGCACTAGGGGGTACGCATTTAAGGTGCATGTAGAAGGGTCAACAAGAATTACCGCCGATCACAGAGTTTCATCTGCATCTGGCGAAGTTGTCTACTACAGTATTCTCAAAGAAATACTAGAATTAAAGTACATAGGGAAGCTTGGAATGCGATCTGTAGTTTTCTATGTGATTGGTTTAACCCGATCCTAGGGCAAGGTGTTGTGACCGATGAGTTTGGTGTGACGTCAATTAATTCGAGCAAAAAACTAAGAAACTACGATCCGTTCATTATTGCTTCACAAGCAGATCAGGTTAGTAATTGCAAATAATTATGTTTATTATTTAGAATTGAAATAAACATTTTCCTGATATAACATTTATGCAGGTGTGTTACATTCCATACCCTCGTCTAACTTATAAAAATGATCCATGGATCACGGTTACAAAAATAAACCCTCGAGGGAGGGTGTACGGAGTGGAAGAACGCGAAGTCGAGCCTTTACAAGCAAGCAGAAGTAATTTTATAGCTCATGTAGAAGAATCACTTGAAGTTAATTTAGTTGTCGACTTTAGTCAATTCGGGGATATAGTTCTTCATTCAGAATCCGAAGAAGAAAGAGGCGAATTTGATGACACCGACTCAATTTCTTCCGACTACGATTCAGAAAGTGACGGAGAATAAAAATGTATTAGGATTTAAACATTTATAATAGTTTTAAAATAAGTTTTTTTTCTTAGCTCAATTGGTCACTAACACTACCAGCATTTAGGGCATCCCGTGTTCGAACCTCGCTTGGTGCGAGGATTTTTTTTGTTTTTTAGAATTTAAATTTCTGACGGAAAACCGTCAATATTAATAATTCCGATGAAATTCCGTCGATATTTATATTTCCGACGGTTTAGGGTTTAGGGTTTCAGAATGGGAAACAGATAATCGTAAAGCCTCTTAATAGCTAATGTAATGATATTTTGTACTATTAGTTTCCCATATCTGATCCAAATGACATGTTTAGTATGATTAGAGAAAATTACAAAACGTTGGATCATAAGTCATCAGAGTATACTATGACGGTTAAGGTGAAGTTATTGGTAAATCTTGTCTAATTTGTAATTTCATAATTTTTCTAATAACTGGGGCGTATAATCAAAATATTCAATGTTAAAGTTACATATTAGTGTTGACAATAAAAAATGCCCTAATTGAAACCCTAATCGAAACCCTAAACCCTCAGAATTCTGTCGGAAAATTGTGACGGTTTACCGTCGGAAATGTTCATTAAACGGTCAAAATGCGCAGTAACTCTCTACTCTTCCCCATGCGACGTCTTGGTAAATGTCATTTCGGAAATTAACACAATTTCCGACGGATTTTCGTCGGTTTTACCGTCGGAAATTTTTGTATATATACAAGTCGAATTTCATGAGTTTTTCAATCAAATCACAAACACTAATCTTACAAAATGGATTTCGTTTATTTCTCTCCCAAAGCCCGTGAATCTGCATTACGCGAGATCGGAATGCCGGGTCGGGGACATCTTCCCAATCTTGACTCATCCCGCCAGGCTCATCGAGCGGTTTGGTTCGGGTACAACGCTGTTATTCCATCTGTAATCAGTGACATCATTGAGACACGCTGGTCCGGCGGCTATCTGACGTACTACCAACTGCCGACGTCCTTCAAGGAAGCTTGGTTCAGTGATTTTCTCGTAAGTAATGTTTTTTTTTTATAAATTATTAAAATTATATAGTCTTAAAAATACAAAATTTTAAATTACAGGAATACTTCACCTGCTCTCCGGACAATTTGTTCATCGTCTGGCGGGAATTCCACCGGACCGCTAGACGAGTTTTCCTGACGAAGATGAGGCAGATGAAGCTACGTTGGGAAAGAGGAGAAGGAAGGCCTGCTTGGATTCCTGCGAGGTCTTGGAACCTCATGGTGAGCCAATGGCCGGAGACGGACGTCGGAGATTGGTTCAAACCAGTTCCCGAACTATAATAGATTTTAAATTATGCTATTTTTAATTTCATGCAATGTTTTAATTTTCATTTTTAAAGTATGTTATGGTTTAATTTCGTTATTAAACTATGTTAAGGTTTTATTTTTTTTTAATAAACAAAATAATTGCTTATTGTTATACTATTTCTATGTAATCATTAACGACTAACACGAAATGGCTCAACTGGTTTAAGGGTAAAGAACATATGCTTGAGGTGTGGGGTTCGAGTCGAGCCTTCCACTGTTTTTTTTTTAAAACCGTAGGTTTTAAATTTTCTATATATACAATTCCTATGTAATCTTAAACGACTAACACGAAATGGCTCAGCTAGTTTAAGGGGAGAGAACATATGCTTGAGGTGGGGGTTCGAGTTGAGCCTCCCACCGTTTTGTTTTTTCAATTTCCGACGGAAAACCGTCCGAAATTCGTTTACCGTCGGTAAAATTGGCACCTCATTTCACGAAATATTTTGTCTTAACCGCCAAAATTTGGCGAGTTCAATTGGACCGCCAAAATTCTGATGGAAAACTGACGGTAAATGAATTTCCGACGTTTTTCCGTCGGAAATTGTTTTTAATTCTGCCGAACCAACTTCTTCTTCTCCATTTCTCTGAAACTTCTCTCTCTCTCATCTCTCGCCATCCGAGCTTCTCTCTAAGATTGCGCCAGATTCTCACCGTGAAATTCTACTCCCGACCGCCACCAACATCATGAACATGTAAGTTCTCCATTTAACCGATTGTTTTGTCTAATTCTCTTGTTTAGGTTGTATAAAATTAAGAAATGGTTGCATGTCTTGATTGAAAGGTAGTTTAGGTTGAGAATGCTTGATTGAACATTAGTTGTTAGGATTTTTGATTGTTTGGATATGAATTTTGTGATTTCTAACATTGTTTTGTTTGTCAATCCGATTTAAAACGTTTTTAAACGTTTTAAAACTTGTAAAACGCTTGAAATATGTTTAGGATCAAGAAATATATTTTTGGAATTTTTTTGAAATTTGTTTTGAATTTTTATACGTTTTTATCTTATAGTAAACATTTTCTAAATTTTTAAGAATTTTTAAAACATTTTTAAATATTTTTAAAACGTTTATAATTTTTTAAGAGATTCAAATCGTTATTTAAATTTACTTTGAATTTTAAAACGTTTTAGAAATTTTTTGGAATTTTAAAAGGTTTTGAAATGTTTTTGGAATTTTAAAACGCTTTTTAAAATGTTTTTGGAATTTTAAAACGCTTTTTAAAATATTTTTGGAATTTTAAAATGTTTTTAAAATTTTAAAAAGTTTTTTGAAAAGTTTTTGGAATTTTAAAACGTTTTAGAAATGTTTTTGGAATTTTAAAACGTTTTTGAAAGTTTTTTGGATTTTTAAAACGCTTTGAAATGTTTTTGGAATTTTAAAACGTTTTTTGAAAGTTTTTTTTTAATTTTAAAACGTTTTTGAAGTTTTTTTGAATTTTAAAAATGTTTGTGCAATTTTTTTTTGAATTTTAAAATATTTTTTGATCTTCTAAAAGATTTTTCATAGTTTTTAAAAAAATATTTTTATATAATTTATATATAGAATTGTGAATCTGATTTTTCGATTGGTTTGTAGGGACACTTTTTGAGCTTTGAAGAGCTTATGTCCTCTCCGGTGAATGAGGTACACGAGGAGCCGGTTCAGCAACAACAACCGAGAGCCCGACGGTCTCGGTCGACTCAGCTGCGACCCACACAGGCTCCATTCTCAGATACAGCCGGGAACGTCTCAGCTTCGGCCGGAGAATCCGGGTGGGAGTAACTCTGTGTCTCAGGCGACGCATTATGTCACGTCGTCTATTGCTGTAGAGATATCGGCGTTAGTCGATCAACCGGGACAAGAGCTGCTCAAACGGCTCAACCCATTCTACAAGACCAACCCTGGAACTTTCTGGTATTAAATCTTCTAACTTTTAATTCTCATTTACACATTTGTTTAGTTTACATTTATAAACCTTTTTTTTTTTTTTGCCTTAAAGTTTACTTTGACCGAATCCAAGATCTCGAAGAGCATCTTGGGAATGATGTATAGCATGCTCCACTTCGAGTATCCGACGTACTAGGAAATGCCTTTATCCGATATGCATAACTGGTTCCGCCAATTCGCGGTAAATAACTACGTTCACTTTGTTATATGTTTTTTATATATTAATTTAGAAATTTTTTTCAGTTCTAACAAATATTTAATTTTTCTTTTCTATAGCAATAGTATATTTGGGATAGAAAGTATACCGAATTGGTGGAAAAGGAGTTCCACATGAAGGCGTCAACGCCTTACTCGAACGTCCTCAACATATGGAAACAGAAATGGTGCATGAATGAAGTTCCCAAGGGTATTAGCGAAGACGGCGAAGTTTAGAAAGGCCTGGTCCGTCATTGGAGTAAGCCTGCAACCGCAACAACCTCTTCGACGAACTCCCAGAACCGTAGAAGTCAAAGGAACGGTGTTGGGATCGCAACTCATAGTGCGGGAGCAAGGAGCACCGCATCGAGGAAGATAATCTTGGTACGTAGTTTTTTTCTTTTTTAAATTTTCAATATGTTTAGATATTTTTTTAAGTCGAAAATTGTTTTTGCAGAAACAAAAGAATGAACGAGATCCAGATCTTATTGAGCTCATCGAGGATGGCCACAAAAACAAGGAAACATGCGAAATCCAGGATCCAATTGCTCGGAGGATTGTTGAGCCGACGAAGAGGCGTTTGGATGAGGTGGTTACCCAATCCGAAGAAATCGATTCAACAGAAGAGATACATGACGAACTGATCAACGAAGTCTTCCTCGAGATAAAATTTTAATTTAAATAAAATTTGGATTATGTTTATAATTACTTAAACACTAATTTAAATTAATAACATAAATACTTTACAGGAAACTGAGAAGAGAAGAGGCCGGGTTTTCGGATTGGGAAACTTGGCGGACAAAATCACGACACCGCATTCCCGTTTTCGTCAAGAAGACGTGAACTATTCCCAAGTCTTAAGGGAAAAGGAAGCGGAGATCGAAGCGTTGAAGGCCAGTCAGACGCGTATTGAAGCCTGAATGGCAGAGAAAGAGGAAGAAACGGAGAAGAAGTTGGAAGAGATGAATGCTCGGTTCGAATACTTTATGCAGCCCGGCCATCTTCCAGGAGCCGCACCGGCCAACCAGGGTGGAGGGGTGGGGGAGGGAAAGGGAAAGGGAAAGAAAAAGGGGACGGGAACGGGATCGGGATCTGCTCCCCCAATGAATGTAATTTAAAAACTTTTTTAATAATTTTAGTAAATTTTAATAAATTTCTTTTTTGCTGTTTATTTTTATAATAATAATATTAATTAATTTCCGAAATATATATTTTTTAATAATTTTTACGTATCCGTCGGTAAACCGTCTGTTGGGAATGTCCTGAAATCACACTTGTAAGCACTCTAGAGATAGTTGTATTGTCGAGATTAGACATTCATACAATACTAGATGGTCATAATGTTTTGCTAGAAACCACTTGTGATATGTGAGTTGTGAACTCATTACTAGTATTATATGAACCTACAGGGTCACACACCTAAGCGAACTGGATGTACTTCATGTGGGAATAATCATTAAAGTAATGATCAAGTTAATGTGTATTTGATGCGCAGATCGAAACATTGGTTTCGATTTAATGACTTAATTAATCTCGGTTCGGTCCGGTGATTAATTAGGTTTTCCCAGGTCTATATATATATATGATATAAGCACGACCTGGAGGAGAAGTTTAAGCCTAATCGCAGCCACCTCTTAGAAACAGACGTATCCCAGAGAGATCCGATCTCCCGGCACTAGCATCCCGGCGGATTCCAGTTTGTGTGCGTGTGGATACCAGTAGAGGCGCATCACTTGAGGCGCTTGAGAATCTCGAATATCTGATAATCTTCCGCTGCTAAACTCCAGGTAATTCGAGATCTGATGTAGATTCAATATACCTAGACCCTGGATCCTAGGCTTGGAATTATACCTAGGGTTGCTAATCCTGATTTGCTAGAAATTCCTACAGTGGTATCAGAGCCTTAGGGTTTATTCTATTGAATCCTGTAGCATGTTGATTAGATTAGTTGAATCAGGATCACTGTATATTTGATATGCATGCTAAAATTGAGTTTTTGATCAAATAATCTCGGCTAGGGTTTTTGTTCGAAAACGTTTTAGGGTTTTTCGCATGGTGTCAATCGATGCCAATCCGGCGTCGATCGACACAGGGCGAAAACCCGAATAAAACTTAGGTTTCGCCTAGTGACGATCGACACAAGAGTTGTGTCGGTCGACACAAACCTCGCGAAATTGATGAATCGGTTCAATTGGATTGGACCGGTTATCGAGCTTGGTTGATAATGGTTAAACGCTAAGAACGGTTTATTGCAATTGGTTTGATTTGGTTGGTATCGACCGACGCTAATGTAGCGTCGATCGACACTGACCGGTTGTCAAAACCGGATCAATTGGATTGATCGGTTATCGCAAATTGGTTTCGGTAGAAGTGTATCGATCGACACTAAAGTAGCATCGGTCGACACAGTCTCTGGTGATTTCGGTTATTGAACCTGACATCACAGAACCGAACCAAACTTAACCCAATTTCTTAGAATAATTAAAACTAAGTAAAATTAGTTGTTTTAATAAATTACAATCCTTCTAAGATACATATATGATATGTATATTGGATTAAAAGTTCCGTTCCTCAACTAAATATCAAGTATATTTAGATGTCTTTCCAATCTTGTCAACTGTCAAGACTTGTTTCATTGTGCGATAGACTTGCAGTGCAAGATGTCCACAATTACATGAGTAAGACAGGAAGTAATCGTGTTGATGGACTTGCAGTGCAAGACATCAACAATTACATGACTCAAAAGATTGGTTTACTTGAATGGGCTATCAAAATCGTTTTGGGCCTAGAGACATCAGGTGGATTGGACATGAGATGTCAATCCACAACCAAGAGTTATATTGGATATAACTAGCAAAGTTGTTGCTTACCTAGATAGCTAATATTTGGGTGATAGCCAGTGGCTCACTCAAGTTTAGTGAAGTATGGGTCTTGGATCATTATATTCATTTGAGGAAACATTGTTTGAATATAATGCGAGTTTTCTTAATAGTTAAGATTTCTCATTTCTTGAACATCATAACTAAACCTCTCTTGTTTTCAGCTATGTCTAGCACAAACCATCATAACAATTTCTCCCTGCGATCCGTCCTTGAGAAGGACAAGTTAAATGGATCCAACTTTCTTGAATGGTATCAGAACTTGAGAATTGTTCTCAAACAGGAGAAGAAGGACTATGTCCTTAAGAAAGTTCTCCCCAAGAAGTACCGAGCCAATGCCTGGCAGTCAGATAAGGATGCTTGGGATAAGCATTCTAATGATGTAGTCGATGTGTGTTGTCTCATGTTGGCTACCATGAACTCGGACTTGCAGAAGCAATATGAGTACGTGGAGTCGCCAATAGAGATGATCACTGGCCTGAAAAGTATGTTTCAGGAGCAGGCACGAACTCAGAGATACCAGACGGTTAAATCTCTGATTGAGTGCAAGCTACCAAAGGGCGAACCAGTTAGTCCTCATGTCATTAAGATGATGGGTTATATTGATAACCTGGGGAAACTGGATTGTCCCATTAGCCAAGAGTTGGCTACTGACATCATTCTGCAGTCACTGCCGTCAAGTTATGATCAGTTTGTTATGAACTATAACATGAACAACTTGACGAAGACGTTGATTGAGTTGCATGGGATGCTCAAAACTGCTGAACCTAACATCAAGAAGGACACCCCAAATGTCCTTATGGTACAAAAGGGTAATAAGTTTAAGAAACTTGGTAAGACCAAAGGTGATGGCAAGACGAGCTCGATTGTGAATCCAAGCGAGTCTAACCATGCTCCCAAGGTTAAGCCTGGTCCTTCTAAAGATGATAAGTGCCATTATTGTAATGGTCATGGGCATTTGAAAAGAAATTGCAAGAAATTCCTGGAAGATTATGAGAAGCTGAAGAAGACGTACGAGACTTCTTCTTCAGGTATTTATGTTATAGAAGTAAATGTTACTTATTATGGTTCTACTTATTGGGTATTGGATACCGCCTATGGTACTCATATTTTGTGAAAATATGCAGGGCCTGAGCAACAGTAGGACTATGGAGAAAGGACAAGTGGACCTGCGCGTGGAAATGGAGCAAGAATTGTTGTATTGGCCGTAGGAACATTTGTTTGTCTTTATCTTCTGGCATAGTTTAGAACTTAATAATCACTACTATGTACCTGCTATAAGCAGAAATAATATTTCTATTCCTTGTTTGGATATGGAAGGATATCAGTTTTCAAGTTAAGAATAAGTGTTATTCATTTGATTACAATGATATGTTTTATAGTAGCAGTCCATTAGAGAATGGACTTTATGTTCTAAACCAAAACGTGCCTAAATATAACATTAGTACCAATAGATTCAAATCGAAAGATACGAATCAAGCTTTTCTCTGGCATTGTCGTTTCGGCCACATAAATGAGAACGGATTCAGAAGCTCCATAGTGATGGACTTTTGGGCTCATTTGATTATGAATCATGTGAGAAACGCGAACCTTGTTTATTGGGTAAAACGAAAAGGGCTCCTTTCAACAAAGGTAGTGTCGATCGATGCATGTATGCAACGATCGACACAGGTTGCGAACGAACGAATAAAATGAAAGGGCCAGAGGCTTATTGGGCTTTATACATACGGATGTGTATGGCCCGATGAGCGCTAGTGCTAAGGGAAATTTTCAGTACTTCATTAACTTTACTGCTATTTCAGTAGGTACGGTTGTGTCTTATTCATGAGACATAAGTCGGAATCTTTTGAAAAGTTCAAAGAGTTCCAGAATGAAGTACAGAATCAATTTGACAAAAGTATTAAAGCTCTACAATGATATCATGGAGGTGAATACTTAAGTCAAGAATTTAGTGATCATCTGAGAGATTGTAAAATTGTTTCACAATTCACTCTTCCTGAATCGGACTTTATTAGATATGGTTCGATCAATGATGAGTCACTTAGATCTTCCATTATCCTTCTAAGAATACGCTCTGGAAACGTCTGCGTTTACACTAAATAGGGTTCCATAAAATTAATTGCAAAGACACCACATGAGATATGGACTGGAAATGTTCCTAATTTGTCTTTCATGAAGATTTGGGGTTGTGAGGCTTATGAAAAACGTTTAATCTCTAATAAGCTCTCACCCAAATCTGATAAGTGCTGCTTCATTGGTTGTCCTAAGATGACCAAGGCAAGTTACTTTTACAACCGGTCCGAGAACAAATTGTTTGTTTCTCGGAACTATGTTTTCTTGAGAAGGATTTTCCTTCCAAGAAGAACAGTGGGAGTAAAAGTACAACTCGAAGAAATTCGAAAATCACAGGAGGCTGCTCAACCTGATGAGGAAGAACAGCAGTTAGATCTGCAAAGAGTTGTAGAACCTGCACCTGTGGTGCCTGAAGTTTGCAAAGGATCTAGTGAATGTATATTTTATATACATGCAAATGGCGAGTTTCTGAGGAAGTGTCGATCGACACAAAGTTGTATCGATCGACACAGATCGCGAACCAAAATATTGATTTTGGTTTATGACTTAATTAACTACGGTTTAAATCTTGGTTAATTAGGTCGTGGTAAAAGTCTATATATAAGATATATGCGCGAATTTTACATAAACCTGAAGCTCACAGATCCGAAAGGATCCGTCACGAACCCGAGAAATGTAGATTTCTCGTAACCAATTGCCATGATCTGTTGATCATTGAAAGTGACGGGCCGGCGAATTTTGAAGAAGCAATGATGAGCCCTGACTCCGAAAATGGAATTCTGAAAAGGATGTGTACATGACATAACCTGAAGATTTCATTAATCCTAATACTGCTAGGAAGATATGCAAGCTTCATCGATCCATTTATGGATTGAAGCAAGCATCTCGGAGTTGGAGTCTTCGTTTTGATGAAGCGGTCAAAAGGTTTGACTTCATCAGGAACGAAGAGGAACCGTGTGTTTACAAGAAGACTAGTGGGAGCGCAGTTGCATTTCTAGTATTGTATGTTGATAACATACTGCTTCTCGGAAATGAAATTCCATTGTCACAGTCTGTTAAGACTTGACTCGAAAGTTGTTTTTCGATGCAAAATGTGGGAGAAACCGTAAACATTCTTGGAATAAGAATCTATAGAGATAGATTGGACAAGCTAATTGGATTGTGTCAAGATGCTTATATTAATAAGGTCTTGCACAGGTCCAATATGCATGATTCCAAGAAGGGCTTCATGCCAATGACAATTGGCATTACTGTTAGCAAGACGCAGTGTCCTTCGACACACGCTGAGCAAGAGCGAATGAGGTTCAAACAACTACTACATGCATAAGATGTCTTAAGATATGATCTTAATTTTAGTGGGAGTTGTTGTTGTTAATTTTAGTTATGATATGATGTTCATGAAGACATAATTTGATTATGTTAATGAATTCTGACATCAGTATTATTTAATTATATTGTTAAATAATAGTCCCAAAGTAATTTATGACATTTATAGGTCATCAAGTATGTGACTTGATCATGAAACCCTATAAATGATAAATGACATAAATTAAGTTGGTCCCTGGTCAAGGTTGTTAAAGTGGGACATTAACAACTGCGTGAGACTAGTATGTGAGGTGACTGATGACTAAGTTTCATGGAGTCATTAATAAGAGTATTAAAGTCAATCACATAGATATGTGTTGGAGAACACATGATCGGACATGACCCACTAATGAGAACTCTACGGGATAGTTATATATAAGTGTCATGAGAGTTTTCATTACGACTATAGAGTATAGTCCTTAGACCTGAGTTCATCATGTTTTCTTACATGTGAATTGGTCCGCTTTGACTTTGTCAAACGTCAGCCGTAACTGGTGATTATAAAGACATTGATTGGGCGTATCATGAAGCGTGTGAAGGAACAGGGATGGAACAAGATGGGATTTGTCCCTCCTATATAACAGGAGATAAATATCTCAGGGCCCATCAAAGATTTGAATACTGAGAAATGTGTGGTCACACTCAAACGAGGTGATTGTCAGTCGTTTGTCTTGTCAGTATAAATCGGAGTTCGATGAACATGATTTTGGCTTAATAAGGATGACACAGATCTTGCCTTATGCCAGATCGAGATATAGAGACGAAGGGATTATGGGAATAAATGATTCCAGTACAAGTGGAAGATTGTTGGGAATGTCCTGAAATCACACTTGTAAGCACTCTAGAGATAGTTGTATTGTCGAGATTAGACATTCATACAATACTAGATGGTCATAATGTTTTGCTAGAAACCACTTGTGATATGTGAGTTGTGAACTCATTACTAGTATTATATGAACCTACAGGGTCACACACCTAAGCGAACTGAATGTACTTCATGTGAGAATAATCATTAAAGTAATGATCAAGTTAATGTGTATTTGATGCACATTAATATACGAGTTTTGAGAGTGTGTCGATCGATGCAAGGCGCAGATCGAAATATTTGTTTCGATTTAATGACTTAATTAATCTCGGTTCGGTCCGGTGATTAATTAGGTTTTTCCAGGTCTATATATATATATATGATATAAGCACGACCTGGAGGAGAAGTTTAAGCCTAATCGCAGCCACCTCTTAGAAACAGACGTATCCCAGAGAGATCCAATCTCCCGGCACTAGCATCCCGGCGGATTCCAGTTTGTGTACGTGTGGATACCAGTAGAGGCGCAGCACTTGAGGCGCTTGAGAATCTCGAATATCTGATAATCTTCCGCTGCTAAACTCCAGGTAATTCGAGATCTGATGTAGATTCAATATACCTAGACCCTGGAACCTAGGTTTGGAATTATACCTAGGGTTGCTAATCCTGATTAGAACTGCTAAAAAATTCCTACAACGTTGGTATTATTCCCTCGGTAAACCGTCGGTAATATACCGTCGGTATGCGTCGGTAATATACCGACGGAATATTACCTGCGGTATTCCGACGGTATACCGACGGAATATTACCGACGGTATTCTGACGGTGTTCCAACGGAATATTACCGGCGGTATTCTGACGTCGGTATGCGTCGGTAAAATTCCGTCGATAATATACCGTCGGTAATATACCGTCGGTATGCGTCGGTAATATACCGTCAGAATACCGCCGGTAATATTCCGTTGGAACACCGTCGGAATACCGTCGGAATACCGTCGGAATACCGCAGGTAATATTCCGTCGGTATACCGCCGGTATCTTCCCGTCGGTATAACGCCGGAATATCGCCGATAATTTTCCGTCGGTATAACGTCGGTTTATTCCGTCGATATATCGTCAGAATTCCGTCGGTATTCTTTCCTTCGAAAATCGGTCGATAATCCGTTGGTTTGTTTTCCGATGGTAATCCGTCGGTATTTACTGACGAAAAACCGACGGATATTTTTTTCCGACGAAATAGAACTGACGGAATTTTTTGGTAGGAAATCCGTCGAAAATGGCCATTTCCAACGGAAAATCGTCGATTTCTACCCTCAGAAATAGCATGTTTTTTTTTGTAGTGATAGGAGAGCTCGAGAGACGTATAAGCCATGATAGAGTGTTCGTATTTAACCATCATATTTAATTTATGCTAGTACTGAACCACCAACTTACCGATTTGGATAGTTAAATCATTTTAAGTTAACATTTTGTTGAAAAAAAATAATTCAGATAGCTTGAATGAAAAAGGATTGTATATAAAATTTTCAGTACCGAGTGTGACAAAACGAACATCGTTGTATATAGCATCAAAATTATTTATCTTGACAAAACAAAGGAAAGAACTCTGCCATATAGCTTTAGAGTAATGCGTGATTCGAAATTTGTATTAATATAATCGATAGTGTATATAAATTTTTACTATCAAATGTCACAACATGCTTTATAAAATAATTAATAATAACGATCACTTGAACAGCATGTTGGTGTATTTGAAAATGCAGGTGAAGTAAGACAAAAGTGCAAAAACAAAAGACACATGCGAATATTTTAACGTGGTTTGTTTTTTACATCCCTGAAATTTTGTCTAGATTTCGAATTCACTAGAACAATAAAGCAATTACACTTAATCGTAAACAAATAAATCAAGAACACATCCAACAATTCACCGCTTCATTCTATAACATGAACTCTTCATGATAGTCACTAACCATGAGCTAAAATCTCCATGAACTTAGACTTTATCAAGGTAAACCAACCATGAGCTAACTCCCACCAGAACGTAGACTTTGTTTCTTCAGTCTTCAGAACATATCACACCAACGCATTAAGGACTCCAAAATGCATGTCACACCAGGGCACCATCACGCTTGAACACTAAAAGCACAAACCGCGAAACTATGTCGCATTCGATCAACAACCGATCACCCAAATCAAATCATTCTTTTTAGGTTTTTTTTTTTTGTGGTTACAAAGACACATTTCTCATAAGGCAACACCTTCCTTACATATCAGTTTGAATATTGCCCTCCTATCCTCTCCAAGGACACAAATTGAAGATTTTCTCTTTGTTAGGATTTTTCCAAATCTTATTGGAAGTATACTCTTTTTCTATATATTCTCCTAAGAATATAGAAACACTCCAAAGCTGTTATATCCTCTCCAATATCTTCATCTAGCTCAGCAAACAACTTTTTCACCAAATCATATCACAAAAATTCGTTTATATCTCAGCAATCGAACATATCCACTTCTTGTATCACATCTTGTACTACTTCGCGATTCTGGTATCACCTCTTGTACTATGTTGAGATTGGTAAATAAATTCCAAGCAAATACATCTTCACTCTCCTCCTTTTGACTATGTATGTGAACTCAACAACCATATCTTCAAGGGCTTCGCCATCAGTAACCCCAATCTCCTCTTGCTTGTGTCACATCATGGTCCAAAACTCATTCAACTTTGTCTTTTTCATGAGCTAAGTTTCTGCCCTTACCTCTTGATGTATCCGAAACAATAATAAATCTCTATCGAGAACCCGCTCTAATACAAATTTAAAATACAACTGAGGAAATATAAAAAGTGCAGAAAGTAAATGATACATGAGAATTTTTAACGAGGTTTGTTTCCTACATCCTCAAGACCTTTTCCAGAGTTTTAATTCACTAGAACAAAAAAAGCAATTATACTTAATCGCAAAGGCGTAAATAAGGAACACATCCAAAATTCACCGCTATGTTCAATAACATGAACTCTGCATATAGTCACTAACCATGAGCTAAACTTTGAGCCTAGACTTATAAGGATAAACCTGTTGGGAATGTCCTGAAATCTATTTGTACTTACTCTGAGAGAAAGTCGTGTTGTCGAGATGAGACAATCATATGACACTAGGTAGTCATAACGCTTTGCTAGAAGCCACTTATGATCAATGAGTTGAGAACTCATTGCTAGTGTTATATGATCCTACATGGTCACACACCTAAGCAAACTGGACGTTGCATGAGAGGATGATCATTAATGTAATGATCGGGTGAATGCATATTTGATATGCATTCAATATCGACATTTCTGGGCGATGTCGATCGACACACTAAGAGTGTCGGTCGACATAGATTGGCCGTGTCGATCGACACATAGAGTGTGTCGGTCGACGCGACTCGCGGATTGACGGATTAAATTGGTTTAATCATTAGTTAATCCCGGGGCGGTTTAAGTCGACATATATAAGATATATGGTCGACCTAAACTCGTTTCTAACCTAATTCACAGCCACCAGAAACAGAAAAGAAACCTCTCTGAGATTAGATCTCAAAAGGCACTAGCATCCCTTCCTGTTCAGCTTGTGTGCGTGTGGATACCAGTAGAGGCGCAGCATTTGAGGCGCTATAGATCTCGATTATCTGCAAATAACTTCCGCTGCTAATCACCAGGTAATCACTAGATCTGATAGATTCAATTACATGAACCTGTAGATCCTAGGCTCGGAATTCAGACTAGGGTTGCTAATCCTGATTAGAACTGCTAGAAATTCCTTCAGTGGTATCAGAGCTTTAGGGTTCCATTGAATCTGTGGCATGTTGATTAGATTAGTTGAATCTGGATCTCTTTATAGTTGATACAAGCATGCTGAAATTCGTTTTTGATTAAAATCTAGTTTTAGGGTTTTAACTTGAAAAACGATTAGGGATTATCACCCTGTGTCGATCGACACCAAGCGGGTATCGGTCGACACAGAAGGATAACCCGAATAAAACTTTTCGCCTAGTGTCGATCGACACAAGAGTTGTATCGGTCGACACAAACCTCGCGAGATTGATGAACCGGTTCAATTGGATTGGACCGGTTATCGAGCTTGTTTAAATGGTTTGAATTGCGATTGGTTTGATTAGGTTGGTATCGACCGATGCTAGTGTAGCATCGATCGACACCGACTGGTATTCGAAACCGGATCAATTGGATTGATCGGTTATCGCGGATTGCTTTTGGTTATTCTGTATCGATCGACACTATAGTAGTGTCGGTCGACATCAGATTCGATGATTGGGTTTTGGAGCCTGCAATCACAGAACCAAAGCATGATAAATCAATTAATTATAAGAATTAAAACATAATAAAACTGAACGTTTTAATGATTCCGTTCCTCAATCAAATATCAAGTGATACTTGATGTCTTTCCAATCTTGTCGACTGTCAAGACTCGTTTCATTGAGTGATAGGCTTGCAGTGCAAGGTGTCCACAATTACATGAGTAAGGCAGGAAGTAATCGTGTTGATGGGCTTGCAGTGCAAGGCGTCAACAATTACATGACTGAAAAGATTGGTTTACTTGACTGGGCCATCAAAATCGTTTTGGGCTCAGAGACATCAGGTGGATTTGACATAAGATGTCAGTCCACAACCAAGAGTTGTATTGGATACAACTAGCAAGGTTGTTGCTTACCTAGATAGCTGAATTTGGGTGACAGCCAGTGGCTCACTCAAGTTTAGTGAAGTATGGGTCTTGGATCATTATATTCATCTGAGGAAACATTGTTTGAATATAATGCGAGTTTTCTTAAAAGTTAAGATTTCTCATTTCTTGAACATCATAACTAAACCTTTTCTTTCCTATGTTCTCAGCTATGACTACTACTCATAACAATTCTTTCTCCCTGCGATCCGTCCTTGAGAAGGACAAGTTAAATGGATCGAATTTTCTCGAATGGTATCGGAACTTGAGAATTGTTCTCAAGCAGGAGAAGCGGGACTATGTCCTTGAAAATGTTCTCCCTGAAAAACCGAGATCCAATGCTGCAAATGCAGAAAGGAGTGCTTGGGACAAGCATTCCAATGATGTGGTCGATGTGAATTGTCTCATGTTGGCTACCATGAACTCGGACTTGCAGAAGCAATACAAGAACGTGGAGTCGCCCGTGGAGATGATCACTAGCCTGAAAAGTATGTTTCAGGAGCAAGCACGAACTGAGAGATACCAGACGGTTAAATCTCTCATTGAATGCAAGCTACCAAAGGACAGTCCAGTCAGTCCTCATGTCATTAAGATGATGGGTTATATTGATAACCTGGGGAAGCTGGATTGTCCCATTAGCCAAGAGTTGGCTACTGACATCATTCTGCAGTCACTGCCGTCAAGTTATGATCAATTTGTTATGAACTATAACATGAATAACTTGACAAAGACATTGACTGAGCTGCATGGCATGCTCAAGACAGCTGAGCCAAATATCAAGAAGGGCACTCCTAATGTGCTTATGGTACAAGGGGGTAAGAAGTTTAAGAAACTTGGCAAAGGTAAGGGAAAGGGCAAGGCAGTCCCGGTTGAGAACCAGGACACGCCGGCGCCAACCCCAAAGCCTAAGCCGGGCCCATCTGAGACTGATAAGTGCCATTACTGTAAAGAGCCTGGGCATTGGAAGAGAAATTGCAATAAATTCTTGGAAGAGAAGAAGAAGAAGAAGAAGACTTTCGAGACTTCATCTTCAGGTATTTATGTTATAGAAGTAAATGTTACTACTTCTGGTTCTACTTCTTGGGTATTGGATACCGGCTGTGGTGCTCATATTTGTACAAATATGCAGGGCCTAAGTAACAGTAGGACGTTGGAAAGGGGACAAGTGGACCTGCGTGTGGGGAATGGAGCAAGAGTTGCTGCATTAGCCGTAGGAACATTTAATTTGTCTTTACCTTCTGGTTTGGTTTTAGAACTTCATAATTGCTACTATGTACCTGCTATAAGCAGAAATATTATTTCTATTCCTGTTTTGGATTTGGAAGGATATCAATTTTCAATTAAGAATAAATGTTGTTCTTTTGATTACAATGATATGTATTATGGTAGCAACCCATTAGAGAATGGGCTTTATGTTCTAAACCAAAGCACAGAAATCTATAACATTAACACCAAGAGATTCAAATCAAATGACACGAATCAGACTTTTCTATGGCATTGTCGTTTGGGCCACATAAACGAGAAACGGATTCAAAAGCTCCATAGTGATGGGCTTTTGGGCTCATTTGATTATGAATCATGTGAGAAATGTGAATCTTGTTTACTAGGCAAAATGGCAAAGGCGCCTTTCAACAAACAAAATGAAAGGGCCAGTGACCTATTGGGCCTTATACATACAGATGTATGCGGCCCAATGAGCACAAGTGCCAGAGGAAATTTTCGATACTTCATTACCTTCACTGATGATTTCAGCAGGTATGGCTATGTCTATTTAATGAGACACAAGTCGGAATCCTTTGAAAAGTTCAAAGAGTTCCAAAATGAAGTACAGAATCAACTTGGCAAAAGTATTAAGGCTCTTCGATCAGATCGTGGAGGAGAATACTTAAGCCAAGAATTCAGTGATCATTTGAGAGATTGTGGAATTGTTTCACAACTCACTCCTCCTGGAACACCACAATGGAATGGCGTGTCTGAGAGGAGGAATCGGACTTTATTAGATATGGTTCGATCAATGATGAGTCTCTCAACTCTTCCATTATCCTTTTGGGGATACGCTCTAGAAACGTCTGCGTTTACACTTAATAGGGTTCCGTCAAAATCAGTTGCAAAGACACCACATGAGATGTGGACTGGAAATGTTCCAAATGTGTCTTTCCTGAAGATTTGGGGTTGTGAAGCTTATGTTAAGCGATTAATTACAGATAAGCTCGAACCCAAATCTGATAAGTGCTACTTCGTTGGTTATCCTAAGGAAACCAAGGCATACTACTTTTACAACCAATCCGAGAACAAAGTGTTTGTTGCTCGGAACTGCGTTTTTCTTGAGAGAGAGTTTCTTTCCAAGAGAAACAGTGGGAGTAAAGTACAACTCGAAGAAGTTCGAGAACCGCAGGAAAATGCTCAACCCGTAGAGGAAGAGCAACAGTTGGATCTACAAAGAGTTGTAGACCCAACGCCTGTGGAGCCAGAAATTCGTAGATCCAAAAGGATCCGTCACGAACCCGAGAGATATGGATTTCTCGTAACCAAGTGTCATGATTTATTGATCATTGACAGTGACGAGCCCGCGAATTACGAAGAAGCAATGATGAGCCCTGACTCCGAAAAGTGGCTGAAAGCCGCTGAATCCGAAATGGGATCCATGTCACAGAACCAAGTATGGACTTTGGTTAATTTACCCGATGGTGCAAGACCCATTGAATGTAAATGGATTTTCAAGAAGAAAATTGATGTGGGTGGAAATATTCAGATATATAAAGCAAGGCTGGTGGCAAAAGGTTTCAAACAAATTCATGGTATAGACTATGAAGAAACCTATTCACCTGTACCCATGCTTAAATCCATTCGGATTCTCCTAGCAACAGCTGCTCATTATGATTATGAGATCTGGCAAATGGACGTGAAAACAGCTTTCCTTAATGGAATTCTGGAAGAGGATGTGTACATGACACAGCCCGAAGGTTTCATCGATCCTAATGCTGCTAGGAAAGTATGCAAGCTTCATCGATCCATTTATGGATTGAAGCAAGCATCTCGGAGTTGGAATCTTCGTTTTGATGAAGCAGTCAAAGAGTTTGATTTCATCAGAAGCGAAGAAGAACCATGTGTTTACAAGAAGACTAGTGGGAGCGCTGTTGCATTTCTCGTGTTGTATGTAGATGACATACTTCTTCTCGGAAATGACGTTCCGTTGTTACAGTCTGTTAAGACTTGGCTCGGAAGTTGTTTTTCAATGAAAGACATGGGAGAAGCCGCGTATATTCTTGGAATAAGAATCTATAGAGATAGATCAAACAAGTTGATTGGACTGTGTCAAGACACTTATATCGATAAGGTCTTACACAGGTTCAGAATGCAAGATTCCAAGAAGGGCTTCATACCAATGTCTTATGGCATAAGTCTCAGCAAGAAGCAGTGTCCTGAGACACCTGCTGAGCGAGATCGCATGAGTCGGATTCCCTATGCCTCGGCGTTGGGATCCATCATGTATGCCATGCTCTGTACTCGTCCAGATGTTGCTTGTGCTTTAAGCATGACGAGTAGATACCAATCGGATCCAGGTGAAAGTCACTGGACAGCAGTCAAGAATATTCTGAAGTATTTGAGAAATACTAAGGATAAATTCTTGGTGTATGGAGGAAGTGATGAGCTGGTAGTAAGTGGTTACACAGACGCAAGTTTTCAGACAGACCAAGATGATTTCCGATCGCAATCTGGTTACATCTACTGCCTGAATGGCGGTGCAGTAAGCTGGAAGAGTTCCAAGCAGGACACTGTAGCAGATTCCACAACTGAAGCTGAGTACCTCGCTGCTTCTGAAGCGGCAAAGGAGGCTGTTTGGATCAAGAAGTTCATCACTGAACTTGGTGTGATTCCTAGCATTTCTGAGCCAGTGGCTTTGTATTGTGACAACAATGGAGCCATTGCGCAAGCTAAGGAACCTAGATCACACCAGAAATCCAAACACATAGAAAGGCGATATCACCTTATCCGTGATATTGTGAATAGAGGAGATGTGAAGATCAGCAGAGTCCCTACGGATGAGAATGTTGCTGATCCACTGACCAAGCCCCTCCCAAGGCCTAAGCATGAGTTTCATACAACTGCTGTAGGCATTAGATTTCTTAAGATATGATCTTGATTTCAGTGGGAGTTGTATTTGTTTTAGTTATGACATGATGTTCACAAAGACATAATAGTTATGTTATTTTAATGAAATTGTTTCAGCATTATTTAATTGTGTTAATTAAATATATATATAATGTCCCAAAGTAATTTATGACATTTTATAGGTCATCAAGTATGTGACTTGATCATGAAACCCTATAAGCAATAAATGACATAAATTATAATGGTCCCTGGTCGAGGTTGTTAACATGGGACATTAACAACCACGTGAGACTAGTATGTGAGGTGACTGATGACCATGTTTCATGGAGTCATTAATAAGTGTATTAAAGTCAATCACATAGATATGTGTTAGAGAACACATGATCGGACTTGATCCGTTAATGAGAACTCTACAAGATGTTATATGAGTGTCATAAGAGTTTCTCATTACGACTAAAGAGTATAGTCCTTAGACCTGAGTTCATCATGTCCTCTCTTATATGGATTGGTTCGTCTTGACTTTGTCAAACGTCAGCCGTAACTGGTGATCATAAAGACACTGATTAGGCGTATCATGAAGTATAAAAGAGACATGGATGGAACAAGATGGGATTTGTACCTCCTATATAACAGGAGTTAAATATCTCTGGGCCTATCGAAGATTTGATACTGGAAATGCGTGGCCGCGCTCAAACGAACTGATTGTCAGTTGTTTGTTTTTCATCAGTACAAATCGGGATTCGATAAACGTGATCTAGCTTAATAAGGATGACACAGTTCTTGCCTTATGCTAGATTGAGATATGGATACAAAGGGATTAAAAGGGAATAGACGATTCCAGTACAAGTGGGAGATTGTTGGGAATGTCCTGAAATCTATTTGTACTTACTCTGAGAGAAAGTCGTGTTGTCGAGATGAGACAATCATATGACACTAGGTAGTCATAACGCTTTGCTAGAAGCCACTTATGATCAATGAGTTGAGAACTCATTGCTAGTGTTATATGATCCTACAGGGTCACACACCTAAGCAAACTGGACGTTGCATGAGAGGATGATGATTAATGTAATGATCGGGTGAATGCATATTTGATATGCATTCAATATCGACATTTCTGGGCGATGTCGATCGACACACTAAGAGTGTCGGTCGACATAGATTGGCCGTGTCGATCGACACATAGAGTGTGTCGGTCGACGCGACTCGCGGATTGACGGATTAAATTGGTTTAATCATTAGTTAATCCCGGGGCGGTTTAAGTCGACATATATAAGATATATGGTCGACCTAAACTCGTTTCTAACCTAATTCACAGCCACCAGAAACAGAAAAGAAAACTCTCTGAGATTAGATCTCAAAAGGCACTAGCATCCCTTCCTGTTCAGCTTGTGTGCGTGTGGATACCAGTAGAGGCGCAGCATTTGAGGCGCTATAGATCTCGATTATCTGCAAATAACTTCCGCTGCTAATCACCAGGTAATCACTAGATCTGATAGATTCAATTACATGAACCTGTAGATCCTAGGCTCGGAATTCAGACTAGGGTTGCTAATCCTGATTAGAACTGCTAGAAATTCCTTCAAAACCAACTCTGAGCTAAACTCCCACCAGAGCCTAGACTTCGTTTCTTTTGTCGTTACAACCAACGCACCAAGGACTATAATATGCACATTACACTAGTGCACCAATATGCTTGAACACCACAAATATAAACCGCGAAACTATGTCACACTCGATCAATAACCGATCACCCAAATCAAATCATTATTTCTTTTAACTATTTTTTTGTGGTCACAAGGATACTTTTCTCATAAGGCCCCATCCTTTTTATATATCAGCTTGAATCTTGCATTCCAAGCTTCTGCAATCACTCAAATAAAAGATTTTTTTTTGTTAGAATATTTCTAAATCTCTTTTGAAATGTTCTTTTTCTATATCTTAAGAATATGGAAACACTCCAAAAAGTTATATCTTCTCAAATATATTTATCTAGTTCAACAAACAACTCTTGTACCGAATCATATCACAAAATTTGTTCATATCTCAACAATTGAACGTATCTACGTTTTGTATTACGTCTTGTACTACTTTGAGATTCTTATATCACTTACGATTCATACATAAATATTCCAAACAAATACATCTCCGTACGATAGCGGAGTTAACTGCTTGGGAGGTGGGTCACTTGACCTAGGTGGATTTATTTAAAATGAAAATTGAATTTTGAAGGGAAAAAAACTGGGTGAAATGTAAAAAAAAATCAACTTATTGACCCTGTTAATATATAATTTAAAATCAAATTGACAATGGTAAAATTGTGGCTGGCTCCGCACTACGTACGTTTCACGTACCCTTGTTTTATACAACAAACACATCGCCAGTGGGAATAATCTATATGTGCTTACGTTGAAGCAAGGGTGGTGTCTTTGGTTTGGTCGGAGGCTGATGATGTCGACGTATGCTACTATCATATGATCATCTAGGTAGCTACTCTCATTGTGGGGTATTAAATAGAAAATACATAGTTAAGAATAGTCATTTTATAATTTGTATGCCAGTGTTTTTTTTAACCTTATATGCCAGTGTTTTCGCCGAGTCGGTGGTTTCTCAAATCTAATACGAAAATTATAATACTTCTTATGTTTCATTATATATGATTTTTTAATTAAAAGCATGTATATTAAAAAAAAAAATATTTGTTATTAAAATATTATATTGAACCAATCATAAAATTATTGAAGAATTTAAAAGTCAAAATGTAAAATAACATTAAAATCTTTATAAAAATTTGCAAAACATTTTATAAATTGAAACAATTTTTTTTCTTGTTTAAAACTTTACATTATGGGATAAAGAGAGTACGTATAAACATTAATAAGCTTTTCTTATTATCCCTAAAACTTGCCCTTTCATCCATGTTATCATCAACTATTATTGTATGATGATAATAGTTGATGATATAAACCGACATTAATCCAACATTATCCCTAAACCTTGCCCTTTCATCCATGTTATCATCAACTATTATTGTATGATGATATAAACCGACATTAATCCAACTAAACTGAAATTTAAAATTCATAAAGCTAACAAATTATATGAAATAGTAATAGTCCAAATTGGTCTTCTTGATGTCAACCGAAATAGTAGTACACAAATGAATTTAATTAGCACTGAAAATCTAGTCATTGCTAACGAACAAGAACAAGAACATCATGATGTTCTAGTAATTTTGGATATGTTATAGTAATTATAATTTTATTAGTTAAAGTTTTAGGGTTTAGGGTTTAAATAGCTACAGATATATTCGTAGCTATCCGTAATTATGATGACATAGCTACAAATAGCTATGAACAAAACCGTAGCTATCTTTTTCTACGACTGGTCTGTAGCTATTCGTAGCTATATCTCTGCGAATAGCCACAATCTGTTTCTGTAGCTATTTAGCTACAGATTATTTCCTAGCTATTCGTATCTATAGTTTTCTATGACTTCGTCGTAGCTATCCGTAGTTATTAAGCTGCAAATAGCTACGACAAGATTCCATAACTATATAGCTACGGATAGCTACGAAATAGCTACGGTTTGTAGTCGTAGCTAATCTGTAGCTATCCGTAGCTGAAAAAATTAGCTACGAAAAAATCTGTAGCTAATCCAACACAGTTGTTCTTGTAGTGTCATAGCCTTAAGATGTAAATATAAACAGTGAAACACTCATCCTTGTATGAAATTATCAATCAATGGTTGAAATGACACAAGGTTTAAATTATGTAGCAAACCCCACACAAAAGAAAGAGACAATTGTTCTCTCGTTTCTCTCTTATTCTTTCTCTCTCGGCTTTCTCGAAAATTCTACTGCCTCTCTGGTTGATTCCTCGCCGGAGAGGGCTCTGCTATTCTTTCTTTTAGTTCAGGTCGGCTCTTCATATTCGACACCAGCTCTCCTCCTTGTCTGATTTGGTGGCGTGGTCCGGATCCGAGTTCTCTCGGTGTGGTTCGGCGGCAGAAGGTCTCTGGCGGAGGCGTGTCAGCCTCTCAGATCTCTGGGAACTAGATCCGGGTTTTTGGCGTACCCCTGTCGTCGTCTCCAGTTTGTTCTATTCTTAAGCTCTATGGGTGTCGGTGGCATGTGTCTTCGCGGCGTCGGTGTTTTGTGCGTTTAAGGGTTGGTTCTTCGGTTGCTGTCCGTGTGCGGTAGCGGTTGCATGTTCCGTTGGGCTCGTCATGCTTCTTCTCTGCTCGCTAGAGGAAGGTGGCAGTGAGTGGTGGGACTTTCGAGACGGTGGCGGTGGACCGATAATAGCTCGGGAAACTTTCCGGCGTCTCACCTAGGCAACATCTCCGGTGGTGGACCGACAATGGTGACGGGAAGTTGGCTTCTCTCCTATCTCAGGTTTAGGCATTGCTTTCGTGCTATGTTTTTCCTCGGCGTCCGCCCTCCAGTTTTTTGTCCCCGCCAAGCTTGTTCGGCGTTTCGGTGGTGGTTCTAGTTTCCCCTGTTTCTCAGTGGCCACTTTTTCCCAGCCGTTTGGTCTCTTCTCAGCTCACGAGTTTCTCCTAAGCGGTATCAACATTTCTCATCTTCCAACTAGGGTTTCTTCGGGGTTTGGGCTCTTTTGAGCTTTCTAGATATTTAGGTCGAGTTGGTGTTGGGTTCATTAGAAGTTAATTTTGGGCCTAAGCCCTTTTTTGTTTTTTGTTTTTTGTTTTTTTGTTTTGTTTTTCCCTTCTGCTTTAATTTTTGTCGTTTAAAAAAAACAAAAATATTTTAATATATAAGCTTTTTAGGAAGAAAAAAAACACAAGGTTTAAATTCTCATGCAGGCATGCGTGTCTTAAATTGTATGGGCGGGTAGGATTTTTCGTTTTATATACGGATGGGTGTTTGTTTCGCATAAGACTAATGATGTTAAATAAATTTGATATCAGTAGACCTCAATGATTTATGTATAAAATTTTAGGCACTGGACCTTTAATAATTTCTAAATGGTATGTTTTTAGATAATTGCACAAATTATAAATTATAAATTATTTAAAAGTTTAAATAGATTCATTATCTCAGATAATTATTTCAACGGAAATAACAGCGACACGAAAGAGATAGTAATATCGATCTCGTTAAAGAGATAGTAGCAACTCCTCACTCCGCCGCGCGTGACGCCTCTCCAGCGACCGGTTTCGACCGGCGTCGCGAGAGGGCTCCAGTTTCTTCAGTTCGCTCCTTTTATCCAAGAGGTGAGTCGATTCGCGGTTGTTCTCGGCTGGATCTAGAATCCCAGTCGCTCTCCCACTCGGTAATCCCTCCGTCGCGGCGGTTCAAGGCACAATCTGAGTAGTGGCGACGCCGTTTGCTTCACGGACCCCTACTGCTTGAGGACGGTGGGTGGTGTGCCGGCGTGAGGTTTCGCCGTCGTCCTTTGGAGAAGCTTCTCAGAACTGCTACATCACATGAGGTCATGGTGTTTACCAGGTTGGGCGTGGACTGCGGTGGCGGACGTGGCGGCGTGTGACATCCACGGTGGCTCCGCTTTGTCTTCTGCCGGTTTCTAGACGTGTGGTCAAGCCGCTTTGGCTTCTCCCCCGGGTTCTTTGTCGCCGAGTCTCAGCTCTGACCGTGGCTTTTCGGCGAGTCGGAGCCTGCTTGCTCCGTTGCTGGCGCTTGTTTCTCCGGTTTCTGGTTACGGGAATCGGACTTGCTAACCGATTCTTGGGCTTCCAGAAATTTTGCCCTGTCCCGGTTTGCTATTGGGCCTGGTTTAGATTGCCATGCTTCTTTCCTGCGTGTGTAGTCTTGATTCCTATCAGACTAATTTCCCCAGGAGTTTGGAGGCTGGTATGGTTTACTTGGTCTCCTTGAGACTGATGGGTTTATGCATTGGTTAGGGCTTCTTGGTTTGGTTTGGCCTCGTTGTTTTGGTCTTAGGAGGAGGTAGTAAGGCTGCGAAGTGGTGATGCGTGATTCCGGTTCTCGCTGACATCGGGGAAAGATCTCGTTAGTTAGTGTAATCCTGGCTCATGTCGGATCTAGGTGTGCTAGTGTGTGCGCTGATCAGGTGATGAGGACAATCAATGATCGGGCCTTTCTACCATCGTTGAGGAATGGTTCTTTGCTTAGGTTACCGGATGAATCCACTTCCTAGTCTCTTTTTGGCGAAATTAACCCTTTCTCGATTTCTTCCATGCCGTGCTCTTCGTCATCAGCCTTCAAGATTTCAAGAGTGTATCGCTATTTTGGTTCTGAAGCTATCAAGTGGAAGTTCCAATAATACCGATTGATTTTGCTTCCATGTTTTTTTTTTATCTTTTTTTGCCATGGGACCAATTAGTTGATGTTGCATTTAGGAAAATCTAATCTGTAACTTCAATCTTCATTTCCAATGATATTTACAATTTCGCAAAAAAAAAAAGATTCATTGTCCGTTTTAACATCACTATATAAAACTATGATTTACTCATTGTTTTTATTACTATTGCATTGGTAATTCAAAACTGGAAACATTAATTTATATTAGGTATTGGTCCGCGCTACGGAGCGGGAATGTTTTCATACATTTTTATGTTTGATTTTTAATTAAAGGAAATTAAAGTTGTGATGTTATATTTTAATATGATTAGAAAGCGTTCTGCTTAACGAAAAATATGAATAATAGGTAGAATAGAAAATATATACAATATTATATTTGTCTGTCCTTTTTTTCCTCTTTCTTGTATTCCACGACCACATCTATGTCATTCATCAGTATCTGTCTGACTCCTTTTCCCTAGAACTTTGTTTGGTTAGTACAATGATATTATAAAATGTGTTTTATGATAAATATATTTATTCATACCTCGTTTTGATTCTTGTAGATTGTTGAATATCTCTTTGTAGACAACATTTTTAATTGTTGGTGGCGATGTCTTTCTTGCTGATTCACTCCAAATATGTAATCCTTTTTTTGAGGTCACTCTGGATAAAGCAACATATAATTGTCCATGACTGAAGACTGGTTTTGGTAGATAAATCCCTACATTTTGCAAGCTTTGACCTTGACTTTTGTTTATGGTCATAGCATAGCAAACTCTCAGGGGAAATGTCTTCTCCTCATCTTGTATGGACAATTTGTATCAGCAGTTGTCAAATTAATCCTTGGTATAAGGATTCTCTTGCCAACGCTTTTCCCAACCAAAATCTCGGCTTCGAGCACTCTATCTTCCAATCGAGTAACCAGTAATCTAGTACCATTACATAAACCCTTTTTCTGGTTTATGTTTCTCAAAAGTATAACTGGCGCGTGTTTTTTCAGAAGGAGCTTATGATTCGGTAGCCCTGAACACTTGAGGTCATTTAAGTACTCAGTTGTGTACAAAAGATTTACCCCATCGATGTCGTCTTCTCGTTGATCAATTGTGTCTGCACTTAGATATTCCCTCATTTCGCCACTGATATGTTTGAGAAAAAACTCATCTATCTCATCAACTGTTTCGCTCCTTGGAGTAAGGATGGCACACACTTTGAGATATTCCTGATCTTGATATGAAGATCTTAGATTTGGGAACGTAGCTTGCATGATTTCTTATAGAGGGCTTTCTATACCGGGCAAAAGCAATGAATCATCGATTTCAATGTTTTCATCATCCAAATCGTCATTCGAATGAGAGCATTTTGTTTTAGCTTCCCCATTGTCAACTTCCAATATCCATTTAGCAAACTCTTTTTCTTCTTGTTGCACACGCATATTTTTTGATAAGATGCTTATTCTGCAATTTTCCCATATATAAGATCTATTCAGAGACGCGAGGACTGTATCTTGTCTTGTTCCTTGTGGGATGACTGGCAATACTTGTCGAAAATATCCCCCTAACAATACTGTTTTCCCTCCAAAGGGTTTTTCGTATGCATTTGGATCGACAAAACTCATGATATCTTTGAGTGTTCTATCCAATGCTTCGAATGTGTTTCGATGGGCCATTGGTGCCTCGTCCCATATGATCAGAGCTGCTTCTTGGATAAGTTCAGCAAGCAATGTGTTTGGTTTGATGTCACACATTGAATCGTCATGCAGGTCTAACGGAAGTTTAAACCGCGAATGTGCTGTTCTGCCACCCGGTAAAAGTGTTGCTGCTATGCCCGATGTTGCAACAGGAAGGACTATTCGTTTTTGTGAGCGGAGCTTGGAGATTAGTGTATTATACACGTAAGTCTTTCCAGTGCCTCCTGGTCCATAAAGAAAGAATAATTTCCCTTTTCCATTGTCGACTGAATCCATGACTTCTTTGTAGATGTCTAATTGATCAGAATTGAGCTTCGAGAACAATCCTAAATGTACCGCTTTCTCATCTTCGACATTGTAGTTCTTCTCCTCTAAAATCATCGAGTTTCTAAAACTTTCAATGAGAGTCTTATCTGGTAAAGGCATGTATGGGTAGTCTGATAATGACTTATCACTTTCAATGAGAAGTTTTTGAATCTCAATCAAGACATATTGCTGGATCTGTTCATCCTCAAGTTCCAGATCTGGGAAATCAAGTCTTCTGCGTTGCATGTGGAGGATATCATCGCTAAGACTTCTCCAACAATGTTTCCATAATTCAATGGATCTACTACTTCTCCATATATTAACACAACAACAAACAACTCTAGTAGTTGCCTTGAGGAAGCCCAATGTGAAAATTCATCCATTGCTTCATGCCATTCTTTATCTCCATCTAAGAGACCCATTGCATGACAAGCCTCTTTGTTGGTCTTGTATGTTACAGCCCCAACTTTCCGGATTTCAGCAAAGTTTGTACATCCCTTAGCATGGTTTAATAGCATCCGTAGGTAATATTTATCTCCAGCTGATGGATTGACGTTTACTATTCTCCCGATGCTTGCTGCTCTTTGACGTCTAGTCCAATCTCTTTTTCGGGTGTGTCCCATACATAATATCTTGGAAACTGAATAAACGTAAGGGTTCGCGCGAACGGATCACGTTCATTAGTTTTCATCCACCTAAGTAACATTGTGTGCTGGGAAGTTCTTCTATTGACAACGTTTTCCAAATCATCATTCTCATTAATGATGACGCTTTGTTCTCCTTCCAAATGGAACATGAGCTTCTGTACAGCTGGTTTCTGGTGGTGTATATCGAAAGCAAATATTCGCCATGCTGCTTCACATCCTGATAGATAACGACACTCTTGGTAATTCTGAATCTCGTTAAATTCAACATGCTCTGAAGATGAACTTTCCTGCCCGCTTCTGGTGTGTTGAAAGACAAGGGTTGCTTTGTCAACTCCCTTTGTGATGTACTTGAAAAGATATTTTATAGCTTTAGAAGTGTTACACCACTCAACATTAATATGCGCTTTATACTTTTTTAGCAAAGGCATATTATGTGGGATTACGTAGCGATTGTCTAATCGTGTTTCACCCTTCATAACAAACTTTTCCACATCATCGCGTCGTCTGTAAATAATGTACCCTTCTTTATCAACTGATGTACTCTGAGCGAATTGCCTTGGGGATTTTTTGGTGCAAACCTCCTTTTCCATGCAGGAGTTATTAGGCCAGTCTACTCCACAAGGACCATGCATCATATGCTTCTTAACTAACTCATATCCTTCTAAGTCTTCTTTCTCATCAGGTAGCTCAGCTTTAATAATCTCATCAACATCAACAATGGATGGATCTTGGATTGCATTCTCTAGCCAAATGAGTATATGCGCATGCGGTAGTCCTCTTTTTTGAAACTCGATGGTGTAAATAACTGTTAAGATTATTAAAGTTTAGTGTTTATTTTTAAAAACATGTATCAACTATAAATTTAAAAAAGTTAAGATTAGGGCATATACTTGCAAGTAATGGGCCGAAAAAAGTCCCTTCCTTCAAATCTATGACCATCTCGTCTAGTTTCATTTTGAAGACCCGACTGCTTACATCAGGTCTTTCGTTGGCTGAATCGTTTCCATAGGTTTGCAAGTGTTCCTTAATTTCCTCCCATCCTGGATTTGCTATTATAGTAATGAACAAATGAGGGTTTCCATATGTACGACATATAGCCATTGCGTCATGATAGTTTTCCACCATGTATCGTGGTCCTCCTGTGAACGATGACGCTAGAATAACCCTTCTTCATAATGACTTAGGATCAGTATCACCTCTTCCAACAGCATCACATACATTATTGTAGAGATCAACTCTGAGTTTCTTTTGGTTCAGCCTGTGAAACATTAAGCGTTCTTCTTCGATACAAGTGTACGCGTCAACGATAAACTGATGGAACAAACGTCCTCCTTTGATGATTGTTTTCCCTTCACGCAATCTCGTTTGAATCTGATATGCATAGTACTCCCGTATAGTCACAAATTCGCGAGTGATTTGTGACTCATTTTCTGTAACATATAGAATTTGTAGATGGAAGCCACTTTCTCCATAAGGGAATAACAATGGGTACTGTAGAGCCATATAATGCGGGTGTAAGCTTGAAATTCGTTGAAGCTCTGACGTCTTATACTGGATGATGATATCTCTTTCAGCGAATTTCCCGACAATTAAACCAGCGGTTTCATCTGACGTAGGCAAATCATGTGTGTCTACCCTTCTCTCTTCCACCAACAAGACGTATGGTGAACTCTTCACATCTGCCGGACTCATACAAATCCCTAGCCTTTCTGAACTCTGAAGCTAACAAATTATGTTCGTCGAGCATGTTAATCAAATCTTCAACAATTCTTTCTTGAAGCCTCGAAGAATTGCTTTTCCTAGACATTGTGTTGATTCGATTTTGCACTTCATTTCTTGTATCTACAATGTATAGCTGGCCAAATTTAGGTGGTTTTCCTTCCAGTGGTAACATGGATCCTAATCTATGATAGATCTGGCCTTGTATTCGATATGTGTATGGCCCATATCCAGACTCAAGTGAGTGGTCGACGTTAGCTCCAATAGACGTGAAAGCTTGCAAAGAGTTGTAGACTTTTTTCTTTGAAGTGAGGTTTCTCTAAAAGCTCTTTTAGTTCATGTGGTGGTTCTCGTATTTTTGGTAGAGAAACTCTTCCTTTACCACAACATAACGAATAGATCCGAATTCCACCTCGTCTAATCTCAATGCTTTCTTTCTTCCAGACCAGTGCATGACATTTGGGACACTCGACAAGTTTATTTTCACATTCTCGTCGCTTCCCTTTTGTTCCTGTTTTAGATTAATTCTAATAGATGTCAAATACTATTGGATTTGATCATTTAATAACATTATGGAATGTTATATATACATTTAAGCGGTATAGACTATATATACATTTAAGCGGTATAGACGCTCCTCTTTGTGCGGGTAATATTATTTTTTTAAGAATAGACAATATAGATATATAAAAATATTAAAATATAATATCATAAGTTAACAGAAAATATGTTGTAGAAGTTAATTGTTATATATATAATTGGAAGGTCCTTATCTGGTGCTATCCCATCTGCAAGATAAGGACCTTCTCATCACAGACTTCCCGATCCTTTCCTGCATCTTCCTTGTCGCCGATGAAAGTAGGAAGGACCTCGCCATCCTCAATCTTTATGCTCTTTTCACCCTGCATCGTCGTGGATTTATTTCAACATGAGTATAATTATAATGAATATGATAGTTATTTAAATTCTATACATGCTACCTTTGACGTTTCTGGAGTTGATATGTTCTGAGAAGTGTTTTCTGGCACGATTCTAGTAACTGTGAAATTTTGGCTTGATGTCTCGAAGTTGTATTTTGAAATCTTCACTTGGAACACCATTGTTTTTCCAACCATGGCTAGCAGACATTTTGGTACCGAGGCACCCCTTAAGCTGCCATCTTCTTGTGCCTCCTCATATAAATTATATAATGTTAATATGAATAATGAAGCAAATAAAATACAAGTAGAATGAGGTGTCAATACAGCCTTCTTAGGAAAACAACTATGGAGACTGATAGAGAAACCAGAATCCTTATTTGCGATGGTATTCAAAGGCCGATATTATAGGAATGGGGGTCCTTTAGACCCATTTAAGTCATACTCTGCATCTTATGGATGGAGAAGTATCACTTCTGCTAGATCTTTGGTTAACAAAGGACTTATCAAAAGGGTTGGAACAGGAGAGACCATATCTGTATGGAATGATCCCTGGATTCCAGGCCACCGCCCGAGACCAGCAACCAGTAAAACAATTTCTTTTGATCCCTCACTAAAAGTGAGCCAATTGATTGATCATACAAATCATATTTGGGATGAACAGCTTATTAATAGCCTTATCGACCCAGAAGATACAGCACTCATTATTGGTTTACCAGTTAGTAAAATCTTTAGACCGGATAATATTGGCTGGCATTACACAAAGAACGGAAAGTATTCGGTAAAAACGGGTTACTTTTTAGAAAAGAAATTCCCGGATAAAGGATGCATAAATACGGTGTATGGACCAGATGTAAAACGACTTCAGGAACAGTGTTGGAAGATAAGGTGCCCGCCAAAAATTCAACATTTTATTTGGCAGGCAATCTCGGGATGCCTATCGGTTACAAAAAATTTAAAAGCCCGGGGAATTAATTGTGACACCCGGTGCGGCAAGTGTGGGACACTTGAGGAATCAATAAATCATGTTCTGTTCGAATGCCCGCCGGCTTTGCAAACTTGGGCCCTCTCAAGTATACCATCAAATCATGGAAGTTTTCCATTATCCTCCCTGTTTACCAATATGGATTATTTATTTTGGCAAGTGTCAT
Source organism: Orychophragmus violaceus (assembly GCA_030180135.1). Taxonomy (NCBI): domain Eukaryota; kingdom Viridiplantae; phylum Streptophyta; class Magnoliopsida; order Brassicales; family Brassicaceae; genus Orychophragmus; species Orychophragmus violaceus. The sequence continues at coordinate 28,293,073 of CM058231.1, read as the reverse complement.
CAGATGTTGATATTAGCTACTTCCCTTGGATTATTTGGTATAATTGGAAGAGTAGAAATGATAAACTATACAGTAATATTGATCGGGATCCACGTGAAATTTTACGTCTGGCGGAAAGCGAATCAATAGCATGGAGAGAGGCACAAACTTCGGTTTTATTGGGTAACACAGGAGCACAAAGGAACCAGGATGACATTGTTACAATACCGACACGGGTGGAGATTAAAGGAAGATGGTGCTTCTTGGATGGTTCTTGGAAGGAAGGAGACAGGTTTTCAGGACAGGGATGGTATAGCATTCACGAAGGAGACAGATATATCATGATGGGAGCAAGGAATATCAGATGCAGCTTATCTCCACTTCATGCAGAGTTCGAAGCACTTATCTGGGCTATGGAATGTATGAAGCGGTGGAACCAAGACGATGTAACCTTTGCAACAGACTGTTTAGAGCTGGTGAAGATAGTGTCTACACCCACAGAATGGCCTGCGTTCACGATATATTTAGATGAGTATGAGAGTCGCAAGAGTTTCTTCACAAGGTTCGTTATCACTCACACTCTCCGAGCACACAACACAAAGGCGGACAAACTAGCACGTGGTGCAAGGATTCAGCCTTCTTATTTTGTTTATGTAGATCCTGTTTCACCGTCTTGGCTAGCCGAGAATTGGTAGAAGCATTTGTTGTTGACAAAAAAAAAAAAAAAAAAAAAAAAAAAAGAATGAGGTGTTTGTAATGAACATATACCTCAGCCTCAGAAAGGTCTTCTGCTGTTGTGTGTGCAATTTTTCTCGCATCCCTATCAAATAGAACAAAGGTTGCAGTTCTTTCCTCACTTTGAACTATCAATTCCACTCTAAACCTGCTCACGTTGTTAATATATTAGTACAGCCAATCAATAGCTTTAATCTGAAATGAATGTACTCTAACAACAGTTTAGGACTAATCTTACTTGGCAACTCTGACTGTTGTGGTTGAATCACACTTGATGCAGATCAAGCATGTCCTGGATCATTCAAATTTCTTTGAGCATGAACCACATGATAGGTACTTCCATCCACCAAGTCCATTCACGTCGAGAATCTTTTCATGGAAAATAACTTGTTTTACCTTCTTCACCCCACTTGAAATGTAATCAAGCATTTCTTGTATTGTCAAAATCTCCAGGTCAGGCTTGCTAGCTTCATCTTCGAGTAATGTAGTTGCTGGTTCGGTTGCATCAATACCCATCCTGCTTATACCTTTACTTATTAGAGATGAACTATAACTTAAATTATTCAAACTAAACTAAAAGTTATCCTATACATTGACCTTATCATGAAATCTTTGACAATCTGCAAATTATAGTTGATGTACACCTTTGTTGCTCCACTTGAGTTCAAATAAAGGCTCCCTATTGATTTTTTTACAAAAGGTTCAGAATATGATGTGCATATAGAAAATGGAGATAGAAAATATCACATTACCTGCAAACATCTTAGGATTCAAGCATGTTGCTACAACCACCCTACAAGCTCTAGCATTTTGTTGGTATTGTTGGCAGAAGCTAGCTGCTTGGTCATCCCATAATGTCATCCGGATAGTCGAGTTGCTGCAAAAATAGGAGTTTCTATGAATTAGCTATGGTCAAAATAACTTCCAAACAAACTGTAAACCAATTTTAAATGTAATACTTACTCATCGAGCAGCAAGAGCATGCCAATCTTCTGCGTGTTGCTAATGTCATCCAGGTTGGGGGCTTGGAGTGATAAGATCTTCCTGACAACATCTTGAAACAAAAGGACTTTGTTAAAATTTTGTTATAGCTATATAAAACAAATGATATTTAATAACTATTATGGACTGTACAAAGATTACCTAGCAAGTGTATGTTTGTCCCAGCAAAACTTTGGAACGATGAGTAATTATGAACCCTGAATTTCTCATGCTTAATTGTGCAAGCTCCCTCATCAACTTTTAATAACTGAGTGATGTCAGTAAACCGGATTGTCAACAGGTTATCCGTGACTTTGTAGTGGCTGTAACTTTGCACAACCTCAAAACCCTTAATGAGGAATAGATGACCTTCGTCTAGCAAATCCTTGAACATATGGATCCTTCGGAAATAAATCGAACCTTGGATAAGATTGTCCTGCGTTCAAAATGACAAAAGGATCACATACAGATGACAATAAAAGGATCACACGACTAATTATGCAAATTCAATCAAGAACGTTTCACCTTTTCATCAAGCAGGAGCAAATCAATGCTCATGAGAGCACCATTAAGTTTGAAGTTTTTAGCCTCCCACATACGTAGCAAACGGACAAGAACTGTTTGTTTTCACTTCCCTGCTTCAAGCTCGTCCAGATACATTTTTGAGGTAAGAAAAGCATCCAAGTCCGATTTTTTAATAACACCTGAGGATTCCTGCATTCAAATTTCATGTTTAAACATATCAATAATATACAAACCAAATGTATTTTTCATATCAATTCTCTCAAAACAAGTATTATAATGATTTTTAAACTAACCTTTGTAGTAGACATCTGATCCATCGATGAGGATGAGATTGGAGCACTGGTTTTTCCACTTTCCATAGGAAGATGAATGAAGGAGGTTATTATTGTTGTCAACCTGCAAAAGAATGAAGGATATCAACTTGTGAGTGATTTGAGAATTGCGAGTTGATAGATGATATTTATAATGTAGACAAGTCTCTATATTCAACATATATTTTGGTGTTCAATATCAAATTAATACTAAGTTAATGGTTTTCACAAAATACATGACCAAAGCATTAAAATGTGCATAAAATTGAGAGTTAGTTGACTGTGTAGATTAAGACTCATTTACCTGGAGATAGAAAGGGGAGGAACGATGCCTTGGGAACAATAAAAATAAAGAAAGTTAGCAAAAATGAAAAGAATCATAGCTAATAAATATAATATGGTCAAGCTTCACAATAATGTCATATTTACGAAAAGGTTTTAAGAAATATCATCGCATACGAAGCATGGAGAGTTACTAACTCAAAAGCACTATAAATACAAACGCAGTTGTAGTTTTGAAAATCCATTCTATCTCAATACTCCAAAAGCAAAAAAAACATGAAAAAACCAGGTTACTCCAAAAATATTATGGATTTACCATATGATATGCTTTCTGTTATTCTAAGCAAAGTTGGGAAGAATCTCACCAGGATCTTATCAGCTGTATCTTCTCTTGCAAAACATTTCGTGAGGTAGCCAAGTATCGAAATGTCCTGCAGAAGTTGAGGCTTGACGAAACCTTCCCGCTTCCTTTGACGAAAATCCCTGAAAACCCAAAGATAATAGATGAGTGTGCTGAGGCTGGGAATGTCCATGCTATCTTTCTAAAGGGTCTTATTGATTACTATTTTAAGAAAGATACTGGTTCAGGTTCCAAGAGTCTTAAGATTGCAGCAGAAGCAAAGCACCCTGAAGCAATGTATTTATATGGGATGATGCTGATCAATGAAAACCAGCTAACCGAGGGTTCTATCTACATCAGGAAACTTTGGAAGGAGAGAAGATATGGAGTGGTCAGACAATGCTATGAGAACTGCCACTCAGTTATCCTAGATCTGAGCGTTAGACAACTCAGGGAGTATGAGATTTGGCTAGCACTGATGAAGGTTGGAGAGGATTGTGTGGCTGGAGATTATGAAGAAGTATGCGAGGAGTGTCTAGTCTACAAGGAAATATCCCGTTTTGCGGATTTCATGAACGTTTAAGTTATTTTCTAAGATTTTAAGCTAACACAGTTGGTGGTAGTCTTAACTATAACACCACATTAGGAATTTGCTTTCGAATTTGCTATCTACAAGTGTTTCTAGGATTTTATTTAGGATTTTGCTTTACCACATTTAATGTAGTCATAATTATGACACCGTATTAGGGAATCTCATGGAATAAAACTATTATGCATTATATTTTCTTAAACAGATTTCTTATCATGCGTAAATATGCATATGGATGCAATGCGCTATTAGAATCCTATGACAAAGTAAAGTAATCAATAATATAATCTTTGAATATACCTGAGGAAAAGTCGAAGAAGAAAGATGATTCTGATCATGCCAGCAGTTTTAGGAGAGGTTACCTGAAAAGAAGAAAATTAGATCAGAGTTATAAAAACTAAACCTGAACCATGATCTAAGAAGGATAATAAGACCAATTAAAGAACACATCGTAGAACAGTTAACATATGAACGATACATTCAATAAAAAGGATTATCTTAAACATATGATTTATTTGAAACTTGTAAAATATTATAGTATATGGTTTAACAAATCAATTTACATGTAAAAGAGTCTTATAAAAGCGTTTAATGATCAAATTTACTGATAAACGTCACTGGTAAGAAGTTAACAAAGCCTAAGTATTTTTTAGTTGTTCACAAAATCATGCTACTGGATTATAAATTCTGCAGAATGATCATCAATGCAATTGTTAGATAAATGCCTCCTCTCAAAACCTATGTTTGGAGTTCATGTTCTGCCCAATATCTGGCTTGGTAGTTACCTTACTGCCTTCTGACTCCCATCGAAACTCAGTAAGATTTGTCTCATTTTCATAGTTGGCTACTCTCAACACCTATAATCAAAATAGAATCAGCTCATTTACGAATCCCATTCAGTCTCCAACTAAATGATATGGTCTCATCTATCAAAACTGTGATTCTTTCATGGACTAACATCAAAGCTGAAACTCAAATCACTATCAAACTATGTAAATCGTTCTCTAGCGTTCATAGCTCAAAAGTCAAGGTGCACTAAAATGGTAAATCAAAATTACATGATAACATCTACCTTCTTCTGCATTCTAGAGTGAAACTTCATTGCAACCAGTAGGAAAATATATCGAAGGTCTCATCGTGGTGGTCAATGAGACGCTTGGAGGAGGAAAGCAAAGGATTCACAGACACCTGCTCCTGGATTAGCATCAATGCAATTTTTTGGTAAATACTTACTCGACAAAATAAGACAAATCAAGACTAATTTACAATCTTAGACGATGCACAGAGAATCAGACTAACCTTACTGTGGTCCGAAGAGTTCAAAACCCCAGTAATACGAATAGATAATTGGCCTGTACTGAGATCGAAGAGAAGAAAACACGATTAGGATTCGAGAGTCAAAATCAAGAAAAGTGAAGGAAGTTATCCGTATCTTTTACCTGGCCGAGATATGCAGTTGTCAGAACCGATAAAACCATCGCTTGTCGACGGCGAAGCAAAATCTCTAGAAGGTGAAGAGATCTAGCGAAGATGTAAGACGAAAACGCGTTTTTAGATTTAAAGAATCTAGAGCGATAAGACGAAGAGACGAAGTCGGATCGTTACCAGGTTGTGACATGCAACAATAATAGCCGATGAGGAACCTTCGACAGTGACCGGCGATGCACAACCTCCAAGATGCAACGGCTTCTACCAACGGATTGAGGGAATCATCCCTAGAACTCGAAAATCTTGGTCGAACAGTTGTCATCTCATGGCATCTAAGATCGACGGTTTGAAACCCTAAGAGAGAAAGCTACAGCGAAGAATTGTCGTAGAGCAATAGAGAGAAAGCTCTAAATCTAGAGAGAGAGAGATCTGCATCGAAATAGCGTCATGTATTTGTTTTTTTTACGACTATGCTCATCATTTGTTATTTTTTTTACAGGTAGGAGCTGATGTGTTAAAATGTCTTAATTTCATTGGTTGGGGATTTTAATCATTAAGACAGGTGTCAACACTTCATGCAATACGGGTGCTGAGGTATCAACATCTGGAGATGCAATCCAACTATTATAGTATTGATTACGAGTCAAAAAAGTTGTTGCTGGACGCTAAATCTATCGAAAAAACCAAGTAACAACTTGAAAACAAATTATTTGGTCGATGTCGCTCGCTGGTCCATTTGTTTTCAAATATGTGCTTCACAAGCACGAAGAGTATGGCGAGACATTAAATATTAGAAAACTTTAGAAATAATTTGATAAATGACAAAGAAAAGTTAGACAAAGCCCCCACTTGGCTTCGGCACTGTAGAGATTTGGATCTCACTTCTGTTTGTTTGTTTGAGCAAGAAAGTAAAAGAACACAGAGATTTAACGAGTTCAGATCACGATGTATGATCCTACGTCTCGGCCTGGAGATTTCCAGTAATCCACTATCACCACAGATTACAAGCTGAAGAGTTTCTCTCAATCTCTCTAATTACGGCTTACCCTAATCCCACACATGCTTAGCTTTATATACTAAGTCTATTACAAGGATAAGTAGGTTAAACTAAACCTTAGCCCAATAGAAACAAGCCCGTTCCTAAATGACATACCCTGTCGCGGGCTAAGTCATAACTAATGATTTTCATCACCAAAGCCCAACAAATCTCCACCTTGATGACAATCACTTCCAAGTATGACTCCTTTATCCTTGCAAACATGTGTAGCTCCAGACACTTCCAGCACCTTAGTGCTCTTCTAGACCGAGAAAGCTTAAAGCCTTCTCAAACTTCTCCACAGGAAGAACCTTCGTCAACATATCAGCCGGATTCCTTTCAGTCGGGATCTTCGACAGTTTCACTTCACCTGAAGCAACTATATCCCTGATAAAATGCAACCTCCTTTTGATGTGCTTTGTTCGCTCATGATGGACATTGTTCTTGGCTAAACTCAAGGCACTCTGAGAATCACACCAGATCTCCACCGAGTCTTGTTTGAAACCGAACTCCTCAGCCAAACCCCTTAGCCAAATCGCCTCTTTCACAGCTTCTACCAATGCCATATATTCTGCCTCAGTTGTAGACAACGCAACAACATGCTGAAGACTCGACTTCCAACTAATGACGCTCCCACCAGCCGTGAAAACATAACCAGTAATCGATCTGCTTCTGTCCAGATCCGATGAAAAATCTGAATCACAAAAGCCTTCAACCTTGAACTCCTTGTTCTTCCTGAACACAATCTTCAAATCCTGAGTACCCTTCAAATACCTTAGTACCCACTTCACTGCATCCCAGTGTACCATGCCCGGCTTACTCATAAACCTGCTGACTAAGCCAACTGCATAAGCCAGATCACATCTCGTTCCCAACATCGCATACATAATGCTTACAATAGCATTGGAGTATGGAATATTCTCCATAATTGTCTCAGCTTCATCATCCTTGATTGCAGACAGCTTGAACTGTGATCCAATAGGTGTCGAAACTGATCTTGATTCATCCATATTGAATACCTGAAGAATCTTCTTGACATAACCAGATTAAGACAAGGTGAGAACTCCACCTTCACGATCTCTCTCAATATCCATCCCAAGAATTCTTCTTGTTGCACCCAGATCCTTCATCTCGAACCTACTACTCAACAAGTCTTTCACAACTTGTATCTCCTTCATATCCTTTGATGCAACTAGCATATCATCAACATACAAGAGTAGGTATATGAAACCCTTACCTTTACTCTCCTTCATGTAGACACAGTGATCATATTCACTTCTCTTGAATCCATGACTCACCACAAATTGATCAAAGCACTTGTTCCACTGTCTTGGAGCTTGCTTAAGTCCATACAGTGCTTTCTCCAACAAGCATACATAGTCCTCTTTTTCCTTAACCACAAAACCTTCTGGTTGCTCCATATAGATCTCCTCTTCAATCAAACCATGAAGAAATGCAGTCTTAACATCAAGCTGCTCCAATTCCAGATCTAAACTCGCTGTAATCGACAGAAGAAACCTGATTGAGACATGCTTCACTACAGGTGATAACACATCCTGATAATCAATACCCTCTCTCTGAGAGTATCCTTTGGCTACCAACCTAGCCTTGTATCTCGGTTCTTCCATCCCTGGTATACCTGGCTTCAACTTGTATACCCACTTGCAACCAATTACTTTTCTTCCTTGAGGCCTTTTGACTAACCTCCAGGTCTTGTTCTTCTCCAGAGAACTCATTTCTTAATCCATACCTCCATTCCAGAAAGTTTTATCCCTACTTTCAGTTGCTTCCTGATAATCTCTTGGTTCTTCAGAACTCATCTCAACAGCAGCTATCAAGGCAAAACTCGCCAAATCATAGTCTTTTAGATGCGCAGGAAGCTTTGATTCTCTTCTCATCCGATCTCGAGTCAATCTGTAATCATCTTGAGGTATATCATCTGAATCTGGACCTCCCACAACTCCACCTGAAGATGACCCTTCACCTTGGTCTCCAAAATCCGGAATTGCAGTCTCAGACTCTGTCTGTTGATCGACAGTCGCATTGTGTCGATCGACATGGGGTATGTGTCGATCGATGCACTCATCGATCTCGTGTCGATCGACATCCGCCAGTGTGTCGATCGATGCTCCACCTGCAGTCGAATTCTGCAGCTTTGTTTCTGACGCAGAAACACTCTTTTCAGATCCTTGTAGACTTTTTCTTCCACAAACACCACATTCCTGCTAATCACACATCTTTCATCATCCAGGAGCCAAACCTTGTACCCTTTAACTCCTTCAGGATAGCTAATGAAAACTCCTTTCATTGCTCTTGGTTTCAACTTCCCTTGATCTACATGTACATAGACCAATGAACCAAATCTTCTAAGATGCTTGTAACCAGGCTTTCTTCCCAACTATAGTTCTTCAGGAATGTTGCCATCTAAAGCTGATGAGGGACTCCTGTTGATCTGATATACAGCTGTGCTAACCGCCTCAGCCCAGAACTCTTCACCCAAGCCACTCTCATCCAAGATACAACGCACTTTCTCCATGATAGTCATATTCATGCGTTCAGCTACTCCATTTTGCTGTGGAGTATAGGCACACGTCTTGTGCCTCTCAATACCATGTTGTCTGCAGAACCCATCAAACTCCTTGTTACAGAATTCCAACCCATTATCAGTTCTCAGACACTTCACCTTCTTGCTAATCTGATTCTCAACTAGCTTCTTCCACTCACAAAACTTGGTGAAAGCTTCACTCTTCGCTGCTAAGAAGAACACCCACACTTTCCTAGTGTAATCATCAATGATAGACAGAAAATACTGTTTACCTGACAAGCTTGGAGTCAGTGATGGAGACCCCCAAAGATTTGCATGTGCATACTTCAATGCCTCTCCTGAATTGTGCTTCCCAATGTGAAAACTCAGCTTCTTATGCTTTCCCATCACACAACTTTCACAGAAATCCATGGCTCCAATCCTTCTTTTGTCAATGATGCCCCTTTTGACCAGGATCATCAAGTTCTTCATACTCATGTGTCCCAATCTTCTATGCCACAACACTGTTTCATCGTTGGCAACCTTCTTGGAGACAACACTGTTTGACTGTCCTACTACAGTCTCACCATCTAGCAGATACAGAGAACCAGTCAGGGAACCTTGAAGAGCTAACTTCCCGTTCTGTAGAACCTTGTCTTCTCTTTCCCACCAGCATGATCAAATCCCAGCTTATCTAACGTACTTGTAGATATCAGATTCCTTTTCAGCTCGGGAATGTACCTGACATTCATCAATGTCTTCACCGTGCCACCATGTGCTCTGATGTTGATAGAACCTATTCCCTTAACCCCAACAGAATAGTCGTTCCCCAGTAGCACTTGTCCTGATGTAAGGACCTCAAATGTATCGAACCAGTCTCTCCTTGAGGTCATGTGATAAGAACATCCTGAATCAATCACCCACCTCTCTTGATGCCAGTTTTCAGAGACTGTTAATGCATCGACACTAGCTGATTCATCAATTACCACTGCTGCATCAGCGCTTTCATCATCGCCCATGCTCTTTTTCCTAGCATAACAATCAGCCTTCTTATGTCCTTCCTTCTTGCAGTACCAATAGGTCAATCTTGATCCCGACTTTGACCTTGATCTGCTCTTATCTAATCTCTGTCCAGACTTCCTGGACTCTGATCTTCCACGAGCCAAATACGCATCTCCAAGCTTCTGAGAATTTGTTATACCCTTCTCCTTAAGCTCAATTTCTTTCGACTTTGCTGCATTTATCACATCATCCATAGAGAGAGTGTCTCTACCATACTTCAATGTCTCCTTCAGAGAATCATAATGCGATGCCAAAGAGCTCAGAAGAAGTATGGCTTGTACTTCATCTGTAACAGGCACCTTCACACAACACAAATCTGATACAAGCTTCAAGAAATCGTCGACATTTTGATCTATCGACTTTGACTCCACCATCTTGAATGTATAGAACTGATGTTGCAGATGAATCCGACTCGGCAGAGTCTTCGTATTGTATAGCCTTTCCAGAGCTATCCAAATCGCAGCTGCAGTCTTGCACTCCTCCAATTTCCGAAGGACATGATCTCCCAAATTGAGGATCAACACGTTCATCGCTTTCTCAGCTCGCTCCTCTTTCTTAGCCTCTTCTAGCTGAACCCTTTCTTCAAAGGTATCTTTAGACTCATCCTTCTTAATCGTCAGCTTTGACGGTATTGGTGTTTCTGACAAAGCATCCTTTAAACCAAGGATCGACAAGTGAGCTAACATCCTCTTCTTCCACATAGAGAAATCTCCCTGACCATCAAACGTAGCAATCTTCACCTTTGCTGACTTATCCATGATAGCCGAAAATAAACCAGTCACTGTCGCAGAGTTTCGATCGATTCAAACCGAGTGTCGATCGATGCTCAAACCGTGTGTCGATCGATGCAGAACCTGTGTCGGTCGACACGAAACCCAGAAACCGTGAACAACCTTTGAACCCTAGCCGTCACACACAACAATCTGAAACCGAATCTAAACCTCGTCGACTATTGTTCCTTAGTCGTGATTCAGAGAAGAAAACCTTACCGAATTAACTCTGCTCTTGCTCCTGAAGCTTCACACCTCGCTCTGATACCACTTTGTAGAGATTTGGATCTCACTTCTGTTTGTTTGTTTGAGCAAGAAAGTAAAAGAACACAGAGATTTAACGAGTTCAGATCACGATGTGTGATCCTACGTCTCGGCCTGGAGCTTTCCAGTAATCCACTATCACCACAGATTACAAGCTTAAGAGTTTCTCTCAATCTCTCTAATTACGGCTTACCCTAATCCCACACATGCTTAGCTTTATATACTAAGTCTATTACAAGGATAAGTAGGTTAAATTAAACCTTAGCCCAATAGAAACAAGCTCGTTCCTAAATGACATACCCTGTCGCGGGCTAAGTCATAACTAATGATTTTCATCACCAAAGCCCAACAGGCACAACTCAACGCCACGGTGCACTCTTCATCTGGAACTGTATTGTAGCTTAATGTTAAACCAGTGTCTCTAGTCATAATACATTTACTGTTAGGTGGGTTTGAGTTGTAAACTTATCAATACTATTAAAAAATTAGAGTCTTTAGAAAACTAACCTTTGGGGCATGTGTTATTTACAATTTGTGCCATTAGAGATTTAAGAGTGTTTTTAATATTCATTAAGGGTAATTAAGGAATATAACAATTTCTCTACTATCCATATTTCCAAACAAGACAATTACTAAACATGTATCCAAACAAGCTAAATATAATGGGTTTCACTTTTCTAATTAATTAAAATATATATATATATATATATAAACATGAAACTATTAAATTAATTGATAAATATAACTAAATAATTTAAACATCAACTATTTTGTATATATAAGATAATATTCTTTAATTATGATAATATTCAAAATTCAAATATAATATATTTTAATATCTTCTTTATTTTTTATTTTAAATATAAATATTTATGTATATATTATAATAAAATTTCAAAATTATATTAAATTAATTTATTTCGTAAGAATTTGTTTTTACGATTGCATTTTTAGCGGGTTATTACATCATATTGCAAAATATTTAAACTATTATAAGAGCGGGTTGAAAAATAAATTAGCCAATTTCGAATTCTAAAAATGAACTTTGCACGAGTTTAAAACAAAATATATATATATATATATTAATTCAAAATCATATAATTTAATTTTAAAAAATATCCAAATTTTTCAATATTAAAACTTATAATGCAAAACCGCTATTTCAATCTCTTTATCTTTATGATATACTTATTCTCAAATAACACACAATTATTTTTAAACCTAAATTATTAATTTATTTGTATAATGTGGATTAAATAATTATAAACAAAATTAGATTGCATAATTAAAAATTTTAATTACTAATAATAAAATAAATATAATTTAAATTTGTAAAAAAAAGTAATTCCGCGCTTTCTAAGTACGGGTCAAAATCTAGTTTACCTTAATAGTTTATGTACGCAAACGTCGATCTTTTGTGATGATGATGAGACCATGTTAAACTTTACTGGTAAGAGCTTCATCAGAAATATTAATATTAGTCCAACCTTTTTGTGTCACTATTACTCCAGCTTAGTTGATTAAACATAGAATCACCACTGAAAATGCCACCAAACGATTCGTCTCCTAGAACAACGATACTTAAAAAAAAATATTTTCGTTAGTTGTTAGTACCAAAATCTACACAAGAATTTAGGTCGATAAGGTTCAATGGTCTTATTTTTCAAATATGTCGATATTAAAAATATCATTCTGGCTTAAACCGAAATCCATCTTATATCTGCTTTGTCAATTGGAAAATGACAGTGTATTTAAGAGGACATGTCCGATATTTAAGTCAATCGTAGAACTGATTCAGCCAAGGCGGATCACTCTGAGATCAGATCAACATCCCATAGATCGTGGAGATATTTCCAACAAGATCACTACGAGATATACAAATGAAGAACTCGTCAATAAAGCTATAAAAGGAGTTCGATGTCTTTAATTCAACAACCTTCTTTTCATTCATATTTTTACACACAAACAAATTTACGTGCTCACTGTGAACTCTCTCTTGAGATTCCTTTTGTAATATTCTTTCATTAATACAAGATAATTACGAAAACCATAGTCGTTTTAGATAGTTTTTGAAGCATCATGTGATCTTTGAGGTTCTAACCATTCGACAATCCCCCATTCAAAATTACAAATCCCTAGTATGGATTTCCGGATCCATATTTATGTGTCGTCTGTGGGGAAGATTATATTATCCTTTATCAAAAAGATCCGATAAAAATCTTGAAAAACGAAATGGGTGCTGAACAAACAGAACCCACGAGATATGGCTCGAAACAACCAGTCTTAACAGATCCCGAGAAGTGACCCGCCGGTCGACGCTCCCACGGGAACAGATTTAACAGGCTCCAAAGATGTAAGCCATCCCCCCAACGCTGTTACAGATCCGATCCACCGCGATCTAGCCCAATGACTAGAGATAACATCCCTAACGGGAACACCTCCGCCATAGATCGCCCAAACCCCAAAGTCTGGATAAGATTCAACGAAAACTCAGCTGGTCAGGGAAGAATCCCGACCAGAAATGACCCTAGGCTTGTCTCTCCACGAGTAACCAGACCTGTGAGGTCAAGCCTTAACGATCTGCCTGAGATCCACATCATGCTCTCAACGTTGGTTGACAAGGTTCAAAGCCAAGAATCGACAACTGGAGCTCTAGCAGCTCGCCTAGACCGGTAAGAAAGAGATCTCACAAACGTATTCACCGAGATCTCCCAATCACGGATCCCTAGAGGGATAAGGATTCTCCTCAATGGAGGAAGTCCACCTCCGCAAATGCGCAAATGCGTCTGAACTTCTCTGAGGTCTATGTCATCCCTGACACCTCGAGACAGTTCACCACCCCCAAAACAAACTAGAGGGTACCCATTGCTTCCCACTTTGTGAGCTCGACATCGTTAACTACCAACTTGACGAACTATAATGTTACGAGAACAAAAGATTATCCAATTACGTTTCTACCCTTTCCACCTCTTGTGCCCATGGGATGTGAACTATCCAGATCCATATGGCCTAGAGTGTGCAATATCGCTTACACATCGAGGCAACCTCCAGAGCTCCCCGCCATGATAAACTCTAGAACCCAATTCGACTTTAAACCTCCCAAATTGGGAAATGGTCAGGCAAATGGTAAGCCAAACGAGCAGATATAACAACCTGCTGACCAACAAGGCGTTATCGACCACGAGTATTTTCAATGATACGTTGATCACACGAACGCTGAAATATAGAATATGAACAATCGAGTTCACTCGGCCATAATTTCAATTCCCTATATTGATAGGGTAATTAAGGAAACTCATCGAACTCCCTTCACAGAAGGATTGCTAATGCTCTCATCCCAGATGCATCTAAAATCAGATTTCCTGAATACTCTGGAATAGGTGATCATCAAGCTCACATCAGCGCGTTTAGACTAGAAATAGTTCTCGTGCACCTGAACGATTACGAGAAAGAGGCACGCTACTTTCGTTTCTTTGCTAAAATCTTGTTGGACCTGCCTTAGAATGGTTCACACCTTTGGAAGGAAATTTCATAGATAATTTCAACCAGCTCGCTTTAGCTTTCCTGAATCACTACTCTCTTTACATACATGAACAAGCCTCAGAGGCAGAATTTTGGGTAATCTGTCAAGGTTGAGATGAATCCCTTCGAAGCTTCATAGATAGGTTCAAGGAGATCAAATCCAAAATCACAAACCCAAACGAGGTCGTATCTTTCAGACCACTCAAACATGGACTCTAGTACACTTTCAGATTCCGCGAGGAGCTTGCAGTCAGATCGGTAGTCTCTCTTGATGATGTGCTCTCTCAAACGTTAGCTTTTGCGCTTCATAAGGAAGAAATTAAAACAGTCGCGGATAGCCACAAAAATTATGCGGCATCCGTGAATAACTCGAATAGAAATTGGAGAAACGATTCAAAGGATAAAGGTCAAAGTCAACATAGCTTCGCCATCGAAGATTCGACCAAGTCCAAAAACAAACCCTTTGACATGAGAAAATTCTGCAAGTATGATAACAAGAATGGACATTCCTTTGAAGAATGTCGAAGGAAAGCTTATCTCATAGCTGAAAAGGCTGAAAATTCAGGAGAGAAGAATCCTGAAGAAGACGAGCTCCCACCTAAGTCTGATTCGAGCAAAAATCTCATTATGGGAAAGAAAAACGCTAAGATTGGACATACCACATAACGACACTCTTGTAATCGAGCTCTACATATCTCGATTCGAGCATGATCGATACCAGTAGCTCGATAGACGTGTTGTTTTACCCCGTATTTAGAAAAATGGGTTTTTTAGAATCTGATCTTAAAGGCAAGAAAGCAGCTCTCACAGGCTTCGTTGGTGAAACGACGTATTCATTAAGCACAATCCGAATACCGGTCGACAGTGGTGGAGCCACTAAGAGGGTAGGGGGTCAACTGGCCCCGGTCAAATGTTAAAACAAACTTTAACGTAATGTAAATAGTAAAGAATTCTCAGCCCAGTTGGTAAATGGCTATGCAGTGACCCCCTGAGTGCAAGTTCAAACCCTCTTTATGTTTAAATTTTAGTTACCTTTTCCTTTACTTTTTAAAAAAGCTACAGCTCATAAAATATTTTCCTTCTTTTTTGGAAAGTTACATTTTTCTTAGGTTTTTTGTGGTCAAATCATTTTTTAGGTTTATTACACTTTTTTAGTTTTATATAAGGAGAACCATACAAACCATTAATAATTTTTTTTTGTGATACATGGTAATCATACAATATATATTTTTAAAAGTTATATCATGACCCTGGTAAAAATATTTTCTGGCTCCGCCACTGCCGGTCGACGCCGCTGGAATACTAAAAAAAAAAAAAAATTCACGGTGGTGAACATGCCAGCTCCCTATAATGCAATTATGGGAAGGCCATGGATCTACACCATGAAAGCATTTTCTTCTACATACCATCAGTTCATCAAACCTATTGGCCTTAAAGGAATCAAAACGATCTTCATAATCCAAAAGGGTGCCCGAGTGTGCTACTTAGATGCCTATCGGCAAATAGAACAGTCTGAATTATAACATTTAAAGAAAATTAATGAGCTCGCAGAACGAGAGGTTAAACGCAACAAAGACCCAACGGTTTGCAGACCTGAAAAAGAGCTCGTTGTACATGTGTACATCGATGAAAACAACTCCATGAGGTGCGCCACTATCGGAGCGGACCTAACACACCCAATCAAAGATGAGCTTATAGCCTTCCTCAAAGCCAACATGGATACCTTCGCGTGGTCCACCTCATATATGAAAGGAATCAGATTGAAAGTGACCTCTTACGACCTATAATTTTATCCTACTTACATGCCCATCAAACAAAAAGTCATAAGCTCGGATTTGATCGAGCTAAATCAGTTAACGATGAGGTTCGACTACATAGAGTAGTTCAGATCAGGGAAATAAAATACCCTGACTGGCTCGCTAACCCGATAGTCGTCAAAAGAAGAATGGGAAGTGGAGGGTTTGTATTGGTTTCACCGATCTCAACAAATCTTGTCCAAAGGACATCTTTCCATTTCCTCACATAGACCGTATGACAGAAGCTACAATTAGCCATCAACTCTTATCCTTCGTGGATGTTTTCTATGGGTATATAAAATCCTGATGATCCAGAGGATCAAGAAAAAATACTTTTTATCACAGACCAAGGCATCTACTGCTACAAGGTAATGCCCTTCGGACCAAAGAATGCATGTGGGACCTACCAGCGCCTAGTAAACAATATGTTCGTAGACCATCTCGGTAAAAACTTGGAAGTTTATATCGATGACATGCTGGTCAAATCCTCTCGAGAATGCGACCATGTTGCTCAACTAAAAGATGCTTCTCGATCTTAAATCAATATGGTATGAAACTGAACCCAGCTAAATTCTCCTTCAGAGTGTTTTCCGACAAATTCGTTGGTTACATCGTGATTGAAAGAGGGATCAAAGCCAACCTAAATGGATTGCAACCTTCATGGAGATGCTGTTTCCTAATACCACTCGTGAAGTGCAGCGACTAACATGGAGAATAGCAGCTCTCAATCGCTTTATCTACCGACTTATTGACAAATATATCCCATTCCATCATTTCCTCAAAGGGAAAACAATTTCATGTGGGACAAAAGTGTGAAGAGGCTTCTAACAACTCAAAGCCTTTCTGAACGAACCTCCTATCCTTGCCAAACCAGTGGAAGGAGAGCCGTTCTACCTCTACATCACAGTGTCATCCTCGGACAATCCATGTTGACGGAACATCCTCCAAGCATGGATCAGGATTTTAAATCAAACTAGTAACCCCTACAGGATAGGTGCTATAAAAATCCTTCAGACTCATCTTCGTGGCATCTAAAAACGAGGCGGAGTATGAAGCTTTCATTGCCAGTCTCAAGCTCGCACTTGGGATCGGAGCTCAAGAACTATTAGCTTTCAGTGATTCCCAGCTCATTACTAGCCAGTACCATGACAAATACAAAGCTAAGGATGACATAATGAACGCCTACCTAAAGATTGTCTGTGGATTAACAACCATTTCGACTCATTCGAACTAACTAGAATCCCAAAAGGTGAAACCTCAGACCCATTGGTCAAAAATATAATTCATGTTGAAGGAATAGAAAAATCAGAATTGACATAGAGCTAAAAGTACTAACCATCAACGACTTAAGCCCCGACGAATAACAAGAAGCCACTGAGTCTAACTCCCTAACAGGAGCAGCCTATATACCTCCTCTAGAGAATGAGTTTGTTCCCCCGGGTAGGGACCTCCCATCGAGGAGGAACCACTGGAACCCGTCTCGGAAGATCATCTCGAACAAAGACTTGATTGTAGACTATCCATCATGAACTACATCGAGAACGGTATTGTACCTCTAAACAAATAGGAAGCTCGAAAAATTCAAAGCAAAAAGCGTAAAATACTGTATAATACAAAACAAATTATACAAGCACAGCCTCTCGAGCCGTGCTCATCCTCAACTATCCTTAGCCTTTTATAGGTATCTCCCATAACCGTCCTCTCTTCATGGATCTGAATATCAAGTTATCAGAGACTCTCAACATGATCTTATGAGTCCGCAATTCTATTGGTCAACGCAGTGGCAGTAGCTCCCCTGAATGTGCGCCTCGACCTTCAGTTCCTCGATCCACTTTTTCATCTCCTTGAGCTCTTCCGAGGGGTCACATCCCTCAGGATTTTCTAAAGCAAGGCAATGCAACGATGGTTTGCTTCCATCGTCTAAAAAAGAAAGAAAAATTGTCAGAACCAACCGGACACAATCTCAAAACAACTAAGAGATCGCGAAACTTACTTTCTAAGAGCGTCTTGAGATTCCACGTAGGCTTCTCTCTCATTCATGTTTCTGATGGTCATGAGTTGACAACCAGCCCCCTTGAAATGCCTGAAAAGGTGGGCAAGTCCTCCAGATCATTAACGATCGGAAAGTCCTTTGAGTGATAGAACTGCCAATGGAAATGATGAGTCCCGTTCGACCCACCAGATGTATTAGACCTTGCGTCAACCTCGTTTGAGTACCCATGACATCCCCTGATCGTCTTCTTACGCTTGGTCTGAGGACTTTCACGATCTTAGGGCACAACAGCAAAGCTCACAACCAAAGCCCCCGCCACTGTAATAGTAGTCTCTGGGACAACCACCACTGGGGCTGTATCTGCAGCTCGCTGAACACCACCTCCCACCGCGGGAGCAGCCATTTGTGTTTCACCTCCGGCAATAGCTGGCGGAGGAGCAGGAATCACCTCTCTGTCAGAGATAACGAGCGGGGCGGTGAGCGCCACATTTATTGCGTACACCACATCGCAATAACAAGCCTGCAGTGGTCTCCCTCATTTCCTCCTTGAACGGAATGACGGTCTCACTATACAAGACATCTGACGCGGAGCAATTGCTGAAGAGCTGAAATCGGAATGTTCAGAAAATGAGTTGCAGATATTACAAACAGTCTGTCAGCTACTCATTACTACATCCGAATTAAAATAGCTTGCAAAAGCTTACCTTTCTCTGGACGCACGTGATCTGAACGATATGCGCTCCTGAATACTTGCTTGATACGATCCAAGGTGAACAAGGACCAACTAATGTCGCCTTTCCGGAGTGTTGCAATGAGTTCAACAAGCATGCTAGTAAGTAGATATTCCGTAGTAGTGTCTGAAAAGAAAAACATACAAAGTATGTCAGTTGTTAAACTATACCAAACATAATACAATAATAACCGGTCTACTAGGCACCTAATCTAACCGGTGACAACACCCCACACGGGCCGGATTCTCTCGAAATCCAACCCTCCATTTGTGGCCAGACTGACAAGGAATATGAAATATTTTTGGTGCCAATCGCCATTGTCTCGCACCAAGGTCACCAACAAAAACCTACAAAATTAGTATTTGTTATTAACTCTATTTTATGTATATTATATTTTATTATTTATTTTGTTTTGAAATTTTATAAATATTAGGAGAGAACCCGCGCAAATGCGCGGATTTTATTTGAATTTATTGATATTTAATATATTTTAATATTTGTTTTAAGTATCAATATTTTTATATGTTTTTAATTTACAAATTTGTAGTTTTTTCTTTTTATATCATTATAATGATTTTAGAAGAGAAAATGTGCTAACATACGATTATTAATTTAATTTATTTTATAAATAAATATTTTTAATTATCCATTTTAGTGAGCTTTTTAAAAACTTTTATTTCATTCTAAAAACTATTTAATATACATACTTGTTATTTATACATTTTTATTTTTTCTATGTTCTTATATTCTATATAATTTCTTGTTTTATTATCATTTTATTTCATTTAAAAAAAAATTATTTCTATTCTTAATAATAATTATTTCTATATTTTAATTTTTTATCATTTTAGATTTCTTTAATTTTTTATATATATTTCATTGATTTTATTTTATTTTTTATGTTCTTATATTTTGTATACTTTCTATGATTATTGTATCTCATTTTTATAATATATTTTTTCTATTCATAATAAATATTATTCTTATCATTCATATTTTTTGTTTTATAGTTTTTTGTTTATAGTTTTCAATTATTGTAAACTTTTTAATAATGTTATCTTTACTTTTAGTTTTATAAGATCAATTTTATTGAGATTTATTTAGTTTTGTTTATTTAATGCATAAAATATGGAAGATATATTTAAAATTTATAATATTTATAAGATTCTATATTAAATTCAAATTTGGAATTTATGTTTACATAATTTTAACTAATTATATTTAAATTAAATAATCATACATTAAATATATATTTATTTAACTTTAAATGATGATGTGGATATTTTTACCTTAAATTGGCCAATCAAATGGAGCTGATGTGGCGGTTTGAGAGAGCCCCCTTCTCCTATTATATATAGGAGGATTTGATTTTTTTGAATTTAATGAAAGTAAATATCGAATCAAATCGGATTTAACGGATATTTTGCCAAAATAAATATATGAGAAAGTGTTACTGTTAACTACTGTTTAGTAGAGTTATCAGTTTAAGCATATAATTATATATGCAAATTAAACTACGCCGTACTTTTGTGTGGGTCTGAAACACGCGTGTGGAGAGGCACAGCATGACAGCATGTGGATGCTCAAACTGCTGAGACACTTATATTCTTTTATTGAACTTTATATTTACTATACTAAAATACAATTTCACAGTTTAATGAACATCATCATAATGTTGTGTTTCCCTTGTAAACTTTTAAGGAATACAATTTGTATCCGCAACACTTCTTTTTGTTTTCTTTCTGATATATTATTTACGTCACTTGGTACCGAAACCTCGTTCTCAACTTTTAATAAATTACAAGTTGACAAAAAAAAGTAAAATAAATTACAAGACCCGACGTATCGTTCTACTTAACTTGATTAATACAGTTTGTCTGATAATCAAAATCCAATACGCAATATGTAAATACAATAAATGTCTTGTTCATTTTTGCATCCAGATGCTCGACGATTTATTTAAATACAAGACACATTTTCTTCAATACACGCTCGTTTTCTAGTTGATAAAATAGATACAAGATGATTTTCGGTTTGGATCGGAGTGATATCCTTAATGTCGACCTGTTTTAGAGATACTGGATACGGATTTTAATACCAACAATTTCATTATAATAATTAATTGGTGAGAAATGTTAACAATTCTTCCGACTGCGGATCGAATCTGCTGATGTCAGATCGCGGATGCCAAAATTCAAAATCATTGTTTGATTTCGACGGTTGAGATCTCCTGAATCGAAAGATTCGTGCGATCAGAAGAACTGCCAATATTTGGATTCAAAAATATATGCATCCAACAGCTGACATCCGCATGAGGTGAGAGATCCTTGCGACCTCAAAAGTTGTTGTTG
Source organism: Orychophragmus violaceus (assembly GCA_030180135.1). Lineage (NCBI taxonomy): Eukaryota > Viridiplantae > Streptophyta > Magnoliopsida > Brassicales > Brassicaceae > Orychophragmus > Orychophragmus violaceus. The sequence goes on along the minus strand of CM058231.1, from coordinate 28,271,854 downwards.
AGATAGAATCATGAGTGGATATATTTTTTTATTTTTTAAAAGAATAATCCAACAGTTGTGATTAATTTTGTGCTAGAGATTTGTGGGATCTTGAAAACCGCTGCAGTTATTTATCTTTAAAAGAGCTGTACATTTCAAACGCAACCCAGAAGTAACTCTTAGAAAGCTTAGGATAGAGTTTCAATTTTCATCAAAATACTTTGCAGATTTCGCACACTAATTTCTTGCAAAAATTGTTCCCATTTTCTCTATCCTCATCCTGTCATGGCATCATACCAAGAAAGAGGAGACGGTACATGTACTTCCGGTGTAATGAGAGAGCTGTTGTTCGGGCCATACAGACCGTCGAGGGCGACTGAGGGAGACCTCGAAAACATGCAGAGGATTCACAAATTTGGGAGGGGGAATAGATACGAAATCTCTTCCCGATTCAGGAATCCCGAATGAGTCCGTCAAGGTTGGTGATGCGCTTATAAAATTTTCTTCGAATCGTACGGGCTTACCTTCCCGATTCTGTACTTTCTCTGGGAGGTGTTGGCTAGTTTGGAACTGGCTTTTCCTAAAATGTCTCCTAGTATGGTGAGACAGATCATCGGGCTCTAGGTGAGGGCGTTGGAGATATGCCATCCTCTTACTGTTTTCGATTTCCACCATTTGGTATTGGTGAAGGGGAACACGAGGCACGAGGGAACATTTTATGCCTCTCCTCGTCCAGATCATAGGATCTTTCTGGCGACCTTGGTGCGAGACAATGGATGTATTGCATCAGATGTATCTTTTGTTTTTTTCCTTGCACTTTTGTACCTTTTGAAAACATGTTTCATTTTGTATCTTTTTGTGGGTCCATTCGTTAGAAAGACCAATTTACCCCTCACGGACAGACAAAAATATCAAATAACTCTATCGATGAATATGGGTCAAACGCTATCCCTTCTATCCATTCCTTTTTGATTATTTTTTCTTTCTTTTCCCCTTCACTCTCTTTCTTACTTTACATTTATTTTCACCCCTCATTTTTTGACGATGCATAGGATGTCGAAGGTGAGGTTTCCGGCCATATAAACCGCCGAAATGGAGATATAATCGGTCGATGTACCGGAGTTCAAAAAAAAATTGGACTTAATACAAAAGTTTTGAGTGGACAGTCTAGACTAAGTGTCCACAATATCATAGATAGGAAGTGGTCAATCGAAATGTTGCTTTTGGATGGATAGTGGTCCAAACGTACTTTGTGTCCAATGATTCACGATCATGTGAACTTTTGACCACCTTCTATCCATCAGAAGCGTCTAGCATGTGATATAATCGTAGTAGTGTCCACGAATAGTCGATACTGTCCATCCCGAGCTTCTAAAACTGTGTTTACTAGGTATCGACTATTCATGGACACTACCACGATTATATCACATGCTAGACGCTTCTGATGAACAGAAGGTGGCAAGAGCTCACATGAACGGGAATCAATGGACACAAAAGTACGTTTCATGAACACTAGTAAACACTGTTTTAAGAGCTCATTTAGACATTATCGACTATTTATGGATACTATCACGATCATATCACATGATAAACGCTTATGATAAACAAAAGGTGGCAAGAGCTCACATGATCATGAATCCGTGGATACCTATTACAACGAGCCCCACTATCCACCTAAAAGCAACATTTCACGTGGCCTTTGTTATCCATTGGGAGCGTCTAGTGTGTGATATGAACGTGACAGTGTCCACGAATAGCCGATACTGTGGACACCTAGTCTAGACTGTCCACTCGAAACTTCCGTATTAAGCCCGGATTTTGTTTTTGAATTCCGGTACATCGACCGATTATATCTCCATTTTGGCGGTTTATATGGCCGGAAACCTCAACTCCGCCATCCTATCCACCGTCAAAAATGAGGGATGAAGAAAAAGGTAAAGTAAGAAAGAAAGTGAAGGGGAAAAGAAAGAAAAAAACAATAAAAAAATCTTACCAAAATAATACTGATCAAGAGTTTCCTTTTTCAAGATAGGATCGATCTCCGAAAAAATAAAAAATAAGAATCATTTATATAACGTGTTTCTCTATCTTTGTTGAGTTATCAAACTCCAAATTGTAAGTGTGTTTGGTTGCCCGCTACAGTTGTGTTTGAGAAACTAGGTTAAAAGACTTGATAACAATTCAATGGTCTTTGTGAACTTGATCTCTAAATTTATCGGCCAGTTCCTGGGCCCTTATTGTTGCATGAACTTTGGTGCTCTGTATATAATGTATAAAAACAAGGTCACCATTTGTAAAGAGTATTTTTAAAAGTTTGCATTGATAATTTTGAGAGAGTTGTAATCTAAAATTCTGTATATTTAATTGAATATTTGGTCGTCACAGAGTATGAGGTGGATTCGTTGCCCTCTAGCTAATTTGATTTCGGTCCAATTTTGTATAATCCTTACCTGTATTCTCCAGTCATCACGCGATAGGTTCAAAGCGCTGGCATTTGTGAAATAGGCAAGTTTTGGGTTGTTTAGTGAAAAATAAGATCTCTGGAGAGTTTTTCTTGAAAAATAAATATGAATAGATTGAATATATGTAAAAGAGTCGATTGATCTTCAACAATTTCCTTTTATACACAGTTTTGAGCGGAGGTTTGGTTGGAGTCATTTAATTGGTGTTTTTAATACGAAATTATATTTTACTGGCCACCAATTAAATTTCATGCAGTTATTGGATAATGTGTTACTTATTAATGTGGTATATACTTATATTTATTAGATATACTATATAACTAATCGAAATATTCTATACTTTTATGGTTTTCATTGCATATTTGTTTTTATGTAAGAAAAAAATTTCATGAGGAATCTATACAAAAAAATTCAATAACTACTATTTATCATTATTAGATAAAAATTGTTTAAACCGTTTTAACACTAATCAAAAATAGAATCTAAATCACACTAATCTAGGATCGTAATTTAGTATTTTCACATTAAGATAAATATCATTGTTTTATATAAATGAAATGTGATTTCAAATCCTAGGCAGACACAAAACGTTTCTAACTTTAACTTCATTTTCGTCTTCCGTTTTTTTTTCTTTCTACGAAAAATTATTCCAAAACAACAATGGCACAAAGGCAATACCAATTACTTTCAGAGATCAACAAGACAACGACAAAATGGAGTTTGAGACCTTCAGTCTCGGATGTTTCAAGAGGTCTTCACTTGCGAAACCATCAAACTACTTTTGGTGGATGAACATGTTATCTTTATAGTATAACGATAAGTTTAAATATTTTATTCTACTAATAGTTAGATAATCTTTGTTCTTACTCTGTATTAATTTTTTTTTTCTTGCACTTTATAACAATAGGGCCAAAGGATAGAAGGAGAACTATGGGGTGATTATGTTGGAATCTCTGAGTGGAAGGTGGAATCTGAGGGCCACTGGTGTAACGGCCCTTCCCATTTATCCACTGACCGCCGAGCTGACCAGCCAACAATCAAACAAGAACATGAATGGCCGAACCGTGCAAGTCAACGAGAAGGGGTTCATCACAATATGAAATCCGGAGATGGTCCGGTTTGAGAAAATAGGCTCGAACTGATCCGTCCTCGACTCTGTTTACCTCTCTTCCACGATACATGGGTTTCCAACCCGTATCGCTTTCACGAATTGTGTTCGGTTCGGACTAAACCGTATATCAGGGAACTATCATGTTTTAGTCTTTTAAATATTTTAATTAAATCTTAATGGGCTCCACGCAACACACAAGCATACAATAATAACACAAATCATCAACGAAGGAAATCGAGAACACCACACCACATGTCCTCGATTAGACTCGATTTAAATTAAACACATATCTAACACAATCTCAACAGAGTGGGCCCCTATCGCGAACTCGGTTATCTTCCCCATGAACACTTGTCGAATTTCATTCAATTAAAAGAACTTAAAAGAACTATTCTTTCAAAAGTTTATTCATACTATTTGCGTCACACTATTGTGCGTAAATGGATTACATATAGGACTACGAAGCAAAAATATTTCTTGATTTTGGCTTATGAATTTGTAAGTTATTTTCAACTTGATAGTAATATTTTAGAATAGTACTAAAGAAAGTTTTGGTACATAATATATTAGTCTTCATTTAAATTCATACAAATATAAATATTTTCTTCTAAATAATGTTTAACTCTCTATTCAATTTGTCGTTTTTCAGGGTTGTAAGATTGAAGCTAAAATTGAATCCCATCCAAACTACAATACGAAATATTGTTCACAAATAGCGAATTATTCTAACTTTCCAAGTTTTTCATTCAGTATCAAATTAGTATTAATCGAACAACTAAACATCCACTAAAGGTTGTTTTCAAATATAAAACTCTGTTGACCCCGACTGATGGTTTGACCAAAAGTTTATTTTGTCAATTTTGAAAATTTGAAGACATTCAATCAAAAATTAACACCTAATTGATCGGTGAGCCATTCTTTTCGTATTTTCAAATATATATTTGATGCAATATGATATACTATTAAAATTCTTCTCTAATATCACATAGATGTAATTGTTTTAATCCGATGGGTTGAGGATTTAGAAGTCATTCATAAAACTGGTCCAGATCCATTCAAGATTAGATTTCAACTTATTAATGAAAGATATTTATTAAGCACTAATCATATAAGTTATGCTGTTTTCTTATTTATCTCATTATTACCCTATATTTTCATTCCTTTTTGCGTAGTGGAATTATCATTACATGTATTCTATTTGGCAACCATGCAAAGTGATTGTATAGGGCAATCAAACTTGGCCATGATTCTATCTAATGTTGCGTTATGCGTTTCTCTAAAACTGACGGCTTTCAAGGTTCTTTTATCCTAATCTATACTATTAATAGATATTGTATGTTTTATTTACTGTGTATTAAATAATAATTTTATTAAAAATATACTCATTAATAATAGAGAAAAAGTTTGTCAAGTCTGTTGATGAGGTTACAAAAGTGTTAATTGACAATGATATTCCGAACATTAAGAAATACGAATATTATATGTAAGAATTAATTATATCATTCCTCCAACTATTAATCAACATTGTATAAGATTTTGTCTAATGATTTATTTTCGATCAATTGCTGGTATAAGTGGTATCTCTAAAGAATTTAAGGAATAATAATTAGATAAGTGGAGAAGGGAATAATTTGTGATGGTCTTTTCATTTATTATTTAATTTGGTTGTCATGACTATTGAATTTGATTGTTATCATTAAGTGGTTTTATAATTGTCTTGCAATAATGACTCATTTACTATCATAAGATCTCTACAACAAAATATCGTTATGTATCCACATGCGACATCAAAATACATAGAAGAAATAAGCCGTATACATTTTATGTTCTTAATATTGTTATTCCAAAAAATGACGATCAGTGTATTCCATTATATATTACAATATCCTTAACATAATCATTTGTTATAACACATCAAAATATATGTAAAGGAATAAGGTACACATTTATAGATAAAATGAATCACTTTAAATATACAAAGAGAATATGGTACTCGGTTAATTATTAACCTCGCTAATAATATTTCATATTATATGGATCTAAATGTAGATTCAGATATACTAATATTTATTCCGGAAATTTTTCAACTTACTTTCATATAACAAATATTTACTTATATATTCATTTATAAACAAAGAAATCTATTCTTATAAATGAGGAAATAATCTATAATATATTAAGATTTTAAATTAATAATCAAGATCTAACGCATCGGAATATTTATATATACGTTGAATAAGCTGTAAATCACAACTATTATATCATGGATGCAAAAATTTTGGGGTGTCTTAACATAAATCAATCAATATATCTGATTTACAATGTTTTTTTATATATGACAAATCAAAGCTCGAGTTCTTAGAAAGTGGAACAATTTTATTTCCACATTAGTTCCAACGATCGATTTCATATTGGTTGAAGAACGAATTGGTGTTCAATTTTCGTCAATTAATCTATATTCCGTTGTTAAAATTCAACACAAACTATATTTGTTTGGCAACTTTTTATTGTTATGTACTTTTCTCGCATGGTTCTAAAACTCATGCAATAATTCCTCAGAGATTATGGCAACCATCTTGGACGAGTATGATTATTAAAGATAATACAATAATCATAGAATTGTTTAAGGTCCGTTTATTTACGAGTTATCTTCGTGAAACAGCTCATCCTCCAGAAATTTTAGTCATCGAAGAAATATCGCTGTGGAGGGTTCTCGGTCGGGTCAATAATTTTTACTTCAATTTTGTCACATTCGATAAAATGTTCAGGGATGAACACAACATTAAGACATGTCTTGGTAAGGTTGTTTTTAATGTTTGTAGTTACAAATTAACATTCAATTATTACTTCGTACCAAATTATAAAACTATTTTATATATTTTTTAGACATCTTCGGAAGAGTTATTAATGTTGGCATCCTATAAACATGGTACTTTGACTCAGCACAATATAGTTGGAAAACGATTCATACTGATTTGATGGATAGCATGTTAGATATATAAAATCACTATTTCATATGTTTCTGAATATTTAAGTTTTTTATTAGTTCATTGCATTACTATATACTAATGTTAATATCATGACTTTAATCTTAGATGTAATATTTTACCATGCAAGCTGACTGATACGTATGCATGTGATTTTACTATCAATTTTCAATCACTTGGGTTGACTGCAAGCATGATGTTCCAATAATCTGTGTCATACAATTTGGAGTTCTTGATTTGCATAAAACTAATTACTCAATTCATTAGTATAATAATTATTTTTAAATTACAAATTATAATAGCCTCCATAACTCGGTTTATATATTTTGACATTTTTAAATAAGTAAGTATACATGTGAACAAACTCATTGGTCCATAATTGTTTTCGATCCTCAAGTTGTCGTTGTTCAAGGAGTGAATAGAATAATGATCTATGTGATTTAAAAAAAAAAATTTTACTAAGATTGCAAAAGATAAATTAAATTTACAAACAATGGAAAATTAAGCTGAAAAGAACAACACCTATTTTATAAATATTTGTGTCCAGTAAAAAAAAGAATAACTTTCCTTCATTTAAACACGTTTTTCCGTAACAAACTTGCTATCACATATTAGTTTTGACACATAAACTAAACTTGTAACTTACATCAACTTTCAAATAATATAAAACAGTCTTATGCATGTATAAGTGTGTGGGTGCATGTGCGGGTCAATCACCTAATTCATTGTTATAAATTTTGATTTAGTTTCTTTTCTTAATATAAATATATAACTAAATTTTTGTGAATCCTAAACAGCGAGAACTTTCATGTCTAGATCTCAATTTTCTAATAATAAGTTGCTATTAGAATATTAATTTGTTAAAACGTTAATGTGGGTTTGTGTTATATTTCATATTAGTCATCTTTTTGTATTCCTATCCTTAACCAATTGTGAATTTTTGTTATATTACTGATTTGTTATATAAGTCTTATTTATTATAGAGCACAATTATTTTTCATAACTTGAATCTGAACATGTAATTTATGACATGTTCTTATATGGGCCTTATTTACTGTCTTGCGATCCATTTCAGGTAATGGAAAACTTTAGCATATAAATCTTTAGGTGACATATAGTAGTAAATGTTATTGTTCTCTTACTTGCTCCACAAGCTTCAGACCTCAGAACAATATGGTCTTCTTTGAGTGCATCATCGCTAGTTTAACAATATGGTCTTCTTTGAGTGCATCATCGCTAGCAAACTGTGGCATCATAGAGAGGGTTTGGCCTTCAGGGTCACTTGGTTTATCCTCTGCCAAAGATCTACTGACATATATCATCTCTATATTCATAAGATGAATATCAGACAGCGTAATAGATTGATATTTGTCAGCGACCAGCGTATCGGTCTGAGACTCAGAACCGATGTCAACAGTTTGATTATTAGCGTCTTTCTTCCACTGAGGTGGAATTTGCGGGTTTAAGGACGAAACTGGGATGTCTTCGCTTGCAAACATCGTAGATTGGGGAAACAAATCAGTTGTCGGAGTAACTGATGTGACTTTGTTTGGTAAGAAAAAGATGCCTTTCAATTACTTCTCCGTGTCAACAACCTTTACATTGAGAAAATACCATGCCTCGAAAGAACCTTCAACCACGCCAGAAACAACTCAACCTATCAAATTCTCATCATTGGTAGTAACAGGTGGGTTAAGTTGTTGATGAGTCTCGCCTTCATCTCTTCACGGACGACCCCTTTTACGCTTATTTGAAAAAGATGATCTTGAGACTTGATTCGGTTGTTCCATCTTCGCTTGATTATCCATAGTTTTCCAACGTTAAAAGCCTTCTTCTTGATCAACAAATGTCCTTTGTAAAAAAAAACCAGAAACAACTTATTGTTTTACAAAAACTTACACAAAAGCAAAGTTTAATCATTTTCTTAGAGAAACCAAACAGAAGTAACGATATACAACCAGCAATTATCGTAACCAAATGGAGATAACATAGAAAGAGCCTGTGAAATTTATTTATTATATGGGCCCGTGGAATCCCTCTCATCCTCGCCTCCCTCATTCCCTTGTGATCATACTACTCTAGAAACAACTTCCCAAGATATGGATCATACCTAAATGCCTTTATCTTCGGATTGGCTATCATGAATGCTTCTAGATTAAATCTCCGTCTACTACAAAGCGTTTGAAATGCTTAGCCAATTTCACTACTTCTTTGCTCAGTGGTGTATGTACATGTTTTCAGTTTTCCCCCTAGAAGATCCATGAATTTTTAAATCGGATTCAGTTAATAGAAACTTTGGTTTAGCAGAGGTATTTTTGTACTAACCCCAAGAAGAACATTTTCGCAACTGTTTAATTCTAACTGATCAAAAGTCTTTCCTACCACAGTCAATATGCTTGTGTTTTCCTGCAGATTTCAGCGGGTTAAATGATCTTGACTCGTATATAGTCTCAAATATATCCCAAAGAGAACATTAAAGATGATATATTTTCCATACTCACATTTTTTGGAACTGGGTATGATGACCTATAGTAACGCGCACTAAAAAAAAATCCTAATTTGCAAATCCAATACCAATCACTTGAATCAATTACTATATGAATATTTCAAAGGGAGGAAAAAAACAAAAAGTTAAGGAAAATATTATACTTCTATACTGCTTGGTGATGGATCTGACTCGAGCAAATACTTGGAGTTCAGGTTATTATCGAAAGCAGCAACCTGTTGAAGAAAAATATAGATTAATCTACATTAGCATGTAGCTTTATTACCAGTAGATCAGAAAGTGTCAATCACGCAGACATAATAATCAAGCATCAGACACTTACAACGGTATTTTTTGCATCCTCTATTCTGAATAAAGTCAAGAATGGCATCGCAAGGTTCATTTGTTATATCAACATGACAACATCTATAAACATAAGCTACAAGAAAAATAATAGTATACAATTAGAGAGAATCTTAAAACATAAGTATACTTTAAGGTTGCAGCATTGGAAAATACCTTCGATTTAAACTTGCAAAATATTCAAGAGTCTGAGCCAGATTCTGAAAGTAATCAGCCTTAGCAAAGATCACAATATAACAAAGGAAGAAAGTACAATTAAAAGATTAATAATCGCAAACAAACAAAGCTAGAATCAAAACTGGTAATAGATACAAACTGAAATAACAAAAAAAACTTATAACATGAAGCTTGACAGGACTGGAGTAAACCCAAACAGTATTGATTTCAGTCAATATTGTAATCAACGGAAACTTGTTATTGCTTAAAAACTCAAATATCTTCTCCATTTTGTAAGGTCCATCTGCAATGAACCAAACAGAATGTGTTATCGTGATTCAGATGAACCATCACAAAGTATCATCTTAACAAAAGATTAAACATGCAAACTTGTGTTACCACCGCTCCTCATGATATATAATTACAACAAGGGAGATCAAAATACCTTCAAATCTCATCACTTTACAAAATCGAATACTATAGACAATTGACAACAAAGATGTGACGCCCGTCCCGCTTTCTTAGCGGAGACGGCAAGTTATCTAGAAACTTTACAATTATTTTATAATAAATTTAAACATTAAATTATTTAAATAATTCTCAAATCGTTTAATAAAACATAATTTGTTTCAATCCAATCTTTCAAACACAAACCAATGTTTAAAATATATAAATAGTCTTTTAACAATTACAATACGCAATCCCCAGTAAAATTAGCATCCGAGCAAATACCACCTTGAGCCGCTACTCTGCAATTTCTCTAACACCTAAAAAAGGGGTGAAGAAGGGGGGGGGGGGAGGGTTACCCAGTGTTGATGATATCTAAGGAACTCTAATACTCGAGGAACAATAGGCATTCCGACACACTAAACCAAGATTAAAACTTGTTTCACATTAATAACTTAACATTTCATTTCCTTTACTTTTCATATTTTATCTTTACGTATCTTTCCACTTCTTTAATCAACTTATCGTTTTCTATATTTATTTACTTACGGCGGAGCTAACCCCTTTCTCGCGTTTTGGGTTGGTCCTCCCCGTAACCGACCCTTTAAGGCCAAATGGATTACAACGGGCTTACAATGCGATCGTCCGTAATCCAACATCACCAAATGGACAACAACGGGCTTACAATGCGATCGTCCGTTGTCCAACAAACAAGTTCTGCGACGGGCTGACGGTGAACATACATGGAAAATCCACCTGTATAAGGCTGAGAAGTGCCATTAACGAAGAGAAGAAGCGTAAGGAAACCCTTGATTTCGAGCTCCGACGCGACCTTCGAATACATATCCCCGTCGATCTTAGCCATAAAAATGGGGTACGAAGATGGTGGGGTTTTGTTGACTTGGATGTAACGGTAACTGAACATTGTCTTTTGAGATTCTGGAGGTAGAAGGAAGAAGGGGACACAAACAATAGGGTTCGATGCTTGGGGCTGACGGACCGATAGCTTAGTGGGTTGTTAATTTATTTAGGCCCACCGACAAAAAGAGAGGAGGACACGTGACACTCCTAATTTGAAAGAAAGGGTTATATATAAGATTTCAATATTTTTAATTCTAATTTTATGATCTGGTTTTTATATTATTTTTTGTTCTTGAGTCTTTTTTATTTCTAATGAATTTAATTTTTTTCCCCAGGTCTTGTAGTTAAACTGAATGAAAACTAAAGTCATGTAATGAAAATGTATTCAAATAAAATTGCGTTAATTTCATAGGACATTTTCTTATGGGATTGTATGTGATGTAGATTTAAATAAGTTTTACTCTGAATTGGAAATTTTGCAAATGAATTTACTAGACGTGTCTATCCTATCGAAGTGTTTGTGTTTATTGAAGATTTACATTTTCATCCAAATGTTATAATTGTTTATAGATTTCTATTAATTACACATGTCATTGTAGCATTAGGTGAGAGAAGCTTCTTAAAGTTGAAATTATTAAAGATTATACGAGATTTTCTATGTCCCACGAATGTTTAAATTGTTTAGAAATTTTATTCATTGAGAAAAATATGTTAGAATACATTGATTTTGAAATTGTTATTCATGAGTTTGCTTCGAGTAAAGATTGAAAAAACTGTTTCTTATAATATTTTTTTCCAAAATAATTATTAAATTTTATTTATTTTAGGTTATACGATGTAATTTTAAGATATTTTAAAGCTTAAATCATGAAAGGAATATGTTTTAGAGCCGATGTTTCTATTTTTTTTTTACCTCTCCATAGGGCTTGTTAAATGTTTGGGTTGGGGCTGTCTGAAAGTTACATGAATCCATATATTGATGATCGGTTTAATATGATCATACACATATTTCAATTGACAACACTTGTGGAGATGTCTATTCCACAAGATAATGGACCAATATTTTAGTTTTTACAATACGATTGCAGTCATAGAACAATGGTATTTACACCGGCAGGTACTGGGTTCGAATCCCCGAAGGCGCAGTTTTACAAGATTAATGGAGGCAAGCTTATAAGGAAGTTTTCAGGAGCAGGTTGGCCGTTGATCGTGACCGTTGATGGATTCTCGTAGAACGGAGGTAGTATTATCTGTTAAATTGTCCTTGTAATAGTTCTCATATAATCTGTATCAGCGTTAAAAAAAAAAAAAGAACAATGGTATTTACTATATAGTAGGCTTTATCAAACTGCACATCACAATTTAAAGGAAAACATTTTATAGTACTTGTTGAATATTTACTATTTTGGAAACTTGTAGTTATAGAAAGTGTAATTATTCTGTAGAATTTTAGCCGTTAGAGAATCTTGTAATTATTTATTGTTCTTTTCTTCTCCTATATAAGAAGAACTCATGTAAAGTATTTTTTTAAATTAAATGAATAATATTTAACATGGTATCAGAGCGGTATATGATCCTAGTTTCTTGTTGATTTTTTTATTTAATTTTTTTCCAGAAAAATAGAGAGTATCAATTCGAACTCTTTTTATGAAGAAAAAACAAAAGACATGGCAGAAGCGGATTGCTTTCTGTTTGACTTTTACCCTTGTTTTCATTTTATTTATTTACTTTTGGTAGTACTTGAAAAAAAGGAAATATATATTCTGAAGAATAAAAGTTTGTTCTTTGGCGATCGAAGGATCTAGCAGATTTTTTGTTTGTTTTTACTTTCTTCTTCAATTGAAGGATCAAAGGTGTGTGGCTGGTTTTTTTTTCCTTCCTCTTCTTTTGTTCTTTTGTGATTTATAGAAGACGAAGTTCTGGGATTTCAAGGATAAAAGATGTTGAAATTTGCGATGGAAAGAGGGACTGTTACTGGCGCAAGGACTGTCAATATTTCATGTTACCTCCCTTTTTCGCCTCTCTTTGTTTCCTTTTCAAACTTCTTTACATTTCAGTAAAAGACAACCTTTCCTTCCTTGCTTCAAACCGTGTCAATCAAGCCAATAACTGATATGATTTCCATGAAAATTATATCAGAATATAGCCACATTAAGTGCCGATTTGCGGGTTTCACGAGCGATTTACTCCCTTTACTAATCTGCACCTACCGGAAATTTCTGACTCCGGCTGCAAACTGTGGTTTTCCGATGGCTGATCTGCTCCACGACGCATTGCAAACGCTGACGCTCGAAGACGATGACCCGATTACGCCACCAGATAGCCCGATATTTCGAGTAGTGGACGACTCATCCGTTAGTTTACTGGGCAAGCTGTTAAATCCGGACTGCCAGGCCATGGGAAAGATGATCGAATACATGCCTACTGCTTGGAGGGTTTATGATAGAGTCAGAGGTATCGCGCTCTCCCATGACAGATTCCAGTTTATTTTCAAAACGTGAAGAGGACTTATTAACAGTGCTGAAGGATAGGCTGTGGTCCTATAATCACTGGACAACGGCTCTAGAGAGATGGATGCCGGACTCACCATCTGATTTCTTGTTTACCATAGAGCTCTGGATCAGAATCAAGAATATACCGGTGGAATACTATACAGTCGAGACCATGTTCACGCTTACTGGGAAGATTGGGAAGGTGGAAGAGGTAGCGTATGATCCAAAAGTGTCTCCGAAAACTGACTATGTGAGGGTAAGGATCCGGTTCAATACGGAAAACCCAGCCATCGATGCCAAAAATCTCTAACTCCCATCCGGCAAAACGGTGATCATCCGGTTCGAATATGAAAGAATCCACAAACATTGTTTTCATTGTCTGAGGCTCACTCATGAGAAGTTAGCATGTCCCTTCATAAGGATGAAAGCTTCGGATGCAAGGAAGATCATTGCCTCAGCTGGCACCAATGCTTCTACGTCACGAGCAATACAAACCCCAGTCAAGGATACCACATCCTTAGATGGTCCTCCTGTCTTTCCTCCGATGTTCCGGGAACTATCTACAGAAGAGCACCGCGCAGCCATGCTTTACATATCTCATGAAGATGAAACTGAACGCTGTGCTAGAATCATGAGGGTCCAACATTCGATTGAGGATGCTAAAAACACTCTCTCAGTCAACTTAGCCAAGATAACACACAACCTTGACAAAGGGAAAGGGCATGTCTTTAAGTATGAACTGAATGAGGAGTCAACTCACCATCGTCGTAAGTCCAGTAACAACTCGCTGGCTTCAGCACCAGCTCAACTCAACCGGTTTGACAATGAAACAGCGTTCTCTGCTCAAAACTCATTCTCTCCTCTCTCTCGGCCAAAGTTACGACGGGTTTCACAATGGGTATGGCTAGCCCCTCCTCATTGTCCGGTAACTCACTGACCAAGAGAGTAAACCACAAACGACCTCCGTCGTAGAGAAGAAGATCACGACCTATGCAAAAAGTTGCCGGTAGTGGTTCTCTGTCCTCATAATAGCCAAAATCCGAACTTGCTGCGAAGAGGAAAGCAAGCACATAACAATCCAGAAGAGGAAAAAAACCCAAAAAACTCAAGAACCTACGGTGTCTTCCGGTTTGAAGCCGCTGCCATCCCAATGAGCGTTTTGAGTTGGAACTGTCAAGGAGATGGAAGCACCGAGACAGTTCGGCATCTCCGGGGTTTACGCAGGAAGTTCTTCTCGGATTTTATTTTTCTTTTGGAAACAAAACGAAAGCGAAGTTACATGGATAGTTTGAAGGATACGTTAGGTTATGATGCGATGATTATAGTTGAGCCAGTTGGTTTTAGTGGTGGATTGGCGCTCCTGTGGAAAAAGTGTTGCAAGGTTACGTTTCTGTCAATGGATAAACGGATCATTGACTTGCATGTAGAGCTGGGTTCGATTAGTTCTTTATGACTTGTGTCTATGGTGACCACGTGAAAGAAAGGAGGAAAGTGGTATGGGATAAACTAGTGGATATTGGATTGCAAAGGGATGAGGCTTGGATCTTAACATGGGACTTTAATGAGCTCATGTGCAGGGAGGAAAAGAAAGGTGGTGCAGTCAGGTCAGAATCATCCTTCTGGGATTTTCGGAACATGGCTGCAAACTGCAAAATAAAAGATATCCGAAGCACTGGAAATCGTCTCTCGTGGGCGGGTTGGAGAGATAAAGTTTGGATTCAGTGCAGGATTGATAGATGTTTCAGGAATGATGAGTGGTTCCAACTGTTCCCGAGATCACAAGCAGAATACAAAGAGATGTGGGCCTCTGATCATAGACCACTATGCATCATTTTTGCGCTCGAGGTGGGAGAAAGAAGTCGTGGGCGCTTCTATTTTGACAGAAGGATGATAGGAAAAGCTGCTTTCGAAGATGCGATAAGGAAAGGATGGGAGAGCGATGAGCAGGATGTTCACATCAGCATCATGGATTGAATATCTAACTGCAGAAAGGAGATTTCAAAATGGAAGAAGTTCTCAAACACGAATTCAAGGGACAACATCCAGAGACTCCAGTCGGAATTGGAGCGTGAGATTGTTAAGCAATTCCCGAATGCGAGACATACGAGACAGCGCAAAACAGAGTTGGGATTAGCACACAGAGAAGAAGAGCTTTTTGTTGGAATTATGTCCAGTAATCTCTGTACTGTCTCTAGAAAGTAAGAGTATGTCAATGATCAGACATAAGTCATATAATACTGGGGATCATGATGGCTTGCTAGAGTCCGCTCATGATCTATAAATCTTGGATTTAATGCCTTTATTATATGATCCCATATGGGTCACACGCCTAAGCTAACAGGAAAATGTGTAGGAACGGTTTAGCAGAAGTACGGTAAAAGTGCTAGGCATTTACTGTACTTAGAGAGACTAAAGGGCCTGATTAAATCTAAGGGATTTAATCAGACTGAGAATTGGGCCCAAAAGCCCATAAGAACTGGACAAGGGTTTTAATAAATAAAACTTGCCCTAGCTCTTATTTTTCTCAACCAGTCTGCGCCTCTCTCTCTCTCTTCTGCGCCTCCCACCAGCTTGGTCTAGCAGCCAACTTCCTGCAGTGTGCGTGTGTGAGCCTTTGGAGGAGCTATCTCTTGGTGGTTCTGCTGATCTCAGACAATACCTCTTCTTCCGCTGCATAAACAAGGTATTAGGTGAGATCCTTTATGATTCTGCAAGAGAACCTAGATCCAATCTGTTTAGGATCAATTAATCTGATGAATTGAATCAGGATTAACACTAAACAATCCTTCAGTGGTATCAGAGCCATTGGTTCTATTAGGATTTCTTGTTTAGAATCATGTTTAGGTTGTTTAGAAGTGTTTGAATCAATCTATTGATAAGAAAAACACTTAAGAAACAAAGAATTAAAACCTAAACTAAATGAAATCGCATGATCCAATCTATATTGAATTGGTATGCGTCGGAGTGTTGATCGCCAAAGGATCACACGTCCGGATCGAGTCGCGTCGTGTCATCCGATCATGGATCGGTATGCGTCGGACCGATCGGCAAGATGGATCGCGAGAGATGGACCGATTGCGTCCTGCCTCTCCCGCGTCCCGAGCCATCTCGCGTCCCGCGTGATCGAGAGCCGAGTGGATCGATCGGCTGGTAAACCGCGACGAGTGATGAATCGATCGGCCGAGCCGATCGCATGTATCGATCACGGATCGATGGCATGGATCGATGCGATCGCGTCCAGCTCTCGTCGCGCCTCGACCCGAAGCCCGTCCGATCACACGTCCCGCGTCCCATCCTGCACCGATGTCGTGACCGTGAGCCGAAGAGGCTCGTCCCGATCGCGTGTGTTGCGGCTGTCCCGATCGCTCCTCGATCGCGTGAAGCTTGCATCACGGTTCGGTTCACGTGACCTAATGGTCGGTTCGGTTTGACTTATGCTGGTTCGGTTTAATTTGATTAAAACTTAAATCGTCACGGTTTAATAAACAGACTTAATAAAAATTATTAAGTTCTGGTTAAACCGAGATAAGAAATCCAAAGTCGTAAAATTGGATTTAGTGCCTAAACCAGTGGTTTTCTAATTTGATTTGGTTGGACCAAATAAATTAAGAAAATCCGGTTTAGTAAATAACCGGTTGACAATTGTGGTCATCGTAGTAATTAATTTTGGTTAGACCAATTTTAATGAACCAGACCGGTTATGTCATTTAATTGGGCAATTGGGTTATGTCTTGGACATAGACCAATTCTTAGGCCTTGGGCCAAGAAGTTAAAACAATTGGGCCAATTATTTGAGTCTTTTCTTCAGATTTAATTTAAAATTTTATTTAATAATTAAAATTTAATTTTAAATTAATCAGTTTCCAAAATCTGAAATTAGAAAGTTTCTTAGAATAGAAGTTTCTAGATTTGCATGTTTTGGATATTTAGGAAATTTCTATAGTTAGAAAGTTTCCAATTTTAGGAAGTTTCCAATTTTAGAAAGTTTCCAAAATAAGTAGGTTTCCAAAATGGAAAGTTTCCAAAAATAGTAATCTTCTATTTTGGGAATGAAATTTTAAAATAAACCTACAAACCTCAAATAATATCAAGCGTTGGATGTCTTGTCCAGATTATGTCAGCTGTTGAAGCCCATTCAATCGTACACACGGCCTTACAGTGTGAGGGTGTTTATCTTTTGCGTGGGTAAAACAGTTTGTGATTCATTAATGTCATTGGGAGTCCCAGACATTAGTGATTACATGACTGTATAGTCTGGTTTTCTTGACTAGGCCATCGGGAGTCCCGGGCCTTGAGACATCAGAGTGGATTGGGCCTCGGGCCCAGATTCACAACCAAGAGTTATATCACGGATATAATTAGCCGAGATAGTGCTTACCGATATAAGCTAAGGTTGGGTGACGGCCAGTGGCCCACTTTGATCTTAGTTATATGTGGATCTTGGAATCATTATATTCTATTGAGGGTAACTGATGTTATTGAATATAATGCGAGATTAATCATATTAAATATAATGCGAGATTAATCATATTAAATATAATGCGAGATTAATCATATTGAACATATTAACTAAAATTCTTTTATCTTAAATTTCAGTTATGACTAGCACAAACAATCAAAACACTTTCTTGATCCGGTCTGTCCTTGAGATGGATAAGCTGAACGGATCAAATTTCTTGACTTGGTCGCGGAACCTGAGGCTAGTCCTCAGGCAGGAGAGAAAGGACTATGTTCTTGAGAGAGCTCTCCCCGTGAGGATCGGGTCCAATGCCTCCCATGCAGTATATGATGCTTGGAATAAGCATTATAATGATGCGGTAGATGTGCGTGGTCTGATATTGGCTACCATGGACTCAGACTTGCGGGAGCAATATGAGAACATGGAGTCGCCAATAGAGATGATCAGCAGCCTGAAATTGAAATTTCAGGAGCAGGTAAGAGTGGAGAGATACCAGTTGGTTAAGTCTCTCACTAGCTGCAAGCTACCAAATGATCATCCAGTGAGTCCTCATGTCAGTAAAATGATGGGTTACATTGATAACCTGAGGAAACTGGATTATCCAATTAGCCAAGAATTGGCAACTGAGATCATTCTGCAGTCACTGCCGTCAAGCTATGATAAGTTCAGAAGGAACTATATCAAGAAAGACTTAACGAAGACGCTGACTGAACTGCATGATATGCTCAAGACAGTTGAGCCAAACGTGAAGAGTACCCAGTATAATCTCATAATAGAGAAGGGTAGGTTTATTAAACCTAGTACTGACAAGGGTGAAGACAAAGTTGTCCAGATTTTGAATCACGGCAAGCGTGTGTCTTCTGAGCCCAAGTCAGATACCTCTTACGTTGGTAAGTGCTGCTACTGTAAAGAGACAAGGCATTGGAAGAGAGATTGCATTAAATTCATGGAAGATGATGAGGAGTTGAAGTTGATGTATGAGACTACTTCCTCAGGTATTCATGTTATTACTTCAAGTTCTACCTTATAGGTATTGGATACTGGTTGTGGCACTGATATTTGTGATAATATGCAGAGCCTAAGCAACAGTAGAATGTTGAAGGAAGGACAAGTGGATCTACATGTCTGGAAGGAGCTATGGACGCTGCCTCAGCCGTAGGGTTTTCACTTGTAGATGCCTTCGAGGCTTGGTTTTGTATTAAGTAATTGCTACAATGTACCTGCTTTAAGCAGAGTTGTTTTTCATTTTCTTGTAAGAATTTGAATGTTTTTCATTTTGATAAAAGACAATTTTTTGTTCTTTTGATCTTAATGAAATATTAATTGTAGCACCCTATTCAAGGAATGGGTTTTATATCTTAAACCAAAGAATGCCTAAATGTAACATAAATACCGAATTGGTTTAAATCTGATGAATTAAACCTGATTTTTCTTGGCATAAAAGTCTTGGTCACATAGAGTAAGTCGGATTCAGAAATCCCATAGTTATGGACTGTTGGGCTCATTTGATAAGATATCTTATGAGACTTGAATTCTGCTTACTGGACCAAAAGGCAAAAGGCCTATCTTAGCCGAGCTAGAGAAAGGCCCAAAGGCTTATTGGACCTTGAACATACTCATGTATGTGGCCCAATGAGCAGTAATGCCAGAGAAAATTTCCTGTACTTCATTGTCTCCACTGATTATTTCAGTGAGTATGACTGTGTTCATTTGATGAGACACGAGTCAGAATTCTTTGAAATGGTCGAAAGAATTCCAGAATGAGGTATAGAATCTGAGTGACTGAAGTATTGAGACTCTGGATTAGATCACGAGTGAGAATACTTAAGTCATTGATGGTGTGATCATCTGATTGAGTGTGAAGTCGTTTCACAGCTCATTTCTCCTAAAAACCTGGAGGTGTTTCTGTGAGAAAGAATCAGATCTTATCAGAAATGATTAAAGATGAGTCACACGAATCTTCCATGATATTTTTAAGAATAACGCTCTAGAAATATCTAAGTTTACGCTGAAATAGTTCTACCAATATCAGTTGAAAGACACCACTTAAATGTGGATTGGAAATGATCCAAATTCGTCTTTACTGAGTATTTGTAGTTGTGCTACTTTGCTGGTTGTCCTAGGGAAACCAAAGGCTTGTTACTTTTTACGTCCATTCCGAAAACGAAGTTAGGTTGTTCGGAATTCTATTTTCTAAAAGGAAAGTTGCTTTCCAAGAAGAACAGTGGGAGTAAAAGTATAACTCGAAGAAATTCGAGAAATGCAGGAGGCTGCTCAACCTGTTGAGGGAGAGCAGCTGATGGATTTACAGATTTCTGTAGAATCTACATCTGTAGAGCCTGAATTTCGCAGATTTGAATCCGTCACTAATCCGAGAGTGATTTCTCGTGATTAATTGCCGTGATCTGATGATCATTGAAAGTGACGGCAATAGATAAGTGGGAGCGATATTGCATTTCTCATAGTGTATGTCGATGACATACTGATTCTCGGAAATAACGTTCCAAAGCTGCAGTCGGTAAAGGACTGGCTTGGGAGTTGTTTTTAATGATTGACATGGGTAAAGCCACGTATGTTCTTGGACTTTGGATCTAAAGATAGAGATCCAAAAGAGCTGGTAGGACAATGTCAGGACTCTTAAATTGACAAAGTCCTACACGTTTTCAGCAATCCAAGAAGGGTTTTATGCCAATGTCACATGGCATTACGTTAAGCAAGAAACAGTGTCCTACGATAACTGCTGAGCTTGAATGCATGGATGAGATTCCATATGCGTCGGCAATTGGATCTATCATGTATGCCATGACACGTACTTGTTTTGATGTTGCTTTAATGTTAAGCAAGACAAGTAAAGACCAGTCAAATCCAGTAAAGAATCACTGGATAGACGTAATGAATATTCTCAAGTATTTGGAAAATACTTAGGATAAGTTCTTGATTTACGGAGAAAGTGAGGTGCTACGAGTCGATAGAGTCTGAAAGGCAAGTTTCCAACGGACAAAGATGATTTCCGGTCACAGTCCGTTTATATCTTGTGTCTATCTGGCGGTGCAAGGCACTGTTGCTGACTCCATTACTTAAGCTGAACATTTCGCAGCTTGGGAAGCGGTGAAAGAGGTTGTTTGGAAAGAAGAGTTCATCACTGAACTTGATGTGATTCCCAGCATAGATGAGACTAGCTGCACATCAGAGGTCCAAACACCTTGAGGGTAGGTATTACCTATTCCATGAGATAAATGACAGAGATGTTAAGTAGATCAGCAAGTTTCAACGAATGAGAACGTTGCTAATCTATTAACGAAGCCACTCCTTAGACCTAAGCACGTGTCGCGGACTGTTGCTGTAGGATAAGTGAAATTAAGATGTAGTCTTAATTTCAGTGGGAGTTAGTAAAGGGCTTTATTTAGTTATTGATATGTTCTGGTAAAAAATTTTAAGATGTTTAATAAAATTATTTAAACTGTGATGAAATAATCGTTCCAAAGTGATATAAACCATTTTATAGGTCATCGAAGTAAGTGACTTGATCTTGAGTCATCAAAGTCATTTAGCTTGATCATGAGACCCTATATTTGATAGATGGCTTATATCATCGTGTCCCTAGTCGAAGGTTGTTGAAATTGGAACACCAACAACCGCGTGAGACTAGATTGGTATGTGACTTATGACAAAGTCTCAGGATGTCATAGATGCACGGCATCAAAGTCAGTACATAGGTGTATGTTGGGGTACATACGACCGGACAAGACCCGCTTATAAGAACTCTTCAGGATATTTATATCTGTGTCATAAGAGATTCTTACTACGACTATAGAGTATAGTCCTTAGACCTGAGTTCGCATGCATGTGAATGCACATCAACTAATGCGCTTTGATCATTGTCTAACGCTGTCGTTAAGCGATAGTTATAAGGACCTTGTTTGGGTGTATTATGAAATGAGTAGTTTACAGTGATGGAACAAGACGGGATTTGTCCCTCCAATATAAATGGAGTGAATATCTCTAGGCCAATCGGAGATTTGAATACTGGAAAATGCATGGCCATGCTCAAACGGACTGTCCCGAGTCGTTTGGATTGTCAGTATCAAATCAGAGTCCGATGAACAAGATTAGGCTTTATAAGGATGACACTCATCTTGCCTTATGACTAATCGAGATATTGAGACAAAAGGATTATGAATACAGAGATTCCAGTACAAGTGGGAGATTGTTGGAATTATGTCCAGTAATCTCTGTACTGTCTCTAGAAAGTAAGAGTATGTCAATGATCAGACATAAGTCATATAATACTGGGGATCATGATGGCTTGCTAGAGTCCGCTCATGATCTATAAATCTTGGATTTATTGCCTTTATTATATGATCCCATATGGGTCACACGCCTAAGCTAACAGGAAAATGTGTAGGAACGGTTTAGCAGAAGTACGGTAAAAGTGCTAGGCATTTACTGTACTTAGAGAGACTAAAGGGCCTGATTAAATCTAAGGGATTTAATCAGACTGAGAATTGGGCCCAAAAGCCCATAAGAACTGGACAAGGGTTTTAATAAATAAAACTTGCCCTAGCTCTTATTTTTCTCAACCAGTCTGCGCCTCTCTCTCTCTCTTCTGCGCCTCCCACCAGCTTGGTCTAGCAGCCAACTTCCTGCAGTGTGCGTGTGTGAGCCTTTGGAGGAGCTATCTCTTGGTGGTTCTGCTGATCTCAGACAATACCTCTTCTTCCGCTGCATAAACAAGGTATTAGGTGAGATCCTTTATGATTCTGCAAGAGAACCTAGATCCAATCTGTTTAGGATCAATTAATCTGATGAATTGAATCAGGATTAACACTAAACAATCCTTCACTTTTTTGGCGCCAACGTTTTCGAGAACTCTGGTTGAAATCAGGCGACAAAAACACTCGTTACTTCCACAACAGTGTTAAAGGTCGTAAGATCAGGAACAAAGTGCTAATGTTGCTCGATGATTCATGCCAATTACATTTTTCAGAAGGTGCAAAAGGGCACATAGCAGTGGAATACTTTAGAGATATTTTCATGAGCTCTAACCCGTTCGAGATGGAAACCCTGTTTCACGGTTTTGAAGGGAAGGTCACACATGCTATGAACGCTGATCTCACGGCACCGTTCTCGGACGAAGAAATAAAGCAAGCAGCGTGTGGGGTGAAAGGCAGTAGCGCACCTGGTGAAGATGGCTTGACAGGTGTGTTCTACCAACAATTTTGGCACATCGTGGGTCCTGCGCTTATTCGAGACATACAGAGCTTCTTTTCGTCTTCCATCCTGCCCCCTTGTTGGAACCACACTCAGCTTTGCCTTTTTCCCAAAGTTTCCAACCCAACGGAGATGAAAGACATGAGGCCTATTAGCCTCTGCATGGTCCATTACAATATTGTCTCGAGACTCCTCTGCAACAGACTCAAAGTCATTCTCCCTTCACTCATCTAGATACTCAGGGGGCCTTTTTCTGGAAGATTGATTAGTGACAATATACTCATCGCCCACAAACTTGTCCATGTATTGCGTACCCAAGAGAACATAGCAGCTAACTTCATGGCTGTAAAGACGGAAATGTCCAAGGCTTACGACAGAGTTGAATGGTGGTTTTTGGAATCCTTAATGGAAAAGATGAATTTCGACAGAAAATGGATTAGTTGGATAATGTCATGCGTATCTACGGTCTCATATTCGGTTCTCCTAAACGGTTAGTCTCATGGGTTCATTAAACCAGAACGCGGAATTCGCTAGAGCGATCCGCTATCCCCCTTCCTCTTCATAATGTGTGCAGAGGCTCTGGTAAGCGCATTAAACCAATCGGAAAGCATTGGGTCTGTTCATGGCATTTGTTTATCAACTACAGGTCCCGCTGTCCATCACTTTCTTTTTGCAGATGATAGTCTTCTGCTGTGTAAGGCTAACAACTCAGGAAGTGAAGAAATTATGCGAGTCCTTAAGCTCTATGGCGATGCATCGGGACAAGTGATAAACAAGACAAAGTCATCCATCATATTTGGTGAGAAAGTGAGCCCATAAACTAGAGAAGAGGTCATGGGATCGCTGGAAATTGACAAAGAAGGTGGTGATGGGAATTACCTTGGACTGCCATAATGTTTCAAAGGGTCTAAACGCGAGCTTCTCAGCTTCATTAGGGAAACATTGCAAGGAAGAATACAAGGATGGTTTGCAAAATCTCTATCTCGAGGGGGGGAAAGAAATATTGTTGAAGTCTATTGGCTTGGCTCTCCCAATATATGCCATGTCTTGTTTCAGATTGCCCAAGGACACATGTGCAAAACTGACCAGCGCAATGATCGAGTTCTGGTGGAGCAGTGGGAACAACCGAAAAAAAATCTCGTGGGTGGCTTGCCAAAAGCTGTGTCGTAGGAAAGAAAAAGGTGGGCTTGGCTTTGATGATATTCGTCGCTTCAGTCAAGCGCTATTGCGGAAACATGCTTGGCAGACCTGGAGCCAACATACTCTCTCTTAGCCCGGATTCTGAAAGAAAAGTACTTCAAAAATTCAACGTTCTTGGACTGTGGTATGGGTACTCGTCCATCGTTCGGCTGGCAGAGTATTATGCACGGCAAGGAATTACTGAAACAAGGATTACTAAAGGTTGTGGGAGACGGGGCTGAAACTAATGTCTGGACTGATAACTGGGTATTGGACAAAGTACCTAGACCGCAAAACTATAACCAGGATAGCGTGGTTGACCTTACTCTGAAGGTCTATGACCTCCTCTGTCCGGTTACATGATCATGGATCGTCCACAGAGTGCGACAAATGCATTTGGGGGTTCACGAAAAATGGCAGACCGAGTAAGTCCAAAAGACAGCCTTTCGAACTCCATAGATAACACTAGAATGAGGTTGATTTCCCATTTCCTATATCCACTCGATAAAACTTCTTCGCAATGTCTATTTGTTCCAAGATCTTTCTCCACATCCAAGAGCCCATTATAGAGCTCTGTTTTATGGACCATATCTACCCCTTCCTTATCAAATAAATTCTCAGCCAATTTACCCAAAGTCATGATCGTGAAGAGATAATCCTCCTAACAGAATTCAATCCACATACGTTGTTAATCTCCTTGAGTGATCAGAACCAAGCCCATCCTTATTTTTTGGTTTGCATACTTCCTTCCATGAGAGCTTTGTATTCTTTTTATTTAGCGTAGGACCCGACCAAAGGAAAGCGGAGCACAAACTTTTGATTTCCTTTAGGCATGAACACCCAGAATTGAAATGCTGAAAACCAAAAATTTACCAAACTCATAATGACTGAACTGAAGAGCTGTAGTCTCCATGCATATGAAAGGTATCTACTCGTCCATGATCCTATCCTTGACCTTATCTTCTCCACCAGTGGGAGGAAGTCATTGGTGGTCATTCTTCTTGTCAAAAGTGGGAGACCAAGATATTTAACATGCAAAAAACATGTACCGAACGGAAAGGTAGCCACTATATCCGCTTGAACATCTTGAGAAATTCCTTCCATGAACACAATGGACTTCTTTAGAATAATATTTAGACCTGAAATCCTTGCAAACTCATCGAAGACAGTTAGAATTCCTTCTATCGATCTCTTTGTTTTATCTGTAAATACCATAAGATCATCTGCAACGCATAAGTGAGTTAAATTTATCAATTTTCACCTCGGGTGATATGTCACTTTTCGTTTCATAGCTGCCTCATCCAAAATCTTGCACAAAAAGTTGATGATGATTACAAAGAGATAAGGTGATTGAGAGAAGCCTTACCTTAATCCCCTTGTGCTCTGGAAGAAACCCTCTAAATCACCATTCGCTTGTACATAGAAGGTGGCAGTGGAAACACACAATCGGATCCAATGCAGAAACTGTTCAGGGAAGTTTATAGCATTGAGAGATTTCAAAAGGAAGGGTCATTGCACCGAATCAAACGCTTTCGATATGTCTATCTTCATCACACATCTAGATCATATCAAATCTTTGTGATAATCCTTGACAAGTTCAGTATCTAGAAGAAAACTTTCCATTAGCAACATGTCCTTTATGAATGCGGACTGATTTGGTGCGACGAAATTAGGAAGCATAACCTTTAGTCTTATGGCAATTATCTTCAAGATCACCTTATATAGGACGTTGCAACATGAGATCGGCCTATAATCTTTCATTTCTCTTGCTCCTTTTTTGGGATCAAAGCCAGAATAGTTGTGTTAAGTCCTTTTGGTAAAAATCCCTTAGTAAAAAAGGATTGAACCACAATCGTTACATCTCTGCCCACTATCGACCAAACCTCCTTGAAGAACTCAAATGTATAATCATCCGGACCCAGAGATTTGTTATTAAGCATCTTGAGAAGAACCATTCTTACCTCCTCATCAGTGACCTCTCAACATCCAAGCTCTATTCTCCTCAGTACAACTAAATACCATGAGCTGTTTTAGCTTTTCTACTGAAATATGCTCGTAATCATTTGGGATGTTGGTTAGAAACTCCCAAAAGTGTTTCTTAGCCTCATGCTTTATATCATCGATTTCTTTTATCACTTCTCCATCTGGTCGCACTATCTCTCGAATTGTGTTTGTTGCTTGTCTCGCTTTCAGAGCAATGTAAAAGGCTTGGTTATTTTGTCTCCCACTTTTAACCAATGGAGCTTTGATTTCTGTTTATAATCCTCTTCTAGATTAGCCAATCGATTCCATCTTTCCCAAGCTCTGGATTCTTCTTTAATTGCATGTGTTGTTGGGTTCATAAGCGTGCACATCTGCTTCTCACATAACACATCATATGCTTTTCTTGTTCTTTTTGGCAGGTCTCCCATCTTCACTTTGCTCAAACTCCTCAAGTGTGGATTAACTGATTTAATATTTTTGGAAAGGCGAAAAAACGCAGATGTGGAAGAAAAATCTCATGAGTTTCTCCCCAATAGGACGCCATGAGCGGCCTAAACTAAGACATCTGCGCAACCGAATTTATAAACTTGAAAGGCTTCTTTTTTCTTGCTACCACTTCACCAAAATCCACACGATAGCGAAGGTGATTCGTGCATCCTCCAGCCTCAAAAACACAGTAGCTAGCCGTGTAGTTTTGCATACATTCTACCATTAATTAGAACACGATATATTTTTTTTCAAATTGTCCCATGCTCCCTTTTATTGCACCATGTAAACAATGGTCCTTGCGAACTCATATCCATAAGTTTATAGTAACTAACCACTTCTCTAAAGTCCTTCGTACCTTGAGATATCCGTGGTGAGTTTTCAAATCCAGAGTGTTTGGAACCCTCCAAGAACTCATTAAAATCCTCCATGATAATCCATGGTTTATTACGAATCCTTGGTGAATCAGAATGATTCAGTAGATCTTCCCAAAGTGTCCTCCTTTCCTCCATTGTGTTTGAGGCATAAACAAACGAACACACAAACTCATCTTCCTTTCTTTTTAGAAACACCGAGTATGTTATTATTTGACTGCTTTTAAACATCAGAGTCATACGAACTGACGCTCGCCAGACAACCCAGATTCTTCCAAGATGGTTGAGCTCATAATTAGATATACAGTCCCACTCCCAAAAGACTGTATTGATTATTTTTCCGAATTGTTTTCTTATACTCTTGTTTCCAACAAACTCTCAAATTGCAAAGAACATATGTTTATCCACTTTTGAACTACTGAATGTTTCAATGTTTTGTTAAAGTCAAGAATATTTCAACAGAAACCCATCATTGATTATTTCTTCGCGTAGTTCTTTTAGCGACATAAGGATTTTCCTTATGCGCCTGAGTTGAGACTGATGATGCATATTTTTGATTCTTTTTAGAGCGAGTCAGATGTGCTCTCTGAGAGCTACAATCGATCCCTTCACTACTTGGGGGTAAACTAGCATTATCTCATCCATATTTGTTCCTATCGTTGCTGATTCCTCAGGTTTTCCTTTGTCATTATTCTCCCTCTCAACGATTTCCCCATCCTTTGCAATATCTTGCAGTTCCGCAAATATCGAGGGTGAAGCGATCTGTACCAGGACATAATTCAATTTCTATGTCTTCTTCTCTGGGCTCCTAACATTTTTCCATTTTTCCTGGGCTTCAATCCCTTATACACTGACTTACATCTTCCTTTGTGTTATTTTCTCCAGCCTCCTCTGATGAACCTTCATTTTTCTGTGAAGGATATTTTTCTCCTGTACCATTTCCTTCACAAAAAATAATCCTTCAAAAAAAAAGACAGACTTTATAAGTTCAAATAATTTGTAAACTATAAACTTTATTTTATTTTTATTTTTAGCATATTTGTTCTGAATTCATATACGTTTTTATAATCGTCAAAGAAAAGATCAATTTATATATAAAAAATCAATTTATATTCTACAATGAGAAACCTCAAAAATTGAGCTTTCAACTCATGTGTGCTTTGACCCAATAAAATAGTAGTGGACTATTTTAAACAATTTTTTACATTATATAAATGAAGCAATATCTAAAAAAATATTCATATAAATGAGTTATAAATAACTAAAAAAGCCCACAGAAACCGAGTATGTGATAAAGTCTAGTAGCCCAAGCTGTACGTTACCTAATCTGCAAACTTGATCGTATAACCAAATTGCCCATTTGTTGTTGGCCCACATCATAGAGCCGAACGAGAGAGTAACAGGATGGAGGAGAAGCAACGATGGAGATCATTTCTGGGGATCGGCTTAGGGTTTCATGGGATCTAGCCTAGATCATCTAGGGATGGGATTGACTTTGGGGGAAATCGGAATCATGCAAAGACTACGTGTCGACATGATTATGTTGGTGCTGACGTGATAAGACGACATGAGAAGAGTCGAGAGGCCCCAACTAGTTTAGCTTTGTCGGTGGTCCAAGGAAAGGGTTAGAGAAAGACGCCATCAGAGACGACTTGAGTCTTTGCCATTAGCTACACCACTAAAATAATATGTAAGTAGTATGATTTGTTCGGATGTGCGTCATACTATCTGTAATTAAATATAGATATATACATTATTATACTTAACTTCTTATTCAAATATTTTATATTTTATTCTAAAATAAAATTAACAGCAACAAAATAAATTATAATTATATATATATATATATGTATTAACATCAATATATAGTTTTTTATTAAAAATATTTTATCGTTTATATATACAATTTTAAAATTTATATAAATAATACAAATTTAATATATAAAATTATATTATTTACAACAACCATATTTATTAATATTTAAAAATTTTAATAAATATTTTTATATTTATCATCATATTTTTATCGAAAATTATGTATATCTTATAAATAAAATTTAAAATTAAAATATAACTATATATGTATAAATATTATAAATTTTATTAAAGTATTTTATTGTTTATATTTATCTAAATTTAAATTTCATATAAATAATAAGAATTTAATATATAAATTTGTATTATCTACAATAGTTATAGTTAATATTTAAAAATTCATAATTAAAAATTATTTTCGTATTTATCGTCTTATATTTTATTTTTATCTAGATAATGTATATTTCTAAAATAAATTAAAACTAATTTTTAAAATTAATATAATAAATAATGAAATTATTAATTTAAATTAAGGTTAACATAGTAAAAACTTAATTTCATTAATGATTTAGTAATCAACCATTTTGAGAGTGAATATAAGGCCAAAATCACTCCTCAACTAATATAAAGATATAGGGCAACGTTGAATATCTAAGTGTGGCCATGCTTAGCTAGTGACCAGACCCGTCTCAAAGTATATGTGGACTCTCTCTGTGCATACTCATTTTTAAACCAAATTAGTCTTCTTTTTTTTTTTTGCCCAAACCAAACTAGTCTATATTTTATGACATTTGAAATTTGTAACCTTTTTTACAAATAAATCAAAACTTTAAATCTTTAAAATGAAAAATAACTTAAAAATTAGAATCGGGTTTGCTAGTGACTCTAATGCTACATCAACCGTCCTGTTTGTTTGTCTTTTTTTTTTTTTTTTTTTTTAACATCAACCGTATCTGTTAAATCATACGTAGTAATATTTATAAGATAGCCACGAGATCAAATCGATGACAGTTCCCCTCATTTAAACCTGGCTCTCCAGGAGCTCGTGTTCTCTTTACGTAAGCTTCTCTCGTCCGGAAGATACCACATCATCACATATATTTAAATCATATTATTTTAATATTTAATATATATTTACAAGTAAAAATAGTTTTAGGATGAATATAAAAAGGCATTTGTTATTTTCTACATATAAAACAATTAAAAAAATAGAAAAGATTATTTTTAATTTTTATCTCTAAAATTTTCAAAATACTTTACAATAATAATAAAGGTAATATATTTAATTATACTAATATACTTTACATTTTTAATATTTTCAAGATTAACATTTTCTCTTTTTCATATCAAAATGTAAAGTATATTATTTCATTAACATTTTCTATTTAAGACAAATAGATTTAGTAAACAAATGTTGTTTGATCAAAACTTATTGTAAATAATCTATATTGTAAAAATATTTTAAATGTTGTATAGTCTATATATATTTAATGTAAACAATTTAAATGTTATATACATATATATATATATATATATATATATTAGTATTTTATTTAAAAAAAACCACAATACCTAATAAATATAAAATAAAACATCAAAATATTTTGCCATTTTTATATTTTGAACTTTTCAACCTACTTTACAAAGAATAATAAGTTAATGAATTTATTTGTTATAATATATTTTACATTTTAAATATTTTAAGATTAATATTTTCTTTTTAAGAGAGATAGACTTAGTAAATGAATGTTGTTTGATCCACATTTATTTTAAACAAAATATATATTTAAAAAAAATTATCTTAGAGAGATTAAAATTTTCTAAAAACAATATTTTTCAAAACAATATATTTTCAATCAATTGCAATTTAAAAAAATCATTCTATTTACTATCAGAATTAAGATAGAACAAACATTAAGAAAATGTAAAAAAAAATCTTTTCTTGAGATTTTTTTAATGGTGAGAAAAGTCTATAATGTCTAATAAAAATAACAATAAGTAAAGATTAATGTTGTTTTCAATTGTGAATAAATAATATATTTTTAAATATTCATTAAAATTTAATATATAATATATTAAAAATTGTTTTTATTGTTTGTTTGGTTCTTTATCCATCCGTAGGGCGGACTAAACCGTAGTATTACATAAAGTAGCCATATGTGGCCATGCTACTTGTCACTAAAATACTAAATATTACATACTGTTAAATGTTTTTTTTTGTTTATCTCAAAGATAATGTTAATGATCTTATATTAGAGCAAGAACCCAATCTATTTCAGAAATCTAATCTTGATTAAAGCTCATGCTGAGCATAAACTGATGTCTCAAGATAATTTTTCAAGCTCATATTATTAGGATTTCTAGCAAATGATTTTCATATATATGATTATGTAATAGAAAGAGTAATCAAAGGTTGCCGGTGAGCAACTTCTCTTTCAATGATTTTATGTAGTAAATCAAAATCTATTTTGTTTTTGAAGGCAACTTAAGCTTATCCATTTCTTTTAATCTTTGGACAAAAGCTATTTCATTTTCAATTTTGTTTTCTTTTACAATAAAGCTTTTTATGTATAAATATGTTATTATTTTAAGTTTGCTCACATGGTATCATAGTATTAGGGATTAGATTTTGAAGCTACCATATCAAGCGTCTGCCTTGAAGAGAAGAAGATGCTAAAATACCAAAGAAGAATATAACAACAAAACCTTACTGAAAAAGCCAATTCTAAGATTTTTTTTGCGATCAATTATAGAGGGAGAAGAAAAGGAGAGAGAAGGCAGACAAGGTCCAACACCTCTACCTTGGTGGTGCTTTGGTGTTGTTCAATAAAGACCAATGATGAGATTCTCTACTTGGAATTGCTAAAGATAAAGGCATCTAGAATGTCAACGTTATCAGAAAAAGAAGAAAAGGAGAGTTAAGATCAAAGTCTAGAAGACAAGGTCGAAGCAAAGGAAGAAGAAGTGTACAAGCAAAGCAGTGTACACACAAAGAAAGTGTACAAGCAAAGCAGTGCAAGAGGAGTGTATGAGCACATCAAAGGTATATACTCAAGAGGAGTGTACGCGCACATTAATCTCAACGTATACTGATCCGTGGGGACTGCATCGACCGAATCATGAAACATGAAACAGTCAATTTGGTGCTGTCAGAAACAAAAATGGTGTACACCTTAGTGAAGTTGTACACTCTCACCCATTTACATGTACTTTGCTTGTCATTTTCTCCTCTAAAGGTGTGTAATTCAAATTTAAACTACACATCTTCTAAGTGATTTCTAGCCAAGAAGTTGGTGTTCGGTTTTCTTGTTATCTCAAGAGTACATGTCAATTTTAAACTGTTAAAATCAGCGATGCAGGCTGAAGGTCAGCTGGTGGCTGTATTTGTAACACCCCTTTCACATTATCCGCTGACCGTCGAGCTGACCGGTCAACAATCAAACAAGAACATGACCAAGTCTAACCCGATCAAGTCAAACAGGAAAAGTACGCCACAAGACGAAGCCAGAGACAGATCGGTTTGAGACAAAGGCTCGCACTAACCTTTCTTTGACCTCGCTATCCTCACTTCCGTAGTACAAAGCTTCACAACATGTACCACTTCCGTGAGTTGTGTCAATTCAGACTAAACACAATATCAGGGAAGCATGTTCATTTCTAAGTAATCAAACATTTACATAACGTTTAACAAGTTTGACAAACAGTTTGCCAACCAACAATCACATCTCAATGCAAATTGGAGCCAAAGCCGAACCGAGAAAAAATCCCAAA
This sequence comes from Orychophragmus violaceus, assembly GCA_030180135.1. Taxonomy (NCBI): domain Eukaryota; kingdom Viridiplantae; phylum Streptophyta; class Magnoliopsida; order Brassicales; family Brassicaceae; genus Orychophragmus; species Orychophragmus violaceus. Next base: position 28,239,233 of record CM058231.1, on the reverse strand, counting down.
ATCATCGAATCAAAACCCCGTCACAAGTCATCCCGAAACTACACCGAGGACTTCCCGCGTCTGTCGCTGCTAAACCTGAAAAACACAAAAGAGTCTAATGAGCGATCTAAGATCACCCAGCGAGACGGCTCCACACTACGGCTTCTATTCTATCTCGCTATCCTCACTTCCGTAGTACAAAGCTTCACAACATGTACCACTTCCGTGAGTTGTGTCAGTTCGGACTAAACACAATATCAGGGAAGCATGTTCATTTCTAAGTAATCAAACGTTTACATATATAACGTTTAACAAGTTTGACAAACAGTTTGCCAATAATCAAAAACCAACAATCACATCTCAATGCAAATTGGCGCCAAAGCCGAACCGAGAGAAAATCCCAAAATCATCGAATCAAAACCCCGCCACAAGTCATCCCGAAACTACACCGAGGACTTCCCGCGTCCGTCGCTGCTAAACCTGAAAAACACAAAAGAGTCTAATGAGCGATCTAAGATCACCCAGCGAGACGGCTCCACACTACGGCTTCTATTCTATCTAGCATCTACACTTACCCCAAAATAACAAGAAACAAAGATAACAATCGATCACGCACTACCAAGTCGTGTCAAACCCACAACACACAAGCACTTGCTAAAAGAAAGGGAAAGCGATTAGAGGAAATCGGAAGCACTGCGGCACATGCTCTTGATTGAGACTCGATTTATCTATCGCGCAATACCAACAATACAAACACAACACTGGGCCCTTACGATCTCGGTAACTTCCACGGGTTTACATCGTCAACGACATGGTAACTAACCCACGACTCCTAGACGGTTACACGAAGTCTCATGACCTAGGACATTGTTCTCAGCCCATCGATACGCAGTGACTCGGGATACCCCACGGTAACCTAAGTTTCCATGCGATTCGGCCCTAGGACATGACCCCGTATTCTCCGAATCACACACCTACCAGCGTCACTAAGTAGGTTAACGCCATAACCAGAATAACCACCCGAAGGCCCACGATCCGATTAGGAAGCTACCCGAGGATCCAATCGGGTCGTAAGTACCGGAACTTATTCAAAACCTAGACTTGCGGGATCTAACGCACCCTAGAGTCCTAGTGCAGAAATGTAAACATGCAGACTCGCTTGGACTCTAGCAACCATCACACAATCAATAAACAGCAACGATCTCAACACAATGTCCCGCAAGTCTACACACACACACGCCAACACCTTCACCCTGACTCGGCACCGTACCAAGTCAGCGGCTACGGACTTAACCGGCCCTGTGATTGAGTTAAGTATCCACAAGGACTGCTCGGCCCAACACCGAGATGATCTAACAGGCCTGCACAACAAAGCTCAACAACAACCACACAATCATACAAACAACCACACCACAGCCAATAACCACACAAGCAAGCGTATTAGGGTTTCTAACATCTTTTAAACCATTCTTCTCCGCTACCTTGGATTAGCGGATTGCTAATCCGTAGACGTATCATAACTCATTAACGTCCGCTACCTTGGATTAGCGGATTGCTACTCCGTAGACGGCTCATCTATCACACCACACTTCCTTTTCTTAACCTTTCCTATGTATCTTTTAATACTCCTCGATCCGTCGGTTTAGAGTTAGTAGCTTACTAAACTCCCCGACGTCTCATGATTCATTTAATTGTTTCATTATTTAACCCACAACCCATTATTAAACCTAATCCCGATACCCATTTCATACTCTATACGTTTGTTTAGGTTTAATTCTGTATTTTAATTCCGTATTAGTTTCCGTACATAGCTTCATTCAATATCGTTCTTATAACACATATAGATGCATATACGGCCCTATCATGCAACGTCTATATGTATGCATCAATCAACGTCTCTAACAACCTAGCTGCACACAATCGTTTTAATCCTTTTTAATCCTACGGTCCTAGCATGCATCTCCGAACCTAACTGGTTTACAATTAATCAGTCATTATCAAATATCATTCAACATTCATTACGGGTATGCAATTCTAAAGCTACGGTTTCTCGGTTTCCGGTCTATATGCTTTTATCTTTTTCAGGTTTTGAGCCGACTCACAGTGTATTGGTCCGAATGAACGACACGGATGCGGATATGACTTCCCGAGACCCCAAACTAGAATCCGAACCTCCGAACACACAAACACGAACCCCGAAGTTTTCCGAACCCTAGAATCGCCTGAATCAGAACCGACCGGAGTCAACGCGTTGACCGGCATTGACCACGGCGTTGACCGGCGTTGACAGTTGACCAGTTGACCACACTGAACCACCCAATTGAACCAAACCAACTGAACCGCTTAAACCGACTTCCAATTGAACCGATTAGGTTAAACCGGTTTGGTCAAACCGTTGACCGGTTTAACCCAAGCTTTGATCGTGGCTTAACCAAGCCCAAATCTTGAACCAACCCATGCAGACCCATCACTGAAGAATCGGCTTGAAGATGGCGGCGATGGAGCTTCTCCGGCGAGCTTTTCCGGCGTTGACCGGCGGTGGCAAGGCGTTGACCATGGCGGAGGAGGCTTTTTCCGACGGCTGAGGAGGTGATCTACCCACAAAAATGATCAACAATAACAGATCTATCTACTGGTAGCAACAAAGGAGTGAGAACCGGTGAAGGAAGAGAGAGATGGAGGAAGAACCTAGCCGTGGCGGTTCTCCGGCCAGATTCCGGTGGCCTCTAGCGACGGCAACGGTGAGAGATGGCCGGCGGTTGTAGAGGAGATCAAGAGGAGTTTAGTGGTACTGGTAGGGAGTGATTTGGGTTTATAGTTTGAAAGTTATAAGGTTTCTTGTGTTGGAAGCTATGAAGAACACATGATGTTCTTGAGGTGTTTCTATGAATCTTCAAGTGGATTTCTGGGTTTGCATGAGTTTCTGGAGGGAGAGTAGAGAGGATTCGACAGAGAGAGGCTAGTGAGAGGTTCTGATGAGCAAAAATGAGTTTGTAGATGCATGAATAGTTGATAAGATGGGATATTCCTTTGCATGTAACCAAAAACATGCACCTAATGTAGTCTTGACACCTAGAAAGAATGGTTGGCGCCATTGGGGAGAGACACATTTGTCCAGAAGTGTCCTTGTGCCACAAAACCAGCAATTAGTCTCCTTAATCCTTCCATAGCTCGATTTTCTCGGTTTAATCGGTTTCCATTCCCGACAAGCCGAAAATCCCGTTTCTGCTCCGTTTCTTCCAATTCTGGTCTTTTAAATGTACTTTATGTTGTAAAACTAGAACATTTGGCCCGTCTCGACTTCCGTCTCAAACTTAGGTAAAATTACCATTTTTCCCCTGGGCTTAGCAAAATTACAATCTTGCCCCTGTTGACTCTTCTGCCCATTGACCATATTTTTGAAAACAGGGTATTACATTTTTCCCCACTTACAGGAATTCGGTCCCCGAATTCTCCGTCACTAACAGACTCTGAATCGGCACCAAACCTCGCAAATTGCTTCGTTACCCAACTTCGATGCTTCCTTACTCGGACACTGCTGCACAGAATCCACTTCCGACGTTTACTGATGCTCTTCCCAATTCATTACATCTGATTGATCTTCACACTTCTTACCCGATGACTGTTCCAATTCTCGATCTTTGATCTTCCCCGCACTACTTTTTTTGCTCTTGACTGACTCCATATACCTCGAACTCTGGACTTACCCGCGGTTAGCTATTTTGCTCTGATTTTCACTCTTGGCTTCCCCATTTTGCTTCGACTACCGCTTCCTCCCGATACTGACTCTTCTTCTTGTGACACTCTTCAAGAATCTGATCCTCGAATTCGGCTTTGCTAAGACTCCATTCAATTCACATCGATCGCTTCACTCTGGTTTCCACAATGTTGCTGACGTTTCTCCAGATCTTTTCACTAACTAATCATAACAACGGCTTCGTTCTCCCTGTTGCTTCACACTCATACACTTTCCACTGATGATTTATACCAACTGCTTCACGTTCCGGGTCAACTTGTCTCGCGGCTTCTTTACACTCCATCTCGCTTTTAGGTTCGGGTTCGGTCTCGTATTCATATCGCATCGTCCATTCCGTCCTACATTCAATTCAACAACTTTCACTGGAGCGGTTAAATTCAATCCAATCCATCCCCGATATCACTTCCTTATAGAAATATAGTTAGTTAATCATGTACCCAACAGTTACTCATGATTAAGTAACGATACACTATAATTCCGCTCTCTCGTGAATTGACGGCCGAATACAACCATTCTCGATTTAGCTCAATACCTTAAATGGAAAGGTTTTTAACACTTTCTATTTTCTAGGAACTTAACGATCGCAATAAAATTTAAACGACGATTACTAAGAGCTACTCAAGCCAACAAAATGCAACTAGCAATCTAACGGCTTACCAACACCATCAACGATTATCAAATACTATGCATGCCAAAAGAACGAATTTAGCGACCTAAAAGTGCTACACCAATTAACGAAACACAACCCTAATTATCTAATGCACCAATCACGCATTAAATAAAGCACGCAAGCAATAAACACAACAAGCAATTTTACAATCCACCCAATCAAGAAATCACAAGATCGATCCGGATATGTCTTCAGTCTAGGTTTAGGTCATGATGAACGGTCGTTAGTTCGGCTCATCATCAGACTTCACATGGTAATTCATTTGCATTCAAAACCATCACACACATGCAAACAATTACTATGCAACCATAATGATAAGCCGAACGTTCTGCATCCAACATACATACAAAACAACATATCGTACATACAGAGGTTTTAATACATAGGTTCGATCAGAAGTACTATAAGACGGCCGCTGTCACAACCATAAACCTCAAAAATTCGCCGCCATAATCCGAAATATGTCAAAGATGACACGTATAACTGCCGATCTGTACACAATCAAAACAAGGTTAGTGCCCCATACCTACCTGGCCTACCTAACCCTAATCCTAACAACCCCAGCAAGACCGGAATGCCCAACACAGGCGACATCGCGGCTCACAGAGGTAACCGCTGGCAGGTGCGCCGGGAGGGTGTGGCGGGTGTGCATCTCGAGTCGGTGCACCAACGTGCTGTGGCTCGGCCATCGGATAAAGGCGAGCGGTGTGTCCCTCACGATCACATAGCTGACAAACAACGGCAGGCACTGGACAAGGCTTACGGGAAAAAACTGAAGCTCGGTGACCCTCATCTCCACACATCTGACAGATTCTCATCGGTCGTGGCGGCTGTATGACTGGCGGCTGAACAACTGGCGGCTGGACTACTGGAGGCTGGCTAGGCTCGGGATCTCGACGACTGGGTCCGGCTCGGTAACCCTCTGGTAACGGTGCGCGATATGGCTCAGCATTTGACATGCGCGGTCCTGGTCCTGCGATCGGGAAAACGGTGCACCATGTCCGGCGTGACCACAAAGATGACAGTAGTCGGGTCCTGGTACTGGCTGATACGGCTCCCGGTAACGTGGGTCTACTGGACGAGGACACCAGTACAAATGAAATCCCTGCACACCACAGGCACTTCATGCCCAGTACTCCAGCATCGCTGGCGGCGACTCCGACATCTCTGCTGGTGGTGTGACTGGCTCGAACTGCGTCTGTGACTCAGATAATGGCTCGGTCTCAGATAATGGCTCGGTAGATCCTGGTGATAGTGATGTGGACATATCCAACGGTGTACAAGGTGATCCAGGTCGTGGATCTGGCTGATGATTAGGTCCGACCTGCTACTCCAAAACATCCTCAAGCATACCTACCTGCTCATCCACATGCTGCTCCCAGTCCTGGTGCTGAAACGGGTCTATGGGCTCCATATCCAGATCGAACGCAGCAGGTAACAGACTCAACAAATATTCACCCCCACTGAGCGGAAAGAAGTCAGAGGGGGTGTAAACTGGATAGCAAAGGCACATCGCGTGCCTCAGAAATCGGCTCATGGCCCACCGGTGGTACTACTGGCGCCTGCAACTGTGGTGGTAGTGGTGGTAGATCCCCGTCAGCGTACTCCAAGTAACCCATCATCCCATAAAACATGTCTGGGGTACCCGCATCGTCACGCATAGCCGCAAATAGTGGTCGGGCAATGGTCTCCAGTCTACTGCTGCTGCTCTGGCACCCTGAGGTGCTCGAAGAGGAACTGGTGGTCCATCTGACGTACGTGAACCTCGTGAATGACCAGCCGGCGCTCTCAAACCATCCTGATACAGCTCCAACTGGGTCTGATAGGACGCTGCTGATCCTCGTCAACTCATGATGCTCACTAGGATCACTCTGTGCACACACACACCCACACACAAAACACATATAAATGTTAGTACAAATAATACAAAATTCTATTCCCATCCCAACCCCGAATTTACAAACGCGGCTCGGTTTCCTAATGGATGCTTGGGTAACACAATTTGACTCGATAAAACACGGAAAACACTCAGAAATGAACTGTTTCGGAACCCATGACAAACCATGCTGTAACGCCCCTTCCCCATTCTCCGCTGACCGTCGAGCTGGCCGGTCAACAATCAAACAAGAACATGACCGATCGAACCCGAGCAAGTCGAATGGGAAAAGTTCGTCACAGGACGAAGTCAGAGACGGATCGGTTTGAGACAAAGGCTCGCACTAATCCATCTTTGACCTCGCTATCCTCACCTTCGTAATACAAGTTGTACACCTTGTACCACTTCGGTGAGTTGTGTCGGTTCGGACGAAACCTCATATCAGGGAAACAATTTCATTTCTGAGTAATCAAACATTAAGCACAACGTTTAAAGGTTTTTACAAACAATCGTCAGGTCAAATATCCAAAAGTAAATCAAACACATAAAATGGCGCCAAAGCCGAACCAAAAATAACAATCAAATCCCAAAAACCCGAATCAAATCTCGTCACAAGCCATCCCGAAACCACACCGAGACCTCCCGCGTCCGTCGCTGCTAAACCTGAAAAACACAAAAAGAGTCTAATGAGCGATCTAAGATCACCCAGTGAATCGGCTCCCCACTAACGGCTTCTATTCTATCTAACATCTACAGATTCCCGCCCCAAAACCCAAAATAACAATCAGCAGGAATAAACGGTCGATCACGCACAACCACGTCGTGTCAACCCACACATAATCAAGCAATAGCCAAAACAAGAGAATTAAGGAAATCGAAGGCACTGCGGCACATGTCCTCGATTGGACTCGATCTATCTACCGCGCAACGAAAGAAATAACAAAACAACGCTGGGCCCTACGAACTCGGTAACTTCCACGGGTTCACATCGTCGCCTATGTGGCAACTAACCCTCGACTCCTATACGTGCTCACGAGGACCCACGCATAGGACACCGTTCTCTGTCCATCGATACGCGGTGACTCTGACTACCCCTAGATAGCCCGAGTTTCCATGCAGTCCGGCCCTAGGACATGACCCCGTATTCTCCGGACCGCACACCTACCGGCGTCACCCAGTAGGTTAACACCATAACCGGAATCGCCATGATCCGATTAGGCAAAAACCCGAGGATCCAATCGGGTCGGAAGTACCGGAACGTAAACAAAACCTAGGCTTGCGGAATCTAACGCACCCTAGAGTCCTAGTGCATAAATATAAACACGCAGACTCGCTGGGACTCTAGCACAGATCACGCAATCAATATCAATAGTAAATCCACAACCATTCCGCAAGCCTCTACACTACCACCGCTCTGACTAGGTAAGATACCTAGTCAGCACCACTAACTTACCCGGTCCCGTGACCGGAGTAAGTGTCCGCAATAACTGCTCGGCCCAACACCGAGCAGTCTAACAAGCCTGCACACAAAGCTCACAACAACAGCAATACAATCACGCAATCACAATCAATCACACAATCACACAACAATCACACAATCACACACAAGCAGGCTTATTAGGGTTTCTAAGTCTTTTAATCCATTTCACACCCGCTACCTTGGGTTAACCGCTTGTTAACCCGTAGACGGTTCACCAATCATCGCACTTCTTATTTCTTAACCAAACCTAGTCATCATTCATTAACTCCCCGATCCGTCGGTTTAGAGTTAGTAAACTTACTAACTCCCCGACGTCTCATTATTAACTTAATTTGATCCATTACCCAAACCCGCTATTAAACCTAAACCCCGATCCCAATACAATATTCTATAAGTTTGTTTAGGTTTAACCATATTTTAATGTCGTCTTAATTCCCGTATATAGATTCATTATTTATCGTTCTTAATACATATATATGCATATACGGTCCTACTCAACGGTCTATATGAATGCATCACCCAATCATTACTAACAACCTAGCGGCACACAACCAATTTACCTTTTAATTCTTTGAACCCTAACATGTTTATCTCATCCTAACCGGTTTATCATTAAACGTCCAATTAATTATTAATTACTAATCAGGTTAATTAACGGGTATGCAATCCTAGTACTACGGTTTATCACTTCCCGGTCTATATGAGTCTTAAGGTTTGTGAGCCGACTCACAGTGAGATAGGTACGGAATGACGGCTTTGACACGGTATGAATCCCGAGACCTCCGAACCGAAACCCGAACTTCCCGCACGCACGAACTCGAACCCCGAAGCTTCCCGAACACCCTGACATGAACCGCAAGCTAGGAATGGCCGGAGTCAACGTGTTGACCGGCGTTGACCACGGCGTTGACCGGCGTTGACTTTGACCGACGTTGACCGTTGACTTTGACCATTGACCAAGGGTTGACCGTTGACTTTGACCGAACCGGTTGACCACCCAATTGAACCGGCTGAACCAACTGAACCATCTGAACCAATTGAACCGGTCTAATTAGAACCGGTTAGGTTAAACCGGTTTGGTCAAACATTGACCGGTTTGACCTAACCGTTGACCAAGGCTAAACCAGCCTTAAACCAACCCAAATATTGAATCAAACCATCCCATCACACTCCTTGAAGAACCGGCTGAAGATTGGTGGCGGTTGGGCTTCTCCGGCGACTTTTCCGGCGACTTCTCCGGCGTTGACCGACGGTGGTCCGGCGTTGACCGGCCGGTTCACCCCTTTTTCCGGTGAACCAGAAGACGATCCACCTATCAAACTGACCGCAAAGAAGAGATCTAACCATCCATGGCTTCAAAACATTCATATCTGGTGAAGGAAGAGAGAGATTCCCAAAACCCTAATCCGCGGATTCTTTCCGGCCAGTTTCCGACCAGCTCCGGCGACGGCGGTCATGACTGGCTGGATGGCGGTTGTAGAGGAGGGAGAGAGGAAGCTATAGCACTTTGCAGAAGTGGATTTGGGTTTATATTGAGAGAGTTATGGGATTTTTGGTGAAAGAAGGTTTTAAGAACATGATGAATGTTCTTGGTGTTCTTGGGGTTTCAAGGGAAAATGCATAGGATTTCTGGGTTTTCTGGGTATGTGGGATGAATGTAGAGAGAGAGGAGAGAGAGCTCGTGGGTGTGAGGCTAGAGAGAGGTTTTTGTGCTCAAAATGAAGTTTTTTCCCTTCACATGCTTGTTTTGTTTCATGCAAGAGATGCATGCATCACCATGCATTGACACCTAACCAACATATGTGGCGACCCTGGGTGATGACACATGTCCCTGGTGAAGCCTTTGAGTCCAAAAAGCCTTCCCTAAACCGGCTGTAACCAACAATAAACCCTTCTTGACCCGTTGCTTCGGTTTCCTCGATTGCGCGAATATTGTTTTAGAAAATACCAACTGATTCCCATAAATCCCCAAACCTCTACAATCAGATTCTACATGCTATTAGATGAATTTAGCATTTTGAATCACCTCAATTGGAGTTTCCTAGCTCCCGTTATGATTTTCCGAAGTTTTCTCGGTTTTATCGGTTTCCATTCCCGACTCACCGAAAAACATGTTTCTGCTCCGATTTCTCCAATTATGGTCTTGTGAACATTCTTTATATTGAAATATAAGAATATTCGGCCCGTCTCACCTTCCGTCTCGACTTTTGGTAAAATTACCATTTTACCCCTGACTTAGGTAAAATGACAATTTTACCCCTGGTTGACCTTCTGCTGCCCGTTGACCGTATTTTTGATACGGGGTATCACATTCTTCCCCACTTACAGGAATTCGGTCCCCGAATTCTCCGTCACTGACAGACTTCGAATTGGTTCTGAACCCTGCAAGTTCTTCATCACGTCACTCCGACGCTTCTATACTCGATCACCGCTGCATTCTTCTGACACCCAACATTACTGCAATCTGTCCGCCTCATTCCATGTTACCCAACTGATCTCCACAACAATTCCACACTGGCTCTCTGTCTTGTCTTCCTTGCTTCACTCAACCCTTAACTGTTTCCATCGATCTCGATCTTCGAACTTAACCTCGGTTGGTTTCTCTACACTGATTCTCACTTCGGCTTCCCCACTTCGCTTCGACCTCCACATCCTTCTGACTGCGACTTTCTGTCTTCTTTCTGGAACACTCTTCAGAAATCTGATCACTTGCTTCCGACTTTCTGATTTCATCAACATCACTGACTCGTCTTCCCAAATCCCATTGCTAACACATTATACTTCTCGGCCTCTTCCTGTCGGCTGCTTGATAAACTGATACATCTCCCACTGACAATATCTACCACTGATTCACGGCCCGGTCTACTTGTCTCACAACATCTTGTCACTTCATCTCGCTTTCGGGTTCGGGTTCGGTCTCGGATTCACATCGCGTCGCCATTCCGTCCTACATTCAATACAACAACTCACTGAAACAGTTAGTTCCATCCCGATCTATCCCCGATATCACTTTCCCATAGAAATATGGTTACTTAATCACGTACCCGACGGTTACTCGTGATTAAATAACAATACACTATAAGTCCGTTCCCTCGTGAACTGACGGTTAAACACAACCGTCCTCAAGTCGGCTCAACACTTGAAATAAAAATAAAATCAATATTTTACCTTCTTAACGAAACCGAGGAAAGCTACTAATCACGAATCAAGATTTCTACCAACTAACCATCCAAAGGTCTCTAAGACCTACAACCATCAATCTACCACAACCACATACGCAAATACTACGCAATCTATCGCAATAACGAATCAAGCAATCAATCAATCAAGCAGGAAATAAAAACAAGCAATCACCAAACACAAAATCACGCAATCTAATGATCGGTCGGATGCGTCGTCAATCCGGGTTCAGGTCATGATGAACGGTCGTCAGTTCCACCCAACATTTAGTTTCACACAGTAATCTGTTTGCTTTCAGAACCATCTCAGTCATGCAAACAGTTACTATGCTACTCCAAACGATCAGCTGAACACTCTGCATCCACCACGTACATAAAACGATATATCATACATCATAAGGTTTTTAGTACATGGTCCTGATCAGAGTCCCTACACACATGATCGCCATCATATCCAAAACCCCTACGACTCCGCTATACATCCGAAAAGTCAAAGACGACACACAAAGTCGCCTATCCGCCGATCTATCTACAAGACAAAAAGAAGTTAGTGCCCCCACTTACCTGGCCTAACTACTCCTATCATAACCTAACGCCTCCAGCAAGACCGAAATGCCCAACACCGCTGGCAAAACGGCTTGCTGAAGTATCCATTGGCAGGTGCGCCGGAAGGGTGTGGTGAGTGTGTGTCTCGAGATGGTGCTCCGACATGCTATGGCTCGGCAATCGGCAAAGATGAGCAACGTGACCTGCGCGGCCACATAACTGACAGACTGGAGTGGACGCTGAACGTGGTCCACAATAACACACGGGCGCCTGATGTCCATAACCTCCACACAACTAATAAAGAGAAGTCGGCTCTGGCGGGGGATCGATGAAACAATCGGGTGTGTAATGACCCTCACCTCTACACCACTGGCAAGTCCTCACTGGCTCGAGTCTAGATGATGGGACCACCGGTAACTGACACAATGGACGGCCGACCGGGCTCGGAATCTCTGCGACTGGGTCCCGCTCGGTAAGCCTCTGGTACTGGTGCTCGGTACGGCTCTCCATTGGTATACACGGTCCTGATCCGGAAATCGGGCAAGTCGATACTCCGTGACCCTCGTGACCACATCATGGACAGTAGTCGGGTCCCGATACTGGATGGTACGGCTCTCGAAGATACGGGTCTACGGCTCAGGGACACAACTGTAAGTGAAACTCCTGTACTCCACATGCACTGCATGTCCTGCGCTCTGGTACTACTGGCGGCTCCTCCACAATCTCGGCTGGTGGCGAAACTGACTCGAACTCTGACTCTGTAGATGCTGGCGACGAGATCTGACCTGCTGCTCCAAAACATCCTCATGCATCACTACCTGCTCATCTACCCGCTGCTCCCACTGCTGTCGCTGCTCCGGGTCTCCAGGCTCTGATGCTGCAACTGTCTATGGCACCTCCGTCTCTGGCCACTGCGGTGGTAACTGTAACTCACATCTGCTCCTCCCAAGAATCCAATCATCCCTGAAACTGAACCAATCGACCCTGCGCCGAACCGACTGATCTCTGCTGACTCATGCCGCTCGTCAGTAACTGCTCCGCGCACATACACACACACACCTCCACTCCACCCAGGACACACTGCTGCACGACTGCAATCAAAAACTTAGAGACGAGTTAGTGCAAATAATACAAAAATCCTACTTTCCCATCCCAACCCCGGGTTTAACGGACGCGGCTCGGTTTCCTAATGGATGCTTGTGTGACACATTTGACTCGATAAAACACGGAAAACACCCAAAAATGAAATGTTTCGAAACCCATGCAGAACCATGCTCTGATACCACCTTTCTGTAACGCCCCTTCCCCATTCTCCGCTGACCGTCGAGCTGGCCGGTCAACAATCAAACAAGAACATGACCGATCGAACCCGAGCAAGTCGAATGGGAAAAGTTCGTCACAGGACGAAGTCAGAGACGGATCGGTTTGAGACAAAGGCTCGCACTAATCCATCTTTGACCTCGCTATCCTCACCTTCGTAATACAAGTTGTACACCTTGTACCACTTCGGTGAGTTGTGTCGGTTCGGACGAAACCTCATATCAGGGAAACAATTTCATTTCTGAGTAATCAAACATTAAGCACAACGTTTAAAGGTTTTTACAAACAATCGTCAGGTCAAATATCCAAAAGTAAATCAAACACATAAAATGGCGCCAAAGCCGAACCAAAAATAACAATCAAATCCCAAAAACCCGAATCAAATCTCGTCACAAGCCATCCCGAAACCACACCGAGACCTCCCGCGTCCGTCGCTGCTAAACCTGAAAAACACAAAAAGAGTCTAATGAGCGATCTAAGATCACCCAGTGAATCGGCTCCCCACTAACGGCTTCTATTCTATCTAACATCTACAGATTCCCGCCCCAAAACCCAAAATAACAATCAGCAGGAATAAACGGTCGATCACGCACAACCACGTCGTGTCAACCCACACATAATCAAGCAATAGCCAAAACAAGAGAATTAAGGAAATCGAAGGCACTGCGGCACATGTCCTCGATTGGACTCGATCTATCTACCGCGCAACGAAAGAAATAACAAAACAACGCTGGGCCCTACGAACTCGGTAACTTCCACGGGTTCACATCGTCGCCTATGTGGCAACTAACCCTCGACTCCTATACGTGCTCACGAGGACCCACGCATAGGACACCGTTCTCTGTCCATCGATACGCGGTGACTCTGACTACCCCTAGATAGCCCGAGTTTCCATGCAGTCCGGCCCTAGGACATGACCCCGTATTCTCCGGACCGCACACCTACCGGCGTCACCCAGTAGGTTAACACCATAACCGGAATCGCCATGATCCGATTAGGCAAAAACCCGAGGATCCAATCGGGTCGGAAGTACCGGAACGTAAACAAAACCTAGGCTTGCGGAATCTAACGCACCCTAGAGTCCTAGTGCATAAATATAAACACGCAGACTCGCTGGGACTCTAGCACAGATCACGCAATCAATATCAATAGTAAATCCACAACCATTCCGCAAGCCTCTACACTACCACCGCTCTGACTAGGTAAGATACCTAGTCAGCACCACTAACTTACCCGGTCCCGTGACCGGAGTAAGTGTCCGCAATAACTGCTCGGCCCAACACCGAGCAGTCTAACAAGCCTGCACACAAAGCTCACAACAACAGCAATACAATCACGCAATCACAATCAATCACACAATCACACAACAATCACACAATCACACACAAGCAGGCTTATTAGGGTTTCTAAGTCTTTTAATCCATTTCACACCCGCTACCTTGGGTTAACCGCTTGTTAACCCGTAGACGGTTCACCAATCATCGCACTTCTTATTTCTTAACCAAACCTAGTCATCATTCATTAACTCCCCGATCCGTCGGTTTAGAGTTAGTAAACTTACTAACTCCCCGACGTCTCATTATTAACTTAATTTGATCCATTACCCAAACCCGCTATTAAACCTAAACCCCGATCCCAATACAATATTCTATAAGTTTGTTTAGGTTTAACCATATTTTAATGTCGTCTTAATTCCCGTATATAGATTCATTATTTATCGTTCTTAATACATATATATGCATATACGGTCCTACTCAACGGTCTATATGAATGCATCACCCAATCATTACTAACAACCTAGCGGCACACAACCAATTTACCTTTTAATTCTTTGAACCCTAACATGTTTATCTCATCCTAACCGGTTTATCATTAAACGTCCAATTAATTATTAATTACTAATCAGGTTAATTAACGGGTATGCAATCCTAGTACTACGGTTTATCACTTCCCGGTCTATATGAGTCTTAAGGTTTGTGAGCCGACTCACAGTGAGATAGGTACGGAATGACGGCTTTGACACGGTATGAATCCCGAGACCTCCGAACCGAAACCCGAACTTCCCGCACGCACGAACTCGAACCCCGAAGCTTCCCGAACACCCTGACATGAACCGCAAGCTAGGAATGGCCGGAGTCAACGTGTTGACCGGCGTTGACCACGGCGTTGACCGGCGTTGACTTTGACCGACGTTGACCGTTGACTTTGACCATTGACCAAGGGTTGACCGTTGACTTTGACCGAACCGGTTGACCACCCAATTGAACCGGCTGAACCAACTGAACCATCTGAACCAATTGAACCGGTCTAATTAGAACCGGTTAGGTTAAACCGGTTTGGTCAAACATTGACCGGTTTGACCTAACCGTTGACCAAGGCTAAACCAGCCTTAAACCAACCCAAATATTGAATCAAACCATCCCATCACACTCCTTGAAGAACCGGCTGAAGATTGGTGGCGGTTGGGCTTCTCCGGCGACTTTTCCGGCGACTTCTCCGGCGTTGACCGACGGTGGTCCGGCGTTGACCGGCCGGTTCACCCCTTTTTCCGGTGAACCAGAAGACGATCCACCTATCAAACTGACCGCAAAGAAGAGATCTAACCATCCATGGCTTCAAAACATTCATATCTGGTGAAGGAAGAGAGAGATTCCCAAAACCCTAATCCGCGGATTCTTTCCGGCCAGTTTCCGACCAGCTCCGGCGACGGCGGTCATGACTGGCTGGATGGCGGTTGTAGAGGAGGGAGAGAGGAAGCTATAGCACTTTGCAGAAGTGGATTTGGGTTTATATTGAGAGAGTTATGGGATTTTTGGTGAAAGAAGGTTTTAAGAACATGATGAATGTTCTTGGTGTTCTTGGGGTTTCAAGGGAAAATGCATAGGATTTCTGGGTTTTCTGGGTATGTGGGATGAATGTAGAGAGAGAGGAGAGAGAGCTCGTGGGTGTGAGGCTAGAGAGAGGTTTTTGTGCTCAAAATGAAGTTTTTTCCCTTCACATGCTTGTTTTGTTTCATGCAAGAGATGCATGCATCACCATGCATTGACACCTAACCAACATATGTGGCGACCCTGGGTGATGACACATGTCCCTGGTGAAGCCTTTGAGTCCAAAAAGCCTTCCCTAAACCGGCTGTAACCAACAATAAACCCTTCTTGACCCGTTGCTTCGGTTTCCTCGATTGCGCGAATATTGTTTTAGAAAATACCAACTGATTCCCATAAATCCCCAAACCTCTACAATCAGATTCTACATGCTATTAGATGAATTTAGCATTTTGAATCACCTCAATTGGAGTTTCCTAGCTCCCGTTATGATTTTCCGAAGTTTTCTCGGTTTTATCGGTTTCCATTCCCGACTCACCGAAAAACATGTTTCTGCTCCGATTTCTCCAATTATGGTCTTGTGAACATTCTTTATATTGAAATATAAGAATATTCGGCCCGTCTCACCTTCCGTCTCGACTTTTGGTAAAATTACCATTTTACCCCTGACTTAGGTAAAATGACAATTTTACCCCTGGTTGACCTTCTGCTGCCCGTTGACCGTATTTTTGATACGGGGTATCACACATGCTCTGATACCACCTTTTGTAACGCCCCTTTCCCATTATCCGCTGACCTTCGAGCTGACCGGTCAACAATTAAACAAGAACATGACCAAGTCAAACCCGAGCAAGTCAAACAGGAAAAGTACGCCACAAGACGAAGCCAGAGATAGATAGGTTTGAGAAAAAGGCTCGCACTAACCCGTCTTTGACCTCGCTATCCTCACTTCCGTAGTGCAAAGCTTCACAACTTGTACTACTTCTGTGAGTTGTGTCGGTTCGGACTAAACACAATATCAGGGAAGCATGTTCATTTCTAAGTAATCAAACGTATACATAACGTTTAACAAGTTTTACAAACAGTTTGCCAATAATCAAAAACCAACAATCACATCTCAATGAAAATTGGCGCCAAAGCGAACCGAGAGAAAATCCCAAAATCATCGAATCAAACCCCCGCCACAAGTCATCCCGAAACTACACCGAGGACCTCCCGCGTCCGTCACTGCTAAACCTGAAAACACACAAAAGTGTCTAATGAGCGATCTAAGATCACCTAGCGAGACGGCTCCCCACTACGGCTTCTATTCTATCTAGCATTTACACTTTCCCGCCCAAAAACCCCAAAATAACAAGCAACAAAGATAACGGTCGATCACGCACTACCACGTCGTGTCAAACCTGAAGGAATGTTTAGTGTTAATCCTGATTCAATTCTTCAGATTAAACAGTCCTAAACATACAGATCTAGGTTCCCTTGAATAGAAACATTATAGATCTCACCTTTTACCTGTTTATGCAGCGGAAAGAGAGAACAGGTCAGAGATCAGCAGAACCACCAAGAGATGGATCCTCCAAAGGCTCACACACGCACACCGTCAGGAAAGAGGCTGCTAGACCACGAGGAGGGAGGCGCAGAGAGAGAGAGAGTCGCGGCTGGGCTTAGGGTTAATTGGGATTCAGACTTAAGTTTTAATTATAAAACTTGTCTATTTCCTTTTGGGCTTTTGGGCCCAAATACCAATCTGATTAAATCCCTTAGATTTAATCAGACCCATTAATCTCTCTCTAAGTACGACAAATGCCTGGCACTTTTACCGTACTTCTGCTAAGCCGTTCCAACACATTTTCCTGTTAGCTTAGGCGTGTGACCCATATGGGATCATATAATAAAGGCAATAAGTCCAAGACTTATAGATCATGAGCGGACTCTAGCAAGCCATCATGACCCCCAGTATTATATGACTTATGTCTGATCATTGACATACTCTTACTTTCTAGAGACAGTACCGAGATTACTGGACACAATTCCAACAATCTCCCACTTGTACTGGAATCTCTGTATTCATAATCCTTTTGTCTCAATATCTCGATTAGTCATAAGGCAAGATTAGTGTCATCCTTATAAAGCCTAATCTTGTTCATCGGACTCTGATTTGATACTGACAATCCAAACGACTCGGGAAAGTCCGTTTGAGCATGGCCATGCATTTTCCAGTATTCAAATCTCCGATTGGCCTAGAGATATTCACTCCATTTATATTGGAGGGACAAATTCCGTCTTGTTCCATCACTGTAAACTACTCATTTCATAATGTACCCAAACAAGGTCCTTATAATTATCGCATAACGACAGCGTTAGACAATGATCAAAGCGCATCAGTTCATGTGCAGTCACATGCATGCGAACTCAGGTCTAAGGACTATACTCTATAGTCGTAGTAAGAATCTCTTATGACACATATATAAATATCCTGAAGAGTTCTTATAAGCGGGTCTAGTCCGGTCGTATGTACCCCACATACACATATGTACTGACTTTGATGCCGCGCATCTATGACACACTGAGACTTTGTCATAAGTCACATACCAATCTAGTCTGACACGGTTGTTGGTGTTCCAATCTCAACAACCTTCGACTAGGGACTGGATGATATAATCCATCTATCAAATATAGGGTCTCATGATCAAGCTAAATGACTTTGATGACTCAAGATCAAGTCACTTACTTCGATGACCTATAAAATGGTTCATATCCTTTTGGAACGATTATTTCATCACAGTTAAAATAATCTTGAAATAATAATTTCATTAAACATCATAAAATGTTTTACAAGAACATATCAAATAACTAAATAAAGCCCTCAAACTCCCACTCAAATTTAGATTACATTTCAATGTCTCTAATGCCTACAGCTTCAGTCAGGAACTCGAGCTTAGGCCTTGGGAGTGGCTTTGTCAATGGATCAGCGACGTTATCATCTGTCTGAACTCGGCTGATCTTGACTTCCTTTCTATTAATGATGTCACGTATCAAGTGAAATCTTCTTAGAACTTGCTTGGATTTCTGGTGTGATCTTGGTTCCTTTGCCTGAGCAATAGCACCATTGTTATCACAAAACAGTGCCAGAGGCTCAGCCGCATCTGGTATCACACCTAGTTCCATAATGAACTTTCGTATCCAAACAGCTTCCTTCGCAGCTTCTGAAGCGGCGATATATTCAGCTTCTGTAGTGGAATCAGCAACGGTGTCTTGCTTGGAGCTTCTCCAACTGATTGCACCGCCATTCAGACAAAAGATATAACCGGACTGTGACCGGAAATCATCTTGGTCTGTCTGGAAACTTGCGTCCGTGAATCCACTGACTTTAAGCACATCACTTCCACCGTACACCAAGAACTTATCCTTAGTATGTCTTAGATACTTCAGGATATTCTTGACGGCAATCCAATGGTTTTCACCTGGATTTGACTGGTATCTACTCGTCATGCTCAATGCATAAGCAACATCAGGACGAGTACAGATCATGGCATACATGACAGATCCTATTGCAGATGCATAAGGAATATTCTTCATGCGCTCAAGCTCAGCAGCCGTCGTAGGGCTCTGCTTCTTGCTTAGCGTTGTGCCATGTACCATTGGCGTGAAGCCCTTCTTGGAATCTTTCATGCTGAATCTTTGTAGGACTTTGTCAATGTATGAATCTTGACACAAGCCTATCAGCCTTCTAGATCTATCCCGATAGATCCTGATTCCAAGAACGTATGCGGCTTCACCCATGTCTTTCATGGAAAAACAACTTCCAAGCCAGTCCTTTACCGACTTCAGCATTGGAACGTCGTTTCCGAGAAGCAGTATGTCATCGACATACAGAATAAGAAATACTATCTTGCTCCCACTAGTTTTCTTATATACGCATTGTTCTTCTTCGTTTCTGATGAAGTCAAATTGCTTGATCGCTTCATCAAAACGAAGATTCCAGCTCCTCGATGCTTGCTTCAATCCATAAATGGATTTATGAAGCTTGCATACTTTCCCAGCATTCTTTGGATCTATGTAACCGTCAGGTTGTGTCATATACACATCCTCTTCCAGAATTCCATTCAGGAAGGCGGTTTTCACGTCCATCTGCCAAATTTCATAATCATGAAAAGCTGCAGTTGCTAGTAGAATCCGAATAGATTTCATCATAGCCACTGGGGAATAGGTTTCATCGTAATCCACACCGTGAACTTGTCTGAAACCTTTTGCCACCAACCTGGCTTTATAAATCTGGACATTTTCATCCACGTCAATCTTCTTCTTGAAGATCCATTTGCACTCGATGGCTTTTACACCAGCGGGTAAGTCAACCAACGAAAACACTTGGTTGACCGACATGGAGTCCATTTCGGAATCAGTGGCCTTACGCCACTTAGAGGAATCTGGGCCCATCATGGCTTGATTGAAGTTCGATGGTTCATCACCATCAATGATCAGAAGATCATGACAGTTAGTCACGAGGAATCCTTGAGATCTCTCGGGTTCGTGACGGATCCTCCCGGATCTTCGAACTTCAGGTACTACAGGTTCAGGCTCTACAATTTCTTGTAGGTCCTCCTGCTGCTCTTCCTCATTAGGTTGAGCAGTATCCTGTTCATCTTGAATTTCTTCAAGCAGTACCTTACTCCCACTGTCTTTCTTAGAGAGAAACTCCCTCTCAAGAAAGTTACAATCCCGGGCAACAAAGATCTTGTTCTCGGAACGTAGATAGAAGTAATAAGCCTTGGTTTCCTTCGGATAACCAATGAAGTAGCATTTATCAGACTTTGGTGTAAGCTTGTCTGAGATTAATCTCTTGACATAGGCTTCACAACCCCAAATTCTAAGATAAGACAACACTGGAGCCACTCCAGTCCATAATTCATATGGTGTCTTTGCTACTGCTTTCGATGGCGCTCTATTTAGAGTGAACACTGCTGTTAGCAGAGCATATCCCCAAAGGGATATTGGAAGGTCTGTGTGACTCATCATAGATCGAACCATATCCAATAAGGTCCGATTTCTCCTCTCAGACACACCATTCCATTGAGGTGTTCCGGGAGGAGTGAGTTGGGATACGATCCCACACTCTCTTAGATGATCACTGAATTCTTGGCTTAAGTATTCTCCTCCTCGGTCAGACCGAAGAGCTTTAATGCTTTTGCCAAGTTGGTTCTGTACTTCATTTTGGAATTCTCTGAACTTCTCAAAAGATTCAGACTTATGTTTCATTAAATAAACATATCCATACCTACTGAAATCATCAGTGAAGGTAATGAAGTACTGATAGTTTCCTCTTGCATTTGTGGACATTGGCCACACACATCTGTGTGTATCAGGCCCAATAAGTCACTGGCCCTCTCGTTAGGTTTATTAAAGGGGGCCCGTGTCATTTTGCCCATCATGCAGGATTCGCATTTCTCACATGACTCAAAGTCAAATGAGCCAAGAAGTCCATTCGAATGGAGCCTCTTGATGTGTTTCTCGCTGATGTGCCCTAAACGACAATGCCATAGAAACGTTCGGTTCTCCTCATTAGGTTTGAACCGTTTGGTATTAATGTTATAAATTGGCGCGGATTGATCGAGTATGTAAAGCCCATTCGTAAGAGGGGCACAACCATAGAACAAATTGTTGCGATTGAAGGAACATAATTTATTCTTAACTGAAAAATCATAACCTTCCAAATCCAACAAAGAAATTGAAATAATATTTCTGCTTATAGCAGGTACAAAATAACAATTATTGAGTTCTAAAATCAATCCCGAAGGTAAAGACAACAAGTATGTGCCTACAGCTAGTGCAGGAACTTTCGCTCCATTCCCAACTCGTAGCTCCACTTGTCCTTGCTTCAGCCTTCTACTGTTGCTGAGTGCCTGCATATTAGTACAAATATGAGCCCCACAACCAGTATCCATAACCCATGAGGTATTATCAGAAGTAGTTGTATTAACTTCTATAACAAAAATACCTGATGAAGAAGTCTCGAGAGTCTTCTTCTTCAATTCCTTTAGACCTTCTTGGAATTTCTTACATTCTCTCCTCCAATGCCCTGGTTCTTTACAGAACCTGCATATGTCAGTTGGCCCAGCCTTGGACTTGGGCTTGGGCTTTGGCGTGTCCTTGTCCGAGACTTGGACAGCCTTAGCCTTTCCCTTATCCTTAGCAGAGGATTTCTTAAACCCCTTGCCCTTTTGCACCATAAGCACATTGGGGTCCTTGGCGGTTTTCCTCAAGTTGGGCTCTGCAGTCTTGAGCATTCCGTGAAGCTCAGGCAATGTCTTACTCAAGCCATGCATGTTAAAGTTCAGAATGAACTGATCATAGCTTGCAGGTAAAGACTGCAGAACGATGTCGCAGGCAAGTTCCTGGCTGATAGGGCAGTCGAGTTTCTGAAGATGATCGAGATAACCCATCATCTTCAAAACATGAGGACTCACTGCCGCATTTGCAGCCAACTTACAGTCCAAGAGGTTCTTAACTGTCTGAAACCTCTCAGTCCTTGCTTGCTCCTGAAAAAGCGATTTCAGGCTTGCCATTATCTCGATGGGTGACAACACACTCTCGAACTGCATTTGCAGCTCAGCAGTCATTGTCGCCAACATCAGGCAATACACATCATTTTCATCTGACGAATGCTTTTCCCAAGCATTATGCAGAGTCCTGGCAGCATTGTTAGGAGGCCTCTCGGGGAGAGGATCACGAAGGATATAATCCTTCTTCTCCTGCTTGAGGACCAGCCTCAAGTTCCTTGACCACGTCAGGAATTTTGTTCCAGTCAGCTTCTCCTTCTCGAGAACAGACCGGATTGAGAATGTGTTTTGTGTGCTTGTAGTAGTCATAGCTGAAATATATATAAGATAAAAAGGTTATTAGTTAATATGTTCAATATGATTAATCTTATATTATACTTAATATGATTAATCACGCATTATATTCAATAACATAAGTTACCCTCAATAGAATATAATGATTCCAAGATCCACATATAACTAAGATCAAAGTGGGCCACTGGCCATCACCCAACCTTAGCTTATATCGGTAAGCCCTATGTCGGCTAATTATATCCGTGATATAACTCTTGGTTGTGAATCTGGGCCCGAGGCCCAATCCACTCTGATGTCTCAAGGCCCGGGACTCCCGATGGCCCAGTCAAGAAAACCAGACTATACAGTCATGTAATCATTAATGTCTGGGACTCCCAATGACATTTATGAATCACAAACCGTCTTATCCACGCAAAAGTAGACACCCTCACACTGTAAGGCCATGAATACAATTGAATGGGCTTCGACAGCTGACATAGACTGGACAAGACATCCAACGCTTGATATTATTTGAGGTTTGTAGGTTTATTAAAAAATTCATCCCAAAATAGAAGATTACTATTTTGGGAAACTTTCCTTTTTGGGAAACCTACTAATTTTGGAAACTTTCTAAAATTGGAAACTTTCTAAAACCGGAAACTTTCTAACTTTAGAAATTTCTTAAAATCCAAAACATGC
Organism: Orychophragmus violaceus; assembly: GCA_030180135.1. Classification (NCBI taxonomy): domain Eukaryota; kingdom Viridiplantae; phylum Streptophyta; class Magnoliopsida; order Brassicales; family Brassicaceae; genus Orychophragmus; species Orychophragmus violaceus. Next base: position 28,216,072 of record CM058231.1, on the reverse strand, counting down.
AAATCTAGAAACTTCTATTTTAAGAAACTTTCTAATTTCAAAATTTCGGAAACTTTAATTTAAAATCGATTTATAATAATATAAAATAAATTTTAAATTAATTCTGAAGAAAAGACTCAAATAATTGGCCCAATTGTTTTAACTTCTTGGCCCGAGGCCCAAGAATTGGTCCATGTCCAAGACCTGACCCAATTGTCCAATTAAATGACATAACCGGTCTGGTTCATTAAAATTGGTCTAACCAAAAGTAATTACTACGATGACCACTATTGTCAACCGGTTATTTACTAAACAGGATTTTCTCAATTTATTTGGTCCAACCAAATCAAATTAGAAAATCCTGGTTTAGGCACAAAATCCAATATTTCCACTTTGGATTTCTTATCCCGGTTTAACCAGAACTTAATAAAATTATTAAATCTGTTTATTAAACCGTGACGATTAATTTTTAATCAGTTTTAAACCGAACCGAACCGAATTGGTCACAAACCGATTACGGTTGTGACCTAGCTCCATGCTTCCGCATCACGCAACGATCATGGTCGGATGGGACTCGATCCGAGATCGGCCCAACTCACGATCACGATCGAGGCTTGGATGATCGCGGGACGGGACTCGTGATCGGGACGGGAGGCGACGATCGGGACGAGCCGGACGAGATGTGATCGGGATGAGATGCGATCGATCCGATCGATCAGCCCATCTCTCGCGATCGGACGCAAGACGTGATCCATGCGATGCCTTGCGGATCCATGCGATCCTTGCGCTTCACGGTCGATCGATCCAACCGGCCAACGCGATCGGCTTGGCCGATCGGTTTAACACTCGGCCGATCGCAATCCAAATCATATAGTTTGGGTTTTGCGATTTCATTAGTTTAGGTTTCAATTCTTGTTTCTTAAGTGTTTTGCTCTTATCAGTAGATTGATTCAAAAACACCTCTTTAAACAATCCTAAACTTGAATCTAAACAAGAAAAACCACAGAACCAATGGCTCTGATACCACTGAAGGAATGTTTAGTGTTAATCCTGATTCAATTCTTCAGATTAAACAGTCCTAAACATACAGATCTAGGTTCCCTTGAATAGAAACATTATAGATCTCACCTTTTACCTGTTTATGCAGCGGAAAGAGAGAACATGTCAGAGATCAGCAGAACCACCAAGAGATGGATCCTCCAAAGGCTCACACACGCACACCGTCAGGAAAGAGGCTGCTAGACCACGAGGAGGGAGGCGCAGAGAGAGAGAGAGTCGCGGCTGGGCTTAGGGTTAATTGGGATTCAGACTTAAGTTTTAATTATAAAACTTGTCTATTTCCTTTTGGGCTTTTGGGCCCAAATACCAATCTGATTAAATCCCTTAGATTTAATCAGACCCATTAATCTCTCTCTAAGTACGACAAATGCCTGGCACTTTTACCGTACTTCTGCTAAGCCGTTCCAACACATTTTCCTGTTAGCTTAGGCGTATGACCCATATGGGATCATATAATAAAGGCAATAAGTCCAAGACTTATAGATCATGAGCGGACTCTAGCAAGCCATCATGACCCCCAGTATTATATGACTTATGTCTGATCATTGACATACTCTTACTTTCTAGAGACAGTACCGAGATTACTGGACACAATTCCAACAAAACCCACAACACACAAGCACTTGCCAAAAGAAAGAGAAAGCGATTAGAGGAAATCGGAAGCACTGCGGCACATGCTCTCGATTGAGACTCGATCTATCTATCGTGCAATACCAACAATACAAACACAATACATGGCCCTTACGATCTCGGTAACTTCCACGGGTTTACATCTTCACCGACATGGTAACTAACTCACGACTTCTAGACGTAAACACAAAGTCTCACGACATAGGACACTGTTCTCAGCCCATCGATACGCAGTGACTCGGGCTACCCCACGGTAACCTAAGTTTCCAAGCGATTCCGTCCTAGGACATGACCCCGTATTCTCTAAATCACACACCTACCGGCGTCACTCAGTAGGTTAACGCCTTAACCGGAATAACCACCCGAAGTCCCACAATCCGATTAGGCAGCTACCCGAGGATCCAATCGGGTCGTAAGTACTGGAACATATTCAAAACCTAGACTTGCGGGATCTAACGCACCCTAGAGTCCTAGTGCAGAAATGTAAACACGCAGACTCGCTTGGACTCTAGCAACCATCACACAATCAATAAACAACAACGATCTCAACACAATGTCCCAGAAGTCTACACACACACACGCCAACACCTTCACCCTGACTCTGCACCGTACCAAGTCAGCGGCTACAAACTTAACCGGCCCTGTGACCGAAGTATCCACAAGGACTGCTCGGCCCAACACCGAGACGATCTAACAGGCCTGCACAACAAAGCTCAACATCAACAACACAATCATACAAACAACCACACCACAGCCAATAACCACACACGCAAGCCTATTAGGGGTTCTAAAATCTTTTAATCCATTCTTATCCGCTACCTTGGATTAGCGAATTGCTAATCCGTAGACGGCTCACAACTCATTAACGTCCGCTACTTTGGATTAGCGGATTGTCAATCCGTAGACGACTCATCTATCACACCACACTTCCCTTTTTCTTAACCTTTCCTAAGTATCTTTTAATACTCCTCGATCCGTCGGTTTAGAGTTAGTAGCTTACTAAACTCCCCGACATCTCATGATTCGTCTAATTGATTCATTAATTAACCCACAGCCCATTATTAAACCTAATCCCGATACCTATTTCATACTCGATACGTTTGTTTAGGTTTAATTCCGTATTTTAATTCCGTCTTAGTTTCCGTACATAGCTTCATTCAATATCGTTCTTATAACACATATAGATGCATATACGGTCCTATCATCCAACATATATGTATGCATCAATCAACGTCTCTAACAACCTAGCAGCACACAATCGGTTTAATCCTTTTTAATCCTACGGTCCTAGCATGCATCTCCGAACCCTAACCGGTTTACAATTAATCAGTCATTATCAAATATCATTCACCATTCATTACGGGTATGCAATTCTAAATCTACGGTTTCTCGGTTTCCGGTCTATATGCTTTAATCTATTTTAGGTTTTGAGCCGACTCACAGTGAATTGGTCGGAATGAACGGCATGGATGCGGATATGACTTCCCGAGACCCGAACTAGAATCCAAACCTCCCGAACACACGAACACAAACCCCAAAGCTTCCCGAACAACTCTAGAATCGCCTGAATCAGAACCAGACGGAGTCAACGCGTTGACCAGCGTTGACCACGACGTTGACCGTTGACTTTGATCGTTGACCAGTTGACCACACTGAACCACCCAGTTGAACCAAACCAACTGAACCGCTTAAACCGACTTCCAATTGAACCGGTTAGGTTAAACCGGTTTGGTCAAACTGTTAACCGGTTTAACCCAAGCTTTGATCGTGGCTTAACCAAACCTAAACCAACCCAAAATCTTGAACCAACCCATGCAGACCCATCACTGAAGAATCGGCTTGAAGATGGCGGCGGTGGAGCTTCTCCGGCGAGCTTTTCCAGCGTTGACCGGCGGCGGCAAGGCGTTAACCACGGCGGAGGAGGTTTTTTCCGGTGGCTGAGGAGGTTATCTACCCACCAAAATGATCAACAATAACAGATCTATCTACTGGTAGCAACAAAGAAGTGAGAACCGGTGAAAAAGAGAGAGATGGAGGAAGAACCTAGCTGTGGCGGTTCTCCGGCCAGATTCCGGTGGCCTCCAGTGACGGCGACAGTGAGAGATGGCCGGCGGTTGTATAGTAGATCAAGAGGAGTTTAGTGGTCTTGGTAAGTAGTGATTTGGGTTTATAGTTTGAAAGTGATAAGGTTTCTTGTGTTGGAAGCTATGAAGAACACATGATGTTCTTGAGGTGTTTATATGAATCTTCAATTGGATTTCGGGGTTTGCATGAGTTTCCGGAGAGATAGGAGAGAGGAGTCGACAGAGAGAGGCTAGTGAGAGGTTCTGATGAGCAAAAATGAGTTTGTAGATGCATGAATAGTTGATAAGATGGGATATTCCTTTGCATGTAACCAAAAACATGCACCTAATGTAGTCTTGACACCTAGAAAGAATGGTTGGCGCCATTGGGGTGAGAAACCTGTCTCCAGAAGTGTCATTGTGCCACAAAACCAGCAATTAGTCTCCTTAATCCTTCCATAGCTCGGTTTTCTCGGTTTAATCGGTTTCCATTCTCGACAAGCCGAAAATCCCGTTTCTTCTCCGTTTCTTCCAATTATGGTCTTGTAAATGTTCCTTATGTTGTAAAACTATAACATTTGGCCCGTCTCGACTTTCGTCTCAAACTTTGGCAAAATTACAATCTTGCCCCTGTTGACTTTTCTTCTGCCCGTTGACCATATTTTTGAAAACAGGGTATTACAGTATTCATACTCCTTAAGCTTTCCAAGAGGTGAGGACAATTTGGAGCAGTTCTAAGCTGGTTGTAGGTATTTTGATTTAGAACAATCAAGGAGTTGCCATTGAAGTATTGAAGATCAATCTTGAAGTTATTCCAAGAGGGGATTATGATGGAAGATTGGTGTTCAATGCCGATTTCCATGTTCTAAAGTCTTCAAGAAAGCTACAAAAGAAGTTATAAAGAAGCAACACAAGCAATTGGAAGTTCAAACCGATTATCAACCATTAAGAAGCAAGATCACACGACAAGCCTAACCTATTTTAATCCATGGTGACTTGAAGATGGATGACCAAATAGATATACATGAAGATATCAGACCCAAAGAAGATGGATATGGTGGAAGATCAATTTGGAGATGCTAAGCTGGTGGTGTAAGGTGAATAATCCCAAAGAATTTGTGTTGGTTTGAAAATATGGAGCTAAGATCGGATGTGCACAAGATTTCAAAATCAGTTTTGCACAAGTTTCTACAGCATGATTTATATAGCAAAAAAATATAAGCCACAGCTCTTCCAATCAACCCCTAAATCTCGTGGTGAAAGTTTAAAGGAGAGGAGGAACGCTTGGAAATTATCAAAAGAATATTATATGAGATGAAGAGTTTCAAAATAAGAAGAAATCAAGTCAAATAAGGCTAAAGGAACAAAAGATTTCTTGAATGGAGCCGGTTCTATATCAAGAAACCCTAAAAAACATACTATTTTCCCTTAACACAGTTTTGTCCCTAAATATATTCTATGTTAAGGTTTTTAATGAGGTAGTTCTTTCCTTACACTACTCGGTGTACATATATGAACAAGCTTCAAAGGCCGATCCTTGGGCAATCTCTCAAGATCGAAATGAATCCTTTAGAAGATTCATAGACAGGTTCAAAGAGGTCAAAATACACCAAAATTATTTCGCAGTAGTAAGAGTAAACATAAAAGCGACATAACATGTTTCTATTATAAAGAAAGTGTACAAGCAAAACAGTGTACACACAAAAGGAATGTACATGTAGATTAAAGGTGTACACTTAAAAGGAGTGTATGTGCGCATCCACCGATTCAGGAAACATGAAACAGTCAATATGGTGTTGTCGGAAACAAGCACGGTGTACATCCTAATGTACACTGTGATATAAAGCCTAGTGGAACTGTACACTCTCGCCCATCCACATGTGCTTTTCCTTAGGTGGTTAGAAGAAGTGTCCTCTTAACCTTGGGATGCCTCCTAGCTCTTAGGAGTTTCCATTCTCTCTCTCTCTCTCTCTCTCTCTCTCTCTCTCTCTCTCTCTCTCTCTCTCTCTCTCTCTCTCTCTCTCTCTCTCTCTCTCTCTCTCTCTCTCTCCTCTCTCTCTCTCTCCTCTCTCTCTCCTCTCTCTCTCTCTCCTCTCTCTCTCTCTCCTCTCTCTTATCATGTCATTTTCTCCTCTTTAGTTGTGTAATTAAAATTTAAATTACACATTCTCTAAGTGATTTCGATTCCATATGATTTAAGGTTAATTTGTGTCTCTTTGTTGGCTATAAATATGTATGTAAACTCGTAATGAAAGGAAAAAAAAACTCCATTTGGAGTGTGTTCACACTACTTTAAGCTCCAATTTGTCACCTATTCTCTATAGTTTTCTAAACATATCCTACTTAAGAGTTCTTCGTTCTCATACGTACTCCCTTTGTTATCTTTGTTCCATTCTCCACAAAGACCAACATAAGTTCAGAGATATGTTGAGTCATTCTTATTATCTTAAAGAAAACCTTATATGAGTTTTTCCGCCTTTGATTTCCCTAAAACGTCACCAAACATGACACGGCCTGTCCCCGGCGAACCGGAAACAGTGTCGTGCGGCACCCGTTGAACCGGGACGGTCCAACCAGATTTTCTTTCCATGGTCCCAAGAACTTGCGCGCTTCCTTCGGTTTAAATGCACCAAGAACATCAGACGATCGGTCAATCCTGCATCCGGACCTGCGAGGGAAAAAGGTCGGGAAAGAAAAGAGGACTGAGTAATTGCTTCAAACACAATTACCCAATGAGGGCGGATTCAAGGAACCCGCGATCTCGGCTTACGCCACACGATTACAAGAACAAGTACCTAGCTAATAACACTATGCACCAAACGCCCGAAGGCTTCACCACACAACCTACAAACTAGATACTTGTACATAGGTGCGAGTTCGTCTCCAACCGACTCCACGCACCCATGAACTGGCGAGTACGCCCCACAACAACATTCGGCTCCAACCGGTCACATCACATCACATCACGTGGGGAGGCGCGTCAAATCCCCCCTCCGAAGACCTTCGTTTAGGACACATGAATTCCTTCTCGATATTAGACACGTTCCCACACACAAGCCCATCATAGGCGCCTATTACACATCTACTCAAGCAAGTCATCAATCAAATTCAACATTTTCGGTTTATGCGATAACCTAGCAGTTCTACATTCCGACAATCAATCAAATCACCGGTTGTACTATCCTATGCTATTTAGGAAGACGCTATAAACAGGGGACTCGCGCCCAGAATCGAGATAGAATAAGAATGGATCACGCCCGGTCCTCGCCTTGGCTAAAGAAGGGCAAAAGCATAATTAGGAACTCCAAACTCCCAAACGAACTTCATATCTGGAAAGAGGACGGAAAGTTAAGTGAGTTAGGCTTCCATTTCGCTTAAATCGGCATAAGGACGAGCTAGTTATGATCAATTGAAGTTGTTGACTAAAGAGTCAACGGTCCAAGTCAACCCGGTCCAAGTCAACTCAGATCCAATTGAAATAACCAGCCCAAACCAGCTAATTCGATCTAAAACAAACTAAACCGGATTGAAATTGAATTGAACCAGAAATTGAAATTGAACCGAACCGAACCGGTCAAACCAGGTTAACCCGAACCAAACCGGTCAACCAAGTTGACTCGGCCGCCAGCGAGTTGACTCGGTGGCCGGTGGCGGCGGCGGCTCTCATGGGTGACCACCTTTTTAAATAAGAGAAGGGGGAAGGGAACCCTAGGGTTTACAAAAAGGAAGGTGGACTTTGGGCTGGGCTTTTCTCCTTTTCTTCAAATTTTTTTAAAATCCTGGTTTTGGGTGATTACAATTCTCCCCCCCTTAAAAGGAATTCGTCCTGAATTCCATGGTGAGAGTTCTCTACTGCAACTCTTTCCCGACAATAACTGCACAAACTTTACTGAACAAAAACTGAACTTGATCGCTTACTCGCTTGAAAAGATCTTGCCATCGAATCCAGAAGATTGCTTACCCCCCCCCCCCTTAATTCCAAACCACGCTCTGAAGTTTCCTTTTCCTCGGTACCATGCGAACAATATCTTTCGAATTGCCTTACGAATACCTCTTACCACCTCCCATGTCCATTAGGATCGGTTTCCAACTTGATGAGATGGTCTACATTTCCAGCGTCCATTCATAAGAAGAAGTCTATTACCACATCCCATTTGTCGCTTGAGCCGAACGAGTTACAATCTCTGTCCTTGAGACTGGTCAAAACTGACGCTTAGCAATATGAACAAAGGGAATGACAAGTGCCATAGCTAATACTTCAAACATTTAGAAAAACACTCATCCTTCGAGTGGTTCTAGAACTTGAATGAGATGCTCCGCTTCCAAATTGGTTCTCCTCAATGGTTTTCCATTACTGTGCCACAGTGTATCATCCACTTCCAAATGGATTCTCTTCAACGGGTTTCCTTTACGGTGCACTATGGCATTGACTATCGCACAATCAGAAACTCTTGCTTATCCCTGGTGGAAGATGAGGCTAACCATGTCCATTATGGCTACCTGACATGTGGGGAATGACCCACCCAGCTTCTGCTACACACTCTGATTTCAAAACCAACTTCCAAGCTAACTTTCAACTTAAGGTTTCCTACCTTGTGATCCAGCTGTGGTGTTTTCCAGGAACCATCCTTTGGGATTCCTCCCCCATTAAGCTTTCCCTCCTTCGCTTTCCCTTGCAGCTTCTTGCCAATCCGCTATAGTGTTTTACTAACACTCTTTCGTTGGATTTCGTTGGATTTCCATCTCCTAACTCCACTTTCCCACGCTTTTACGATCTCCTTTTCCTTTCGAAGAAACTCCATTTGCTGCTCAAGTAACACACCAAGAACTCCAAAGTAGACCGTTACCTTTCCGGTCCTACCGTATATTCTCGAGCCTGCAATACCATGAAAATCTTCTCCAACTTCCAGCTTGATCAGACTTCAAATGAGCCGTTCATAACCCATTTAAGTTGATGTCACAAACCGATTCCATGATTCTATACTTAGAATAGATTTGGACATTTTCCAACTGCTCCTTGTGCACAAGGCAACACAAACAACTCTTGAAGCTTAATCAAATTAGAACATTGCCACCTCCTATGACTTCCCTTGCAACCCGGTCTTTCCATCGACCCCTTGCTCCTGGTCCATAACTTATTTAGTTCAACTGATAGCTGCCTCCTAAGCCCCGACCTTTTTCTGATGGTGATTTACTTACACCAATCTTAATCGAACTCTGGTAGTCCATACCATGTCTGAAACCTTTGCCACTCTTCCTTACAACATGACAAGGTGAACTGCTTGATTCACTTAATCCTTTCTTCACCACGTTCTCTAGCTGCTTCTTCTACTCATTCACCTCTACTTGTACAAAACAATAAAAATGCATTTCCCACGGGCACCATCCCAGAATTTAACTTCATTGCAAATCATCACCTCTTGCAGTTCCTCTTGCAGCTCCTACAACGCCTCCTGCAGCAACATGCAGCCCTACTTGCAACTCCTTAAATACCTCTTGCAACTTCTGCAACTCTTTCTAGCAACTCCATCTTCATACCATTCTCTGTAAACCACGCCTGGTTGGACAAACATTCTGAACAAACGCCAAATCCAACAAACATCTCAATGGCATCTATTACCCCGAAGGCATACACCGCAACATACACCTCAACATCTCAACATACACCTTAATGTCATACATCATGACCTACCTCTCAGCACACATCTTAAGGGCAATAACACCACTACGGTCTAAGGAAACCGGCCACAACCTGCAAAGAAGATCTACTAGACTAGAACCAACGCGGAGAGCAATCGATAATATAGTTGTTGCTTGAAAAATCATTTCGCAATGTAACCTCTTTTTAAACTTTCGCAAACACTTTTGAAAACGGAAATTCGGGTTTTAGGAAAACTGCGGGAGCTGATCTCTTAGATAGATTTGAGAGAACTTAACTTGGCTCTGATACCAAATTTGACATGGCCCGTCCCCGGAGAACCGGAAACGGCGTCGTGCAGCACCCGTTGAACTGGGACAGTCCAACCGGCCTACCTTTCCATGGTCCCAGGAACCTGCGCACTTCCTTCGGTTCAAATCCACCAAGAACATCAGACGATCGGTCAATAGTGCATCCGGACCTGCGAGGGAAAAGGACGGGAAAAGAAAGATGACTGAGTAATTGCTTCAAGCACAATTACCAGTGAGGGAGGATTCAAGGAACTCGCGATCTCGGCTTATGCCACACGACTACAAGAAGAAGTACCTAACTAATAACACCTTTTACCCAACCCCCGAAGGCTTTACCACACAACCTACACACTAGCTACTTATCCATAGGTGCGAGTTTGGCTCCAACCGACTCTACGCACCCATGAACTGACGAGTATGCCCACAACAACATTCGACTCCAACCGGTCACATCACATCACATCACGTGGGGAGGCATATCACACCCCCCTCCGACGACCTTCGTTCAGGACACGTGAATTCCTTCCCGGTATTAGACACGTGCTGCACACAAGCCCATCACAAGCGCCTATCACACATCTACTCAAGCAAGCTATCAATCACATTCAACATTTTCAGTTTAAGCGATAACTTAGCACTTCTATGTTCCAACAGTCAATCACATCCCTGGTGATACTATCCTATGCTACCTAGCAAGACGCTATTAACAAGGGACTCGCGCCCGGAATCGAAATAGAATAAGAAGGTATTACGACCGGTCTTCACCTTGGTCAAAGAAGGGAAAAAGCGTAATTTAGGAACTCTAGACGCCCAAACGGACTTCGTATCTGGAAAGAGGACGGAAATTTAAGTGATTTAGGCTTATGTTTCGCTCAAATCGGCCTATGATCAATTTGACATGGTCCGTCCCCGGCGAACTAGAAACGGCATCGTGCGGCACCCGTTGAACCAGGACGGTCCAACCGGATTGCCTTTCCATGGTCCCAGGAACCTGCACGCTTATTTTGGTTCTAATCCACCCAGAACATCAGACGATCGGTCAATCCTGCATCCGGACCTGCGAGGGCAAAAGGACGGGAAAGAAAGTGGACTGTGGAATTGCTTTAAACACAATTACCATTGAGGGCGGATTCAAGGAACCCAAGGCCCGAAGGCTTCACTACACAACCTACACACTAGATACTTGTCCATAGGTGCGAGTTCGGCTACAACCGACTACACACACCCATGAACTGGCGAGTACGCCCCACAACAACATCCGGATCCAACCCGTCACATCACATCACATCACGTGGGGAGGCGCTTCACACCCCCCTCCGATGACCTTTGTTCAGGACACATGAATTCCTTCTCGGTATCAGAATTGTTCCCGCACACAAGCCCATCACAGGCGCCTATCATACATCTACTCAAGCAAGCCATCAATCACATTCAACATTTTTGGTTTAAGCGATAACCTAGCAGTTCTACATTCCAACAATCAATCACATCACCGGTTGTACTATACTATGCTACCTAAGAAGACGCTATTAACAGGGGACTCGCACCCGGAATCGAGATAGAGTAAGAATGGATCACGACCGGTCCTCACCTTGGCCTAAGAAGGGCAAATTCACATGCCCAAACGAACTTCATATATGGAAATAGGATGGAAAGTTAAGTGAGTTAGGCTTCCGTTTTGCTCTAATCGGCCTAAGGACAAGCTAGTTATGATCAATTGATATTGTTGACTAAAAGGTCAACGGTCCAAGTCAACCTGGTCAGATTCAACTCATATCCAATTGAAATAACCAGCCCAAACCAGATAAACCGATATAAACAACACTGAACCGGATTGAAATTGGTTTGAACAAGAAATTGAAATTAAACCGAATCGAACCGGTCAACCGAGTTAACTTGGCCGCCGTCGAGTTAACTTGGTGGCCGGTGGTGGCTCCGGCGGACGGCGGCGCGTGACGGCGGCAGCGGCGGCGTGTGGCGGCGGCAGCGGCGGCGTGTGACGGCGAGTGCATCTCACGCGCTAATCTTCCAACGGCACGGTCAAGCGCGTCCGTTGGGCTACGGAGGTGCGGTCGGTGGCTATGACTTCGGCTCGTCGATCTGAACGAGCTGGAAGCTTTGGATTTGCGAGATTCCACACCGATTGAAAGATACGAAGGTTTTAGTGCTTGGTTTAAGGGAAAAAAAATCTGAAACTGAGCTTACATGGTTACCTTTGAATCTAGACTATTGAGGATTATCAGATCTGGTCTTGGGAGATGACTGCTGCGGCGGAACATGAGCAGGGCTTCGTCGGAGGTTCTCTTTTGTACTTTTGTCATGGGTGGCCACCTCTTTAAATAGGAGATGGGGGCAAAGAACCTTAGAGTTTACAGAAAATGAAGTTGGGCTTTGAACTGAGCATTGGGCTTTTCTCCTTTTCTTCAAAATCTTTTTAAAATCCTGGTTTTGGACCATTACAAATCACATAAACAAAAACCCAATTCTTTTTTTTTTTTGAATGAATGTTAAATTTATTCAACCCAAAAAAACGTGTTTATAATGAATGCAACTCTAATAGATTTGTACAAGAATGTTTAAAACTGAGTGTCAAGTTGTTCGTGAGGCAAACCATGCCGCCATTGCACCTTCTACCTTCTTGTAGCCTTTGCTACGCAGAGAAGAGATGCGGTTACGAACACTCTTGTCTATATTTCGGATGAGTATGGCTGATGGTGTTGGATTTTCACCGTGTTTCCTCGCGTTCCTTTCTCTCCAAAGAGTGTGGACTGCGATTTGTAGTGCATATCTGCAGAGAAACCACCTGACTTTGTCTCGTTGAGGTTGAGCAAGATGAGTGATGATGACCTCCCATTCTGAAACGTGGCTTGAACCCATTAAATTTCCTGCAGTCATTCCCCAAACTTCTTTAGTGTAATCACATTCGAAAAAAAGATGGCTCCTTGTTTCTATGTGAGTTGCACAGAGGGTACAAGTTGCATCCACCGCGGGATTCCACCGTTGGATTCTAATTCCTGTTGCTAGTCGATCATGGACTGCCAACCAAATCAAGATCGTGTACTTAGGAGTTACTCCTTGAAACCAAACACTTTTACACCAGTCCACCTCCGGATGAGTGATTCGTATCTGCGACCAAGTTTCAGTTGAGCTGAAGCAAGGTTTAAAAGTGTCTGGTTTTGCTCGCCATAACCAAATGTCACTTTGTGTTGATCTGCCTCTGTTTCTAATCTGCTGCAACTCGTCCTCAATCGTATTAAACAACTGATTTCGGTGATTCCTTCGTCTCCTCCGTCCATTTAGGACTTGCTCTGGCGTTGAGTTCATTCTAATTCCCATATCAATGCAACCCCTTGCACTAGTGTGATCAATCAATCTGCCCATCGATGACCATGTATCATGCCAAAAGGAGATTGTTGATCCACTTTGAGCCTCCACCTTTAAGAATTGTGCTGCCAATGGTCTGATTTTAATCAGCTTCTTCCACATCCAGCTACCCGTCGTACTGTTGTTGTTTACCAGCCATATAGATCCCTTGCGCATTAAGTGGCGTCGTAGCCACCGTACCCACAGAGAGGAATCGCTAGACATTACCCGCCAGAACAATTTCAGAGTCGTTACTGTGTTGATTTCTGTTAGCGACCTGAGACAAAGACCGCCTTCTTCCCGAGGCTTACATACATCCTTCCAAGCAATCTTTGCCTTCTTTGCATTCAAGTCCGGGCCAGACCACAAGAAGGCTGAACACAGTTGGTCTATCTCATCAAGACATTTCTTAGGTAGCCTATAAGCGGACATCCAGAAGTTAGTCAGACCTCGGATGACTGAAGTAATCAACTGCAAACGTCCAGCAAAAGATAAACAGCGACCCGTCCAACTGCTAATGCGTGTTTTGACTTTATTGACAAGAGGGGCGTAGTCGTGAGGCATCATCCTCCTTGTTAGTAGCGGGAGACCCAAGTATCTAACCGGTAAAGAACCGGAATCAAATGGAAAATGCTCCAGAATATCTTCTTGGTCAGACTCTGCTACTCTGGCCATGAATAATGTCGACTTCTCAAGACTTATACGCAGACCGGAATGTTGCGCAAAATCTTGAAAGATTTTCAGAATTCCTTCAATGGAGCTTTTTTCCCATCTGTAAAGAGAAGTAGATCATCTGCAAAGCATAAGTGGGTTAGGTTTAAGCTTTGGCAGTAGGGATGGTAGCCAATTCTTTTCTCAGCTGCTGATTTGTCTAGTAGCTTTGACAGAACTTGCATGCAGATGACGAAAAGATAAGGAGATAGAGAACATCCCTGGCGAAGGCCTCTCTTACTTTTGAAATAACCAGCAAGTTCCCCATTAACTTGAACCGAGAAGGAGGCAAGTGTAATGCATCTTTGAATCCATCCTATGAATTTTTCGGGGAAGCCCAAAGCCGCTAGAGTTGACAACAAGAATGGCCAGTGGACCGAGTCAAATGCCTTCGAGATGTCTATCTTAACCGCACATCGTGAGGAGACATTGCTGTTGTGATAGTTCTTTGCCAATTCCGATGCTAACAGGACATTTTCCATGAGAAGCCGACCCTTAACGAAGGCAGATTGGGTTGGGGAGACGAACTTTGGGAGTATGATCTGCAGCCTTCTGGCCAAGTGTTTGGAGATGACCTTGTAAAGGACATTGCAGCAACTAATGGGACGGTAGTCCCTCATATGCTTTGCTTCCTCCTTTTTAGGTATCAAGGCTAGAATGGTGGAGTTTATTCCTGTTGGCAAGAATCCATTCGCAAAAAAGGATTTGATTGCCACTGTAAAATCTGTTCGTATAACCGGCCAAGCAGATTTGTAGAACTAACTCGTGTATCCATCTGGACCTGATGATTTATTAGATGGCATAGCAAAAAGAACTTTTCTTATCTCTTCTTCTGTTACCTCTGCTTGGAGCATAGCCTTATCTGCCTCATCACATTCAAAATCCAACAGATTATGTAGCTCCTCTGTGGATACTTCTTTAAGTTCAGAATCCGTGTGCGTAAGGAAGTTCTCGAAATAGTTAGCAGCCTCTATTTTTATCTCCTCTTGCGTGTCTACAACAGACCCGTCCTCCTTGTGAATCTCTTTAATAACATTCTTTACCTTCCGAATAGTTGCAGCTTGGTAGAAGTGTCTATTGTTTCCATCGCCAACTGTTAACCAGTGTACTTTCGCCTTTTGACTCAAGACTTTTTCTTCGATTTCAGACAGGAGATTCCATCTCGTATAGGCCAGACCCTCTTCTTCGATTGCTTGGGGTGTGGGATTGTTCAATGTTCTGGTTTGGCAAGCACATAAGACTTCAAACGCCTCCTTCGTTTTTTTCTTTATATCGCCAAGTTGCTCATTGCTCAGTCCCCTTATTAAAGGTTTCAATGCTTTGAGCTTCTTGGACAACCTGAATAAAGCGGATGTTGATTCGAAAATATCCTCTGTATCCTCCCAATATTCCTTAAACAGCGGTAGAAACCCTGGATAGTCAGCAATGGCGTTGACAAACTTGAACGGTCTCTTTGGCTTTAGTGGCGGAGGTGGTCGGAGCAGCCTCCAGCTTCGAAAACACAGTAAGTATTCGGTAAATCTCGCATCCAAGAGTTATTCATTAGAGCTCGGTCTAGCTTCTTACAAATCAGACCTTCATCCCTTTTATTACACCAAGTCAGTCTCGGTCCATGCGCATTCATGTCAAGAAGCGAGCAGTAGCGAGCTACACTCTGAAATTCAGCCATACCCGGAGTTGAAACCGGTAGAGTGCTATTATTTGAATGTTCATCCGCCTCTAAAATTTCATTGAAATCACCCATAACTAACCACGCTTTATCTCTAAAGAGAGGTGAGTCTTGGTGATTCTTCAAATCCTCCCATAATTCTCTCCGTTCTTCCATTGTATTTGAAGTATAAACGAAAGAACAGAAGAATTCCTCAGTCATACCCTCCATTAGAATAGCACAGGTGATCATCTGACTGCTCTTAAAGCAAGGTGTCACCCTCACTTTAGAGCTCCAAACAACCCATATTCTTCCTCTCCTACTATGCTCATAATTGGCTAGGAATGACCACTCTTTGAAAATTGAACTTACTATACGAACAGCCTTTACTTCTTTCACTCTTGTTTCTAGGATACATCCTAAATGAAGAGGAGCCTCCTTTATCCACTTCCTGATTACATTTTGTTTAGTTGCCTTGTTGAGACCCCGGATGTTCCAAAATAAACCTGACATTATTGAGGTTTCCGGGTGTTCTTTTTGCTCAAATCTGAAGGATTATGTGTGTTCATTGGTGTAATTATCAGATTACAACCTAACATAATCATCTAGGATCTTGGTGATTTGCAGATGAATCATAAACAGATCAGGATCATTACCTTATGATTGCAGCGGATTGATCAAGGGAATATCGAGATCTGCAAGAGCTGATGATTACCGGCTCCTCCTAGGTATCCACACGCTTACAAGCTACTGGATCAGGCTGCTAGACCAAGCTGGAACAACAGAGAGAGAGGAGGACGGCCAGACCTGAAAATCGCAGACTACTAGGCTAAGTGGCGCCTCCTCTTCCTTATATGGGCCCAAGTAATTAAACTAATGGCTTATTAGGCTATTGGGCCCAAGACCCAAATCAGACAAAAAGACTGTATTTTGTCTGGCCCAATTCTCTGTACAAATACAGTAAATGCCTTGCATCTTACCGTATTAATTCCATTTAACTTTCCCGTTAGCTATGGTGTGTGACCCTTTGGGATCATACAATACTGGTAATAAGTCCTAAACTTATAGATCAAGAGCGGGCTCTAGCAAGTCATCATGATCACCCAGTATCAAGTCTTGGGCAAGTCCGTTTGGGAGTGGCCACTCTCTTACCAGCTATCAAGTCTCCGATTGGCCTAGAGATATTACCTCCGTTAAACGGTAGGGACAAATCCCATCTTGTTCCATCACTATGAACTACACACTTTATAATACACCCAACCAAGGTCCTTATAGCTCCCAGTTACGAAACAGCGTTAGACAATGATCAAAGTGCATCAATCCATGTGCAGCCACATGCATGCGAACTCAGGTCTAAGGACTATACTCTATAGTCGTAGATGAGAACCTCTTATGACACAGATATTAATATCTTGTAGAGTTCTCATCAGCCGGTCATGTCCGGTCATATGCTCCCCTACATATACCTATGTGTCGACTTTGATGCCGCGCATCTATGACCCATGAAACTTGGTCATAAGTCTCAACACACTCTAGTCTCAAGTGGTTGTTGGTGTTCCAATTTCAACAACCTTCGACTATGGACACTCTGATTTATGTCATTTTGTTAAATATAGGGTTTCATGATCAAGTCTTTCTCATGTACTTCGATGGCCTATATATAATGACATGAATCATTTTGGAACGATTATTTATATCACAGTTAAAATAATCCAGAAATCATAAATTTCATAAACATAAAATATTATGTTTACATGAACCTTTCAAAACAACTAAATAAAACCCTTTACAAACTCCCACTGAAATTAAGACTACATCTTAATTTCACTTATCCTACAGCTACAGTCCGCGACTCGTGCTTAGCCCTAAGGAGTGGCTTTGTTAATAGATTAGCAATGTTCTCATTCGTTGAAACTTGCTGATCTACTTAACACCTCTGTCATTTATCTCACGGAATAGGTTATACCTACCCTCAAGGTGTTTGGACCTCTGATGTGCAG
Source organism: Orychophragmus violaceus (assembly GCA_030180135.1). Taxonomy (NCBI): domain Eukaryota; kingdom Viridiplantae; phylum Streptophyta; class Magnoliopsida; order Brassicales; family Brassicaceae; genus Orychophragmus; species Orychophragmus violaceus. The sequence continues at coordinate 28,198,670 of CM058231.1, read as the reverse complement.
CTAGCCTCAACTATGCTAGGAATCACATCAAGTTCAGTGATGAACTCTTCTTTCCAAACAACCTCTTTCGCCGCTACCCAAGCTGCGAAATGTTCAGCTTAAGTCATGGAGTCAGCAACAGTGCCTTGCACCGCCAGACAGACACAAGATATAACCGGACTGTGACCGGAAATCATCTTTGTCTGTTGGAAACTTGCCTTTCAGACTCTACCGACTTGTAGCACCTCACTTTCTCCGTAAATCAAGAACTTATCCTAAGTATTTTCCAAATACTTGAGGATATTCATTACGTCTATCCAGTGATTCTTTGCTGGATTTGACTGGTCTTTACTTGTCTTTCTTAATATTAAAGCAACATCAAAATAAGTACGTGTCATGGCATACATGATAGATCCAATTGCCGACGCATATGGAATCTCATCCATGCATTCAAGCTCAGCAGATATCGTAGGACACTGTTTCTTGCTTAACGTAATGCCATGTGACATTGGCATAAAACCCTTCTTGGAATGCTGAAAACGTGTAGGACATTGTCCTATCAGCTCTTTTGGATCTTCATCTTTAGATCCAAAATCCAAGAACATATGTGGCTTTACCCATGTCAATCATAAAACAACTCCCAAGCCAGTCCTTTACCGACTGCAGCATTGGAACGTTATTTCCGAGAATCAGTATGTCATCGACATACACTATGAGAAATGCAACATCGCTCCCACTTATCTATTAGTAAACGCACAGTTCCACTTCGTTCCTGTTCAAGTCAAAACCTTGACTACTTCATCATAACAAAGATTCCAACTCCGATATGCTTGCTTCTATCCATGAATGGATCGATGAAGCTAACTTACATACAGTATAATTTTTCGGAGTCCGGGCTCACTTTCGCTTCTGTGAATTTCGCAGGTTCGTCACTTTCAATGATCATCAGATCATGGCAATTAATCACGAGAAATCACTCTCGGATTAGTGACGGATTCATTCAGATCTGCGAACTTCAGGCTCTACAGGTGTAGATTCTACAGAAATCTGTAAATCCATCCGCTGCTCTCCCTCAATAGGTTGAGCAGCCTCCTGTATTTCTCGAATTTCTTCGAGTTATACTTTTACTCCCACTGTTCTTCTTGGAAAGAAACTTTCCTTTTAGAAAACAGAATTCCGAACAACCTAACTTCGTTTTCGGAATGGACATAAAAAGTAACAAGCCGTGGTTTTCTTAGGACAACCAGCGAAGTAGCACAACTACAAATACTCAGTATAGACGAATTTGGATCATTTCCAGTCCACATTTATGTGGTGTCTTTCAACTGATATTGGTGGAACTATTTCAGCGCAAACTTAGATATTTCTAGAGCGTTATTCTTAAAGAATATCATGGAAGATTCGTGTGACTCATCTTTAATCATTTCTAATAAGATCTGATTCTTTCTCACAGAAACACCTCCAGGTTTTCAGGAGAAATGAGCTGTGAAACGATTTTACACTCATTCAGATGATCACACCATCAATGACTTAAGTATTCTCACTCGTGATCTAATCCAGAGTCTCAATACTTCTGTCATTCAGATTCTATACCTCATTCAGGAACTCTTTCGACCATTTCAAAGAATTTCGACTCGTGTCTCATCAAATGAACACAGTCATACTCACTGAAGTAATCAGTAAAGATAATGAAGTACAGGAAATTTTCTCTGGCATTACTGCTCATCGGGCCACATACATGAGTATGTTCAAGGTCCAATAAGCCTTTGGGCCTTTCTCTAGCTCGGCTAAAATGGGCCCTTTGTCTTTTGGTCCAGTAAGCAGAATTCAAGTCTCATAAGATATCCAATCAAATGAGCCCAAAAGTCCATAACTATGGGATTTCTGAATCCGACTCACTCTATGTGACCAAAACATTTTCGCCAAGAAAAATCAGGTTTAATTCATCAGATTTAAACCAATTCGGTATTTATGTTACATTTAGGCACTCTTTGGTTTAAGATATAAAACCCATTCCTTGAATAGGGTGCTACAATTAATATTTCATTAAGATCAAAAGAACAAAACTTGTCTTTTATCAAAATGAAAAACATTCAAATTCTTACAAGAAAATGAAAGACAACTCTGCTTAAAGCAGGTACATTGTAGCAATTACTTAATACAAAACCAAGCCTCAAAGGCATCTACAAGTGAGAACCCTACGGCTGAGGCAGCATCCATAGCTCCTTCCAGACATGCAGTTCCACTTGTCCTTCCTTCAACGTTCTATTGTTGCTTAGGCTCTGCATATTATAACAAATATCAGTGCTACAACCAGTATCCAATACCTATAAGGTAGAACTTGAAGTAATAACATGAATACCTGAGGAAGTAGTCTCATACATCACCTTCAACTCCTCATAATCTTCCATGAATTTAATGCAATCTCTCTTCCAATGCCCAGCCTCTTTACAGTAGCAGCACTTACCAACGTAAGATGTATCTGACTCGGGCTCAGAAGACACAGGCTTGCCATGATTCAAAATCTGGACAACTTTGTCTTCACCCTTGTCAGCACTAGGTTTAGAAAACCTACCCTTCTCCATTATGAGATTATACAGGGTACTCTTCACGTTTGGCTCAACTGTCTTGAGCATATCATGCAGTTCAGTCAGCGTCTTCGTTAAGCCTTTCTTGATATAGTTCCTTTTGAACTTATCATAGCTTGACGGCAGTGACTGCAGAATGATCTCAGTTGCCAATTTTTGGCTAACTGGATAATCCAGTTTCCTCAGGTTATCAATGTAACCCATCATTTTACTGACATGAGGACTCACTGGATGATCATTTGGTAGCTTGCAGCTAGTGAGAGACTTAACCAACTGGTATCTCTCCACTCTTACCTGCTCCTGAAATTTAAATTTCAGGCTGCTGATCATCTCTATTGGCGACTCCATGTTCTCATATTGCTTAAGCAAATCTGAGTCCATGGTAGCCAATATCAGACCACGCACATCTACCGCATCATTATAATGCTTATTCCAAGCATCATATACTGCATGAGAGGCATTGGACCCGATCCTCACGGGGAGAGCTCTCTCAAGGACATAGTCCTTTCTCTCCTGCCTGAGGACTAGCCTCAGGTTCCGCGACCAAGTCAAGAAATTTGATCCGTTCAGTTTGTCCATTTTAAGGACAGACCGGATCGAGAAAGTGTTTTGATTGTTTGTGCTAGTCATAACTGAAATTTAGAGATAAATAGAGTTTTAGTTATTTAGTTCATAAAAGAGTAATCTTAATAACTTATAAGAAAACTCGCATTGCATTCAAAATTTCTTTGTTTAACCTCATAAGAATGCAATGATTCCGAGACCCATGTTCAACTACAACCAAAGTGGGCCACTGGCCGTCACCCGGAATTAGCTTTACTTGGTAAGCATGCACACAGCTAGTTATATCCATATAACTCTCGGTTGTGGATTGGGCCCAAGGCCCAATTCACCAGATGTCTCAAGGCCCGGGACTCCCGATGGCCCAGTCAAGGAAACCAATCTCTTACAGCCAAATAATCACTAAAGTCTGGGACTCCCAATGAAATTAGTGACTATATACTACTTTACTTATGCAAAAACAGACACCTCACACTGTAAGCCATATCTGTAATTGAATAAGCGTTAAGTAGCTGACAAGATTGGGCAAGACATCCAAGCTTGATATTGGTTTTGAGGATTTTAGGTTTTGTTTCCAAAAATAGAAGATTACTATTTTGGGAAACTTACTTATTTTAGAAACTTTCTAAATCTAGAAACATGCTAAAAATAGAAATTTCTAATTTAATATTTTATTAAAGTTTTCGGTTGGGTCACAAATTATAGGCCCAATTCTTGGCCCAAGACCACATAATTCCAATTGGCCCAATAATTTGACATAACCGAGTCGGTTCATTAATTCTGGTCCAAGACCAAATTAACTACTAAATCCAACTGGTTATTTACTAAACCAGACCAGCTCTAAATTATTTGGTCCAACCAAATCAAACTTAGACCAGCCTTCGGTTTAGGTTAAAATTCAATTTTTGAATTTAAATCCGGTTTAACCAGAAATTAAATAATACCAATTGTATTAAATAATTTCCAGCAAACCGCGATTTGGGTTAACCGCTTGAACCACCAATTAAATTGGATCGGTTCGGTTAAGTCTAAAACCGGGAAGAAACACCTTGTGTTTTAGCCAATTTTGACCTAACTTGCGGTTTAAGCTAAAGCTGACAATGAACCACAATCGGTTTGATCGGTTCATTGTCGCGGGTTTGGGAAGAATGAACCGCGAAGCTCGGCTGAACCGATTGGCTACTCGCGGACCGTATGCCTCGCCAGCATATCGATCGATATCACGCTCCTGCGTCGATCGATACTCGCGTGCATCAGCTCGTTGCGATCGGGTCATCGGGACAGCGAGAAGCAATCGATCCGATTCATATCGATCGATATCTCGCTCCCTCGTCGATCGACACGGGCGATCACATCGCATACCGATGGGTTTCAATCGGATCATGCGATTTACTTTTTAGGTTTTCAAGTTTTCTAATCAAATTTCTTTACAAAAATTCGATTCTAAACATTAAAACAACCTAAATTTGATCCAAACAGCAAAAACCTAATGACCTAGGCTCTGATACCACTGAAGGATTATGTGTGTTCATTGGTGTAATTATCAGATTACAACCTAACATAATCATCTAGGATCTAGGTGATTTGCAGATGAATCATAAACAGATCAGGATCATTACCTTATGATTGCAGCGGATTGATCAAGGGAATATCGAGATCTGCAAGAGCTGATGATTACCGGCTCCTCCTAGGTATCCACACGCTTACAAGCTACTGGATCAGGCTGCTAGACCAAGCTGGAACAACAGAGAGAGAGGAGGACGGCCAGACCTGAAAATCGCAGACTACTAGGCTAAGTGGCGCCTCCTCTTCCTTATATGGGCCCAAGTAATTAAACTAATGGCTTATTAGGCTATTGGCCCCAAGACCCAAATCAGACAAAAAGACTGTATTTTGTCTGGCCCAATTCTCTGTACAAATACAGTAAATGCCTTGCATCTTACCGTATTAATTCCATTTAACTTTCCCGTTAGCTATGGTGTATGACCCTTTGGGATCATACAATACTGGTAATAAGTCCTAAACTTATAGATCAAGAGCGGGCTCTAGCAAGTCATCATGATCACCCAGTATTTATGACTTATGTCTGATCTCGACACTTATCATACTTTCTAGAGATAGCACAGTAGATTTCAGGACATTCCCAACAAAATCACCATTGGATTTCTCCTTGGTTTTCTGAACAGACACATCCGAAATAAACTTGTGGTTGTCCTTTGAAATGCGAGGAAGAGACTGCCTAGGTTGTATAATCGCCACAGAGGAATTCTGTTTAGATTTATTACCACCCAGTTGTTGATCTTCCACTACTTCCTTTGTTTGTTCCTCAGTTGATATCCCTATTTCCTCCTACTGAGGGAGTCCATTCTTCTCTGCGCAAACCTCCTCGACATCATGCTCTTGACCCGTAGCTTCCTCTCCATCATCTTCAGGAATGCTCAAGATATCGAAACGTGATCTAGTTAGTATCGAGGCTTGCCCATATTCATAACCCTGCTTCTTATGTTTTGGAGTTTTCATAGTTTCGTTGGGCTCAACCATTCTCCCTCCTCAACATCTTCCGACTGATTCGCATTGTTACTTATTTCCATATCATGTTCCTTAGTTTGCTCCTCACTCTGCAGATTCACGTTGGCTGAAGTGTCCTTTGCAGCTATTGTCTGATCCTCATTTGAAACCTCATCATGCGCCTCTTTTTGACCCTCCTTCTGGCCCTCAACTAGTTCCTTATTGGTCTCTGTTATGATCGTATTTGGCAGAACCTCATGTGTGGAATCTGCTAATATCTTGTCATCTCTTTGGCTTTTGTTTACCAAGCACACCTTTGCAAGGTGTCCCCACTTCTCACAGATTGTGCATTTTGAAGGCAACCACGGATATGAGTAATCTACTCGAGTTACTTTGCCTTGAATGGTGAAATTCAGTGAGCGTGGAAGCTCCTTAGTAAGGTCTGCCTTTACGAACATCTTAGCGACTTTGAAGTCAAGACATTGTTCAGTTTCTGGATGCATACGGACTGGAACACCGACAGGGCTAGAGGTAAAGCTGAGACCCTTCCAAGAGAACATGTCCATAGGAACATTGCGCATATGCACCCACATCGGGATTGACTTTAGTTCCGCCTGAGTCTCCACAATGTTTGGCGTCTATTTTGACATGACCACCGGTATATCTGCGAGATTCCACATCCCACGTCGCAGAACTCTACCCCGGATGGCCGGATTGCTGATTCGAAATTTCATTGTGGTTGAGTTCATCACATATACGTCAATCTGCTAACTCTTGTCACCCAAGGCCCAGATTTTATTGACGATCGCGTGAATCTTAGCAATATGCGGGGATGTTGCTAGGAAACGACCTATAAGAAAATCCTCCCAAAGCGGTGAGGCATCTTGTAGCACATCATCTGGAACAACGCATGATCCTACTCCCTCATGCATCGTGACTTCGACATCATACTTAGTAAGTTGTCGTTGATTTTGGACAATGTTTGCCCAAGAAGTTGCTGACTTTGGCTTGTTGATTGGAGATGGAGGTTGAGATGGGGACTGTGAGCCCTCGTCGGAGGTAGCCGTGGCGGCCAAGTCCCTCATCGGAGGTTGTTTGGCGGCGCCGGCTGCCAGACTTGGGGAGGAAGAAGACCAAAACCCTAATCACCCTAACAATCGCACCCAGAGCTGAACGCAGCGTTTTAGTCCGTATCTTTGTTTATCGTTGGTATTAACTCCAAAAACCCAATTCTTGTTCATCATTTAAACTTTGTTTTATGTTCTTCACTAAATAGTAATCTCTTTAGGCTCTCATTCTCTTTTATTCAGTGTTGTCTTCTTAATTCTAACATAGTATCAAAGCTCTTATCTCTGATTTTCCAACACACACTTCATATGTTCATGCATGAGTGTTAAATTCCAACACTATCCTCTCCATCTCTTTGAGAAAATCTCTATTGTCACCCAAGTCTTCTCGAATAGTTCGTTGTTTTATAGATGGAACCACTATAACCGAGCAAAAAGTCTGTAATTACTGAGCCTCTTCTTTTGAGAGCTGTCAAAGGTGAAGTTGTTGAAAGACCTTTGGTTTGGCTTATGAGACAAGCTGGGAGGTACATGAAGAGTTATCAAACTCTCGGTGAGAAATGGCGTTGTTTCAAAGATAGATCAGAGAGTGTGGATCTCGTGGTGGAAATTTATCTGCAACCGTGAAAGGTGTTCAAGCAAGATGGGATGATTTTTATTTCAGACATTCTCAATCCTTTGTTTGGAATGAAAACGAAAAAAAAAATAAGACTCGAGGAGAAGAAGCTCAAGCAACTTGCATACTCTCAGATTCTACCGTACCATGGCTGACGAATCCACAGCTAGAAAAAGCGCCGCTTTCTCTTTTGGTGACTTCAACTTGCATACTCTCAGATTCACTGAAGGGAATCGATGTAGCTCCAACCATTCACGTCCTCTTCTCCAACTTTTCCATTGCTCACACGTTTCTTAGCGGCGAACGCAAAAAACAAGGTATGGCTAAAACCATGTAGTTTCTTTATGGGAACAATGTGTTGAAAGGATAATTAGAGAGGATTACTGAAAAGGTTCCTAGAGATGGAGTTTTTTAATGGTCTGGAATTGAGAAGGTATTATGAAATAAGACTAATATTGGGTTTGATATGGCTGTTGAGAGGCTTTTCTGCCGATTGGTGGAACTAACCCTACGACTTTGGTTTATTCGGGTAGTTCAATTGCGGGGTAGTTTGGTTTTTTCAAATTTGTGTCGAATTAAACCGAATAAAAGTTCGGTTTGTTTCGGTTTAGTTTTTGGTTAATTAGTTTTTGAAAATTGTGTTGAAGTGAACCGAAGATTTCATCATTTAAATTTGGTTAAAAGTAGAATAATTTTGGTTATTTTGGTTATTTCGACAATTTCGGTTAGTTTAGTTCAAAATTTTGGATATGGTTTGATTTAGTTTGGTTTTTTAAATTTTTGTTTTTAAAAATAAGCTGAAATAACCGAAATCCGAACCAACAGAACCGAAAACTGATTTTTATATTAAAAAAACATCTACCAAACTGAACCAAATTTAAATGGAAAACCAAAAATTTTGGTTTGGTACGGTTCGGTTCAAAATCCAGCTCTATATGGAACGTTGAGTGCGTTGGATCTAGGTTTGAGATACTTGTGTTAGTGGAAACAAGTTTCAGTTGCTGGAACATGAAAGGTGTTGTTGCAACAAGCAAGCAAGTGTTGTGGTGAATGGTTAGAAAGCATATAGTTAATTGGGTCGTTTTATTATGTGTGATGGGAGAGTTTTTGTTTGTCACGAGACTGATCGGGCAATAACACAAGTAAAAGAAACTCAGATTCTGGTGAGAAATAGGTTACAAATACCTTGAATGAGATCAACTAACCTCTCTAAGTTTAAGAAAACTTCTATGTGAACCATGCGATATTCCTGGAATGAATTTGAATAATTTTCACACTAATGTTTGTTTTCCTTGGTGAAGAAAGTCATTTTTCTACAGGATTGCAATTCTAGCTATAACTACTCATGCTTCTGTCAAAGTCATCTTCATTTGTGCTTCCAAACTTAGCTTAATTGTGTTCATCCTATGCTAAATTTGTGGGGAAATATTAGAGTATAAATCCAATCTATTTAAGAAGCCCAAACTGATGTCTTAAGAGAAGGCTTTAAACTATGGTATTAGGGTTTCTAACAAATAATTTTTATATATGTATATGGTTATGTAGTGAACAAGAGAGTAACCAAAGATTGCCGGAGGAACTTATCTTTTAATCATTTTATAAAATATATAAAAATCTATTTTTTTTAAAGACAACTTAAAGCTTAGTCCTTTTCTTTCTCATTTCCAAAATAAAATTATATTGAGCTATCAACTTCAATTTTGTTTTCTATCAATGAAGCCAAAGTTTGCTCACATTAATGACTGATAGAATTTAAGAGTATTAAGAAAATTAGAGAGAGAGATTAGAGAGAATGTGGAGAGAAAAGGTTTCCAAAGTGTATATGTGATCTTGGTCAAGATACATCTCTTTATAGAGTTATAAAGTGAAAATAATCAGGTTTAAATCTTGAAAAAGAGCCGTTGGGGAATCAGAGATGTTGGGGAGAGGATATAGTTTAATTAAATTAAGTCTAGACTTCACCTTTCCTCTCGAGACTTCACTATTCCTCTCCAGACTCACTCTTCCACTCCAAACTTCACTTCATTTAGATAGACTTGGTCAATATTCCCCCTCAAGCTTAGCGGTAGAGACAAGAAGAAGGCTAAGCTTGGAAACTTAATATCATCATCTCATTAATAAGCTTACTATAGAAAACCACTTGGGATAAACTAAGTTAAGGGAAAAAGAGTGTGAAGTGAAGTCCATGGATTAGGGAACTTGAGATCAATGGTGTGTAAGGTCCACAAGTCCTAGTTTTCCATATATGTTGTTGCAAACTTTCAGACTTGCGGCCTTTGTGAAAATATCTACCAATTGGTCTTCACTCTTTGTGTAACATGGCAAGATAACTCTTTCTTCAATCTTCTCACGAACCTTGTGGCAATCAATCTCAATCTGCTTGGTTCTTTCATGGAACACCGAGTTAGTGGCAATGTGTATCGTGGCTTGGTTATACAATTTCATGGTGATCAGTCCTTCTTGCTCAATACCAAAGTCTTTAAGAAAAGATTTGAGCCAAGTCAATTCACTAGTTAGCTTTCTCATAGTCTATATTCCGCTTCCGCACTTGAGCAAGATACAAAATTTTGCTTCTTTGTCTTCCAAGTCACAAAATTTCCCCCAATGAAGGTGCTATAACCGGTTGTAGACTTTCGATCTATTCTATTACCATCCCAATCCGCATCACAATACCCAATAATCTCGGTGTTACCATTCGTTCCCAAACGTATACCTTGGCTGGGGCTCCCTTTGAGATATCTAAGTATCCTTTCCACCATATACCACTGATATACTATGGGTTCTTGCATGTGTTGACTCACTTGGTTGACTGCAAAACATATATTTGGCCTTGTAAGGGTGAGATATATCAATTTTCCAACAAGTATTCTATATCGAGAGACATTCTTAAACTTCTCATCCGGTTTCTCCCCCCCCCCTTTTTGTTGACCTTGTAGCCATCTTCAAGTGGTTTCTTGGCTGGTTTTGAGCCATGTTTCCCCGTTTCACTCAAGAGATCAAGTGTGTATTTCCTTTGAGAAAGGAACAAACCATTCGGTGATCTACACACTTCAAGCCCAAGAAAATACTTCAAGTCTCCAAGATCATTGATATCAAATATAGTGTTGAGGAAGACCTTGGTGAATTGGATACCCTCTTTATCATCACCGGTTATGATAAGGTCATCTACATACACAAGAACCACAACAAAGCCTTTGTCCCTTTTTATAGTGAACAAGGTGTGATCCGAATGAGATTTTCTAAAGCCATGATTAGTGAGTGTAGAGCTAAGCAAACAATTGGATACCCTCTTTGTACCATGCTCTTGGGGATTTCTTCAATCCATATATAGCCTTCCTTAATCTCAAGACTTGGCCGGATGCGCAAAGGTCTTTAAGACCGGGTGGAGGTGTCATGTATACTTCTTCTTCAAGTTCCCCTTGAAGAAATGCATTCTTTACATCCAGTTTTCAAAGGTCCCAAGACAAGTTGGTAGCCAAGGATAGAAATGTTGGGAATGTCCTGAAATCTATTGTACTTGCTCTAAGTGATAGTTGTATTGTCGAGATGAGACAATCATATAATACTAGGTAGTCATAATGCTTTGCTAGAAGCCACTTATGATCAATGAGTTTAGAACTCATTGCTAGTGTTATGTGATCCTACAGGGTCACACACCTAAGCAAACTGGACGTAAAAGACGAGGTTGATCATTAATGTAATGATCTAGTGAATGCATATTTGATATGCATTCGATATCAATGTTCTGGGACTGCATCGATCGATGCATATAGTGCAACGATCGATGCACTCGCGGATTAATCAGATTAATTCGGTTAATCGTTGGTTAATTCCGTCATGGTTTAATTCGACATATATAAGATATATGGTCGACCTAAACTGATCCCCAACCTAATTCACAGCCACCAGAACTTGAGTAGAAACCTCTGAAGAGATTGGATCTCTATAGGCACTAGCATCCCTGCTGTTCAGTTTGTGTGCGTGTGGATACCAGTAGAGGCGCAGCATTTGAGGCGCTTCGTGATCTCGATTATCTGTTAATAATTCCGCTGCAAATCACAAGGTAATCTCGAGATCTGATAGATTCGATTACATGAACCCTAGATCCTAGGCTTGGAATTCAGACCAGGGTTGCCTAATTGGATTAGGAACTGCTAGAAATTCCTTCAGTGGTATCAGAGCTTTAGGGTTCCATTGAATCTGTAGCATGTTGATTAGATTGGTTGAATCTGGATCTCTGTATGGTTGATACAAACTTGCTAAAATTCGTTTTCATGAAAAACCTAGTTTAGGGTTTGTTTGAAAAACGTCTTAGGGTTTTTCGCATAGTGTCGATCGTTGCCAATCCGGCATCGATCGACACAGGGAGAAAACCCGAATAAAATTTAGGGTTTTTCGCATGGTGTCGATCGATGCCAATCCGGCATCGATCGATGCAGGGCGAAAACCCGAATAAACCTTAGTTTTCGCCTAGTGTCGATCGACACAAGCGTTGCATCGATCGACACAAACCTCGCGAGATTGATGAATCGGTTCAATTGGATTGGACCGGTTATCGAGCTTGGTTAATGATGGTTGAAAAACTGTGAATGGTTTAATTGCGATTGGTTTGATCAAGTTGGTATCGATCGATGCTAATGTAGCATCGATCGACACTGACTGATATTCAAAACCGGATCAATTGGATTGATCGGTTATCGCGGATTGCTTTTGGTTATTCTGTGTCAGTAAACACTATAGTAGTGTCGGTCGACATCAGAATCGATGATTAGGTTATGGAACCTGAAATCACAGAACCAAAGCAATATAAATCAATTAATTATAAGAATTAAAACATAATAAAACTGAACGTTTTAAATGGTTCCGTTCCTCAACCTAATATCAAGTGATACTTGATGTCTTTCCAATCTTGTCAACTGTCAAGACCCATTTAATTGTGCGATAGACTTGCAGTGCAAGATGTCCACAATTTCATGAGTAAGACAGGAAGTAATCGTGTTGATGGGCTTGCAGTGCAAGGCATCAACAATTACATGACTGAAGAGATTGGTTTACTTGACTGGGCTATCAAAATCGTTTTGGGCCTGGAGACATCAGGTGGATTGGGCATGAGATGTCAATCCACAACCAAGAGTTATATTGGATATAACTAGCAAAGTTGTTGCTTACCTAGATAGCTAAAATTTGGGTGCTAGCCAGTGGCTCACTCAAGTTTAGTGAAGTATGGGTCTTGGATCATTATATTCATCTGAGGAAACATTGTTTGAATATAATGCGAGTTTTCTTAATAGTTAAGACTTCTCATTTCTTGAACATCATAACTAAACCTCCCTTGTTTTCCCAGCTATGTCTAGCACAAACCATCGTAACAATTTCTCCCTGCGATCCGTCCTTGAGAAGGACAAGTTAAATGGATCAAACTTTCTTGAATGGTATCGGAACTTGAGAATTGTTCTCAAACAGGAGAAAAAGAACTATGTCCTTGAGAAAGTTCTCCCCAAGAAGTACCGAGCAAATGCCTGGCAGTCAGATAAGGATGCCTGGGATAAGCATTCTAATGATGCGGTGGATGTGAGTTGTCTCATGTTGGCTACCATGAACTCGGAATTGCAGAAGCAATATGAGTACGTGGAGTCGCCAATACAGATGATCACTGGCCTGAAAAGTATGTTTCAGGAGCAGGCACGAACTCAGAGATACCAGACGGTTAGATCTCTGATTGAGTGCAAGCTACCAAAGGGCGAACCAGTTAGTCCTCATGTCATTAAGATGATGGGTTATATTGATAACCTGGGGAAACTGGATTGTCCCATTAGCCAAGAGTTGGCTACTGACATCATTCTACAGTCACTGCCGTCAAGCTATGATCAATTTGTTATGAACTATAACATGAACAACTTGACAAAGACGTTGACTGAATTGCATGGGATGCTTAAGACTGCTGAACCTAACATCAAGAAGGACACCCCAGATGTCCTTATGGTACAAAAGGGTAAAAGGTTTAAGAAACTTGGTAATAACAAAGGTGATGGCAAGACGAGCTCGATTGTGAATCCAAGCGAGTCTGGCCATGCTCCTAAGGTTAAAACCAGTCCTTCTGAAGATGTTAAGTGCCGTTATTGTAACGGTTATGGGCATTTGAAAAGAAACTGCAATAAATTCTTGGAAGATTATGAGAAGCTGAAGAAGACGTACGAGACTTCTTCTTCAGGTATTATGTTGTGGAAGTAAATGTTACTTCTTATAGTCCTACTTATTGGGTATTTGATACCAGCTGTGGTACTCATATTTTGTGAAAATATGCAGGGCCTGAGCAAAAGTAGGATTATGGAGAAAGGACAAGTGGATCTACGCATGGAAATGGAGCAAGAGTTGCTGCATTAGCCGTAGGAGTATTTCATTTTTTTTTCTGTTATGGCATGTTTTGAACTTAAACTGCTACTATGTAACTGCTGTGAGCAGACAGATTATTTCTAATCCTTGTTTGGATATGGAAGGATATCAGTTCTCAAATCAAGAATAAGTGTTATTCATTTGATTACAGTGATATATTTTATAGTAGCAATCCATTAGAGAATGTAATTTATGTTCTAAATCAGAATGTGCCTAACTATAACATTAATACCAAGAGATTCAAGTCAAATGATACGAATCAAACTTCTTTCTAGCATTGTCGTTTTGGGCCAAATAAATGAGAAACAGATTCAGAAGCTCCATAGTGATGGGCTTTTGGGCTCATTTGATTATGAATCATAATGAGTAAAGTGAATCTTGTTTATTGGAAAACGACAGAGGCCCCTTTCAACAAAGGTAGTGTCGATCGATGCATGTATGCAACGATCGATACAGGTTGCGAACGAACGGATAAAATGAATGGGCCAGAGGATTATTGGGCTTTATACATACGGATGTACATGGCACGATAAGCGCAAATGCTAGAGGAAATTTTCAGTGCTTCATTACCTTTACTGATATTTTTAGAAGGTACGGTTATGCCTTATTTATAAGGCATAAGTCAGAATCTTTGAAAAGTTCAAAGAGTTCCAAAATGAAGTACATAATCAATTTGGCAAATGTATTAAACCTCTACGATGAGATCATGGAGGTGAATACTTAGGTCAAGAATTTAGTGATCATCTGAGAGATTGTGAAAGTGTTTCACAATTCACTCCTCCTGTATCGGACTTTATTAGATATGGTTCGATCAATAATGAGTCACCTAGATCTTCCATTATCCTTCTAAGAATGCGCTCAAGGAACGTCTGCGTTTACAATAAATAGAGTTCCATCAAAATCAGTCACAAAGATACCACATGAGATGTGGAATGGAAATGTTTCTGATTTATCCATCATGAAGATTTGGAGTTGCGAGACTTATATAAAACGTTTAATCTCTGATAAGCTCACACCCAAATCTGATAAATGCTGCTTCATTGGTTGTCCTAACAAAACCAAGGCATGTTACTTTTACAACCAGTTCGAGAACAAATTGTTTGTTGCTCGGAACAATGTTTTCTTGAGAAAGATTTTTTTTCCAAGAAGAACAGTGGGAGTAAAAGTACAACTCGAAGAAATTCGAAAGTCACAGGAGACTGCTAAACCTGATGAGGAAGAGCAGCAGTTGGATCTACAAAGAGTTGTAGGACCTGCAACTGTGGTGCCTGAGGTTTGCAGGGATCTGGTGAATGTATATTTGATATACATTCAAATGCGAGTTTCTGAAGAAGTGTTGATCGACACAAAAGTTGCATCGATCGACACAGATCGCGAACCAAATGTTGATTTTGGTTTATGACTTAATTAACTACGGTTTAAATCTTGGTTAATTAGGTCGTGGTAAAAGTATACATATGAGATATGTGTGCGTGACTTTTACAGAAAACTGAAGCTCGCAGATCCAAAAGGATCCGTCACGAACCCGAAAAATGTGGATTTCTCGTAACCAATTGCCATGATCTATTGATCATTGAAAGTGACGGGCCTGCGAATTTTGAAGAAGCATTGGTGGGCCTCGACTCCGAAAATGGCTAAAAGCC
This sequence comes from Orychophragmus violaceus, assembly GCA_030180135.1. NCBI lineage: Eukaryota > Viridiplantae > Streptophyta > Magnoliopsida > Brassicales > Brassicaceae > Orychophragmus > Orychophragmus violaceus. Next base: position 28,183,315 of record CM058231.1, on the reverse strand, counting down.
ACTGCCGCCACTCATAATGGTTATGATAAGAGGCAGATGGATGTGAAAACAGTTTTCCTTAATGGAACTCTGGATAGGGATGTGTACGTGACACAACCTTAAATTTTCATTGATCCAAATGAAACTAGGAATGTATGCAAGCTTCATCGATCCATTTATGGATTGAAGCAAGCATCTCGGAGTTGGAATCTTCGTTTTGATAAAGTAATCAAAAGGTTTGATTTTATCAGAAATGAAGAGGAACCGAATGTTTACAAGATGACTAGTGGGAGCGCAGTTTCATTTCTGGTATTGTATGTTAACATACCACTTCTCGGAAATGAAGTTCCATTGTTTCAGTCTGTTAAGACTTGATTCGAAAGTTGTTTTTTCGATAAAATTATGGGAGAAACCGTATACATTCTTGGAATAAGAATCTATAGAGATAGAATGGATAAGCTAATTGGATTGTGTCAAGATACTTATAGCGATAAGGCCTTGCACATGTCCAATATGCAGGATTCCAAGAAGGGCTGCGTGCAAATGACTCTTGGTAGTACTCTTAGCAAGACGTAGTGTCTTTCGACACACGCTGAGCAAGAGCGAATAAGGGTCAGACTACTGCTAAAGGCATTAGATGTCTTAAGATGTGATCTTAATTTTAGTGGGAGTCATTGTTATTAATTTTAGTTATGATATGATGTTCGTATAAACATAATCTGATTATGTTATTGAAATCTGATATCTGTATTATTTAATAATGGTTATTAAATAATAGTCCCAAAGTAATTTATGACATTTTATAGGTAATCAAGTATGTGACTTGATCATGAAACCCTATATGTAATAAATGACATAAATTATGTTGGTCCCTGGTCGAGGTTGTTAAAGTGGGACATTAACAATCGCGTGAGACTAGTATGTGAGGTGACTGATGACTAAGTTTCATGGAGTCATTAATAAGAGTATTAAAGTCAATCACATAGATATGTGTTGGAGAACACAGGATCGGACATGACCCACTGATGAGAACTCTACGGGATAGTTATATAAGTGTCATGAGAGTTTTCATTACGACTATAGAGTATAGTCCTTAGACCTGAGTTCATCATGTTTTCTTACATGTGAATTGGTCCGCTTTAACCTTGTCAAACGTCAGCCGTAACTAGTGACTATAAAGGCATTGATTGGGCGTATCATGAAGCGTGTGAAGAGACAGAGATGGAACAAGATGGGATTTGTCCCTCCTATATAACAGGAGATAAATATCTCAGGGCCCATCGAAGATTTGCTACTGAGAAATGTGTGGCCACACTCAAACGAGGTGATTGTCAGTCGTTTGTCTTGTCAGTATAAATCGGAGTTCGATGAACATGATCTTGGCTCAATAAGGATGACACGGTTCTTGCCTTATGCTAGATCGAGATATAGTGACGAAGGGATTGAAGGAATAGATGATTCCAGTACAAGTGGGAGATTGTTGGGAATGTCCTGAAATCTATTGTACTTGCTCTAAGTGATAGTTGTATTGTCGAGATTAGACAATCATATAATACTAGGTAGTCATAATGCTTTGCTAGAAGCCACTTATGATCAATGAGTTTAGAACTCATTGCTAGTGTTATGTGATCCTACAGGGTCACACACCTAAGCAAACTGGACGTAAAAGACGAGGTTGATCATTAATGTAATGATCTAGTGAATGCATATTTGATATGCATTCGATATCAATGTTCTGGGACTTCATCGATCGATGCATATAGTGCAACGATCGATGCACTCGCGGATTAATCAGATTAATTCAGTTAATCGTTGGTTAATTCCGTCATGGTTTAAGTCGAAATATATAAGATATATGGTCGACCTAAACTGATCCACAACCTAATTCACAGCCACCAGAACTTGAGTAGAAACCTCTGAAGAGATTGGATCTCTATAGGCACTAGCATCCCTACTGTTCAGTTTGTGTGCGTGTGGATACCAGTAGAGGTGCAGCATTTGAGGCGCTTCGTGATCTCGATTATCTGTTAATACTTCCGCTGCAAATCACCAAGTAATCTCGAGATCTGATAGATTGGATTACATGAACCCTAGATCCTAGGCTTGGAATTCAGACCAGGGTTGCCTAATTGGATTAGGAACTGCTAGAAATTCCTTCAAGAAATACTCTCACGGTGTGTAGCAAATGTGTCTATGTGGTCTTCTCCATATGTTTGGGTGAAACCTATAGCCACCAAGTGTGCCTTGTACCTCTCTATATCACCACTAATCTTGTACTTGATGGTGAATACCCACTTGGAACTAACCGCCTTTTTTCTTTTGGAAGATCTTCTACATCCCAAGTGTGGTTCATTTTCATAGCTCCCCTTTCATCGCCAATTGCATCAACCCAAACCTTCTCATCTCTATCCTCTTCATAAGTCTTGGGAACTCGATTTTTTCCAATCTTCCCAAGAAATGCTTGATGAGTGGGTGGTAAAAGGGCAATAGAACAAATAGCTTGAATTGGGTGAGCCACAATTTCATTATTGTAATATACCCGATTATCCACCCATTTGGAGGGAACCTTGGGCCTATTTCTTCTTCTAAGTGGTTGAACTGAAGGAGCTTGGGCCAATTCTAACAGTTTCAGAATTCCACAAGTTCTAAGCCTAGGATCTGGGTTTGAGTAATTGAATCCTTACCGTTGGATCTCGTGTTTACCTGGAGATTAGCAACGGAATAATGAACAGGTAAGTGAGATCGAGAGCGCCTCAGATGCTGCGCCTCTACTGTAGTCCACACGCACACAAGCTGGAATCCGCCGGGATGCTAGTGCCGGGAATCGGATCTCCTGGGAATCCCTGAGTTTCTAGGTGGCTAGGTTTTTGTTTCTGCAAAAAAACTGCGACGGCTGCTCTTCCAGGTCGTGCATATAAGCTTATATATAGACCTGGAATGACAAAACCGTTCATTGGATCAAAACCCAAAACGTTTAAGTCATAAACCGAAACATCAGATTCGGAACCAGCCTTGTGTCGATCGACACACACAATGGTGTCGATCGACACACCTCTTAAAACTCGAATTCAATGTGTATTCAATACACATTGACCAGACCATATACCAATGATCAATCCCATACAAAGTGTATCCAGCTTGCTTAGGTGTGTGACCCTGTAGGTCCACATAATACTAGCAATGAGTTACAACTCATAAGTCATAAGCGGCTTCTAGCAAAACATTATGACCACCTAGTATTACATGGATTGTCTGATCTTGACAATACAACTATCTATCAGAGTTAGTACAATATGATTTCAGGACATAATCCCAACAATCTCCCACTTGTACTGGAATCAAATATTCCCCTAATCCCTTTGTCACTATATCTCGATATGGCATAAGGCAAGAAACAGTGTCATCCTTATTATAGCCAACATCATGTTCATCGAACTCCTGATCTATACTGATATAACAAACGACTGACAATCACCTCGTTTGAGCACGGCCATGCATTTTCTCAGTATCAAATCTTCGATGGGCCCTGAGATATTTTTTCTCCTGTTATATAGGACGGACAAATCCCTTCTTGTTCCATCCCTGTTTCTACACACACTTCATGATACGCCTAAGCAATGCCCTTATAGCCGCCAGTTACGGAACGACGTTTGACAAGGTCAAAGCGTACCAATTCACATGCTAGAAAGCATGATGAACTCAGGTCTAAGGACTATACTCTATAGTCGTAATGAGAACCTCTCATGACACTGATATAACTATCCTGTAGAGTTCTCATTAGCGGGTCATGTCCGATCATATGTTCACCAACATATATCTATGTGATTGACGTTGAGACTCATATCAATGACTCCATGAAACTTAGTCATACGTCACCTCACATACTAGTCTTAACGGTTGTTAGTGTCCCACTTTAACAACCTATGACCAGGGACAAACATAATTTTATATCATCTTTCATTTATAGGGTTTCATGATCAAGTCCTCAACTTGATGACCTATAAAATGATCATAAATATTTTGGGACCATTATTTAATTATCCAATAATCAAATAATGCTGATGTCAGTTTTTCATAAATATGACCATAGCATGTCTATGTGAACATCATAACTAACATAACTCCTACTAGAATCAAGACCACGTCTTTAGATATCTAGTACCTACAGCAACAGTGCAAAAACTCGTGCTTAGGTTGTGAGAGAAGCTGCGGTGTTCTTGCTTGGAACCATTCCAATAAACCACACCGCTATTCATTAATAAGCCCTATTCTACGGTCCACTGCTTGAAGCCCTTCCAACAGATAGCACCGCTACACAAACAAAGAGACATAACCAGGTGGGAACCGGGAATCGTCTTTGTCCGTCTAACTACTCTTAACATATTCGTCACTTCCTCAGTTGAACAAGAACCTATCCTTAGTGTTCCTCAAACACTTGGGGATACTTCTTACAACTGTCCAGTGACTTTTACCGGAACATATTGGTATCTTCTCGTCATGCTTTATGCGTAAGCTGCATCTAGACGAGCGCAAAATGTGGCATTCATGATGGATTCTATTGCAGAAGTATAAGGAATCACACTCATAGATACTAGCTCAGCCAGTGTCCAAGACACTTCTTCTTGCCAAGATTATTGCCACAAGACCTTTGGTGTGAAGCCATTCTTGGAATCATGCATATTGGAACTGTCCAATACCTTATCAACATACAGATTCTGACACGATCCAATTAGCCTACCCCAATCTATTTCAATAGATCCTTATTCCAAGAACTCACGCGGCCTCTCCCATGTCTATCGTTGAAATTGACTTCCGACCCAAGTCCTGATAAGACTTAAGCGACGGAACGTCGTTTATGAGATTAGGTATGTTATATACATACTGTGTGAAAAATGCAACTACGCTCCCACTAGTCTACTTGTAAACGCACGGTTCCAATTTGTTCCTGATCAAGTCAAAACTTTTGACCGTTTTAACAGAACGTAGATTCCAACTCCAAGATGTTTGCTTCAATCCAGAAATAGATCGGTGAAGCTAACATGCATACCTAGCAAATTTTTCGGAGTTGGGGCTCACCATCGCTCCTTTGAATTTTGCAGGCTTGTCACTTTTCAATGATCAACAGATCACGGCAATCGGTCACGAGAAATCACTCTCGGGTTAGTGACGGATCCAATCGGATCTGCGAACTTCAGGATCCACAGGTGTAGGTCCTACAGCACTTTGCAGATTCAACCGTTGCTCTCCCTTAACAGGTTGAGCAGCCTCCTGTGTTTCTCGAATTTCTTCGAGCTGTACTTCTACTCCCACTGTTTTTCTTGGAAATAAACTTTCTATCTAGAAAAACAGAGTTCCGAACAACAAAACTTTGTTTTCGGATTGGTTGCAAATGTAATAAGCCTCGGTTTCCCTAGGACAACCAGCGAAGTAGCACTTATCAGATTTGGGTTTAAGGTTGTCTGTTGACTTACTGCTCAACATAAACCTTGCAATCCCAATCAATCAGGAAAACATACTTGGAAAACTCCCAGTCCACATCCAATGTGGTGTCTTTCAACTGATTCTGATAGAAACCTATTTGGCGCAAATACTTACATTTCTAGAGCGTATTCCTAAAAGGATAATGGAAGATTCGTGTGACTCATCATTAATCGAAGCATATCCAATAAGGTCCGATTCATTCTCAGAAACACCATTCAGGTTTTTCCAGGAGAAATGAGTTGTGAGACGACTTCACACTCACTTAGATGATCACTCAATTCTTGACTTAAGTATTCTCCTCCGCGATCTAATCGAGGATCTTTAATACTTCTGTCATGTCGGTTCTATACTTAATTCTGGAACTCCTTTGACCATTTCAAAGGATTCTGACTTGTGTCTCATCAAATGAACACATCCATACTTACTGAAGTCATCAATAAAGGTAATGAAGTACTGAAGATTTCCTTTGGCACTAATGCTCATCGGGCCACATACATCAGTATGTGAAAGGCCCAATAAGCCTCTGGCTCTTTTCTTTAGCTCTGCTAAAGAAGCCTTAGTCATTTGGCCCAGTAAGCAGAATTCATATCTCATATGATTTATAATCAAATGAGCCAAAAAGCCCATAACTATGGAACTTCTGAATCCGCTTCACTCTACTTGGTTTAAACGACTATGCTAAGGAAAAATCGAGTTCGAGTCATCAGACTTAAACCGTTTGGTATTTATGTTATATGCAGGCGTGCGTTGGTTTAAGATATAAAACCCATTTCAAAAAAGGGTGCTACTATAGAATATTTCATCAAGATCAAAAGAGCAAAACTTGTCTTTTATCAAAATGAAAAACATCCAAATTCTTACAAGAAAATGAAAGACATTTCTGCATAAATCAGGTACATAGTAGCAATTACTTAATTCAAAAACCAAGCTTGAAAGGCTCCTACAAGTGGAGAATCTCTACGGCTCATGCAGCAACCATTGCTCCCTACCAGGCACACAGTTCCACTTGTCCTTTCTTCAACGTTCTACTGTTGTTTAGGCCCTGCATATTTCAAAATATCAGTACCACAACTTGTATCCAATACCTTTGTAGAACTTGAACTGATAACACAATACCTGAAGGAGAAGTTCCGTACATCTCCTTCATCTCTTGTGAATCTTCCAAGAATTTAATGCAATTTCTCTTCCAATGCCCAAACTCTTCACAGTAGCAGCACTTACCAACATCAGATGGGCAGGACTTGGGCTTATAAGATGACACAGGCTTATCCTGATTCCAAATCTGGACGGCCTTGCCTCTACCCTTGTCTATACAAGATTTCTCAAACCTTTTACCCTTTATGATGTTTTGCTCAACTGTCTTGAGCATGCCATGCAGTTCAGTCAACGTCTTTGTCACGTCATTCTTGATATAGCTCTTGATAAACTTATCATAACTTGACGGCAGTGACTGCATGATGATTTCAGTAGCCAACTCTAGGCTAACAGGACATTCCAGTTTCCCCAGGTTATCAATGTAACCCATCATTTTAATGACATGATGACTCACTGGAGCATCCTTTGGTAGCTTACACCCAATGAGAGACTTAACCATCTGGTATCTCTCAACTCGTTCCTGATCCTGAAACATCAGTTTCAGGCTGGTGATCATCTCTATTGGCGACTCCATGTTCTCATGCTGACTCTTTAAGTCCGAGTTCATGGTAGCCAACATCAGACCACACACATCTACCACATCAATATAATGCTTATTCCAAGCATCATAAACTGCATGCGAGGCATTGGTCCCAAGCCTTTCGGGGAGAGCTTTCTCAAGGACATAGTCCTTACTCTCTTGCTTGAGAATAAATCTCAAGTTCCGATACCAATCCAGGAAATTTGATCCATTTAACTTGTCATTCTCAAGGACGGATCGCAACGAGAAAGTAGTTTTAGACATAGGCTGAAAACTAAGAAAAGAAAAGTTTTAGTTATGAAGTTCAGGAAATGAAAAATTTTATCTAATAAGAAAACTCGAATTATATTCAAACTATGTTTCCTCTATGAATATAATGATACAAGACCCATACTTCACCAAAATCTGAGTGGACGACTCGCCATCACCCAAACTTCAGTTATCTAGGTAAGCAAATCATTGCTAATTGTACCCAGTACAACTCTTGGTCGCAGATAAGACAATCCATGTCTCATCCACTCTAATGTCTCTGGGCCCAGAACTTCTGATAGCCCAATCAAGTAAATCAATCTCTTCAGTCTTGTGATCATTGACAGTCGCACTGCAAGTCTATCAATGATCACCTGCCTTACTCATGTAATTGTAGATACCAAGGACTCCAAGACTATCCAACAACAAAATGAGTCTTGACAGTAGACAAGATTGGGCAAGACATCAAGGTCACTGGATATTTAGATGAGGAAACGGAACTTTAAAAGGTTAGTAAATCAATCTCTTAGGTCATGTAATTATTTATGTCAAGCACTGCTAGACCATCAACACAACTACCTGCCTTACTCATGTAATTGTGGACACCAAGCTCTTGGCAAGACTATCACAACAACGAAATGAGTCTTGACAGTTGACCATATTGAAAACTAAGCTTTAATCTAATTCACATCCAATGTGTATTCAATGGGTTTAGAACATGTTTAACTTTTAATTTTAATTGAGTTTTAATTGTTCTAACGAAAGTGGTTAGGTCATTTGGTTCGGTTTCTCAATCATTTGGTTCAATTACCAAACGATTACGGTTCGCATCCAACCTTAACAAAACCCGATAACCGGTCAATCCAATTGAACCGGTAATTGACAAAATGAACCGGTTTTAGACCAATTGAGATACCGGTCAAATCTAATTCAACCGGTCTATCCAATTGAACCGATTCAATCAGTTTTAACTAATCGCGATAACCGGTCCAATCCAATTGAACCGACTTATCCAATCAAACTGATCTTATCCAATCAGCTTATATATAGACCTGGAATATAAGCTTATATATAGACCTGGCTAGGTTTTTGTTTCTGCAAAAAAACTGCGACGGCTGCTCTTCCAGGTCGTGCATATAAGCTTATATATAGACCTGGAATGACAAAACCGTTCATTGGATCAAAACCCAAAACGTTTAAGTCATAAACCGAAACATCAAATTCGGAACCAGCCTTGTGTCGATCGACACACACAATGGTGTCGATCGACACACCTCTTAAAACTCGAATTCAATGTGTATCCAATACACATTGACCAGACCATATACCAATGATCAATCCCATACAAAGTGTATCCAGCTTGCTTAGGTGTGTGACCATGTAGGTCCACATAATACTAGCAATGAGTTACAACTCATAAGTCATAAGCGGCTTCTAGCAAAACATTATGACCAACTAGTATTACATGGATTGTCCGATCTTGACAATACAACTATCTATCAGAGTTAGTACAATATGATTTCAGGACATAATCCCAACATGAACTGCTTCTTCTACCACCGCTTCCACTTCCTCTTGTGGTGTAGGCACATCTTCTTCCATGCCCAAGTCCCTTTTCTCCTTAGCTTGGTCTTGAGACGGCTCCCCCTCTTGATTATGCTTATGATCTTGTGGAACGGTTGGGATAATCTCTTCCTCATTTGAGTTACTGTTAGATTTATTCCCATTTGCATTTCCATTTGGATTTCCTTGCCTTGTCGGTTCATATATCCGATGGTGACCTTGAGAGATCTTTTAGACCTTCACAATCCTTTTTTTTATCATAATAGCCTTGTCCATCAATGAACATGAAATCTCTAGACACAAGGAGTCGATTGTTGATCGGATCAAATCACTTTTAACCCTTTTGAGTGGTTAAATATCCAAGAAAGATGCATTTGGTTCTCTTGACCTTTAACTTGTTTCTTTTTTCACCTAGTACATAAACAAAACACACACAACCAAAGACACGTAAGTTTTCAATAGATGGTTTAGAGTTATTGAGTACCTCAAATGGTGATATGTCATTTAGGACTTTTGTTGGAATTTGGTTGATATGGTAGCATGAAGCTAGAACCGCATCTCCCCAAAAATTCTTTGGAACAATGGCGTGGAACATCATTGATCTAGCCACTTCCATAAGGTGCCTATTTTTCCTCTATGCCACTCCATTTTGTTGTGGTGTGTGAGTGCAACTTGTTTGGTGTAACATTCATGGCTAGCTACATTCTCATTGAATCTAGTACTTGTGTATTCTCCTCCATTGTCGGTTCTAAACACTTTTATCTTGGCATTTTATTGGTTAGTCACATAAGTTTGAAAGTTGGTGAATGCCTCAAACATTCTATCCTTAGATGGTAGTAATGTGACCCAAGTATACTTTGATTTCTCATCTATAAAGGTCACAAAGTACTTCTTTCTATCCCTAGACATGCAAGGAGAGGTCCACACATCCGAATGCACCAAATCAAAACATTGCTTATAGATAATAGAAGATTTAGGAAAGAAAACTTTGCAATGTTCGCATATTCCTTTCTTTGTTATTTATAAATAATTAAATGGTGTTATAAATTTCTTAAATATACGGTGGTTGTTATAGGAAATAATCAATAACTATAGCCATTATTTTTGAATATCTATTTAATAGAATTAACATTTGCAATATATTTCAAAATTGGTTATTTAAAGATATTATGAATTAATGATTACGACAATATAAGAATGACATGCTTTAAGTTAAGCAAATATGAAAATTGAGAATATAGGCGAGTTAATATAGATAATTTACCTTATCTTGTCAACATTAAATTGACCAATCAAATGCAAGAGAAAGAACCAACATTTTCTATTTTTATTTAATATTTTACAAAAAATAGATTATTCTTAAAATTGTATCGCGATTTTCCTTAACTGGAAGTAAAATATTCATTTGTCTATTTTTTTGTTATTTATTAATTTTATACACATATTTTTGTTATTGTTAAGATATTATCATAATTTTTATTTTACTAAAATAGTGTATATTAATTTCAATGATTTTTGAACATATTTTATAGTTGATTGGGCGTTGAATAGATGGTTTTTATTGTTTAAAATATTGTTAAATACTTATATGACCACATGTATTGCTATTGGTTTGTTAATAGTTCTGATTGAATCGATTCGAAAATCCTTGGGCTCCTTACCAAGTTTGTGCATCAAGCAAATTTCTATTGCCTTATTTACAAACCGTGTGCATATTTTCCAGAAAAGCAAAAGGAGAGTTTTTCTCTTCTGATTTTTACCAATACTTTTCGGAAAATCTTCTTAAAAACCGCAAAACCATCTTTCCAGAAATCTTGCATTACAGTTTATAAAGCTTTAAGTGGACTGTGTGTGTTACATACATTCAAACTTTGGTTATAAACACTTTCAGTCTTGACAAAACACTCGTGGACAGGTAAAAATAAATGGATGAAGAAGAGCCTTATGGGGACCAGTGGAGTGAAGAAGAAGAGAGTTTAACTTGTTTATATGAGGAGGAAGACTATGATGAAAGCGCAAGAACTACTTGACACAGGAACTAGAACACAAAGTAACACAAGCGATTTTTCACAAGACTTTTTATTGCAAAGCAAACTTACAAGTTTCACCGTAACAATCTTGTCTCTCTTGCTTTTTGATCTATACTTGATCTCAAACCCACTCAGATTCACCCTTAGCACCCAAATTTGATTCCCCTTACAAGAATACTCAAACCTTTACTAATTGCAATATCTCTCTTTGTTAAACACATACAATGCTCAAACAACCCTATTTGTACCCAATAGGTCGTGGCTAACCCTAGCCAACCTTTACAATTTTCATAATCATATTTATAGGAAAATATCCTATTTTCCTAAATATTCTCCCAAGAATAAGGAAACTCCTTTAAGACTCAATATCATCTCCAATATATTATTCCAGCTCAGATATACTCTTTGGCTTGTCCTTATTAGCTTCAGCTTCCACAGATTTTGAATTCTTAGCTCCATGTTATTATTTATCTCGATCTTGCTAGTTGTAGCACAATGTGTATTACTTCTTGACTGACACAGAGGTCGCCTCACCTTACTGCGTCTTCAATCTCCCCCTTTTTAGCTTAGTTTGAAACTCAAGCATTGTTGGTTCTTGCTAAACTTCAAACTCTTACTAACACACACCAAAATAGAGCAATTCTTCATATCACATGTTCAAAACCAGAAAACTCCCCCATGAGTTAAGCTCCGTCTGAATCAGCATCTAAATCATTATATCGTTTGAATTAAGCTTCCACTTGTGCCGACCTCTCCCCCTTCTTGAGTGCACAACTAAGTTAAGCACATACCACAATTGACGATCTCCTCAGAATGACTCGGGTTTCCATGTTGTTGCAGAATCTACTACATCCTCTAGCACAAGACTTGCAACAGTCGTCAAAACAGACAAGTTTCTTTCTTTTCTCCCCTTTTTCTATTCTTGTCTATTGACGACTCACCCAGATCAGTATCTATGTACTGGTCGATTCCTCCATTGACCTGAATCATCATACTTCAATTTGATACCTCTTATGTGGTTCCCCTTCTTGATCATTCCTTGATTTTTTCCCATGCGCCTTGAACATTCACCATAAAATTTCGGCTTCTTCATCCACGCCTTTCTGAACATCACACAGTTGGAAACATATCTATTTCTCCTCCAAATATGATATGTATGATGTAGAAATCTGTAGTTATGTGCTTTGATATGACCTAATTTACCACAATAACATTGAGTAGATTGATGCCAATCTGATCTTGTATTTCTTCTCTTTGTCTCAACTCTTGTTGCATCACCACGTGTATCAACAAGATTTGCTCTGCACTATGTATGAGAATGATATTTAATCATCTTCTTGACACTTTTTCCGGATCCATATAGTGTTCTACCACCTGTAGCAGTGTTTGTTACAGTTTATGTGTTTGCCTTTGTTAGCAACCGTTCCTCAGATTCAGTTGCTATTATCACTTCTTTTGCAGTAGATTTCTGAGTTGCTTCAGATCCTGATATGTTTCTTCTGGAATCCATGTGAGCGTTCTCCTTTCTTCCATACTATTCTTGTTATTGTTCAATGCATTCTCTAAATCCTTTGAACGCTTCTTCTCATAATCAAGTTCTTCTTCAAGATTTTCAACATTGATTTTCCATCTCTTCCTCTCTTCTACTAGAGCTTTGCAGGTTTCCAGAAGATCCTCATATTGAAGATCAGAATCTTCACGTCTTGAGCTATTCGTTGAGCTAGTGTATGTATCATCCGAATGTGCGACAACAAAGTCAGATTTAACTATAGCTGATAACGCCACAGTGTTAGAAATCCCTTCTTCATGTGTCTCTCTTTCTGAATCTTCATTGTTGGAATGGTTAAGAACATCCTTATTCCTCCCTTTTAACTTAACATCCTTAGTTTTGGTGTTGTCATCTCCTTTGAAAGTATCACACTTTAAAACTTCTTCGACTTTCTTCTCACCCCACATTCTCTCCATTGTCACTAACTGAGTTGACATCGATCCCACAGTCGTTTGATACAATAGATGGTGCCCCAATTCATGAACTTGTAACCTTCCAACTAACTCATCAAAAGTCATATTATTTGTGTCAAGGAAAACTTCCATCACAGTCTTTATTACATAAAATCTCTAAGGTAAACCTCTCAATAGCTTCTTGACTAACTTCTTATCCGTGTATTTCTTTCCAAGAGTCAAAGCCTCCTGAGTTAGGGAGCAGATTTTCGAGCTATACTCAGAGATTGACTCATATTCATCCATCTTAAGATTTTTGAATCTAGAAGCCAATAGATCTTTTCTTGAACTTTGTACCTTCTCAGTTCCTTCAAAGTTTATTTCCAGAATGCCCCATGCTTCCTTTGCACTATCACATTCTTGAATCAACTCAAATTTCATCTTTGATACACTTTCATGAATAGCCATGAGTGCCCTAGCATTGAATTTTGACTATCTTCTTTCATCCTCCGTCCATTCCTCTTCTGGCTGGGTAATTTTATCTCCTGATTGAGTTTTGGTTTTTGCAACAGCTCTCCAAGCACGAGCGTCTATGCCTTTAATGATCGAATTCTACCTTGACTTCCAACAACCATAGTTCCATTCATTCAGAATCTCTAATGAGTAGTTCCCCATCTTTTACACAGGATCTCACATGTTTGCAGTACTCACAAGTGCCCGCTTCGTTACCAATTGAAAGAGCAAGAACTATTTGACACAGGAACTAGAACACAAAGTAACACGGGGGATCACGAGACTTTTTATTGCAAAGAAAACTTACAAGCTTTACTTTAATAACCTTGTCTCTCTTGCTTTTCGATCTATACTTGATCTCAAAGCCACTCAGATTCACCCTTAGCACCCAAGTTTGATTCCCCTTACAAGAATACCCAAACATTTACTAATTGCAATCTCTCTCTCTTTGTGTCAAGCTCATACAATGCTCAAAAAACCCTATTTGTACCCAATAGGTCGTGGCTAACCCTAGCTAACCTTTACAATTTTGATAATCATATTTTTAGGAAAATATCCTATTTTCCTAAATATTCTCCCAAGAATAAGGAAACTCCTTTAAGACTCAATATCTTCTCCAATATATTATTCCAGCTCAGATATACTCTTTGGCTTGTCCTTATCAGCTCCAGCTTCCACAGATTTCGAATTCTTAGCTCCGTGTTATTATTTATCTCGATCTTGCTCGTTGTATCACAATGTGTATCACGTCTTGACTGACACAGAGGTTGCCTCACCTTGCTGCGTCTTCATATGAATCCCCACATATTAATTTCATGCACTCATTTTGGATTTTTCTACCATATTTACCAAATCCATCGTTAAAAATCCATCTATATAGTAATTAACAACCTTTACTCGGACTATCGGGACTCATGAGATTAACCGCGTCGTGGCAACAACTTTTAATCGAACTTTTCGGATGCATGGATTCAACCAAAAATATTAGAGAAAATCGCAAAATGTTGTTAGTTTACCTCACAACATTGACAAACCTCGAGATTACCGAGATTCTTATTCATGCGACTATGAATAAAGCTTACTACCAAAGCAAACATAAAAATAATAAAAATAGAGAAAAAGAAGGTAATCAAAATGATAACAGATCATTTGATTAAACTTTTAATCGTCCGAAACAAATACTGCCAACGAATATGAAAAAAAACATAGAGGAAACTTCTTTAAAAATAGATGCAAACGATTACGTTTTTAGGCCACCAAAGTCAACTTATATAAGATTTCGTTTGGGACTAACAATCTTCTGTTGGAAGATTAGTATATGCTATAGAATATTTTTTGTAAATCGAACTAATAAGATATTCAGTAAGATGTTGTGATATGTTTTCGAAAAATTAATTAAAGCAAAGAATAAAAATTGAAATAATGGCATTGGCCGTAAATAAGTCCAACTTCAAACCCTTTTATTTATTTTTAAGTCATTCATGTCATCATTCCACATCACTATTAATCGCTCCAAACTCACTCTCGTGATGACACCTAGAATTCGACTCTAAAATTACTTCTCATTTATATGTATAGATAGATCTATAATCGTGCTATATATTTTTTAAGTACTATTATTCAATTATTTTAAGTCATGTTTTACACATTATTAATTAATTATATTTTTTAAAAACCTCTATAATCCTCCATAAATTATTCTATACATACATAATAATAGTATTACATTAAATAAAATGAGTCTTACATAACATCATTCATGTCTTAAGTGCCACCAAGCAGTAAACAAGGTAAAATTAACATCATAATGATAGAAACGAACTTATTAAAACGAGCAAGATACTTGTACTTCTTATACAAGCTTTGTGTTCCAACCACACAATAGGCCATGTATGAGATTGTCTGCAACCTGATAATGAAAAAACAATGTAAGGACACGCCCAACAAAATGATGTTCATAGGAAAATGGATGTAAAAAAAGAGAAATTATGAATAACTTTTCTCAAACTAACCATGCCCTCCATCTTAGAAGTAAACTGTCCACCACATTGTTGCTTGGAGCTTTGAAGGATGCTTCTCTCATGATCATCATTAGCACTGAGATCAAATAATAACCTTCGGGCCAGTTTCTTCCTGCAAAGCAGACATAAACAAAAGAGTAGGCAACTTGATATCACTATTCTGCTCAAAGTCAAAGCATTTGACTTGCTTGTCATCACCAGAAGAGAACATATATGTATGTAGATTTTTTACAGCAAGGCCTGCAACAACTTTTAAATAAAAAACTTCTCAGAATTGTAACTTGTTCAATGAGTGTTAGTTATAGAGATGTCTACCAAATAAACTGGACAAAATTGAAAAGGCTAACCTCGTACTTGCTCGATATGACCAGAAAGAGTTAGCTTCAGAACTCCAGTTGCTATAATGGTAAGAATGGAGAGAGGACACGAGATAGTTACTTACTTGTTCCATTAAGGTTCTGACATCTCTACCTTCTTTATTTCTCTTTGCAGCACCAAGTTCGACTCCAGAGATACGTTCTGCGAATTTTAAGGTACACTTTTGAGAAACAAGGAAATCAAATAGATCTGAAAACCAGGAAAGAGTAGGATCCCTTACCTACGACGACCCATTTTGTGACAGAAAAACGATGAAGAAATGAATTAGGGTTTTGTTCCCACCATTGATGAATCTGAATCGCCGAAGAAGAAACAGCCGAGAGTGGCTCCTCAATCATAGCGAAGACTTTGTACTGCTTTGTGACCTGTTTACGTCTCCGCCATCGAAGAAACCCTTTGATTACATCTCTTGGAGTGACCCAGGGACAACTCAACGGCAGAGAAGTAGCTTTGTCACCATGCTCCGAGAGAAAATGCTAAATCGAGTGGCTTTCATTTTTTCTCAATCGAGTTTAGGGTTAGAAACGAGAGAGACGAGAGAGAAAATGAATGATATTTTTTTAACATGATGTGAACCATATCTCTTGGCCTCTTGTTCAAACATTTAGATGAGATAGGTTTGGTAGGATATAGTGATAGTTCACATAATGTTGATGTATTGAAATTCGAAGGTTACAGCTCAATTGCATAGCAAAAAAAAAGGCTTTTTTGTCATCCAGTAGATTATATTGAAATTCGAAGGTGAAATACATTTGGTTGGTAAGGATCACAACCTTTCCATAGACATGGACGACGAGTTCCCCATATCGAACATCCCGGAGACAAAGATGAAATACAAACATTATACAAACATAAGACTAAAGCCGGCAGTTTACATAACCAAACGAAAACAAGAAACTAGAGCAAACAGATAAGAGAAAATATCGATAGAAGCAATCAAATAGCACGAATAACTTCATGGTGTGTCTACCTACAATGTCTCAATATATTGCTTTCAATCTAGTGAAGCCTCGAGAACACATAGTAGCGCAGACCTCTCGGACACCACTGTAACCCATAAGTGGGATTCGGGATCCGTCTGCTAGACTCCCAAACATATATAAACAACCGAATCACATCTAGGACCAAGACTAAAACGAATCCACGCGCACACAGGGAGGATGCCTGACGAAAATAAAACCCTGTGAAGAAACCCGGAGCCAATGCCACGACACATTCCTCAAAGACACAAGAACTGACCAGATTCAAACAAGCCCCTAAAGAGACTTGATTAAAGACAAACAACCAAGAAAGATACTCGACTAGGACATACAAACCCATCCAAAATTGAGCAGCACAGATCGAGAACGGAGATAAATCAGAGCCACAGCCTTCACCAAACTAGGTCTCGCCTTGACCCTAACCACCCTAGCCCAACCGATACAACCCGAAGACACCTACCTAAGACTTAAAAAAACTAGATCGACATCCATCACCCCCAACCGAAAAACAGATCGACGCAGGCCAAAGAGACTCGAACGCATCTCGCTAGAGACCTCCATCTCATAACTAAGAACGATCGTCGCTAGACCCACCACCGAACCACCATCCAAGAGGAGATACGACACGGAAGACACAAACTGCCGAGAAGACTGAAGGAATACAACCCATGAAACCAAAAGAAAGCCCACCGGCAAGAGAGAAACAACGGATGACCCTAGACCACCGCGCAGAACCTCCGACCACGAACCACCGGAGCGAGACGAGCCTCGACGCAACCGATCTACAAAGAGGAGAGCGAAGAGAAGATCCCACCGAAAAGCAAGGAAGACAAAAGGGCAGACACCTCCCCGCCACCGGCAAAGGACTCCGGCCACCTGGGAGACCACATCACAGCCAAAAAAACGACAGGCGGCGGCACCTTGGGAAGAGTGCCCGAGAGAGATTAGGCCGAACTCATTTTTGTTTATTTGGACTTTTGTTCTTTTGAGAATAGGCCCTAAATCTCATTTTTTTATTTCCTGCTTAATGAAAATACAGCGTAGCATTAATTTAATGTTGTAATATAATATTTCATCCCAACATACCCTCTACAATAGCACTTAATGAATTTGTGATATCCTAAAGTATTATCAATGCCCATATTTGTGTAGTATTGTTCTGACTAAATAAAGGTCGCACACAACTTTTCAATGTTTTTTAGACAGCTTCCAGGGAGTCTAAATGATGCCAGTCATAAATTTGTAAGACTCGTTATCACAGAGCTGGTCAGTTGTAATATGCATGCATAAGATAAGCATCTAACAGTCCATGAGCTCATTCGATTTTGTATTCTTTCCACTAGTTGCATATTATCAGCAACTTTCATACGCTTTTTTAACAAAGGTAAACCTAGGTAACATACCAGTAGATGTCCAGAAGTGAATGGGAATGAGGTCATGATAGCATTATGGTTCGTTTTTGTTACACCAGTGTTGTTATGGGATTTCGACCAAGTTCGAGAGAGTCAGAGTTGGGGTCAAAGGGGTCCGAACAAACTAGTGAATTGAGATTAAAGTGGGGTCGGAAACTCTCTATTATTATTAATTAGGCTGAAGACGAACAATAAACAGGATGATGAGGTGGGAGTTCTTTGATAGACGAGTTCCCTAAAGATTTATTGTACTCGTCGCTTCATAAATCTAGCTCGGAGCTTTAGCAAATTAAAAGATGGCGTAAAATTAACAGTGAATGATCTATTTATAGTAAAAGTGGTCAAACTTCCTGTTAGGTTGTTGACTCCTTACCAAGTTTTAGTGTTTGAGACGAAATGCTTTGATGAGGTGGAAGATTTTTATGGGCTTATGGACGGGGTGATAAACCCACATCCAACAATTAGCCCCCCCCTAGTTCGTCGGTCTTTGGCTTAGGTCGGAGTCGGCGAATTTTCTGAGTATTTAAGTCAGGTAGAAATATGTCGGCTTATCTGGCTCGTATGACTTATGCATTCCGTTGCGCCTTTAGACACGTGTCGTAACGTACTTGGGAAGGAAAAAAGCGTCGACAATCGTACATATAGGAATATCGCGTATCTCATGTGACGTCACAGACATGCAAACGTAAAATCTCAAAAGGTCGAGTAGGAGCAATGATGATGTTCCCTCGGTAACTGCCAAAATTTCTTTTAAAAAAACCTTTTGCCTATGTCTTGTTCTTCCTATTTTTGGGTGCCATGTTTTTCGCTTTCTTATGTCCTCCTTTTTCTTTTGGATTCATATTTGATTTCTGGCATCGGTTTGCCGATGATGAGCACCGAATCTAGTCGTTCGTCGTCTTTTAGTAGTGATAGTGACAATCGCTCGTCTGCTTCCTAGAGTATGAGTTCATCTAGTCTGGAATCCGCTGATAAACATGTTGAATCTTGGGTCGTTGAAGAGGAATCAATACCGATGAATCGTTGTCTTCGTTTTAACCTTCCAAAATATTAAATCGGTGGTTCGGGCGTTGATCGAGACAAAGCTCCATTAGATGCGAATGAAACTTGTGAGCAGGCCACCAAAGAGTCCGTCCCGACTGGATTTCCGAAGAAGAAAAAGAATCAGAGGAAGGCTACGGTTTAAATAGATACGAAGAAAACTGTGGTGACCCACGAGGTTCAGAAATCTTCGTGCAAACATGAGACTTTGAATGAAATCAAGCGAGTTCATGGTCATCATGGTCTTGTACTTTGGCTTCCGACTTCGGATGAAAGACAGTGGTCGGTTCTTGACGGGTGGATTTGTCTTTATGGTTGTTGGTTCATTAAATGTTGTCTTTGGTTTCCTCTCCCCAAGCTTCTTGTTTGTTATTGCGAACAAAGGAAAATTGCTTTTTCCAAACTTTGTCTGGCTGCGATCCGTAATATGGTAAGCGTTATACTCCTTGCTGCTGAAGGAAAAACTGATATTTCTCTTCGCTTTTTTGAGGAAGCGATGAGGATATCGACTAACATGGCGACCTCTTGGACACGGTATGTCACAGCCAAAAAATGACATGGTCTTAAGCTGATTAGTGGGGCGAGGAGTAAAATAACTGATTACCAGAATCGATATTTTTTTGCGAAGATCAGCGATGCTTTAGTTCCTGATGAAAATAGATCGCACCAATCATCATGAAATCATAATCATGGTACGTTCGTCACTTTCTCTTTTCCCCTTATTATTTTTTTGTTAATTGTCTTATAGTTCCTTCTCCCCCCCCCCCTTTTTTAAGATCGTTATTCGTTATGTGCTCCCTATCTGGAAAACTTTTCCGCTGATTTGGAGAAGTTGATTGCGCTCGACACTTTTAAGTGGCATGACGTACATGTTGGGAGGATCCGAAATATTTTTGCTCGTATAGACGCATGGGCGGCTACTTGGGAGCTTAAACTGAGTAGACTTCTGAAGAGAAAAAATAAGTCTACTTTAGGACCTCCTGTACGTTCTGATTTGGAGACCGAAGACATTGGGCGAGCTGATGTTGGTGTTCCCCCTCATGCTAAAGACGTTAATTATCAGATGGGAGTGGATCTTTGGTCGGAGCGGGCTTCTGAAGATCGTTGTGTTATTGGGGGTGACCGGAATGCTTCGACCGTTGATGTCCAGGGGCGAGGGAATAACTCGAGTCCCTTCTTGAGGTAAGCGTCGCTGATCAGGCGGTTGTCGAGCTGTCAACGGATAAGCGGAAGAAAAAAGAGGAAAATGTCGCCTAAGACTATTCAGATTTCCGCTCAAGATGATGGGAATATTGAAAATGACTCAGTACCGAAGAAGAATAAGAAGAAGAAAAAAAAGAAAACTGGACAGGGGGTACAACCTCTGCTGCTGAGGTTGAGGTCGTGTATGTCGCGGTTTTGACCGGGATACCGGTCCGTAATTATGGTGATCGAGGGAAGCACGGATGCAGTAGGACCAATGAGGTTGATTTATCTTTTTGTTTTGAATACTCTGGGGCGGCCGGCGCGATTGTTAATGATTTGAATGCTATGCGCGGTTTCTTTGGTCAATTAGGGTGAGTCTGACCAAGGGGTGTTGTAACGCCCCCGATGCGGACTACGGACAATAGCCGAGCCGGAAGTGCCACAAGTTGTCAAATATCGCCAATGGCCCAGCCGTGCCCATTGTTTGGCCGGTCCATTGTCGATATCCGACCCTCTCGACTAAGGCTTAAGGCTATCCAACCCGTACCCGAGCCGAGAGTTGTGTTGACTTAGACAAAGTCAAGTATCATTAGGCACCAAAGGTTTTGTATTTCACAAAACACGTGTACCTCGAAAGTAATAAGTACGTATATTATTAGCTATTCCGGACAACCTTATCGCAAAAACGTAGTTGTATAAAATATGTACTTAGATTTTTTGAACAACCCACTTCACAAATCTACACCGGTCACAACCTACGTCCGAATCCGCCCGCTACCCAACCTAAGGTTACATGCGAGACAAAAGTTGTTTAATGAGCAACCATATGGGTTACCCAGTGAGTCCAGAGCCACTACAAACGTTAGTGCCCGACCCATCCCCATAGCCGAAGCATAAAAAAATAAAAATCTCGCAAAAGCATCAATATGCAATATCAAAGATAAATGCATGCGAAAGCGATTAAACCACAATACATATCATGAATCCAAGTATGAATGCACAGTCTGTCTAGAACTTTCTAGACAGTCACATGCAGAGGCCTCGATGCACCGGAATCACCACACCACATCTCTCTCTTGACTACTCCTGACCAATCACCACAAAGGTTCATGGCCCGTTCATCACACCCGAATCCACGGTATCAAGTCGTCACACGATACTCGGCCATTGGAGCGACCCAAGTAACCCTCCGAGCCTTATCTGAATCCACGGAGGACCTCTGAATCCACGGAGTCGGGTGGTACTGAATACACCATCCTCGATAATGTTACACATGTCCTAGGATGCATCACACAACGTCTTAAGGTGTAGGGTCTTGAAAAGAATCCAACGATCCCGTCCTAGTTTCGGAAAAGTTCCCGTCCTGCTTGCAGAACAGTTCCCGACCTGCTTGCAGAATGGTTCCCGACCTGCTTGCGGAACGGTTCCCCGACATGCTTTCGAACGAATCCCGACATGCTTACAAGATCATAACCTACATCATGCATGCATAGGCATAAATAAACATCATGCTTAACTACCAATATATGCATATAAACATGCAACATAGTTAAATCATTCCTGATACTTAAATCCTAACCCGTCCCTGCGACATAAAAATGTTAGTCCTAGCTATCGAGACTCACAAGGGTGATCTGTGCGGTCGAGGTTCGGTTCCCAATGCACCACGGTTCTACACCTCCTGGTCCGCTTTCTATGGTCTGGGGACTTTCCAATCCGCTTCCCGCACGTCCGGAACGCACTGCCTTCGGTTCACGATCGATCGAGGCTTGGTTTCTCCTTAACGATAACTTTCTCTCTCTCTAAAACATTTTTCTCTCTTTTATCTCTCTAGGTTTCAGTTTCTGAGTGAGTTGTGGTGAGTTTCTGAACTGAGGAAGGGTCCTATTTATAGGAAAAACGAAGCTGGTGGTGGTGGTACACAAGCAAGCGTCCGGTTCCAAGGCGAACATGCGTCACGACACATCGGCAACACCAAGCTGCGTCCCGGCGGAGACACCTCGTGTTCTCCATGCAAGAAGATACCTCAGGGAGTCTGGTGGCGCCACCCAGACAGCCTCCATGCACAGCAACAAGTGGCAGCCTCTGGTGATGCCATTATGTCAGCTGCATGCGCGGCGACCCCTGGCGGTGTCCGGTCGCGACATGTCATCGACGTCCATGCGTGGCAACACCTCCTCCCTGCCTGCTTACCTACTCCTCCTGCATTTTATCTTGCTTAACGACACCTCGTTCTTGGCGGCTTGGGCGTTTTTGTGCTAGAATTTCCGATCGGTCGTTCGTCGTCCAATTAGCACGTTTTGCTCCGACGCTCGTAAATCTTTGGGCCAACAACTGATCTTACTCCGGCTACTAACTTAGCTTGACGGTACTAAGTTATGTAAATAATTATCTGTACGGTTCTTGACGGTTTTACGTTTAGTGCTCCGGTCGTCCTTCTTGGTTCTTCATTTCGGTCTTACCGTCATTCTTCGGTATTGTCGAATATTGCCTTTATTCTGATCCTTGTTGTGTCTTGGATAACTTCCCGTTACTTAGTCGTTACTCGTCCATATTTTTCTTCTTTAGACGGGGCTTTACAGGTGTCCTATGATTTCTAGTCTTTTCGGACCTGATCTTCAGCGGAAAGTGGTTCTAGATCGAGTTCGGGTATGAGTTTTTGATGTTTTGAGGAAGTTTTATTGATTTTTCTTTCTTCTTAGACTTTCGTCTCTCCTTTTTTTTTGGTAGGCTCTCGCGAATGAGAATCGTTTTGTGGAGGCCTACGAGCTTGAAATTAGGACCCTCATGTTTGATTAAGAGGAATTGGAGACAAGGCTTCAAGAGGGGCGGGACAAAGTTTTCGAGCTCGGGGAAGGTGGTGAAATCTTCCAGCGAGAGAGGAAAAAGGTTGAGGACCTTGAGCTGCGGATTGTTAATTTGCGCTGGAGTGAGAAAGTTGTTTGGCCAACGCCTCCACGACTCGAGACTCTGCTGCAGAAGCTAGGGATGTGTTGCTTTCTGCTCAAGCCACCCATAAATCTGTTTGTGATAATCTTCAGGCACTTTGTGCCGACGAGGTTACTCGAGCGAGGGCTGAAATTTTTGATCAGGCCAAGGCTTGTTTGTCGAAGATAAGAAAGGCCAGGGAGAAGGAAGCTCGTTCTCAGAAGAAACTTTTGGAATTGAACCAGGTTGTGTCTATTATGGCTTCTTATCGTCTTCTTTTTTATGGGAGCTTAGAAGTTCCAGCATCCAAGATCGATCGATTGGTTGCTGATGAAAAGTTCCTGAGATAGGAGCATTATTCAATGGAAGATATCGATCTGTTTGATAAGGATCTTCATATGACTCCTCTTGGTGAACATGGTCGTATAGAGAATTCTTTGACGGGTCGTGCCGTGTGGGACGTGCATGGTTCGAATGAGGGTGTTATTTCTGCTGTCGAAGCTGCGAAGACTCTTAGCTTCTCTTTTGTTTTTGCTTCCCTTTTTGTTAGGTTCCTATTGCTTGGAGGTGCAGAGATTTTTAAATGTATATTAAAATCGTTCTTTTCGCAATAGAAGAGATTCTGTTATTTTGTGTGTGTTTTGATTTGCTTAATTGCTTTTTGGGTGAAGGCCTTGGTGCGGCTTATCCAGTTATTTGTTTCTTAGGTGCGATAGAATGTGCTCGGCTTATCCTATAAACCGCTTTTTCTAGGCGCGGATCTGAGTCTGGCTTATCATGTGAATAACTCTTAGGGGTGAGTACGTGCTCGGCTTACCCTATGGTTTGTATCGAGGTGCGGAACTGGTTCCGGCTTATCCTGTAAGGGGTTCTAGGGGCGAGTTTGGATCAGCTTATCCTGTAATTAAGTAATCGTTTTAAGGTGCAAGTGCGTTCTCGGCTTATCTTGTGGAAGTCTTGGTTGAACTAGATGTGCGAAGGAATGTTTGGCTTATTTTATATGTGCGGTCAAATTCTTGTGCGGGACTGGTCCATGCTTAAGTCGTTCGAATTGATATCAGTTGACGTGTGTAGTCATTATGTTATGTAACACGTTGTTTTGATCTATCATTTGGCCAGAATTTTGATGATTGTGAAGTACAAGGGAGTACTTGGAGAGATTTTTATTAAAAAAAAAATTATTGAAATAGCTGAACCTTGAAAAAAGCTGCCTAAGAACCCTCCGAGGAGGGATCAAGCCGGCTATAGTTCACTTTACATATTTAATAGAGTGACCTCGGCTTGTAGAGAGAGACGGCCTTTCTTTGGGGGCGGTTCCCTTTTAGTAGTAGTATCGTTTGAGCTTGTTTGCATTCCATGATCACGGTATTGCTTTGCCTTGCAAGGTAGCGAGCTCGTAGACTCCTGGTTTGACGACCTAAGAGATAATGTAGGGTCCTTCCCAGTTTGCGTCGAGCTTACCTGCTATGTGCTCTCGTCTATGTCCGAATACATTTCTCAAGACTAGGTCTCGTTCGTTGAAGTACTTGCCTTTGACCTTTTTGTTGTAATATTGGGTCGCCTGTTGCTGGTAATTTTTGATTCCGAGGAGTGTTTGGTCGCGTTTTTCCTCCACCTGATCGAGGTGATCGAGAATCATGTTGTTGTTAAGGTCCTTGTGTTCAGGTGCTAGCTTTTGTCGGATGGTTGGGACGCCTACATCGTCTTGGGCCATTGATTCCATTTCGTACGATGGAGAAAGGTGTTTGACAAGTTGCTTGGCATGGAGTCGTTCGGTGGGACCGAGGACCCCATCTAGCTCATTGGCGCAAACTGCTTTTTTACTCTCGAGTCGCTTTTTAACCCGTCTATGATTGTTTTGTTCGCCACTTCGGCTTGCCCGTTTCCTTGGGGGTAGCGAGGCGTTGATTTGCTTAAACTTATCCTCCATCGTGCGCAGAAACCTTTGAATATGATCGATATGAACTGTGAGCCGTTTTCTGTCACGATTTTGTAACGTAAACCGCGGCGGTTTATATGCTTGTGTTTTCATGCATTTAGAGAGTTGTTTAGATCATGTTTCGGTTTCATTTAGCTTTCTTTGGTTACATTTCTTTGTTCTTTGTTACATTTATAGTTGATTGCATCTAGGGTTGTAGTTTAGAATTTCTAGGAGCATTTTGCATTTGTTTTGGTTCCTTTCAGGTGTTGGAAGACTTCTAGAATGACTTGGGAGCACTTGGAGCTTTGGAGGAGTGAATGGTGATGTTGATCAAAGTGATGTTCTTGAAAGATGGAGCAAAACGAAGCCTTTCCGTGCATATTTAGTTTCTGGAGCATCAAATAGAAGTTGTAGGAAATTGAGTTAGCTTTCCAATGGAGGTGGTTTAAAGTCGTTTGGAGCTGTAGTCGAGAAGTTATGGCCGATTTACCAGACAGCGGTTGAGCCAGCGGCTCGAACGAGACCGCGAGATGACTCACTTGATCCATCGACGAACTCCGAGCAACAAAGCCGAGACCACAGCGGTTTGCCCAGCAACCCGGATGAAACCGCGACCAAGCCAGCGGTTTAACCGCTGGCGACGAAATTTCTGTTGACCTTTGAGACTTTGACCAGATTTGATACTTGGTTTTCTGGGTTGACCCAGGTTTGTTGGGTTGACCCAGCTCGTGTTTAGGGACCTTTAAATAGATTTTTGGGTCAAAAACCCTAAATCTATCTCTTTTTCTTTCACAAACTTGGAAACATCTAATCTCCCTTTTTGGATCTTTGCAATTTTAGTGAAAGTTTGTTAATTTCTTCTTCTAATCTTTCCATCTTCACTAATCTTGATGATTAACACTACTTCTATGGGTTTTGTTGATCTCATTATGATTAGTGAGTATTCTCCTTTTGAGCTTTTGGGTTAGGAAAATTTGGGTGATTAGGGGTTGAATCTTGATGTCTAGGGCTTGGATTTGATTGATCATTTCTCATTAAATGTTCTTAATGCTAGATTAGGCTTAGCTATCCTTGATCTAGAGCTTTGGGATTTTATTGCACGTAAGCTGTTCGATGAAATGCTAGCTTTGATTTAATGAGAGCTTTACATTCTTAGCCAATGACAATTGATGGTTAATGTGTTTAGTAGCTAAAGGACTTGTGATTAATGCATGCTTGCTTGTGATTAGCCAATGAGAGTTGATGTTTAATGCTTGATTAGCATAGGGTTAATGACATGAGAGTGTATTAACTTGGATTTGTGTTCCTAAGCTGAAGGATTAGCATTTTAATGTTGTGTTTGACATCTTGATTCAATGCTTAGTTACTTAGATCAATTTCCTATGCCCAAGAGCTTGATCTTTAATCATCCTTTTGAATTGTCTTGTTTGTTCTCTTTGCTTGCTTATTGAATTTGGTTCCTCTTTTGTTTGCTTATTTGATTAGTTTGATTGCAATTAGGATCGTAGTGTTACAATTTGAATGATATTTGCTTGGCTTTAGAGGATTAGTGCATTCTCGATTGGTCCATTCATTCCCAATTGGTTCGATACCTCTTACTACACGATAAGTAAGAGGAATTGATACCTCCAAGGATTACAAAAATTCTTGTTATCAGCGGTAGATGATGTATTTCCACACAAATATTTGTAAGTCGAGGTCGTGAATATTAGCGTAGGATTCAGCTTCTACCCACTTGATGAAATAATTTGTCATTATGATGACATACATCTTATGCCTACAAGCTGGTAAGGGATCCAAGATGTCCATTTCCCAACTCAGGAATGGGTAGGGTGCGGCGGATGTGGTCAAAACTTCGGCGGGCTGATGAATATCTGGCCCGTGTCTTTGACGTTTCTCACAACGACCGACGCATTTTTCGGTGTCCGCTACCATCGTTTGCCAGAAATTTCCATGTCTTTTGATTTTCGTAGCATGAGCTCGGCCGTTGGAATGGTTACCTCCTGCCCTTCGTGTGTTTCTTTCACTACCCATTTTATTTCTTCGCCGTAGATACAGCTTAGGAGTGCCATAGATGCGCTTATTCGAAATAGCTTTCCATTCAGACTTTGGAATGGTTACCTTTCGCTTTCAAGCGACGGGCTGCCCACCTGTCTTCTAGGATTGTTCCTTCTATAATATAAGATTTGATTTCGTCTCTCTAGTCGTCTATTTTCTCGAGAGCTTCTTTTATGACGGGCTTATTTGTTTCGTTGGCATTGTCGATTCCGTCTTCGAGTTCGGTGATGGTGAATGTTTTTTGGGTCTGGTCGATGCTGGGTTTGTCGAAGCATGCGACTGGTATGACTCACCAAATATTGGAGTTAGACTTGTAATTGAGGGCGACTAACGCGTTCGCTAATGCATTGTCGCTTCGTGGGATTTTTATGAGTGTAAAGACGTCAAATTCGCGTGCTAAGTTTTGAACGATTTTCAAATGTGCGCCCATCTGGTCGTTTGTAACCTCGAAATCCTTGTTGTACTGACTATTGACAAGATCCGAGTTGCAGAATGTGTCGATGTGCCTTGCTCCAATTACTTTTGCTAATCGCAGCCCTGCTATCAAGGCTTCGTAGTCAGCATGTTTGACGCATGGATTGTGATTCGAAAAGATTGCTCCAGAACTTCTCCTGTTGGGAAAGTCTACCTGATTCCGATCCCCGATATGTTGCGTGAGGATGATCTATCATTGATCAAATTCCATTTTTCGACCGTTGCTTGCTTGTCGTCGCGGGTGAGCTTTGGTGGTAATTTGATCAAAAATCTGCCAGGACTTGGGGTTTTGTGCTTGTTTGTGGTTTGTACTCAATGTCGTATTCGCTCAACTCCACTAGCCATTTTTGCATTCTTTAATACTAGGTCGGGATGTGTAGTATGATTCTTAACGGCTGTTTGGTGAGGACAACCATTGAATGTGATTGAAAATACGACCAGAGCTTCCTAGACGAGGTGACAACTGCTAAGGCGAGCTTTTCCAAAGTCAAGTATCGGGTTTCAGCGTCATCAAGGCTTTTGCTGATATAGAAGAGTGGTTTTTGGTCGCCTCGATCTTCTGTGACTAAGACGCCGCTTACTGCTAATCTTGATACTGATATGTGTTGGAATTGTGTCCAGTAATCTCGGTACTGTCTCTAGAAAGTAAGAGTATGTCAATGATCAGACATAAGTCATATAATACTGGGGGTCATGATGGCTTGCTAGAGTCCGCTCATGATCTATAAGTCTTGGACTTATTGCCTTTATTATATGATCCCATATGGGTCACACGCCTAAGCTAACAGGAAACTATGAGGAAACGGCTTAGCAGAAGTACGGTAAAAGTGCTAGGCATTTACCGAACATAAAGAGAGATTAATGGGTCTGATTAAATCTGAGGAATTTAATTAGACTGGGAAATTGGGCCCAAAAGCCCAAAAGAATTAGAGAAGGGTTTTATAAATAAAACCAAGCCTAATTCTCTCTTCCCTAACCCTAAGCCCCAGCCGCGATTTCTCTCTCTCTCTGCGCCTCCCATCAGCTCGGTCTAGCAGCCAATTTCCTGTGAAGCGTGTGTGAGCCTTTGGAGGATCCATCTCTTGGTGGTTCTGCTGATCTCTGACCTGTTCTCTCTTTCCGCTGCATAAACAGGTAAAAGGTGAGATCTATATTATGTTTCTAATCAAGAGAACCTAGATCTGGCACGTTTAGGATCTATTAATCTGATGAATTGAATCAGGATTAACACCATACGATCCTTCAGTGGTATCAGAGCCATTGGTTCTGTGGTTTTTTCTTGTTTAGATTCAAGTTTAGGATTGTTTAAAGAGGTGTTTTTGAATCAATCTACTGATAAGAGCAAAACACTTAAGAAACAAGAATTGAAACCTAAACTAATGAAATCGCAAAACCCAAACTATATGATTTGGATTGCGATCGGCCGAGTGTTAAACCGATCGGCCAAGCCGATCGCATGTATCGATCACGGATCGATAGCATGGATCGCGTTGGCCGGTTGGATCGATCGCGTCTCGGCCAGCAACCGTCCCGCGCCAATATCGTGACCGAGAGCCGACTGGATCGTCCCGATCGCATGCCTCGTCACGTCCCGATGATCGCGTCTCGTCCCGCATACGGCCCGGCTGTCCCGATCGCTAGGCGATCGCGTGAAGCCACGACCCGAGCTCGACGATCGCGCGTCCCGTCCCGAACGATCGTCCCGTCCGGCTGCCGTCTCGATCTCGGATCGATTGCGTGCGGCTTGCGGCTGACGTGATCGCGTGAAACTCACGATTAGGTCGTGGTCGGTTCACGTGATCAATCGGTTCGGTTCGGTTTAAGGTTCGGTTTAAAACTTGATTAAAATCAAACGTCACGGTTTAATAAACAGACTTAAAAAATTTATTAAGTTCTGGTTAAACCGGGATAAGAAATCCAAAGTCGAAAAATTGGATTTTGTGCCTAAACCAGGATTTTCTAATTTGATT
Organism: Orychophragmus violaceus; assembly: GCA_030180135.1. Taxonomy (NCBI): domain Eukaryota; kingdom Viridiplantae; phylum Streptophyta; class Magnoliopsida; order Brassicales; family Brassicaceae; genus Orychophragmus; species Orychophragmus violaceus. The sequence goes on along the minus strand of CM058231.1, from coordinate 28,153,516 downwards.
TGGTTGGACCAAATAAATTGAGAAAATCCGGTTTAGTAAATAACCGGTTGACAATTGTGGTCATCGTAGTAATTAATTTTGGTTAGACCAATTTTAATGAACCAGACCGGTTATGTCATTTAATTGGACAATTGGGTTATTCCTTGGACATGGACCAATTCTTGGGCCTCGGGCCAAGAAGTTAAAACAATTGGGCCAATTATTTGAGTCTTTTTCATCAGATTAATTTAAAATTTATTTTTTATAAAATAATTATAAAAAACGATTTTTAAAATTAATTAGTTTCCAAAATTTTGAAATTAGAAAGTTTCTTAAATTAGAAGTTTCTAGATTTGCATGTTTTGGATTTTAAGAAATTTCTAAAGTTAGAAAGTTTCCGGTTTTAGAAAGTTTCCAATTTTAGAAAGTTTCCAAAATTAGTAGGTTTCCCAAAAAGGAAAGTTTCCCAAAATAGTAATCTTCTATTTTGGGATGAATTTTTAATAAACCTACAAACCTCAAATAATATCAAGCGTTGGATGTCTTGTCCAGTCTATGTCAGCTGTTGAAGCCCATTCAATTGTATTCATGGCCTTACAGTGTGAGGGTGTCTACTTTTGCGTGGATAAGACGGTTTGTGATTCATAAATGTCATTGGGAGTCCCAGACATTAATGATTACATGACTGTATAGTCTGGTTTTCTTGACTAGGCCATCGGGAGTCCCGGGCCTTGAGAAATCAGAGTGGATTGGGCCTCGGGCCCAGATTCACAACCAAGAGTTATATCACGGATATAATTAGCCGACATAGGGCTTACCGATATAAGCTAAGGTTGGGTGATGGCCAGTGGCCCACTTTGATCTTAGTTATATGTGGATCTTGGAATCATTATTTTCTATTGAGGGTAACTTATGTTATTGAATATAATGCGTGATTAATCATATTAAGTATAATACAAGATTAATCATATTGAACATATTAACTAAAATTCTTTTATCTTAATTTTCAGTTATGACTAGCACAAACAATCAAAACACTTTCTCGATCCGGTCTGTCCTTGAGATGGACAAGCTGAATGGATCAAATTTCTTGACTTGGTCGCGGAACCTGAGGCTAGTTCTCAGACAGGAGAGAAAGGACTATGTCCTTGAGAGAGCTCTCCCCGTGAGGATCGGGTCCAATGCTTCTCATGCAGTATATGATGCTTGGAATAAGCATTATAATGATGCGGTAGATGTGCGTGGTCTGATATTGGCTACCATGGACTCAGACTTGCGGAAGCAATATGAGAACATGGAGTCGCCAATAGAGATGATCAGCAGCCTGAAATTGAAATTTCAGGAGCAGATAAGAGTGGAGAGATACCAGTTGGTTAAGTCTCTCACTAGCTGCAAGCTACCAAATGATCATCCAGTGAGTCCTCATGTCAGTAAAATGATGGGTTACATTGATAACCTGAGGAAACTGGATTATCCAGTTAGCCAAGAATTGGCAACTGAGATCATTCTGCAGTCACTGCCGTCAAGCTATGATAAGTTCAGAAGGAACTATATCAAGAAAGGCTTAACGAAGACGCTGACTGAACTGCATGATATGCTCAAGACAGTTGAGCCAAACGTGAAGAGTACCCAGTATAATCTCATGAATGAGAAGGGTAGGTTTACTAAACCTAATGCTGACAAGGGTGAAGACAAAGTTGTCCAGATTTTGAATCATGGCAAGCGTGTGTCTTCTGAGCCCGAGTCAGATACCTCTTACGTTGGTAAGTGCTGCTACTGTAAAGAGACAGGGCATTGGAAGAGAGATTGCATTAAATTCATGGAAGATGATGAGGAGTTAAAGTTGATGTATGAGACTACTTCCTCAGGTATTCAAGTTATTACTTCAAGTTCTACCTTAAAGGTATTGGATACTGGTTGTGGCACTGATATTTGTAGTAATATGCAGAGCCTAAGCAACAGTAGAATGTTGAAGGAAGGACAAGTGGATCTACATGTCTGGAAGGAGCTATGGACGCTGCCTCAGCCGTAGGGTTTTCACTTGTAGATACCTTCGAGGCTTGGTTTTGTATTAAGTAATTGCTACAATGTACCTGCTTTACGCAGAGTTGTCTTTCATTTTCTTGTAAGAATTTGAATGTTTTCATTTTGATAAAAGACAAGTTTTGTTCTTTTGATCTTAATGAAATATTAATTGTAGCACCCTATTCAAGGAATGGGTTTTATATCTTAAACCAAAGAGTGCCTAAATGTAACATAAATACCAAATTGGTTTAAATCTGATGAATTAAACCTGATTTTTCTTGGCATAAAAGTCTTGGTCACATAGAGTAAGTCGGATTCAGAAATCCCATAGTTATGCACTATTGGGCTCATTTGATCGGATATCTTATGAGACTTGAATTCTGTTTACTGGACCAAAAGACAAAGGGGCCTATCTTAGCCGAGCTAGAGAAAGGCCCAAAGGCTTATTGGAGATTGAACATACTCATGTATGTGGTCCGATGAGCAGTAATGCCAGAGAAAATTTCCTGTACTTCATTGTCTCTACTGATTAACTCAGTGAGTAAGACTGTGTTCATTAGATGAGACACAAGTCGGAATTCTTTGACATGGTCGAAAGAGTTCCAGAATGAGGTATAGAATCTGAGTGACAGAAGTATTAAGACTCTGAATTAAATCACGAGTGAGAATACTTGAGTCATTAATGGTGTGATCATCTGAATGAGTGTGAAGTCGTTTCACAGCTCAATTCTCCTGAAAACCTTGAGGTATTTCTGTGAGAAAGAATCAGATCTTATAAGAAATGATTAAAGATGAGTCACACGAATCTTCCATGATATTCTTGAAGAATAACGCTCTAAAATATCTAAGTTTACGCTGAAATAGTTCCACCAATATCAGTTGAAAGACACCACGTAAATGTGGATTGGAATCGATCCAAATTCGTCTTTACTGAGTATTTGTAGTTGAGCTACTTCGCTGGTTGTCCTAGGGAAACCAAGGCTTGTTACTTTTACGTCCATTCTGTTTTCTAAGAAGGGAAGTTACTTTCCAAGAAGAACAGTGGGAGTAAAAGTATAACTCGAAGAAATTCGAGAAATACAGGTGGCTGCTCAACCTGTTGAGGGAGAGCAACGGATGGATTTACAGATTTCTGTAGAATCTACACCTGTGGAGCCTGAAGTTCGCAGATATGAATGAATCAGTTACTAATCCGAGAGTGATTTCTCGTCATTAGTTGAACCTGATAATCATTGAAAGTTCGCATGATCTGATGATCATTGAAAGCGACGAATCTGCGAAATTCAAAGAAGCGAAAGTGAGCCCGGAATCCGAAAAATTACACAGTGTGTAAGTTAGCTTCATCGATCCATTCATGGATAGAAGCAAACATATCGGAGTTGGAATCTTCGTTCTGTTGAAGTAGTCAAGATTTTGACTTGAACAGGAACGAAGTGGAACTGTGCGTTTGCTGATAGATAAGTGGGAGCGATATTGCATTTCTCATATTGTATGTCGAGGACATACTGATTCTCGGAAATAACGTCCCAATGCTGCAGTCGGTAAAGGACTGGCTTGGGAGTTGGTTCTATGATTGACATGGGTAAAGCCACGTAGTTCTTGTATTTTGGATCTAAAGATAGAGATCCGAAAGAGCTGGTAGGACAAAGTCAGGATTCTTAAATTGACAAAGTCCTACACGTTTTCAGCATTCCAAGAAGGGTTTTATGCCAATGTCACATGGCATTATGTTAAGCGAGACACAGTGTCCTACGATAACTGCTGAGCTTAAATGCATGGATAAGATTCCATATGCGTCGGCAATTGGATCTATCATGTATGCCATGAAACGTACTTGTTTGATGTTGTTTTAATGATTAAGCAAGACAAGTAAAGACCAGTCAAATCCAGCAAAGAATCACTGGATTGCCGTAAAGAATATCCTAAAGTATTTGAGGAATACTAAGGAAAAATTCTTGATTTACGGAGAAAGTGAGGTGCTACGAGTCGGTAGAGTCTAAAGGCAAGTTTCCAACGGACAAAGATGATTTCCGGTCACAGTCCGGTTATATCTTGTGTCTGTCTGGCGGTGCAAGGCACTGTTGCTGACTCCATGACTTAAGCTGAACATTTCGCAGCTTGGAAAGCGGCGAAAGAGGTTGTTTGGAAAGAAGAGTTCGTCACTGAACTTGATGTGATTCCCAGCATAGATGAGACTAGCTGCACATCAGTGGTCCAAACACCTTGAGAATAGGTATAACCTATTCCGTGAGATAAATGACAGAGATGTTAAGTAGATCAGCAAGTTTCAACGATTGAGAACGTTGCTAATCTATTAACGAATCCACTCCTGAGGCCTAAGCACGAGTCGCGGACTGTTGCTGTAGGATTAGTGAAATTAAGATGTAGTCTTAATTTCAGTGGGAGTTAATAAAGGGCTTTATTTAGTTATTGATATGTTCTTGTAAAACATTTTTATGTTTAATGAAATTATTATTTCAAGATTATTTTAACTGTGATGAAATAATCGTTCCAAAGTGATATGAACCATTTTATAGGTCATCGAAGTAAGTGACTTGATCTTGAGTTATCAAAGTCATTTAGCTTGATCATGAGACCCTATATTTGATAGATGGCTTATATCATCATGTCCCTAGTCGAAGGTTGTTGAAATTGGAACACCAACAACCGTGTGAGACTAGATTGGTATGTGACTTATGACAAAGTCTCGGTGTGTCATAGATGCGCGGCATCAAAGTCAGTACATAGGTGTATGTAGGGTACATACGACCAGACAAGACCCGATTATAAGAACTCTTCAGGATATTTATATCTGTGTCATAAGAGATTCTTACTACGACTATAGAGTATAGTCCTTAGACCTGAGTTCACATGCATGTGACTGCACATGAACTAATGCGCTTTGATCATTGTCTAATGCTGTCGTTAAGCGATAGTTATAAGGACCTTGTTTGGGTGTATTATGAAATGAGTAGTTTACAGTGATGGAACAAGACGGGATTTGTCCCTCCAATATAAATGGAGTGAATATCTCTAGGCCAATCGGAGATTTGAATACTGGAAAATGCATGGCCATGCTCAAACGGACTTTCCCGAGTCGTTTGGATTGTCAGTATCAAATCAGAGTCCGATGAACAAGATTAGGCTTTATAAGGATGACACTAATCTTGCCTTATGACTAATCGAGATATTGTGACAAAAGGATTATGAATACAGAGATTCCAGTACAAGTGGGAGATTGTTGGAATTGTGTCCAGTAATCTCGGTACTGTCTCTAGAAAGTAAGAGTATGTCAATGATCAGACATAAGTCATATAATACTGGGGGTCATGATGGCTTGCTAGAGTCCGCTCATGATCTATAAGTCTTGGACTTATTGCCTTTATTATATGATCCCATATGGGTCACACGCCTAAGCTAACAGGAAACTATGAGGAAACGGCTTAGCAGAAGTACGGTAAAAGTGCTAGGCATTTACCGAACATAAAGAGAGATTAATGGGTCTGATTAAATCTGAGGAATTTAATTAGACTGGGAATTTGGGCCCAAAAGCCCAAAAGAATTAGAGAAGGGTTTTATAAATAAAACCAAGCCTAATTCTCTCTTCCCTAACCCTAAGCCCCAGCCGCGATTTCTCTCTCTCTCTGCGCCTCCCATCAGCTCGGTCTAGCAGCCAATTTCCTGTGAAGCGTGTGTGAGCCTTTGGAGGATCCATCTCTTGGTGGTTCTGCTGATCTCTGACCTGTTCTCTCTTTCCGCTGCATAAACAGGTAAAAGGTGAGATCTATATTATGTTTCTAATCAAGAGAACCTAGATCTGGCACGTTTAGGATCTATTAATCTGATGAATTGAATCAGGATTAACACCATACGATCCTTCAATATGTAGAGATACAGGGTTTCCCCACCCTCCGGTTTTTCCAGGACTGGTGGCGTTGATAAATATTCCTTTAGTTGTTGAAAGGCATCCTCACACTTGGCGTCCCATTTGAATTGCTTGTTCCCTCGGAGAAGTTGGTAGAAGGGCAAGCATTTGTCCGTCGATTTTGAAATGAACCAACTCAGGGGGCGATACATCATGTGAATCATTGCACCTCGCGCATAGTTTTTGGTGATGGGAGCCCGGTGAGTGTTGCGATCTTCAGCGGATTCGCTTTTATTCCTCTCTTCGTGACTATATACCGAAGGAACTCTCCTGAGGTGACGCCGAAAGTACAATTGGATGGGTTGAATTTTTTTCCATACTTGTTCAGACAGTCAAAACAGGTTGTTGGATGAGTGATATGGTCGTTGGCTTATGCTGAATTTACCAGCAAACTTTGGTACGTTTCTTCGACGTTCTTGAGACCGAAGGGCATCACCTTGTAACAATATGTTCCTCAAATAGTGATGAATGTTTCTCGCGATCGTCTGAATGCATCATTATTTGGTTGTATTCGGAAAATGCATCCATGAATGAGAGGATTTCGTTTCTTGATGTCGCTTTGACGAGTGTGGCGATGTGGGGGCAGTGGAAAGCTGTATTTTGGGCAAGCTTTGTTGAGTCGGTGAAGTCGAGGCACACTCGCCAATTTGGGTATTTTACCTCAGTTATCGAACATGCTTTGAACAGCTTTTCTACTTCGTCTTTGACAGCTTTGGAGCGTTCTAGGCCGAGCTCTCTTATTTCTTCTTGATAGGTTTGAACATTGGATCAACATGGAGCTCGTGGCAGGCGACCGTAGGATCGATACTTGTCATGTCGCTGGTTGACCAGGGAAAGTCGAAGCATTTAGGCGGAGGAATTCGATGAGCCGGTCTTTCATATCCTTCCTTAGCTGTGCGCCTATTCCTACGCACCGCTCCGGGTTGCTGATATCGATGTTTCCTTGTTCGATCGTGTACGTTGAGGGCCGTCCTGTGGCGGTAGCTCTATTTTTGGTTCGGCGACTAAGCAGGCCCAAAATTTTCGACGTAATTTATGTTCGACGAGGAAGCAAGTACTTGAAACTTCCTGGATCCCTCGGAGCGTGAAGGTTCTGTCTGGAGTTGGGAACTTGATGCATTGCTAGTAGGTCGACGGAACTACCTTCATTGCATGGATCCATGGTGTGACTAAGATGGCGTTGTAAATGGCCGGTTGGTTGATGATGACGATCAAAAGAAAGAAAGAGTTTTGAATGGGATCAAAAGTTGATTGGTAAAAGTGTTAAAGAATGAAAACTCTTATGTGATTTGAAAAGGAAATGTCTCAATGTTTTGAAGTGAAAAGAAGCCAAAGGCTCACCAAAAGAAAGAAAAGAAAGTTTTTGAAAAAGAGACGAAATAAACGAAAGAAAAATTTTGAGCTAAGTTGAAAAGTGTGAATTTACCAATGTTTTGGAAATGTTTTGAATGATCCTTGGGGGTTTCTTGAAAAGGTTTCGATTTTGAAAGAGGGATAAGGCATGAATAGCCTTGATAAGAGGGTAGAATTCATTTAGGAGGGCTAGCTTGGGAGAAGAAGCTCTTTGGGTTTGGGTAGATGGGAATCTATCCTAGTATGCACCAATTGCTTCTAACTCTTAGCATTTTACTATAGCTCGTTCATACTTCTTCCGAGAGAACCTAAATGATTGTGGAGAGGCCTTCCCTTCAATTGAGACCATTTTTGTCTCAAGACCTTGTCCCTTAAACCAAATGAGTTTGATCACATTGCTTTGAATAGGATGCACTCGAAAAATCATTGAATGTTAAGGAGCTAGTGGATATGAATCCTTGTGTAGGTTGAAGGTTAAGCTAGAAGTTTTGTCTTGATGAGTATGGCTATATCCTTGGAGTAGGCTTGTCTCGGTTGCACCTTAGTTGTATAGACTTAAAATGAAGTTTGAAACTTGATTAAACCCTTGGATGTGAGCTCCCACCTTCAAACCTTTCTCCCAACTTGCCTTGATGATCTTATGCTTGCTTGTGGACAAGCAAGGTTTAAGTTTGGAGGAATTGATATGCTTGTGTTTTCATGCATTTAGAGAGTTGTTTAGATCATGTTTCGGTTTCATTTAGCTTTCTTTGGTTACATTTCTTTGTTCTTTGTTACATTTATAGTTGATTGCATCTAGGGTTGTAGTTTAGCATTTCTAGGAGCATTTTGCATTTGTTTTGGTTCCTTTCAGGTGTGGGAAGACTTCTAGGATGACTTGGGAGCACTTGGAGCTTTGGAGGAGTGAATGGTGATGTTGATCAAAGTGATGTTCTTGAAAGATGGAGCAAAACGAAGCCTTTCCGTGCATATTTATCTTCTGGAGCATCAAATAGAAGTTGTAGGAAATTGAGTTAGATTTCCAATGGAGGTGGTTTCAAGTCGTTTGGAGCTGTAGTCGAGAAGTTAAGTCCGATTTACCAGCCAGCGGTTGAGCCAGCGGCTCGAACGAGACCGCGAGATGACTCACTTGATCCATCGACGAACTCCGAGCAACAAAGCCGAGACCACAGCGGTTTGCCCAGCGACCCGGATGAAACCGCGACCAAGCCAGCGGTTTACCCAGCGGTTAAACCGAAACCGCTGGCTACGAAATTTATGTTGACCTTTGAGACTTTGACCAGATTTGATACTTGGTTTTCTGGGTTGACCCAGGTTTGTTGGGTCGACCCAGCTCGTGTTTAGGGACCTTTAAATAGATTTTTGGGTCAAAAACCCTAATCTCCCTTTTTGGATCTTTGCTATTTTAGTGAAAGTTTGTTAATTTCTTCTTCTAATCTTTCCATCTTCACTAATCTTGATGATTAACACTACTTCTATGGTTTTGTTGATCTCATTATGATTAGTGAGTAGTCTCCTTTTGAGCTTTTGGGTTAGGAAGATTTGGGTGATTAGGGGTTGAATCTTGATGTCTAGGGCTTAGATTTGATTTATCCTTTCTCATTAAATGTTCTTAATGCTAGATTACGCTTAGCTATCCTTGATCTAGAGCTTTGGGATTTTATTGCACATAAGGTGTTCGATGAAATGCTAGCTTTGATTTAATGAGATCTTTACATTCTTAGCCAATGACAATTGATGTTTAAGGTGTTTAGTAGCTAAAGGACTTGTGATTAATGCATGCTTGCTTGTGATTAGCCAATGAGAGTTGATGTTTAATGCTTGATTAGCATAGGGTTAATGACATGAGAGTGTATTAACTTGGATTTGTGTTCCTAAGCTGAAGGCTTAGCATTTTAATGTTGTGTTTGACATCTTGATTCAATGCTTAGTTACTTAGATCAATTTCCTATGCCCAAGAGCTTGATCTTTAATCATCTATTTGAATTTGTCTTGTTTGCTCTTCTTGCTTGTTATTAGAATCAGTTTTTTTTTCCTTTGTCTACTTGTTTGTTTGAAGTTAGGATTGCTAGTGTTCAATTTGAATGTTTATTACTTGACTTTAAGGGTTTGGTGTATTCTCGATTGGTCTAATCTATTCTCAATTGGTTCGATACCTCTTACTACACGATAAGTAAGAGGAATTGATACCTCCAAGAACTACAAAAATTCTTGTTATCAATTTGGCGCCGTTGCCGATTTGGGAATTAGGATTGATCAATTAGATTTCTTTTCCTTTTTAGATCAAGTTTTTGGTTACTAATCTTGTTTCTTCGTCTTGCTTTGATGACAGGTGCATGAACCTACGCAGCAGAGGACCAACGAACTTAGTTGCACGGGTTACAGACATCAAAGCACTTGAGCGACAGTTAGCACGGGAACGACGAGCACTCGAGCGGGCTGTTCACTTAGAGAGACTCGGGTTGGAACCAGTTGTTGAGGTTCAACAAGACTTTGAGGGTATTGAGCAGCCGGTCATGGAAGATCACGATCAACAGGATCAACAGCAAGGCCAACAGGGCCACCGAGAGCAACAAAGGCCAGCTAGGGCCATTGGTGATGGAGATACACCGGATACAAATGCAAACCGGCGAGGGATCATTCCACCACCGGTGAACAACAACAACTTCGAGATCCGGGCTATGGTGATGAACATGGTGCAAAACAATCAGTTTCATGGGCTTGCATCTGAGGATCCCTTGCAGCACTTGGATACATTTGGTAAGATTTGTGCTACTACAAGGCTTAATGGTGTGACTGATGATGGTTTGAAGATGCGTCTCTTCTTCTTCTCTTTGGCGGATAGAGCCAAGGATTGGGAAAGCACCATCCCTCCCGGATCCATTACTACTTGGGGAGAACTTAAGAAGGCTTTCTTGAAGATGTTTTTCTCACCTACTAGGACTGCCCGTTTTCGCAATGAGCTATCCGGGTTTGTGCAACGCAACAATGAGAGCTTTGCTGAAGCTTGGGAGAGGTTCAATAAGCTAACTACTCAGTGTTTCCACCACGGTTTCACTAAGGAGACACTACTAAGTAACCTCTATCGTGGAGTGCTTCCTAGAATGCGGGCGGTGCTAGATTCTTGTAGCAATGGACACTTCCTAGGGAAGGGAGTTGATGAGGCTATGGAATTAATTGAAAACCTTGCTACAAGCGACGGGAATTACAATGAGGATTATGAGCGGAGTAATAGAGGATCATCTTCTACGGATGAGAAGTACGAGAAGGAAATAAAATCTCTAAATGAAAAGATAGACAAGATGATCTCATCAAGCCAACAACAAATCAGCTTCGTGGGCAACTATGATGACTCCCAACCCGTCCTCTTTAGTCTTGAAGGAGATATGACCCAAGAAGAGATAAACTTCATCGCGGGCCAAGGAGGTTTCCACAAGGGTTTCAACCCAAACTATAGAAACCATCCTAACTTCTCTTATCGAAACCCCAATGTGGCGAACCAACAAGATCAGGTTTATCCACAAGCCCAACCCCAAGGACAAGCTCCACAACAAGGGCAACAAGGCTTCACACAAGCTCAACAACAAAAGCCTTTTGTCCCTTACACTAACCAACAAGGGTTTGGCAATAAGACTCAATTTCAAGGACAACAAGGATATGTCCCCAAGTAACAATACCCACCCGGCTTTGGACAACAACCGCAAAAAGCCTCCTCTTCTTCGGGTTTATATAATGAGTTAAAAGGAATGATGCAACAACTCATCCAAGGGCAAGCAAGTGGGGCATTGGAAGTGAAGCACTTAAAGAATGAGCTGCAACATTTGACTTCTCGCTTGATCAATGTTGAAAACACGCACGCTTCCACTTCTAGACCTACCGGTACTTTGCCCGGAAACCCGGAGAAGAACCTGAAAGAGTATTGCAATGCAATCTTCTCTACTGTTGATTATGAGAAACCAGACCATGAGCGAGAGGTTGATGAGATAGAAGCACTTCTCTATGGTTATGCAATTTCGCATGTAGCACCGGTTCCTCTCAAGGAGATGAAGGCCACTGTAGTTAAGCCTCTCTATGTTGCACCAGCTAAGGAGATGCGTGCTACTGATATTTTTGCTGAAGATACTGTGTCAACTGTCCAAACCACACCAAAGGTGCTTCCCAAGCTTGGCAATCCGGGTAAATTCACAATCAATTGTACTTTGGGAGACTTGGAGATTAAAGATGCATTGTGTGACTCCGGCTCTACTGTGAGTGTGATATCTCTTGACATGGTGGAAACCCTTGGGATTAAGAGTATGGAAAGGTACACATCTTCTATTACATTTGGAGACTCTTACTCCAAAACTCCAATGGGAATAATCAAAGATTATCCACTGAAGATTGGTGAGTGCACTATCCCAACTGACTTCATTGTCATGAAGATGAAGAAGAGTACCCAACTACCTCTATTACTTGGTACCTCTTTCCTCAATACCACTGGAGCTTGTATGGACTTCGAACGGAAATTTGCTGTGCTGAATAATGTTGACAACAAGGTTCACTATCCTTTGAAGAGCACAACTCTCCACACTTGTGGTATCATCCTATCTCCAAATGAGGATGATTTGTTAGAGGAAGCAAGGCTATTTGCAAATATAGGCAAGGAAGCTTGGCCTAAACCCACTTCTTATGGAGCATTGAGTGCGCACATGGGACGTGCTCAAAAGAAGGGGGTGGATAGAGCTATTGGAACTCCTCTTATGACCCAAAGGATTGAGTATGTTGGCTCCATCTCTTCAATGAAGCTGAACACCAATGAGGAGAAAACACCAAAAGAGAAGGTTGTGGATATGTTGAAAAGGAGGGCTCCAAAGGTTGAAATGACTGAAAAGGATTAGGTTGTCAACAATCACCCGAAGGCTCAAGAGTTTGAAAAGGAGATCATGGATAGTGAGAGTCTACAATCTTTGTTTGATGAGCATAATGGAAATGCTCTAACCAATGTATTGGATGGAGTTAAGAGAGCTGAAAGGACATAAGGACAAGATGCAAGCTCTAATGCCTTTTGAAACTCCATCATCTCTCAACTGTATCAGCTTTCATCCATTATGTCTAAAGGGTGACTACATTGAGTACAAGGTCAAGTCTAAAAGAAAGTCTAGGCCATTTGCAAGTGCAAAAGCTTTAATCAGTTTAAGGTTTCATGGTGATTCAGTCAATCTCAGTGAGCTAACCTCTAAGGTCTTGACCGTCAATCTCGAGGGCAGGCCACGCTCTTCAACCGCCTAAATCTCGGTTTGAAAAAGTCGAGCTTACCGACTTTAAACAAAAGCGCACTTGGGAGACATTCCCTTGTCTATCCTTGTAAATATTCTTTTATCTTGTTATTTTTGATGTTCTACTTGAGTGTTTTAAAGTTTTTAAATGTTCATAGGTCAAAGGATGGTTTGGGTCAAAGTAGGCAGTGTTTTGGTCGTATTACACGGAGCCAGTCGAGCTGACAGCGGTCTGTCTAGCAGCTAAAAACAAAACCGCTACGAGTCTCGCGGTTTAGTAAGGGGTTTGGAGGACACCGCAAGCCGATTCGGAGCAAAAAGCCGCCAAACAGCCGAGCGTACCGCGGCTCAGTCCGCGGCAAAATCATGACCACTGAGAGACTCGCGGTTCAACCAACGGGTCCGACGAAACCGCGGCCTGCCCAGAAACCGCGACGTAGCTTCGACCAATCCCGAGCAAAATTTGTGAGCCAGCCGCGGTTATCCTAGCGGCTCGACGAAACCGCTGGTCCTTTCCCCAGCTCTAAATTCGGGGTTTTCTTAGCTCTATCACTTGAAATCACTCTCCACACCTCCATGTCGGGATCCATCTCCCGAGTCTCCCACCTTTTGAGGTACTTTCTCCGCACCTTTTTGTACATACTTGCATTTAGTTTTCCGTTTTTCTTTTTGTTTGGTCTCTTTCTCGGACTTTCTTTCACACCGAGACGGTGTGAAGTAAGTTTGGGGGAGAGGCTAGTTACTAATCATGTTTGCTTTGCTCTTATTTTTCGTTTTGTATCTTGAGTCTCATACATATCATTTAAGGCATAGAAAATCCAAAAAAAATTGAAAATTTTCAAAAAATATCACAAAAAGAAAGCATCTAGTTGCAATAGCATCACAGGATCGAGTCTAGTTGCATCATATAGGACGCATGCATTGGGAGCAATGATTTAATTTCCTCGTAAGGTTTAATTGGATAAAACTTGTTTCATACGCTAGCTTTATGCTAGATAGATCACACTAATGTTGTAACCCGAGAAATGCATGAAAGCTAGAACGAACCCTTGATTTGATGCTGAAACTTGTTGTGATTTGAAGCTAGCTCCATCTAAGTGAGAACTTTAATTGAATCATCTAATTATCCTTGTTCATGCTTTGTGTGATAAACTCATGGGTACCCCAAAATATTTGAGCAAGCTTATCCTTTCTACCCCTCTCTACTTGCTCAAATAGATTTCCACACCTTTCACCGCCCTTATTTCAAACTCCAAACACTATATTGAGTGGTAGGCCTATTTGGAACGAGCTAGGTAAAAAGTGTTGAGTATGAGGCGACTAGGAGAGATTTCCATTGTAGATGCAGGCTCAACTTCTTTAGATTTGCAATAGATTTTGATCTAAGTTTGGGGGAGAATTTGGGAATGGAAAAAGAGGATAAAGAAAGAAAGAGGTTTGAATGGGATCAAAAGTTGATTGGTAAAAGTGTTAAAGAATGAAAGCTCTTATGTGATTTGAAAAGGAAATGTCTCAATGTTTTGAAGTGAAAAGAAGCCAAAGGCTCACCAAAAGAAAGAAAAGAAAGTTTTTGAAAAAGAGACGAAAGAAAAGAAAGAAAAATTTTGAGCTAAGTTGAAAAGTGTGAATTTACGAATGTTTTGGAAATGTTTTGAATGATCCTTGGGGGTTTCTTGAAAAGGTTTCGATTTTGAAAGAGGGATAAGGCATGAATAGCCTTGATAAGAGGGTAGAATTCATTTAGGAGGGCTAGCTTGGGAGAAGAAGCTCTTTGGTTTTGGGTAGATGGGAATCTATCCTAGTATGCACAAATTGCTTCTAACTCTTAGCATTTTACTATAGCTCGTTCATACTTCTTCCGAGAGAACCTAAATGATTGTGGAGAGGCCTTCCCTTCAATTGAGACCATTTTTGTCTCAAGACCTTGTCCCTTAAACCAAATGAGTTTGATCACATTGCTTTGAATAGGATCCACTCGAAAAATCATTGAATGTTAAGGAGCTAGTGGATTTGAATGCTTGTGTAGGTTGAGGTTTAAGCTAGAAGTTTTGTCTTGATGAGTATGGCTATATCCTTGGAGTAGGCTTGTCTCGGTTGCACCTTAGTTGTATAGACTTGAAATGAAGTTTAAAACTTGATAAAACCCTTGGATGTGAGCTCCCACCTTCAAACCTTTCTCCCAACTTGCCTTGATGATCTTATGCTTGCTTGTGGACAAGCAAGGTTTAAGTTTTGGGGAATTGATATGCTTGTATTTTCATGCATTTAGAGAGTTGTTTAGATCATGTTTCGGTTTAATTTAGCTTTCTTTGGTTACATTTCTTTGTTCTTTGTTACATTTATAGTTGATTCCATCTAGGGTTGTAGTTTAGAATTTCTAGGAGAATTTTGCATTTGTTTTGGTTCCTTTCAGGTGTTGGAAGACTTCTAGGATGACTTGGGAGCACTTGGAGCTTTGGTGGAGTGAATGGTGATGTTGATCAAAGTGATGTTCTTGAAATATGGAGAAAAACGAAGCCTTTCCGTGCATATTTAGCTTCTGGAGCATCAAATAGAAGTTGTAGAAAATTGAGTTAGCTTTCCAATGGAGGTGGTTTCAAGTCGTTTGGAGCTGTAGTCGAGAAGTTATGGCCGATTTACCAGCCAGTGGTTGAGCCAGCGGCTCGGACGAGACCGCGAGATGACTCACTTGATCCATCGACGAACTCCGAGCAACAAAGCCGAGACCACAGCGGTTTGCCCAGCGACCCGGATGAAACCGCGACCAAGCCAGCGGTTTACCCAGCGGTTAAACCGAAACCGCTGGCGACGAAATTTCTGTTGACCTTTGAGACTTTGACCAGATTTGATACTTGGTTTTCTGGGTTGACCCAGGTTTGTTGGGTCGACCCAGCTCGTGGGACCTTTAAATAGATTTTTGGGTCAAAAACCCTAAATCTATCTCTTTTTCTTTCACAAACTTGTAAACATCTAATCTCCCTTTTTGGATCTTTGCTAATTTAGTGAAAGTTTGTTAATTTCTTCTTCTAATCTTTCCATCTTCACTAATCTTGATGATTAACACTACTTCTATGGATTTTGTTGATCTCATTATGATTAGTGAGTAGTCTCCTTTTGAGCTTTTGGATTAGAAAGATTTGGGTGATTAGGGGTTGAATCTTGATACCTACTCACTAATCTTGTTGATTAACACTACTTCTATGGGTTTTTTTTATCTCATTATGATTAGTGAGTAGTCTCCTTTTGAGCTTTTGGGTTAGGAAGATTTGGGTGATTAGGGGTTGAATCTTGATTTCTAGGGCTTAGATTTGATTGATCATTTCTCATTAAATGTTCTTAATGCTAGATTAGGCTTAGCTATCCTTGATCTAGAGCTTTGGGATTTTATTGCACATAAGGTGTTCGATGAAATGCTAGCTTTGATTTAATGAGAGCTTTACATTCTTAGCCAATGACAATTGATGGTTAAGTTGTTTAGTAGCTAAAGGACTTGTGATTAATGCTTGCTTGTGATTAGCCAATGAGAGTTGATGTTTAATGCTTGATTAGCATAGAGTTAATGACATGAGAGTGTATTAACTTGGATTTGTGTTCCTAAGCTGAAGGATTAGCATTTTAATGTTGTGTTTGACATCTTGATTCAATGCTTAGTTACTTAGATCCATTTCCTATGCCGAAGAGCTTGATCTTTAATCATCCTTTTGAATTGTCTTGTTTGTTCTCTTTGCTTGCTTATTGAATTTGGTTCCTCTTTTGTTTGCTTATTTGATTAGTTTGATTGCAATTAGGATCGTAGTGTTACGATTTGAATGATATTTGCTTGGCTTGAAGGGATTAGTGCATTCTCGATTGGTCCATTCATTCCCAATTGGTTCGATACCTCTTACTACACGATAAGTAAGAGGAATTGATACCTCCAAGGATTACAAAAATTCTTGTTATCAGCGGTAGATGATGTATTTCCACACAAATATTTGTAAGTCGAGGTCGTGAATATTAGTGTAGGATTCAGCTTCTACCCACTTGATGAAATAATTTTTCATTATGATGACATACCTCTTATGCCTACAAGCTGGTTAGGGATCCAAGATGTCCATTTCCCAACTCAGGAATGAGTAGGGTGCGGCGGATGTGGTCAAACCTTCGGCGGGCTGATGAATATCTGGCCCGTGTCTTTGACGTTTCTCACAACGACCGACGCATTTTTCGGTGTCCGCTACCATCGTTTGCCAGAAATTTCCATGTCTTTTGATTTTCGTAGCATGAGCTCGGCCGTTGGAATGGTTACCTCCTGCCCTTCGTGTGTTTCTTTCACTACCCATTTTATTTCTTCGCCGTAGATACAGCTTAGGAGTGCCATAGATGCGCTTATTCGAAATAGCTTTCCATTCAGACTTTGGAATGGTTACCTTTCGCTTTCAAGCGACGGGCTGCCCACCTGTCTTCTAGGATTGTTCCTTCTGGAATTTAAGCTTTGATTTCGTCTCTCTAGTCGTCTATTTTCTCGAGAGCTTCTTTTATGACGGGCTTATTTGTTTCGTTGGCATTGTCGATTCCGTCTTCGAGTTCGGTGATGGTGAATGTTTTTTGGGTCTGGTCGATGCTAGGTTTGTCGAAGCATGCGACTGGTATGACTCACCAAATATTGGAGTTAGACTTGTAAGTGAGGGCGACTAACGCGTTCGCTATAGATTTTCAAATGTGCGCCCATCTGGTCGTTTGTAACCTCGAAATCCTTGTTGTACTGACTATTGACAAGATCCGAGTTGCAGAATGTGTCGATGTGCCTTGCTCCAATTACTTTTGCTAATCGCAGCCCTGCTATCAAGGCTTCGTAGTCGGCCTGTTTGACGCATGGAATGTGATTCGAAAAGATTGCTCCAGAACTTCTCCTGTTGGGGAAGTCTACCTGATTCCGATCCCCGATTTGTTGCGTGAGGATGATCTGTCATTGATCAAAGTCCATTTTTCGACCGTTGCTTGCTTGTCGTCGCGGGTGAGCTTTGGTGGTAATTTGATCAAAAATATGCTAGGACTTGGGGTTTTGCGCTTGTCTGTGGTTTGTACTCAATGTCGTATTCGCTCAACTCCACTGGCCATTTTTGCATTCTTTAATACTAGGTCGGGATGTGTAGTATGATTCTTAACGGCTGTTTGGTGAGGACAGCCATTGAATGTGATTGAAAATACGACCAGAGCTTCCTAGACGAGGTGACAACTGCTAAGGCGAGCTTTTCCAAAGTCAAGTATCGGGTTTAAGCGTCATCAAGGCTTTTGCTGATATAGAAGAGTGGTTTTTGGTCGCCTCGATCTTCTATGACTAAGATGCCGCTTACTGCTAATCTTGATACTGATATGTAGAGATACAGGGTTTCCCCACCCTCCGGTTTTTCCAGGACTGGTGGCGTTGATAAATATTCCTTTAGTTGTTGAAAGGCGTCCTCACACTTGGCGTCCCATTTGAATTGCTTGTTCCCTCGGAGAAGTTGGTAGAAGGGCAAGCATTTGTCCGTCGATTTTGAAATGAACCGACTCAGGGGGCGATTCGTCATGTGAATCATTGCACCTCGCGCGTAGTTTTTGGTGATGGGAGCCCGGTGAGTGTTGCGATCTTCATCGGATTCGCTTTTATTCCTCTCTTCGTGACTATATACCGAAGGAACTCTCCTGAGGTGACGCCGAAAGTACAATTGGATGGGTTGAATTTTTTCCATACTTGTTCAGACAGTAAAAACAGGTTGTTGGATGAGTGATATGGTCGTTGGCTTATGCTGAATTTACCAGCAAACTTTGGTACGTTTCTCCGACGTTCTTGAGACCGAAGGGCATCACCTTGTAACAATACGTTCCTCAAATAGTGATGAATGTTTCTCGCGATCGTCTGAATGCATCATTATTTGGTTGTATTCGGAAAATGCATCCATGAATGAGAGGAGTTCGTTTCTTGATGTCGCTTTGACGAGTGTGGCGATGTGGGGGCAGTGGAAAGCTGTATTTTGGGCAAGCTTTGTTGAGTCGGTGAAGTCGAGGCACACTCGCCAATTTGGGTATTTTACCTCAGTTATCGAACATGCTTTGAACAGCTTTTCTACTTCGTCTTTGACAGCTTTGGAGCGT
Organism: Orychophragmus violaceus; assembly: GCA_030180135.1. Lineage (NCBI taxonomy): Eukaryota > Viridiplantae > Streptophyta > Magnoliopsida > Brassicales > Brassicaceae > Orychophragmus > Orychophragmus violaceus. The sequence goes on along the minus strand of CM058231.1, from coordinate 28,134,862 downwards.
TCTAGGCCGAGCTCTCTTATTTCTTCTTGATAGGTTTGAACATTGGATCAACATGGAGCTCGTGGCAGGCGGCCGTAGGATCGATACTTGTCATGTCGCTGGTTGACCAGGGAAAGTCGAAGCATTTAGGCGGAGGAATTCGATGAGCCGGTCTTTCATATCCTTCCTTAGCTGTGCGCCTATTCCTACGCACCGCTCCGGGTTGCTGATATCGATGTTGTTGGGATTATGTCCTGAAATCACATTGTACGAACTCTAGAGATAGTTGTATTGTCGAGATCGGACAATTCATGTGATACTGGGTAATCATAATGTTTTGCTAGAAACCAATTGTGACAAATGAGTTGAAACTCATTTCTAGTATCATGTGAACCTAAAGGGTCACACACCTAAGCAAGTTGGATATACTCTGCATGGGATTGATCAATGGCATATGGTCTGATCGATGTGTATTAGATATACATCGAATTGAGTTTCTAAGAGGTGTATCGATCGACACCATTGGGTGCGTCGGTCGATACAGAACGTGTGTCGATCGACACCACTGAGTGTGTCGGTCGACACAAAGTCGAAACCGAGACTGAGTTTTCGGTTCACTTTAAGGTCGATATATAAACTCGTTTTGTACATTCGACCCAGAGGGTGAGAATTTGTGAGCGCCGCCCAGACTGTTTTTCTCAGAGAGAAAACACAGAACCTTAAGAAACTAAAGTCCCAGGGAGATCCGAGCACCGGTACTAGCATCCCGGCGGATTCCAGCTTGTGTGCGTGTGGACTACGATAGAGGCGCAGCATCTGAGGCGCAATAGATCTCGTATTACCTGATCCATCTTCCGCTGCCAAACACCAGGTAATCACGAGGTGAGATCCATGATTCAATTAACTAGACCCTAGATCCTAGGCTATCGGGAACTCGCGAGAATTCTGAATCTGTAGAATTGGCTCGGATTCCCAACAGTGGTATCAGAGCCTTAGGGTTTTATCATTGAATCACACCTGTTAATCGAATTTGATGATTTAGATTCGCAAACTAGGTTGTTTGAATTAGAACAGGTGAGATCGATTTGATCGATCTGCGAATCTGTGTTTTCGCACTGTGTCGATCGACACATGAGGTGTGTCGGTCGACACAAGGTGGCGAAATCGACAGATTCGGCGGCTAGGGTTTTTCACGAAGAAAAACCGAAAGCCTTCTGTGTCGATCGACACAGGTTGTGTATCGGTCGACACAGAACAAATTCGGCCACGTATCGATCGACACAGGTTGGTGTCGGTCGACACAGACAGAGTGAATGGTTAATCGGTTCAATTAGATTGGACCGGTTATCATGCTTGGTTAAGTCTGAATTGATCGGTTTATATTGGATGAATTGGTTCAATTGGATTGAACTGATTATCTCAATTAGCATGAAACGGTGGGTTAAATCAGTTTGATTGGATAATACGGTTCAATAGAATTGGACTGGTTATCGCAATCAGTTGAAACTGATTAAAACGGTTTAAATTGGTTAAATTGGTTCAATTGGATTGAACTGATTATCCCAGTTAGAATAAACCGATTGGTTAAGATCAGTTTGATCAGACAAGTCGGTTCAATTGGATTGGACCGGTTATCAAAACGATCTTCGGTTTAGGTCTATGTCGACCGTCACACATGGGTTGTGTCGATCGACATGACCGGTTCGATGAACCGGGTTAATTGAATTAACTGGTTATTGAATTCCGGTTTTTTTGGGTAGTGTCGGTCGACAAACATTGTCTGCGTCGATCGACACAGTATTCGAAATTCTGGTTGTTAAACCTTGAATTTGCAGAAACCAAACTAGACTCAAACATTGATCGAAGATTAGCTTCAATATGGTCAACTGTCAAGACTCGTTTCGTTGTGTGATGTTCTGGCCAAGAGCTTGGTGTCCATAATTACGTGAGTAAGGCAGGTAGTAATGTTGATGGATTTGCAGTGCTTAACATCAACAATTACATGACCCAAGAGATTGATTTGCTGAACTTATGGGTTTAGTTTCCTCAAATAAATATCAAGTGACCTTGATGTCTTGCCCAATCTTGTCACTGTCAAGACTTGTTTCGTATGTTGGATAATCTTGGAGTCCTTGGTATCCACTGCTACATGAGTAAGGCAGGTGATCATTGATAGACTTGCAGTGCGACTGTCAATGATCACAAGGCAGAAGAGATTGGTTTACTTGACTGGGCTATCAGAAGTTCTGGGCCCAGAGACATCAGAGTAAATGAGACATGGATTGTCTTATCTACAACCAAGAGTTGTACTGAGTACAATTAGCAATGGTTTGCTTACCTAGATTGCTAAACTCTGGGTGATGGCGAGTCGTCCACTCAGGTTTTAATAATGTATGGGTCTTGGATCATTATATTCATAGAGGAAACATTGTTTGAATATAATGCGAGTTTTCTTATATTGATAAGAATTCTCATCATATACATAACTAAATCTCTGTTTTCTTGGATTTCAGCTTATGTCTATGACTACTTTCTCGTTGCGATCCGTCCTTGAGAAGGACAAGTTAAATGGATCCAACTTCCTGGATTGGTATCGGAATCTGAGATTCATTCTCAAGCAGGAGAGCAAGGACTATGTCCTTGAAAAGGCTCTTCCAGAAAGGCTTGGGACCAATCGCTCGCATGCAGTGTATAATGCTTGGGATAAGCATTATACTGATGTGGTAGATGTGCGTGGTCTGATGTTGGCTACCATGAACTCAGACTTGAAGAGTCAGTATGAGAACATGGAGTCGCCAATAGAGATGATCACCAGCCTGAAACTGAAGTTTCAGGATCTGGCACGAGTGGAGAGATTCCAGATGGTGAAGTCTCTCACTGAGTGCAAGCTACCAGAGGATGCTCCAGTAATTCCTCATGTCATTAAACTGATGGGTTACGTTGATAACCTGGGGAAACTGGAATGTCCTGTCAGCTTAGAGTTGGCTACTGACATCATTCTGCAGTCACTGCCGTCAAGCTATGATAAGTTCATTAAAAACTATATCAAGAAAGGCTTGACGAAGACGTTGACTGAGCTGCATGGCATGCTTAAGACAGCAGAGCAAAACATCAAAAAGGGAAAAAGGTTTGAGAAATCTTTTATAGACAAGGGTGAAGGCAAGGCCGTCCAGATTTGGAATCAGGATAAGCCTGTGTCATCTTTTAAGCCCAAGTCAAGCCCATCTGGTGTTAGTAAGTGCTTCTACTGTAATGAGTTGGGGCATTGGAAGAGAGATTGCAATAAATTCTTGGAAGATTCACAAGAGATGGAGAAGATGTATGGTACTTCTTCTTCAGGTATTGTGTTATTAATTCAAGTTCTACATAAGTATTGGATGCTTGTTGTGGTACTGATATTTTTGAAATATGCAGGACCTAAGCGACAGTAGAACGTTGAAGAAAGGACAAGTGGAACTGCGTGTCTGGTTGAAGCAATGGTTGCTGCATGAGCCGTAGAAATTCTCCACTTGTAGAAGCCTTTCCTACTTTGTTTTAGAAATTAAGTAATTGATACTTTGTATATGCCTAGTGCAGAAATGTCTTTCATTTTCTTTTGAGAATTTGGATGTTTTTCATTTTGATAAAAGACAAGTTTTGTTCTTTGGATCTTAATGAAATATTCTATGGTAGCACCCCGTTTAGAATGGGTTTTATATCTTAAACCAACATGAATATAACATAAATACCAAACGGTTTGAGTCTGATGACTCGAACTCGACTTTTCTTTGGTATAGTCGTTTAACTACAAGAGTGAAGCGGATTCAGTAAATCCATAGTTTTGGACTCATTCGATTGTTAATCATTTGAGATATGAATTCTGTTCACTAGACCAAAATGACTAAGGCCCTTTTAGCAGAGCTAAAGGAAATGGGCCAGAAGCTTATTGGGCCTTACACATACTGATGTATGCGGCCCAAACGAGCATTAGTGCCAGAGGAAATCTTCTGTACTTCATTACCTTATTGATGGCATCAATAAGTATTGATGTGTTCATTTGATGAGACACGAGCAGGAATCCCTTGAGGAGTTCCATGATGAAGTGTAGAACCGATTTGACAGAAGTATTGAGATCCTCGATTGGATCGTGGAGGAAAATACTTAGAGTCAACAATTGGGTGATCATCTAACAGAATGAATCGGATCTTATTGGATATGCTCCGATTAATGATGAGTCACAGGAATCTTCCATGAACGATTTAAGAATACGTTCCAAAATGTCTGTATTTGCGCAGAAAAGTGTTTCTATCAGAATCAGTGAAAAACACCACATTGGATGTGGACTGGGTGATTTCCAAATTTGTTTTTCTGATTAATTGGGATTGCAAGGTTTGTGTGAGACAGTAGTCAACAAACAAACTTGAACCCACATATGATGAGTTCCACATCGCTGGTTGTCCTAAGGAAACCAAGGCTTAGTACTTTTATTGCCCAGAACTGTGTCTTTTAAGAAAGATCATACTTTCAAAAGGAACAGTGGGAGTAAAAGTACACATCGAAGAAATTCGATAAACACAGGAGGCTGCTCAACCTATTGAGGGAGAGCAGCGGTGAGATCTGCAAAGTGTTGTAGGAACTACACCCGTGAAGCCTGAAATTCGCAGATCCGAAAGGATCCGTCACTAACTCGAGAGTGATTTCTCGTAGCTAATTGTCGTGATCTGTTGATCATTGAAAAGTGACAAACATGCGAAATTCAAAGAAGCGATGGTGAGCCCCAACTCCGAATAAATGGCTGGGTATGCATGTTAGCTTCACCGATCCATTTCTGGATTGAAGCAAACATCTTGGAGTTGGAATCAACATTCTGATAAAGTAGTCAAAAGTTTTGACTTGATCAGAAAGAAATGAAACCATGCGTTTACAAGAAGACTAGTGGGAGCGTAATGGCAATTCTCACACAGTATGTAGATAACATACATGAATCTCATAAACAACGTTCCGATGCTAAAGTCTTGTCAAGATTTAGGTCGGAAGTCAAATTTAAACGATAGACATGGGAGTAGCCGCGTGAATTCTTGGAATAAGGATCCATTGGAATGGATCAGAGTAGCTAATTGGATCGTGTCAAAATCCTTATATTGATAAGGTATTGGACAGATCGAATACGCTTGATTCCAAGAATGGCTTCATACCAAAGGTCTTATGGCAACAATATTAGTAAAAGGAAGTGTTTCTGAACACTGTCTGAGCTAATATTAATGAGTGTGAGTTCTAATGCTTCTGCAATAGAATCCGTCATGAATGCCATATTTGCGCTCGTCTAGATGCATCTTACGCATAAAGCATGACGAGAAAATACCAAAATATCCCGGTAAGAGTCACTGATCAGTTGCCAGAAATATCCCAAGCGTTTAAAGAACTCTAAGGATAGTTTCGTGGTGAACTGAGGAAGTGACGAACCAGTTGAAAGTAGTTAGACGAACAAAGACGAATCCCGGTTCCCACCTGGTTATGTCTCTTTGTCTGAATAGCGGTACTGACTGTTGGAAAGGCTCCAAGCAGTGGACCGTAGAATAGTGCTTTTATCCGAATGGCGGTGTGGTTTGTTGAAATTGTTTCAAGCAATGACACCGCAGGCTCTCCCACAACCTAAGCACGAAATTTATTCTGTTGCTGTAGGTTTAAGATATCTAAAGAGATGATCTTGATTCTAGTGGGAGTTATTTTAGTTATGTTGTAAACTTTACATAGACATGCTTTGGTAGTGTTTATGTGAGTTAAAACTGACATCAGTGTTATTTAATTATTGGATAATTAAATAATAGTCCCAAAGTATTTTATGATCATCGTATAGGTCATCAAGTTGAGGACTTGATCATGAAACCCTATAAATAAAAGATGACATAAATTATGCTTGTCCCTAGTCAAGGTTGTTAAAATGGGACACTAACAACCGCGCAGACTAGTATGTGAGGTGACTGTTGGACTAAGTTTCATGGAGTCAATGATATGATTATCACAGTCAGTCACATAGATATATGTTGGTGAACATATGATCGGACATGACCCGCTTAATGAGAACTCCACAGGATATGAATTAATCAGTGTCATGGGAGGTTCTCATTACGACTATAGAGTATAGTCCTTAGACCTGAGTTCATCATGCTTTCTGGCATATGAATTGGTGCGTGTTGACCTTGTCAAACGTCGTTCCGTAACTGGCGACTATAACGGCATTGCTCGTGCGTATCTTGAAGTATGTGTAGAAACAGGGATGGAACAAGATGGGATTTGTCCCTCCTGTAATAACGGGAGATAGATATCTCAGGGCCCATCGAAGATTTGATACTGAGAAAATGCATGGCCGTGCTCAAACGAGGTGATTGTCAGTCGTTTGTTTTATCAGTATAGATCAGAAGTTCGATGAACATGATGTTGGCTATAATAAGGATGACACAGTCTCTTGCCTTATGCCATATCGAGATATAGAGACGAAGGGATTATAGGAATAAGTGATTCCAGTACAAGTGGGAGATTGTTGGGATTATGTCCTGAAATCACATTGTACGAACTCTAGAGATAGTTGTATTGTCGAGATCGGACAATTCATGTGATACTGGGTAATCATAATGTTTTGCTAGAAACCAATTGTGACAAATGAGTTGAAACTCATTTCTAGTATCATGTGAACCTAAAGGGTCACACACCTAAGCAAGTTGGATATACTCTGCATGGGATTGATCATTGGCATATGGTCTGATCGATGTGTATTAGATATACATCGAATTGAGTTTCTAAGAGGTGTATCGATCGACACCATTGGGTGCGTCGGTCGATACAGAACGTGTGTCGATCGACACCACTGAGTGTGTCGGTCGACACAAAGGCGAAACCGAGACTGAGTTTTCGGTTCACTTTAAGGTCGATATATAAACTCGTTTTGTACATTCGACCCAGAGGGTGAGAATTTGTGAGCGCCGCCCAGACTGTTTTTCTCAGAGAGAAAACACAGAACCTTAAGAAACTAAAGTGCCAGGGAGATCCGAGCACCGGTACTAGCATCCCGGCGGATTCCAGCTTGTGTGCGTGTGGACTACGATAGAGGCGCAGCATCTGAGGCGCAATAGATCTCGTATTACCTGATCCATCTTCCGCTGCCAAACACCAGGTAATCACGAGGTGAGATCCATGATTCAATTAACTAGACCCTAGATCCTAGGCTATCGGGAACTCGCGAGAATTCTGAATCTGTAGAATTGGCTCGGATTCCCAACAGATGTTTCCTTGTTCGATCGTGTACGTTGAGGGCCATCCTGTGGCGGTAGCTCTATTTTTGGTTCGGCGACTAAGCAGGCCCAAATTTTTCAACGTAATTTATGTTCGACGAGGAAGCAAGTACTTGAAACTTCCTGGATCCCTCGGAGCGTGAAGGTTCTGTCTGGAGTTGGGAACTTGATGCATTGCTAGTAGGTCGACGGAACTGCCTTCATTGCATGGATCCATGGTGTGCCTAAGATGGCGTTGTAAATGGCCGGTTGGTTGATGATGACAATCAAAAGAAAGAAAGAGGTTTGAATGGGATCAAAAGTTGATTGGTAAAAGTGTTAAAGAATGAAAGCTCTTAAGTGATTTGAAAAGGAAATGTCTCAATGTTTTGAAGTGAAAAGAAGCCAAAGGCTCACCAAAAGAAAGAAAAGAAAGTTTTTGAAAAAGAGACGAAATAAAAGAAAGAAAATTTTTGAGCTAAGTTGAAAAGTGTGAATTTACCAATGTTTTGGAAATGTTTTGAATGATCCTTGGGGGTTTCTTGAAAAGGTTTCGATTTTGAAAGAGGGATAAGGCATGAATAGCCTTGATAAGAGGGTAGAATTCATTTAGGAGGGCTAGCTTGGGAGAAGAAGCTCTTTGGGTTTGGGTAGATGGGAATCTATCCTAGTATGCACCAATTGCTTCTAACTCTTAGCATTTTACTATAGCTTGTTCATACTTCTTCCGAGAGAACCTAAATGATTGTGGAGAGGCCTTCCCTTCAATTGAGACCATTTTGTCTCAAGACCTTGTCCCTTAAACCAAATGAGTTTGATCACATTGCTTTGAATAGGATGCACTCGAAAAATCATTGAATGTTAAGGAGCTAGTGGATTTGAATGCTTGTGTAGGTTGAGGGTTAAGCTAGAAGTTTTGTCTTGATGAGTATGGCTATATCCTTGGAGTAGGCTTGTCTCGGTTGCACCTTAGTTGTATAGACTTGAAATGAAGTTTGAAACTTGATTAAACCCTTGGATGTGAGCTCCCACCTTCAAACCTTTCTCCCAACTTGCCTTGACGATCTTATGCTTGCTTGTGGACAAGCAAGGTTTAAGTTTGGGGGAATTGATATGCTTGTGTTTTCATGCATTTAGAGAGTTGTTTAGATCATGTTTCGGTTTCATTTAGCATTCTTTGGTTACATTTCTTTGTTCTTTGTTACATTTATAGTTGATTGCATCTAGGGTTGTAGTTTAGCATTTCTAGGAGCATTTTGCATTTGTTTTGGCTCCTTTCAGGTGTTGGAAGACTTCTAGGATGACTTGGGAGCACTTGGAGCTTTGGAGGAGTGAATGGTGATGTTGATCAAAGTGATGTTCTTGAAAGATGGAGCAAAACGAAGCCTTTCCGTGCATATTTATCTTCTGGAGAATCAAATAGAAGTTGTAGGAAATTGAGTTAGATTTCCAATGGAGGTGGTTTCACGTCGTTTGGAGCTGTAGTCGAGAAGTTATGGCCGATTTACCAGCCAGCGGTTGAGCCAGCGGCTCGAACGAGACCGCGAGATGACTCACTTGATCCATCGATGAACTCCGAGCAACAAAGCCGAGACCACAGCGGTTTTCCCAACGACCTGGATGAAACCGCGACCAAGCCAGCGGTTTACCCAGCGGTTAAACCGAAACCGCTGGCGATGAAATTTCTGTTGACCTTTGAGACTTTGACCAGATTTGATACTTGGTTTTCTGGGTTGATCCAGGTTTGTTGGGTCGACCCAGCTCGTGTTTAGGGACCTTTAAATAGATTTTTGGGTCAAAAACCCTAATCTCCCTTTTTGGATCTTTGCTATTTTAGTGAAAGTTTGTTAATTTCTTCTTCTAATGTTTCCATCTTCACTAATCTTGATGATTAACACTACTTCTATGGTTTTGTTGATCTCATTATGATTAGTGAGTAGTCTCCTTTTGAGCTTTTGGGTTAGGAAGATTTGGGTGATTAGGGGTTGAATCTTGATGTCTAGGGCTTAGATTTGATTGATCCTTTCTCATTAAATGTTCTTAATGCTAGATTAGGCTTAGCTATCCTTGATCTAGAGCTTTGGGATTTTATTGCACATAAGGTGTTCGATGAAATGCTAGCTTTGATTTAATGAGAGATTTACATTCTTAGCCAATGACAATTGATGTTTAAGGTGTTTAGTAGCTTAAGGACTTGTGATTAATGCATGCTTGCTTGTGATTAGCCAATGAGAGTTGATGTTTAATGCTTGATTAGCATAGTGTTAATGACATGAGAGTGTATTAACTTGGATTTTTGTTCCTAAGCTGAAGGATTAGCATTTTAATGTTGTGTTTGACATCTTGATTCAATGCTTAGTTACTTAGATCAATTTCCTATGCCCAAGAGCTTGATCTTTAATCATCTATTTGAATTTGTCTTGTTTGCTCTTCTTGCTTGTTATTAGAATCAGTTTTTTTCCTTTGTCTACTTGTTTGTTTGAAGTTAGGATTGCTAGTGTTCAATTTGAATGTTTATTACTTGACATTAAGGGTTTGGTGTATTCTCGATTGGTCCAATCTATTCCCAATTGGTTCGATACCTCTTACTACACGATAAGTAAGAGGAATTGATACCTCCAAGAACTACAAAAATTCTTGTTATCAATTTGGCGCCGTTGCCGATTTGGGAATTAGGATTGATCAATTAGATTTCTTTTCCTTTTTAGATCAAGTTTTTGGTTACTAATCTTGTTTCTTCGTCTTGCTTTGATGACAGGTGCAAGAACCTAAGCAGCAGAGGACCAACGAACTTAGTTGCACGGGTTACAGACATCAAAGCACTTGAGCGACAGTTAGCACGGGAACGACGAGCACTCGAGCGGGCTGTTCACTTAGAGAGACTCGGGTTGGAACCAATTGTTGAGGTTCAACAAGACTTTGAGGGTATTGAGCAGCCGGTCATGGAAGATCACGATCAACAGGATCAACAGCAAGGCCAACAGGGCCACCGAGAGCAACAAAGGCCAGCTAGGGCCATTGGTGATGGAGATACACCGGATACAAATGCAAACCGGCGAGGGATCATTCCACCACCGGTGAACAACAACAACTTCGAGATCCGGGCTATGGTGATGAACATGGTGCAAAACAATCAGTTTCATGGGCTTGCATCTGAGGATCCCTTGCAGCACTTGGATACATTTGACAAGATTTGTGCTACTACAAGGCTTAATGGTGTGACTGATGATGGTTTGAAGATGCGTCTCTTCTTCTTCTCTTTGGCGGATAGAGCCAAGGATTGGGAAAGCACCATCCCTCCGGGATCCATTACTACTTGGGGAGAACTTAAGAAGGCTTTCTTGAAGATGTTTTTCTCACTTACTAGGACTGCCCGTTTTCGCAATGAGCTATCCGGGTTTTTGCAACGCAACAATGAGAGCTTTGCTGAAGCTTGGGAGAGGTTCAATAAGCTAACTACTCAGTGTCCCCACCACGGTTTCACTAAGGAGACACTACTAAGTAACCTCTATCGTGGAGTGCTTCCTAGAATGCGGGCGGTGCTAGATTCTTGTAGCAATGGACACTTCCTAAGGGAAGGGAGTTGATGAGGCTATGGAATTAATTGAAAACCTTGCTACAAGCGACGGGAATTACAATGAGGATTATGAGCGGAGTAATAGAGGATCATCTTCTACGGATGAGAAGTACGAGAAGGAAATAAAATCTCTAAATGAAAAGATAGACAAGATGATCTCATCAAGCCAACAGCAAATCAGCTTCGTGGGCAACTATGATGACTCCCAACCCGTCCTCTTTAGTCTTGAAGGAGATATGACCCAAGAAGAGATAAACTTCATCGCGGGCCAAGGAGGTTTCCACAAGGGTTTCAACCCAAACTATAGAAACCTTCCTAACTTCTCTTATCGAAACCCCAATGTGGCGAACCCACAAGATCAGGTTTATCCACAAGCCCAACCCCAGGGACAAGCTCCACAACAAGGGCAACAAGGCTTCACACAAGCTCAACAACAAAATCCTTTTGTCCCTTACACTAACCAACAAGGGTTTGGCAATAAGCCTCAATTTCAAGGACAACAAGGATATGTCCCCAAGTAACAATACCCACCCGGCTTTGGACAACAACCGCAACAAGCCTCCTCTTCTTCGGGTTTGGATAATGAGTTAAAAGGAATGATGCAACAACTCATCCAAGGGCAAGCAAGTGGGGCATTGGAAGTGAAGAACTTAAAGAATGAGCTGCAACATTTGACTTCTCGCTTGATCAATGTTGAAAACACGCACGCTTCCACTTCTAGACCTACCGGTACTTTGCCCGGAAACCCGGAGAAGAACCTGAAAGAGTATTGCAATGCAATCTTCTCTACTGTTGATTATGAGAAACCACACCATGAGCAAGAGGTTGATGAGATAGAAGCACTTCTCTATGGTTATGCAATTTCGCATGTAGCACTGGTTCCTCTCAAGGAGATGAAGGCCACTGTAGTTAAGTCTCTCTATGTTTCACCAGCTAAGGAGATGCGTGCTACTGATATTTTTGCTGAAGATACTGTGTCAACTGTCCAAACCACACCAAAGGTGCTTCCCAAGCTTGGCAATCCGGGTAAATTCACAATCAATTGTACTTTGGGAGACTTGGAGATTAAAGATGCATTGTGTGACTCCGGCTCTACTCTGAGTGTGATATCTCTTGACATGGTGGAAACCCTTGGGATTAAGAGTATGGAAAGGTACACATCTTCTATTACATTTGGAGACTCTTACTCCAAAACTCCAATGGGAATAATCAAAGATTATCCACTGAAGATTGGTGAGTGCACTATCCCAACTGACTTCATTGTCATGAAGATGAAGAAGAGTACCCAACTACCTCTATTACTTGGTACCTCTTTCCTCAATACCACTGGAGCTTGTATGGACTTCGAACGGAAATTTGCTGTGCTGAATAATGTTGACAACAAGGTTCACTATCCTTTGAAGAGCACAACTCTCCACACTTGTGGTATCATCCTATCTCCAAATGAGGATGATGTGTTAGAGGAAGCAAGGTTATTTGCAAATATAGGCAAGGAAACTTGGCCTAAACCCACTTCTTATGGAGCATTGAGTGCGCACATGGGACGTGCTCAAAAGAAGGGGGGTGGATAGAGCTATTGGAACTCCTCTTATGACCCAAAGGATTGAGTATGTTGGCTCCATCTCTTCAATGAAGCTGAACACCAATGAGGAGAAAACACCAAAAGAGAAGGTTGTGGATATGTGGAAAAGGGTTGAAATGACTGAAAAGGATAAGGTTGAAATGACTGAAAAGGTTAAAATATAGCGTTATTTAATGGCAAAACATAAATACCATAATCATGTTCTTTGTCTCTTTGTAACGGTGATATTGATGTGGGCGTTTTCAATCTACTCTCTGATCTTGACTCTTTCACAATACCCAATCGGAGAGGCGATTATTCATATGCCAATTTTACACCCGTATGAAGGAACAAGAGATCTACGAAGAGTTTTTATGCGTCCTTTGAAGCAGTCAATGGGAGATGAAAGGAGAAGACAAGTGCGACTGAAAGAAATCGTTCAGTTGAGGAATCCAAGTTTTCTATGGTCCGGATCCAACCGTCCATCTGTGGTGGTTCAAATTTTTCGGCGGTTACGCCGTGGTTATTTTGGTATTAATAGCTGAGAGTTGTCAAAACTAACACTAGTGTTTAGTTTTGTGATTGTTTCCGGGCATTATTTTAATCGATCAATGTTGTCCGGGCGATTGATGCAATTCCATTCCGATTTTTTATGCAACCAACGACCGGCAAGAAAACCACCATGGGATCCTGGAAAATTTTCACACTTGTTGAATAAACTACAAGAAGAGAATATGGTGCATGATCACTTATGGTCTTTAGAATATGTTGTCAAAGGTTTGAAGGCTAGGAGTAGAAGATCGATTTCAACAACAAATGAAGAATTTGATAAAATCTATATTTTGATACAATACATTTGGTATCAAAGTATAGAGAAATCTGAACTATCAACGAAACCATGGATAAGAAGACACTCTAGAGTGGAAGATGTAGTCTTTTTGTTGTGTGGTGATGTTCTTATAATCGCTAAAAATTGATCGGCTCAATTTATATTTCTGATGGTTGAATCAATATATTGGATTCTAACCCAAAGAATATCTATAGATCTAAATTGGAGTTGGATCAATGTAATACAAAAAGAGAACAAATAGTTATGATGCGATGAAGATTTAAAGCTCGCAAGAAAATTAGGAGAGATGATATTCTGTTAATAAAGAAGACCTCACAAAGAATAACATCTTCATATTTTACTTCATTTGTTTTTTTTTTTTTTGGTCAAAATTTTACTTCATTTGTTATGTTGTTGCTTTCTCATCATTTTAATTATGTTATTTGTTGTTTTTATTCTTCTATGTATTTTATATGTATTTGTGAACATTTCCCTTACATTATATAATAATATAATAAGATGTTAGAAGGAAAAAAAAAACCTACAGAGACAAATACCGTATTTGATTGTCTCTGAAGATGTGGAAAGTGAAGCTCTTGCAACTCTTATCCTTAACAAGCTACGTCCCAGAAACAAGGTTTGAACAACTGAAAGTTTTCAACTGAAACTTCTAACTGTATGATCTTCTTTAGTTTGAGACTGATAATTTACCTCTTTCTATAGGTTTGTGCCATAAAGGCCCCTGGGTTTGGAGAGAATAGGAGGGCCAATTTACAAGACCTTGCTGCCCTTACTGGTGGAGAGGTAAGACATCTGTTTGTATTATGTCTATCTTGTGGACTCTCCAATGCAAAAATATGGGCTAAAAAATCAAGATTATTGCTTTGGTTTGAAATAGGTTACCACGGATGAGCTTGGCATGAATAGGGAGAAGGTGGACTTGGGCATTATGCTAGGGACCTGCAAAAGGGTAACTCTTTGAAATCTTTCTGATGTATAGATGGTAGCACTTAGTATGAAGTCAGATTTATTTAATCGATCAATCTCTAAACTCTGTTATTAAAAAAATCTCAATTTAAATCTCTGATTGGTTTGGTTATATACAAAGGTTCCTAAACACTAAACATTCTCTGCACTTCACAATGACGGCTAGGTCTGTTTCAGCAACAAATATTGTTGATGACATGGATGAATGGTTAGGAATATTCAACGTGAAACTTAGACACATGAGGGATGACATTGAACCGGTAGGACGCACCATACCACCTATAATGATCATTCCATATAATTTGTTTTACTATTAAAATATTTAGTTGTTGTATGTTATGAAAAAAACTCATAAACTTCTGAAATCTGCAAGAGTATAAGAGGAAGAGAAAATGATTTCAAGTATTTGTGGTGTTGTACTGATCATTAGCTTTGTCAGCACATAACTCATCCTTTTTCGTTGTATCCAGGAGGCTTATTTGATGAAGTGGACATGCTCCAAAATATTGAGGCTTTTTTTTTTGTTAGCCAAAGCTTTAAGGGGTCTTGAAGTGCCTAAATTAGACCAGATCTATGCTAATATGTGAGCTCTATGCCTATGCACGTAGATATTTCTTATTCACTTCTTATGATTCTATTTTTTTTTGCTACACCAGCTTTGTTTATTATGTGTTTTGGATAGAAATAACAGTAACTCTATAATAGAGGTGAATTTTGCTCCAATGTATTCCTCTCTATTTTCTTCTAAAAAAGAATATTCTTTTTAATATTCTTTTTTATTTTACTAATACTACATTTTATTTTTAAAAGTTGTAAATTAAACCATTTTTATTCTTTTTTATTTTACAAAACTTTATAAAAATATAAAATGTTTTAAAAAACAACAAAAAAATTGCATATATGTATAAAAGCAACAATGAATAATTTTTTTATATTTATTTGGGTTATAACTGTAAAATATAAAAGTTAAAGAACAATTATGCAAATAAAAAAATTTGACTCTTTTATAGAGGAATGCTATTTCTTCCTTTATATATAGAGAAAAAATAGCAATCTCTATTTTATAGCAAAATATAAAAGTGGGTTGGAGATGATTTTCCTCTATTATAGCATTTAGAGGAAAAAATAGCAATGAATTGGAGATGCTATTGTCTGAATCATTCATAAAATGTTTTTTTTTTTTAAACAGCTACCTCAATTTTCCCTACTCTCACTGTTCTTGAGGTAAAAGAGAAACGAGCAAACATATAAAAATTAAAAGCTACTTATGTAAGGAGCTTCTGAGTTCTTAAGAAACTACTTTGCAAGTTTAGTAGATTTCATGATTAGCGACAAAAGTGACTTTTCTCGGGCACTACTTGGCAAATTTGGTAGATTTCATGATCCCATACCTAATTTACAAAACAAAATCTTACTAAATTGAACATAGATATTGTTACAGAAATCCGACCTAGACAATATTACGGGCTACGATCTGGAATGTCTGAACTACGAGGTGAAATATAAATGTCAAGTGAGGTCGAAATGATTCTTTATTGATCTTAAGGCCGGAGCCGAGCTATGAACAGGATGGTACAAGGTGTGAGTCCGTCAAATGACGTGCTCACTAGACAATGCTTGAGGTCGGAGCTTTATAAAAGTAGCTCGGCCTCTCACCAGTTACAATCCCCCAAAATGAAGAGTGAAGGGTCATATTTATAGCGCTTGGATGCTGACTCTTCCTTGGGCCGTTGACTCCTTAACGGGCTTGTCTCCTTGGGCCGAGATATCATTGTTGATTTTAATGAGATTTCCAATGGGCTTATGAGTGGGTGCTAAACCCATATCCAACAATTAGTTCCCCCCCCCAGTTCGTCTGGTTGCGAAGCTGAGCTCGGTGAATTTCCTTGAGCATTTAAGTTAGGAGGAAATTTGGTTAAAATTGTTTTTTCGATTCTCGGGTCTTTTTTGGTCTTTTGTACTTTAACGCACGTGTCTTCACATTACTGGGGGGGGGGCAGGAAAGTGCTAACGGTCGTACGGAGAAGGGGTTGTTGCGCATCACCTTCAGCGTCATACATGCAATCGTCGAGCCTTGGGATCTGTAAAAAGGGCAATGATGATGTTTCATGAATGTCTGTTGAGGGTTTTCTGGTATATGTATCCTTCGGAGGAGGCTTTTTCCTTCGTTCCTTTCTGTTTTTACTTTGTTCTTCATTTGATTCTTAGCGATGAGTTCTTCATCTGATTCCTCCTCTAGCAGTGATAGTGATACCGAAGGCTCGTTTGTTTCTCTGGGAAAGGATTCCCCCTTTTTGAAGACGTCTGGTGGGGAAGAAGGATCGTTGGATCGTGTGAAGAGTTCATCTTCCGTGCGTCGTCTTCTTCGTTTTGATGTTCCGGAGTTTCAAGTGAATAGCCATGGTTTGAATACCGTTTGTGAGACACCTCGGATAAAAAAAAGGTTTTGGTGTTTCTTGAGATTTGGGGATCTTCGTGCAAGCAATCGACTTTGGATGAAATCGTGAGGGCTCATGCGCGCGTCCCTGGTCTTGTGCTTCGTCTTCCGACCATGGATGAGCAACCATGGTCACTTCCTAATGGGTGGATATGTCCCTATGATTGTTGGTTTGTGAAATTCCATCTTTGGTTTCCTCTCCCTAAACTTCTGATCGGTTACTGTGAACAGCGTCAAATCTCTCTTTCCCAACTTTGTCCGGCCGCGATTCGCAATATGGTTGCCGCCTTATTGCTTGGTGCTGAAGGAAGGGTCGATGTGACTCTTTGGTTTTTCGAGGAAGTGATGAGGATTTCCACAAACAAAACGATTACTGGTACGCACTATGTCTTGGCGAGGAGCCGGTACGGGCTCAAACTTGTTTCTGGAGCGTTGAGTAAGATATCTGATTGGCAGGATAGGTGTTTTTCGCGAAGGTTAATGATGCTTTGGTTCCTGATAGCAACTGATTGTTTCGGTCATCGTGGAATCATGCCCATGGTATGGTTCCTTTTTCTCCCTTGTCTGCTTCTATCTTCTCTCTCTTTTTTTAATTTGTTCGAGCTTCCTCCTTTCAGATCGTCGTGCGTTAAGTGCTCCCTATCCGACGGATTTTCCTCTGGGTTTGAGGAGGCTGTCTTCGCTTGGTCCTCTGGTGTGGCCCGATGTCAACATGGAGAGGATCCGAAGATTTTTTTCTCGTATAGATGTTGGTGCCGCCAAATGGGGACTCAAAGAAGGGCGGCCTTCCAGGATCGTGTCGGTTGATGTTACTGGTGGTGATTGCCTTTTGCCGAGGGTGAAGAAGGTGAAAACATATGGGGGTTGTCTGGCTTCTTCGTCTGGGACCGCGTCGTTGGTTCGTGCTAGAGCGGTTGACTTCTCAGTACGCTTCGAATATTCGGGCTCCGAGGAGATTACGAGTGATGCTGACGCGTGTGCTCGATTTCTCCGATCAGTGGGGTCAAATTCGTCGAACGACCATTTTCCGGTTTCCTCATTTTTCGATCCGACCTACATCATAAAGTTGGGTGTTCTCGCGTTCGGGTAAGGTCCCTTCCTTCCCCCCCCTTTTTTTAATAGACGAAGTTTGGTTCCGATGTTAGGCTATTGTGGACGAGAATCGATTGACGGATGCTTATGAGCAAGAAATTTGTGTGCTTAGGCTTGAGAAGGAGAAGCTTGGGTCGAATCTTCTTGAGGCGTGCTCCAGGGTTCGTGAGCTGGAAGGAGTTACCGAGGTTCTTCGTCGTGAGAAGAAGAGGGCTAAAGACCTTGAGCTTTGGGTTTCTGATTCTCTGCGGGAGAAAGACTTATTACTTGCTGCCCAAGTTTTGCATCGGTCAGAGTGTGATAAGTTGCGCGTGTCTTGTGCTCGTGAGGTTGCTCGATCGAGGGCCGAAGTTTTTGGCAGGGCGGAGTCTCGTTTGGCGAAAATTAGGAGGGCCAGGGAGGAGGACACGCATTCCCGGGATAAATTTGTAGAGCTGAACCAGGTCGTCTCAGTTTTAGCATCATATCGGCTCTTGGTTGACGGTGGTTTGGATGTTCCGGGATCGAAGATTGAGCGACTGGTTGTTGACCTGAAGATTCTCAGGGAGGAGCTTTATTCGATGGACTATACCGAGCTCTCCGAAGGGGACCTTCACATGACTCCTTTGAGTGGTCGGGATCATCGAAGGGATATTTTGGCGGGGCGGTTTGTCTGGGACGTGCATGGTTCGAATGAGGGGTCATTACCGCTGCTGATGTCGTGAGGCTTCGTGGTGAAGGGCTTGTTCTTGCGGAGGAGTGTTAGGCCTTAGCTTTGTTTTCGTTGTTGTTGTTGTTTTCTTTTTGTTGATTTTTGTTTATTTGGTCCTTTATGAACCTGTTTGTTTCTTGTTTTTAAACGATGAATGAGGATGGTTGTATTTCTGCCTTTAGTTGTTGCTTATGCGTCTTTAGGGGCGGGGTTATTGCCGGCTTATCCTGTTAATGGTTTTTAGGGACGAGTACGTGCTCGGTTTATCATGTAACCTATATGCTTACACATATATATATTTTCTTGGGGTGCGGGAGATTGTCGGCTTATCCCGTAATAACTTTTAGGTGCAAGTACGTGCTTGGCTTATCTTGTGGCTGCTCTTAGGTGCGGTGCTGTTGCCGGCTTATCCTGTTAATGATTTTTAGGAGCGAATTCGGCTTATCCTGTGTCTGACTTGGAGGGGCGAGTACGTGCTCGGCTTACCATGTGGTCTATTGTCGGTGCGGACCTGATGCCGGCTTATCCTGTAATTCTTTTTTGAGGGCGATCTTGGGCTCGGCTTATCTCGTTTTATACTTTTGTTAGGTGCGAGTACGTTCTCGGCTTATCCTGTTGAAGTCTTGTTTTGAAATGAGTGTGTGAGCGGGTGCTCGGCTTATTTTATCTGTTCATGTGTGACTTTTTGCGGGTCTGGGCCCGGCTTGGTCCGTGACTTCGCGTTAGTCACTTCTTTAAGCGATGCATTACTCTCACCGATCGTTTGGCCAGAAATTCGGCGAGCGTGAGGGAATGCAAGCAATAGTTTTTGTGAGAAAAGGGATTTTTATAGAGATTTTCATTGAAGTAGTTGGACCTCTTTAAAAAGGCTGCCTACGTACCCTCCGAGGAGGGATCAAGCCGACCGTAGGTCATTGTTACACTGATATACATATATGTATATATATATATGGATATACATATTATCATGTCGTTTTTTTTAATAGTAGTATCGTTTGAGCGTATTTGCGTTGCACGACCTGGGTATTGTTTCTCCATTCATGATGACGAGCTTGTATACTCCTGGTTTCACGACCTTTGAGATGATGTACGGGCCTTCCCAGTTTGCGCCGAGTTTTCCTGCTCGATGCTCTCTGGTATTCTCGAACACCTTCCGTAGGACGAGGTCTCCATCGTTGAAGTGTCTTCCTTTGACCTTTTTGTTATAATAGCGTGTGGCCTGCTGCTGGTAGTTTTGGATGCGGAGGAGCGTCTGGTCATGCTTTTCTTCGGCATGGTCGAGGTGATCTTTGATCATGTGGTTGTTGAGATCTTCGTGTTCTGGTGCAAGCTTGCGCCTGATTGTGGGTATGGTGGCTTCGGCTGGTGCCATTGCTTCCATCCTGTGTGATAGTGAAAAAGGGGTTTGACTCGTTGCTCGTCTTGGGGTCGTTCTGTGTGACCATAGCACTCCGTCCAGCTCGTCAGCCCAAACTCTCTTCTTGCTTTCGAGACGTTTCTTGAGTCCATCTATGATTGTCTTGTTTGTGGCTTCATCTTGTTCGTTTCCTTGAGTGTAGCGTGGTGTTGATTTGCTCAGGTGGATCTTCCATCTTGCGCAGAAGCCTTCAAAGATATTTGATATGAACTGTGATCCGTCGTCCGTCACTATTTCGTATGGCAAATCGTGGGGGCAGATGATATACTTCCATACGAATTTTTGCACGTCGAGGTCTCGGATGCTGGCATATGATTCGGCTTCTACCATTTGGTGAAGTAGTCCGTCATTATGATGACAAATTTTTTCTGTCAGGAAGCCGGAATGGGGCCCACTATATCCATTGCCCATCGCATGAATGGGTAAGGGGCGGCCGAGTTGGTTAAGAGCTCGGCGGGCTGGTGTATGTCTGGTGCATGCCGTTGGCACTTCTCACAATGGGCGGCGTATTTTTCGGAATCCGCTACCATTGTTGGCCAGAAGTATCCCTGTCTCTTAATTTTTACGGCTAGTGCCCGACCGCTGGAATGATTTCCTCCAGCCCCCTCGTGTGTCTCTTCTAATACCCGTTCGATTTCTTCTCCATTGATGCAGCTCAGCAGGGCTTTCGATGCGCTTACTTGGTACAGTTTCCCATCGCTTATTACGTAGTGAGCGCATCTTGCTTTGAGACGTCGGGCCGCCCATCTATTTTCCGGGGTTTCGCCTCTCAAGATGTAGGCCGTGATCTCGTTCTTCCAATCATTTGTTTGTTCGGGGGTTTCTTTTGTGGGGGAGCCGTCTGCTTCGTCGGAATCGTCCATCCTTTCTTCGCGTTCGGTAATTGCGAATAGGTTTTTGGTCTGGCATATGCTCGGCTTTTCGATGCATTCGACCGGTATAACCCGTCGTAAGTCTGGATCGGATGTAGTGGCGAGGGCTTCCAGTGCATCAGCTGGTGAGTTATCGCTTCGTGGAATTTTTGTGAGTGAGAAAATGCCGAATTCTCCGGCTAGCTTCTGAACCACTTTTAGGTATGCACCCATTCGATCGTTCTTTGCCTCGTACTAGCCGTTGTATTGGCTGGCGACGAGTTGCGAATTGCAGAATGCGTCGATGTGCCTTGCTCCGATTGCCTTTGCCAGTCGTAGCCCTGCTATCAGGGCTTCGTATTCTGCTTCGTTGTTGGATGCAGGGAAGCCTAGTCGAAATGACTGCTCTAGTATCTCCCTGGTTGGAGAGGTTAATCTAATGCCGATTCCTGACCCATTGCGGGAAGATGACCCGTCGACCTGAAGAGTCCACTTCTCGGCCGCGATTTGGCTCCCATCGTGGGTCAGTTCTAGTGGCAACTCGATTAGGAAATCCGCCAAGACTTGTGATTTTGTGCTTGTTCGTGGTTTGTAATCAATATCGTATTCGCTCAGTTCCACTGCCTACTTTGCCATTCGTCCTTATTGATTCGGGCTATGGAGTATGGTTCGTAGTGGTTGGTTGGTGAGGACGGTCACTGAGTGGGATTGGAAGTTTGGCCGAAGTTTCCTTGCCGAGGTGACGACTGCGAGGGCCAGCTTATCGAGGGTGGAGTACCGAGTCTCGGCGTCATCGAGGCTTTTGTTGATGTACAAAATCGGCTTTTGGTCTCATCTGTCTTCTCTTATGAGGACGCCGCTTACTGCGGAGCTCGACACTGATATGTAGAGGTATAAGGTTTCTCCTTCTTCTGGTTCGGATAAGACTGGAGGTGTGGACAGATATTTTTTCAACTGTTGAAAGGGGTCTTCGCATTTGTCGTCCCATTCGAACTACTTTTTCCCTCGAAGGAGCTGGTAGAATGGCAAGCACATATCTGTCGACTTCGAGATGAATCGGCTTAGCGCGGCAATTCGTCCGGTGAGTTTTTGCACCTCGCGTGTGTTTCTTGGTGAAGGGAGTTCTGTGAGCGCCGCAATCTTTTGTGGGTTGGCTTCTATTCCTCTTTTGGTGACTATGTATCCGAGGAATTCCCCAAAAGTGACTCCGAATGTGCACTTTGCTGGGTTGAGCTTCATCATGTATTTGTTCAGGCTGTTGAAGCAGGTTGTGAGGTGGGCGATATGATCGTCTGCCGAAGCAGATTTCACCAGCATGTCATCGATATATACCTCCATCGTCTGCCCGATTTGGTCGGCAAACATTTTATTAACGAGCCTTTGGTACGTTGCTCCGGCGTTCTTCAAGACGAACGGCATGACCTTGTAGGATTATGTCCCTCGATCGGTGATAAAGGACGTCTTCTCGCGGTCATCGGGGTGCATCATTATTTGGTTGTATCCTGCGAAGGCGTCCATGAATGACAAGAGCTCGTTGCCTGCGGTGGCTTCGACGAGTTTGTCAATATGCGGGAGCGGAAAACTATCTTTCGGGCAGGCCTTGTTAAGATCTGTGAAATCGACGCATACTCGCCATTTTCTGTTCTTTTTCTTGACGACCACCGGGTTGGCAAGCCAGTCCGGATATTTTACCTCGGTTATCGAGCCGGCTTTGGATAGTCTTTCTACCTCTTCGTTTACAGCTTGAGACTGTTCCAGCCCTAACTTTCTCCTCTTCTGTTTGACGGGCTGGAAAATCGGATCAACACGGAGTTCGTGGCATGTCATGGTGGGGTCGATTCCTTTCATGTCACTGGTCGGCCAGGCGAAGGTTTAGGCATTTTGGCAAAGGAACTCGATGAGCTGGTCCTTCAAATCTTTCCTCAGGTCTGCGCCTATACCTACGCACCGTCCTGGGTCGCTAATATCGATATTGACTTGTTCGACGACGTCGCGGTTAGGTCCTTCCGGAGGGGGTAGCTCTATTCTGGGTTCGGCGAGTAAGCAGGCTCGAAATTATTTGTGTAGTTTGTGCTCAACTAGGAAGCAGGTGATGGAGACTTCTTGGCTTCCATGGAGTGTGAATGTTCCATTCAAAGTGGGAAACTTGACGCACTGATAGTAGGTTGATGGGACTGCCTTCATGGCGTGAATCCATGGCGTGCCTAGAATGGCGTTGTAGATAGCCGATCGGTCCACGATCACAAATTTGGTCATCGCTGTTGTCGCCCGACGCGAACCGGCAGTTTGATTATTCCGACGGTTGTCGTCGTGCTACCCGTAAAGTCGGTTAGTGGCCTTTCTGAGCGCTTTATCTCGTAGTCGTGCAGTTCCATTCTTCCCAGGGTGTCTTCGTATATGAGGTCGACCGTGCTCCCTGTGTCGATTAGGACTCTTGTTACTTCGCAATCGCCGATCTGTACCTCGACAACGAGTGGGTCATTGTGCGGTTTGTACAGCCCTATCTCGTCGTCCTCGGTGAATTCTACCCCGTCTTTGCTTGTGAGCTCGCTGTTCGTACCTGGCCTGTGACGCCGGTACGTTTCTACTCTTCGCTTGTATTCTTTTATCGATCGCATAGAGTCGCTGCAGGTCGGGAGTCCTCCCATGGTCATGTTGTTTGCCAGCAAGGGTCCTGTCATCTCGGCTTCGTCTTAGATCGTAAAGAAGTTTATTCGTCCCCACAGACGGCGCCAATTGTTGTTACAGAAATCCGACCTAGACAATATTACGGGCTACGATCTGGAATGTCTGAACTACGAGGTGAAATATAAATGTTAAGTGAGGTCGAAATGATTCTTTATTGATCTTAAGGCCGGAGCCGAGCTATGAACAGGATGGTACGAGGTGTGAGTCCGTCAAATGACGTACCCACTAGACAATGCTTGAGGTCGGAGCTTTATAGAAGTAGCTCGGCCTCTCACCAGTTACAATCCCCCCCCCAAAATGAAGAGTGAAGGGTCCTATTTATAGCGCTTGGATGCTGACTCTTCCTCGGGCCGTTGACTCCTTAACGAGCTTGTCTCCTTGGACCGAGATATCATTGTTGATTTAATGAGATTTCCAATGGGCTTATGAGTAGGTGCTAAACCTATATCCAACAATAGACCAAACCCAGAAATTAAAAAGTCTGGAAGAATGAGAGTGATGAAATATTGCATAGATGATAACCAAACAAATAAAAAACTTTGTGAGAGAAAGTGGGTAAACCATTAAAATTAGTTGGACTATACGATAAATAAGACATATAAGAAAACATCAAGATAACAAAAACAAACGTTAAGGCTAGGAAAACCAAATGTAACTAAGAGAAACTTGAAGTTGAAGACATTTTTTTAAAGGAAATTGACCCCGCGCTTGCGCGGGGTATAAAGATTACTAGTGTATATATAATAATAGCTAAAATGCTGTAAAACGGATTATATCAACATTCAAACGTAATGTCAACTCAAATTGATCATCTCGTCTCAACTAGTCATGAGCATTCATGTACTTATTCGGATCCGGATCAAAGCTTTTGAGTACTCTAAATCAATATAAAATTAAAAATTACAGAAACACCACAAAGGAAGAAGATCACGTCGGCTCGGCTCATCATTCTTGTTCGATTTGTCTTATCTCTCAAGTTTTTTTAACACTGATTTCATTCCATAAAAACTCGAAAAAAGACAAATGTTTGAGTGATTACAAACCTCTAAGAGAGGACAATCAAAAGCAAAGAAAAGCTAGAGAGGATACCAGTAGACACCTTTACAAACGCATAAGAATTGGACATAATCTTGGTCTGCTAAACCGCATCCAGAAGAAAAGGAATATCACACCATGTCATATGCAGTAGCAGATTAAACAGCATTTCTAGTTGAAGTTTAAACACACAAACTCATAACTCTCCCAAATCTTTGAAAGACTGCAGAGGAAAGGGAGTAGTTGCCTTCGCAGCAAAATACCATCAATAAACGAATCCGAACCGAAATCTGACTCACGTCAAGACCACGAACTAGAAGGAAAAGAAGATCCAGAGGCCAATAACACATATCTAACAATACCCAAACTCTTGGGCAAAAACTTGAAAAAAAATCAACATGCAGTTAACTCTGCACTGTTACTCTCAAGGGAGTCGGAAGCTCCAATAGAAAAGCGAAACACCACAGCAAGAACAAAAACCAAACTACGAGATCTGACAACGAGGTAGCAGACCCGGCACGAGTCAACACCGCAATCCCTGAAACCTCAGTCAAAGGCTCCGTCGCAAGCGAGAAAGCCCGCAAAAGCCCCAAATCGCCGCCGGAAAGCTGAGAGCGCACAAACCTGAGTGTGCTGTCAAACAAGTCTGACGCCCGACGAAGCTTGAATCCACGCCTGACCTGAGATCCACACCGAGCGAAACGCCGAGAAGCCACACACCTCGCTTGGTACGAATCACCGAGTAGACAAACCAGAGACCAACTCGACGAAACCAAAAACGGAGAAGGCGAGAGGATGCTTCGAAAGGGAAAGCATAAGAAGAAGCAGAAGAGGGGAGCCTTCCCGGTGCCGGTGAGGACCGTCGGAGACCGGGGAATCGGTGAGATCTATAAGGTCTTAACGGTGGCGGTTGGAGGCAGAGAAAAGAGAAAATAGGGTTTTTTTAATCTGTCAAAGTTAATCACACGAAATTCCGTTCGCCGGTGAAGGCACTGCGGTAAATAAAAAACCAATTATAAGGTAAATTACTAACTCTTAAATATGAGTAAAAAAAATCATAACGATTGGTTACCTTTTTTTTTCTTGGTCCACAATGATTGGTTATGTTTTTATCGTTTTTTTTTAGATGCATACACCATCATCAGTATCTTCACCATATTATATAGAAAGTTCGAAAACAGCACTGGATGAACATATATGTTAAAATTTGGCACATGCAATATAGAGACAAAACGTTGATCCTAATCAATTTGTGTTATCAGCTAAACAAAGCAATTATAAAAATGTTTGTTGATGTCTTTTTATTTTACCAAAACAACATGACTTTATTGTAACAAAATAGTGGTAAATTCATATTGTAACAAAATAGTAATAAAATAGTGGTTTGAGTTTTCAGATGATATGAAAAGTTTGAAAACGAAAGACGTTCTTACAAGACCTTCCAAATTTTAAGGATCTTACACGCAAAGAATATAAAACGGATAAGTTCGTACAGAATGTTTGCATTTCATTATATATATTTTCCAAACCACCGATTTAAATGACTAAGTTATTTTAAAATTTAGGTTTGTTGAAAAAGGGTAAATTATTATATCTTCTTAATTCCGACAACATTTCTTGATTTCTATATGAATATAAATATCTTAAATGAGATTAAAAAATTCACAAAAGGACGATTAATAAACGAATCGAAACAACTTTAAACTTTAGATCATGTTTACAGTTTGGTTACATCATTAAATTTCCTAAGCTTCATAAAATTCGGAAAGTGTCAAAAGCTGGTTAATATTGACTTAGATCTATTATTGTTTCCCATCACATAGGTCACATCACATAGGTCATATATTGACTTAGATCTATTATTGTTTCCCATCAAATTTTGAAGAAAAAACGGTATATAATACATCTACTTGAAACTTAAAACAAGGTGCGACAAATATGGAAAATTGCTTAAAATACCCTGCAAGTACACCGCAATTTGAAAGAAATGTAAAACTAGCTCTTTGGAGTAGAGAATTACAATTCCCCCAAACAAAAAAAAATAAAAACCGCAAGTACCATTATAATCTTCGCACTTTGTCAGACTTATATACAAGTCTGATGCTTTAGACTCTAATAGAAGTCTAAACGACTTTATTCTAGAAGAAGTCTGAAACAAAATAAATTAGTAATTTTAAAATTATAAAAATATTTTGTTTAAACTTTTATATACATAAATTAAATATAGACAATTTTATAGTATATAAATTAAAATTTCGTAAAATTTAAATTAAAAAAATATATACAAAAATTAAATTTAAACAATTGTGAAGTATATAAATTAAATTTTGTAAAATTGAATCAAATTAAAAACATGTAAGGTAGAGTAGATTCTAAACCTCAAAACATGCTTTGTAATGGAACATTTACATATAATTTTATGGTTAGATTCACGATTTATCAAATTTACATTTTAAATTTGCACAGATGTGTTTTAATGTTGATATTCATACATTTTCATGCATTTAGGCTTGTATATAGTTCTTGTTTTGACTTCATTTCACCATCATTCTTACCATTTTATCGAGTCATTGTCGCATCTAGAGTATAGAGTTGTCTAGGACTAGGAGTAGGCACTTTAGGCTTGCATTTGGAGTGTTTCTTGTGTTTTGCAGGTGATTGGAGGTGTCTAGGAGCATTGGTGAGCTTGGAAGTGGAGTCTAGAGCACGAAGGACTAAGGAAGAAGCAGCTGGAAGGCATATCGGCCACCATATCGGTTGGGGTAGCCGATACACACTCTCGGAAGAAAATCCGAGGACTCATATCAGCTTGGATATCGGCCAAGCAAGCCGATACAGTTCCTCGACCAAAACCCAGAAGACCGTATCGGCATGCATATCGACTGGCAGACCGATACAGGTTCTTGGATTAAATCTTGCACACGCATATCGGCTTTGATATCGACCAGCTGGGTCTATACGCTTCTAACCCAGAAAATCCGAGAGCTCGTATCGGTCGGTGTATCGACCGACCGAACCGATACGCGTCCCAGAAGCTGTTTCGGATCCGGGTCAACACCCGGTTTGTTCCGGGTTGAACCGGTTCGCACCATATTGACTATTTAAGCCAAAAACCTATTTTCATTTGTTTCTTAAGCTTTATTTTATGTTCTAAACACTTTGTAAGAACAAGTTTGATTTCTCGATTAATCTAGTACTCTTTTCTTGTGATTTCTCTCTTTGATTATCCAATTAATCTCTAATCTTCAATGATCAACACTATTTCTATGAATTTTGTTGTTCACATGATGATTAGTGAGTAGTTCTTCATAGGGCTTATGGGTTAGGTAGGATTAGGTTGATTAGGGGTGATCAATGGATTTCTAGTGTTTGATTGTTTAAAACCTCGTCTATCAAAGTGTGTTTAGTGCCTAATTAGCCTTGATCACGTTGATTAGGATGTTTAGGATTTCTTGATCACCATGTGTTCGATGAAATTCTAGTTTCAAGCTTTGATAGGACTTTCACATTCTAGCACATGAAAATGTATGTTTAGAGTGATTGTTGGTTGTTCGGAACTTGTTTGAATGCTTGCTTGATTTTAATTCACAAATGAGAATTTGTTCTTGGATTAGGATTGATTAAAGAGGTTAGTATTAAGAGATTAAACTGATCAACTTGTTGTGTTCCATGCTAGGAGGTTAGCTTCTATGAAGTTTGAATTAGGATCCTTGATCATCCCGAGTCACCTGTCCGTTGACCTTGACCCTTAGGTCTTATCTTTGTCATTGATTGAATCCACTTGTTTACTTGCTTTTACTCATTTCTATTTGAATTGTTTCCGTTAGGACTGTTAGAACAAAAACTAAATTGGGTGATTTGACTCTAGAGGTTTAGTGTGCGCTTATTGGTTTTATCCGTCCCAAAAAGGTTCGACACCTCAAGACTACACGATAAGCTTGAGGAATTGATACCTCGAAGGATTGCAAAATCCTTGTTATCAATTTGGCGCCGTTGCCATTTTGGGATTCTGGATATATCAATTCGATTTCTATACCTTTTTAGTTCAAGTCTTTGTTACTAATTTGCTTCTTCCTTTCTCTTTGATGTTAAGTGTATGAACTTGCGCAGCCGAGGGACTACAAACTTAGTTGCAAGGGTTGAGGACATCAAAGCACACGAGAGGAGATTAGCAAAGGAACGACGCGCACAAGAAAGAGCTGCTCACGTAAACAGACTTGGGTTGGAACCAGTTGTAGAAGTTCAACAAGACTTTGTGGGTGTTGAGCAACCGGTTATGGATAATCATCAGGATCAACAGCAGCAGCAGCAGCAGCAAGAGCAACAGAGGCCAGCTAGGGAAATTGGTGATGGATATGCACCGGATACAAATGCAAACCGGCAAGGGATCATTCCACCACCGGTCAACAACAATAACTTCGAGATCCTGCTATGGTGATGAACATAGTGCAAAACAACCAGTTTCATGGGCTTGCATTTGAGGATCCACTGCAGCACTTGGACACATTTGACAAGATTTGTGATACTACAAGGCTCAATGGTGTGACTGACGACGGTTTGAAGATGCGACTCTTCTTCTTCTCTTTGGCGGATAGAGCCAAGGATTGGGAAAGCACCATCATTCCGGGATCCATTACTACTTGGGGAGACCTTAAGAAGGCTTTCTTGAAGAAGTTTTTCTCACCTACTAGGACTGCCCGTTTTCGCAACGAGCTATCCGGGTTTTTGCAACGCAACAATGAGAGCTTTGCTGAAGCTTGGGAGAGGTTCAATAAGCTAACTACTCAGTGCCCCCACCACGGTTTCACTAAGGAGACACTACTCAGTAACCTCTATCGCGGAGTGCTTCCTAGAATGAGGGCGATGCTAGACTCTTGTAGCAATGGACACTTCCTAGGCAAGGGAGTTGATGAGGCCATGGAGCTAATTGAAAATCTTGCTACAAGCGATGGGAACTACAATGAGGATTATGAGCGCACTAATAGAGGATCATCTTCTACGGATGAGAAGTATGAGAAGGAAATCAAAGCTTTGAATGAGAAGATGGACAAGATGATCTCCTCTAGCCAAAAGCAAATCAGCTTTGTGGGCAACTATGAGGATTCTCAGCCACTCCTCTATAGTGTGGTTGAGGATATGACACAGGAGGAGATTAACTTCATTACGGGACAAGGTGGTTTCAACAAGGGCTTCAACCAAAACTATAGAAACCACCCAAACTTCTCATATTGCAACCCCAATGTAGACAATCCTCAAGACCAAGTATATCCTCAAGCTCCATCTCAAGGACAAGCTACTCAACAAGGGCAACAGGCCTATCCACAAGCTCAGCAACCAAAGCCATATGTCCCTTACACTAACCAACAAGAATTTGGTAATAAGCCTCAGTTTCAAAGTCAACAAGGCT
Source organism: Orychophragmus violaceus (assembly GCA_030180135.1). NCBI lineage: Eukaryota > Viridiplantae > Streptophyta > Magnoliopsida > Brassicales > Brassicaceae > Orychophragmus > Orychophragmus violaceus. The sequence continues at coordinate 28,105,064 of CM058231.1, read as the reverse complement.
ATGCTCCAAAGCAACAATACCCACCCGGTTTTGGACAACAACAACCACAAACTACTTCTTCCTCGGGAGTGGATAATGAGCTGAAGAGTATGATGCAGCAACTCCTTCAAGGGCAAGCCTCAGTAGCTATGGAAGTTAGGGATCTAAAGAGTGAGCTTCAGAACTTGACATCAAGGATCACAAACATGGAAAACAAGAATGCCTCTACATCCCGAACTCAAGGTACTTTACCCGGAAAATCTGAGCAAAACCCGAAGGAATACATCAATGTTATCACATTGAGAAGTGGTAAGGAGCTGCAACAACGTCAAGCGCCCACTCCTAGGCTGATTCCTTCACTCAATGAGGACATTGAAGTTCAAGAAGGGGAGGAGAATTCTGAAAATTCTGCTCTCAACAAAGAGAGTGATAGTGAGATGGCTAAGAGGAAAGGAAATGCTGTAGTTGAAGAAGTAGTGAAGGATATACTCAAGAAGAAGGATGGTGTGTTTGTGCCACCACCTTATGAGCCAAAGCTATCCTTTCCAGGCAGATTCAAGAAGAAACTCCTAGAGAAGTACAAAGCTCTCTTTGAAAAGCAGATGAAGAATGTTGAGTTAACCATGCCTTTGATTTATGCCTTCTTGCTAGTTCCTCAGTATAGCAAGTTTCTCAAGGACGCAATCAAGGAAAGAACCAAGGAAGTGCAAGGTATGGTTGTGTTGTCTCATGAGTGCAGTGCGATCATCCAAAGGAATATTGTACCAAGGAAGCTGGAAGATCCGGGCTGATTTACTCTTCCATGTGCTATCGGTCCTCTCAGGTTTGAAGGTTGTTTATGTGATCTTGGAGCAAGCGCGAGTTTGATGCCTTTCTCAGTGGCTAAAAGGCTAGGTTTCTCCACTTACAAGGCTTGTAGGATCTCCTTGGTTCTAGCTGATAGATCAGTGAGGTACCCAGTTGGCCTTTTAGAAGATCTTCCGGTGAAAGTAGGAGGATTTGAAGTACCGACAGATTTTATTGTATTAGAGATGGATGAAGAACCAAAGGATCCTCTAATCATTGGGAGACCTTTTCTTGCCACAGCTGGTGCGATCATAGATGTCAGGAGAGGGAAAATAGATCTCAACCTTGGTAAAGACATAGTGCTCAAATTTGACATCAATAAGGTGATGAAGAAGCCAACCATACAAGGGCAGATGTTCTATATTGAGACTATGGAGGAGCTAGCTGATGAACTCCTTGTGGAGTTAAACATGGATGATCCGTTGGAAGTGACTTTGACCAAGGAATGTGGGGAGTATGGGTACCTTCAAGAGGAAAGCTGGGCCTATATGAGAGCGCTTGATTCGCACAAGCCTTTGCTAGGAGAGGTTGAATTCATTGAGCTTGGATCAGATTCTGTGGGTAAGGAGCTAGAGGTCTTTGCTATGGATATAGATGCTGATGGCGCAAAGGAAGTTGAGCTGTGCAAGGAGCTGCCTGTAGCTGATGATTGGAGTGAGCTCAAAGCGCCAAAGGTAGAGTTAAAGCCCCTTCCGCGGGGGCTTCGGTATGCATTTCTTGGCCCTAACTCTACTTATCCTATCATTGTGAATGTGTTGCTGAGTGATGATGAATTGATTGCTTTGACCACTGAATTGAAAAAGTTTAGAAAAGCAATAGGATACTCGCTTGATGATATAAAAGGATTGTCACCTAGCTTGTGTACTCATAGGATCCACCTTGAAAATGAATCCATGTCTTCTATTGAGCATCAAAGAAGATTGAATCCTAATCTTAAGGAGGTAGTCAAGAAAGAGATTATTAAATTCCTTGATGCAGGGATAATCTACCCTATCTCGGACAGCACTTGGGTTTCTCCAGTGCATTGTGTTCCGAAGAAAGGGGGGATTACTGTGGTTAAAAATGACAACAATGAATTGATTCCCACTAGGACTATCACCGGGCATAGGATGTGTATCGATTATAGAAAGCTAAATGCCGCATATAGGAAAGATCACTTTCCATTTCCATTCATTGATCAAATGCTTGAGCGTCTGGCTAATCACCCTTTTTATTGCTTTCTCGACGGATACAGCGGGTTCTTTCAGATCCCAATACATCCGAATGATCAGGAGAAAACGACATTCACTTGTCCTTATGGTACCTTTGCCTATCGAAGGATTCCATTTGGATTGTGTAATGCACCGGCTACCTTTCAGCGGTGCATGATGTCTATTTTCTCAGATCTCATCGAGGATATCGTAGAAGTTTTCATGGATGATTTCTCTGTGTATGGCTCTTCCTTATCTTCCTGTTTGCTGAATTTGTGCAGGGTCTTAAGGAGATGCGAAGAGACGAACCTCGTGCTAAATTGGGAAAAATGCCACTTCATGGTAACAGAAGGGATTGTGTTGGGTCACAAGATTTCAGAGAATGGCATTGAAGTGGATAAGGCAAAGATAGAGGTGATGACAAGTCTTCAGCCACCGAACTCAGTGAAAGGGATCCGAAGCTTCTTGGGTCATGCAGGGTTTTACAGACGTTATATCAAGGATTTCTCCAAGATTGCTAGACCACTTATGAAGGAATTTCTAGCAGTTCCTAATCAGATTAGCAACCCTAGGTATAAATTCCAAGCCTAGGATTTAGAGTTCATGTATATTGAATCTACAACAGATCTTGGATTACCTGGAGATTAGCAGCGGAAGATGAACAAATAATCGAGATCTTAAAGCGCCTCAAGTGCTGCGCCTCTACTGGTATCCACACGCACACAGACTGGAACAGACGGGATGCTAGTGCCGTAAGAGATCAGATCTCTTTGTGGTTTCTCAGTTTCTTTCTGGTGGCTGTAAATTAGGTTAGATCTGTGTAAAAGTCGACCATGTATCTTATATATGTTGACTTATACCATGACCCGATTAACCAAGGATTAAACCGAAGTTAATTAAGTCATCCGCGATCCGTGTCGATCGATACACTTGTTGTGTCGATCGACACTGCCTCAGAAACTCGATATTGAATGCATATCAAATATGCATTTACCAGATCATTACATTAATGATCAACCTCATATACTATGTCCAGTTTGCTTAGGTGTGTGACCCTGTAGGATCATATAACACTAACAATGAGTTATAAACTCATTGATCATAAGTGGCTTCTAGCAAAGCATTATGATTGCCCAGTGTTATATGACTGTCTCATCTCGACAATACAACTTTCACTTAGAGTGAGTACAATAGATTTCAGGACATTCCTGATGTGTTAGATTTTTGTGTGTTTTTAGACATGTTTTATTGTGTGCTTTAGCTTTAGAAAAGCATTTAGACACCATAATTGTGATTTAGCTTTAGAATAATGCATTTAGGCATCATTAGGTTGCATATGTGTTGTTTTATCTTTTTTGTAGGTGGTGGACTACTTTAGGAGACAACAAGATGGAAAGGAAGGTGGTAGGGATCAAAAAGAAGTGGAAATACAGCTAAGGAGCTCGAAGAACGAGCGCAGCGACATGCACAGCGGCATACAAATGCCGCTGTGGAGGAGTCCCGACAGAGAGTTTTAGACAGCGACGTCCACAGCGGCTTGCACCATGCCGCTGTGGTCCAAAGGAGCTGACAGCGCCATCCTACAGCGGGGGCCTTATGCCGCTGTAGGAGAACCCCCGAGACAACCAATTCAGCAGCGACATCCACAGCGGCTTACACCATGCCGTTGTGGATCAAAGACGCTCACAGCGGCTCCTGGCAGCGACGGCCGTATGCCGCTGTGAGGCTACCATCCCGACCCAGATCTACTTTTTCTCCACTTTCTCTCTTTTTCTTTTGGCTTTTGGACCTTCCATGTGGTGGATGTCGACCACTACTCCTTGATTTCGTGTATTTAATGACTCTTGAGTGTGTTTAGAGATCATATCACATTTTGTAAAATAATTCTCTCCAAACATTTAATCTTTTTATGCAATTTTAGTGTTCTTGAGTTCTTCTTCTTGTTCATCTTATTTCTCTTGTTCATCTTGTTAAATCATGTCTTGTTTGATGTTTGCTATGGCTAGTGAGTAGTTTCCCTTAAGTTTCTGGGTTTGAGCTGAGGTAAGGGTGATCTAGAAAATGGTTTAGGTTGTTTAATAACTTGGGAATAGTGGTTTCTTACTTGCTAGAAGTTCTTAATGCTAGGATTGAAATGGCCAATCAACTCCTTGATCTTAAATGTTGCTAGCACCGAGAGGTGTAGTTTATGTTTTAATCTCTATCAAGGGCTTTACATTCTTAACTAATGAGAATTGATGTTTAAGGTGTTTAGTGGTAGTAAGAACTTGATCTTATTGCATAGCTATCTTGAAATTGCCAACTGAGTTGATGTTAATGCTTGATAGGTATAGGGTTATTATCACGAGAGTGGATTAACTGGAAATCGTTGTTCTTAGCCTAAGAAATCACCCATTGTTTGCTAAATGCTTCTGAACTAAATAATGATCACCCAAACCGAAACTCAACCCAAGGAACTTAGCTTTTAATCATCTGTTTTAACAACTATCTTGCTCTGTTTTTACTCTGTTTTATGTACTTGTGAATTGTATTTTTATTCAGTAATCATATTTGGAATTTGATTATTAGATACAAAACCCACAAGCAAATTGGTTGCACTTAGATTAAGAGAACACTTGCATTCTTAGTGCGTTTAATCACCCGAGTGGATTGACACCTCAAAACTGTAACGACTAGGTTGTATACTTGCAACTGAAGTAAGTGAAGAGGAACTGATTTATTGCTTATCAAGTTTGGCACCGTTGCCATCTTGGGTGTTAATTAAGCCATTAGGATTAGGTGTTTGCTTGAGACTAAGTCTTTTGGTTACAAAGATACTAATCTTCTCTACCTTCTTTCCCTTTTTTGCAGGTGAATGAACTTGAGGAGCAGGGGACCAACAAACCTTGTACCACGAGTTGAAGATATCAAAGCACTCGAAAGAGAAATTTCAAGAAAAAGAAGAGAAGAACAAAGGTTGACAGGAGAACGAATCAATATGGCCGACCAGGGACACCAACAACATGGAGGTGAAACAAACAACGAAGGACGAAGACCACAACATCCACCAAGAGTGACTAGAGCCATTGGAGCCTATGACGAACCTAGCATCAACGACTACAATTCTGGAATCATCCCACCGGCAGTGGAAAACAACAACTATGAAATAAAGGCAAGCATCATCAACATGGTGGAAAGAAACAAATTCCATGGCCTACCTATGGAGGATCCACTAGACCACCTTCACAACTTCGACAGAGCTTGTAGAACTGTCCGCTTCAACGGGATTTCTGAAGATGCAATGAAACTCATACTGTTTCCTTTCTCACTTGGTGATAAAGCCCATCTATGGGAGAAGAACCTTCCACCAAACTCAATCACTTCTTGGGATGAATGCAAGAGAATCTTCCTATCCAAATTCTTCTCCAAATCAAGAACCGCAAAGTTGAGGAATGACATTTCAAGCTTCAAACAAAAAACAACAGAAAACTTTGGAGAAGCTTGGGAACGATTCAAGAACTACACCAACCAATGCCCTCACCACGGTTTCACTAAGGAGAGTCTTCTCAGCACCTTATATAGGGGCATTCTGCCAAAGTACAGGATGATGCTAGACACTGCTAGCAACTGCAACTTCCTGCAAAAAGATGAAAGAGAAGCCATGCAACTGGTGGAGAACTTGGCAATCAGTGACACCAACTATGGGGAGGACTATGACAGGACATACAGAGAAGGAGGAGACAGAGATGATCCAAGGAGAGAGATCAAAGCCCTCAATGAGAAACTGGACAAGTTGCTTAAAGCAAACCAAAGAAATGTTAGCTTTGTGGGAGACTTTGATCAACACCAAGGGTACATGGAAGATGATGCTGAGATGTGTTTTGATGGACAGGCTGAGATGAATTATATTGGAGGACAAGGCTACAACAAAGGATTCAACCAGAACTATAGGAACCACCCCAACTTCTCATACCGAAGTAACAATGTGGAGAACCCACAGGATCAGTCTTACCCTCCATTCAAGCAACAGAGCAAAACCACACCTCAAGGAAACTTCCAAACAAAACCGGCTTTCAACAACAATGGAAACTTCCAGCAAAGGCAACCTTACAACAACCAAGGCAACTTCCAATCACGCCAACAGTACAACAACAACCAAGGGAACTATAAAGGTAATCAACAATTTCAGGGACAAGGAAGTTCAAACAACTACCAAAAGACAGATGATCAAACACAAATGATGAGACATTTTATGGAGAATACCAACAAAGCTATCGCCGACTTGAAAACAAAATTTGACAGCCTAGCATCAGAATTTGCAACCATCAAGCAACAATCCAACAAAGCCGGACCTTCTACAAACAGACCACCAGGTTTCCTCCCTGGAAAACCTGAGCCAAACCCAAAGGAGTACATCAATGCCATAACACTAAGAAGTGGAAGAGAGTTACCATCAAGAGAGCTCATTGAGGACAATGAGATTCAAGGTGGGGGGATGGATTTGGAACTTGAAGGAGAAAAGGAACCCATTGGGAAAGAGAGGCATGATACAGAAGAAGTCAAAGATATCAAAGGGAAAGGCAAAATGTATGAAGAAACAAAGGAGAAAGTCTTTGTGCCACCAGCCTATGAACCCAAACTTCCCTTTCCTGGAAGATTTAAAAAACAGCTCTTAGAGAAGTATAGAGCACTCTTTGACAAGCAAATGGAGAAGATTCAGCTCACCATGCCATTGATGGATGCATTCATGCTTGTGCCTCAATACAGCAAATTCCTCAAAGATGCGGTCAAGGAAAGAACAAAAGAGATGGAAGGCATGGTTGTCCTAACCCACGAGTGTAGTGCTATCATTCAGCGAATGAACACCCCAAAGAAGCTAGAGGACCCAGGAAGCTTCACTCTACCATTCGCTTTGGGACCACTCTCATTTGAGAGATGTTTATGTGATCTTGGAGAAAGTGTAAGCTTGATGCCACTCTCAGTAGCAAAGAGCCTTGGTTTCACACGCTACAAAGAGTGTAGAATCTCACTTGTGTTGGCTGATAGGTCAGTGAGACTTCCGGTTGGCATGCTTGAAGACATTCCAGTCATGGTAGGAAATTACGAGATACCGACAGATTTTGTGGTTCTGGAGATGGATGAGGAACCAAAAGACCCACTGATCTTTGGGAGACCTTTCTTGGCTACTGCTGGAGCCATCATTGATGTGAAGAAAGGGAAGATTGACTTGCACTTGGGAAAGAACCACATCCTGAAATTTGACATCAATGAAGTCATGAAGAAACCAACAATTCAAGGGCAAGCTTTTTGGATTGAGACGTTGGATGCTCTAGCTGATGAGTACTTGGAAGAGCTTGCTATGGAGGACGCCCTGGAGACTGTATTGACCACCAAGGAGAGCATGATTGAGCTGGTAGACAAGGAAGTGCAGGAGTATGCAAAACTTCTTGACTCTCGCAAAGTGATGGAAGAGGACAACCAGTTTTTGGAGCTACCCCAGAAAGTCCACAACATCAAATCTGTGGAGGGAGATAAAGAGACCAATCCAACCACCACAACTGATCCTAGCCAAGATGATGATTGGAGTGAACTGAAGGCACCCAAGGTAGAGCTTAAGCAACTCCCGGATGGGCTCAGGTACGCTTTCTTAGGACCTAACTCATCATACCCTGTCATTGTGAGTGAGAACCTTGATGAAAATGAACTGAATTTTCTCCTAAATGAACTGAGAAAATATAAGAGAGCCATAGGTACTCACTAGATGATATAAAAGGACTGTCACCTACACTTTGCACCCATCGAATCCACTTAGAAGATGAAACTATGACTTCGATTGAACACCAAAGAAGACTAAACCCGAATCTGAAAGAAGTCGTTAAAAAAGAAATTATGAAACTCTTGAATGCTGGCATAATCTTTCCTATTTCAGATAGCACATGGGTATCACCTGTTCATGTAGTTCCTAAGAAGGGAGGAATAATTGTTGTTAAAAATGAGAAAAACGAACTAATCCCTACAAGAACTATAACTGGACATAGAATGTGCATTGATTATAGGAAGTTGAACTCAGCCACCAGAAAAGACCATTTTCCTCTCCCATTCATTGACCAAATGCTTGAAAGACTTTCAAACCATCCATTCTATTGCTTCCTTGATGGGTACAGTGGGTTCTTCCAAATACCCATTCACCTTAATGACCAGGAAAAGACGACATTTACATGTCCCTATGGCACCTTTGCATATCGAAGGATGCCATTCGGTTTATGTAATGCTCCAGCAACCTTCCAAAGGTGTATGATGTCGATCTTTTCCGGCCTGATTGAAGAAATGGTAGAAGTTTTTATGGATGATTTCTCTGTATATGGTTCTTCGTTTGCTGCTTGTTTGTCTAACTTGTGCAGGGTACTTCAACGTTGCGAGGAGACAAACTTAGTGCTGAATTGGGAGAAGTGTCACTTTATGGTGAAGGAAGGAATAGTTCTTGGGCACAAAATCTCAGAGAAAGGAATTGAAGTTTACAAGGCCAAGATAGATGTGATGATGGGGTTACAACCACCAAACTCAGTCAAGGGGATCAGAAGCTTCTTGGGCCACGCTGGTTTCTACCGACGGTTTATCAAGGACTTTTAGAAGATCGCAAGGCCTTTAACAAGGCTGCTGTGCAAGGAAACAGAGTTCATTTTCGATGAAGAGTGCCTAGAAGCGTTCAACAAGATCAAGAATGCACTTGTGAGTGCAACGATAGTACAGGCTCCAGACTGGGACCTCCCCTTTGAGATTATGTGTGACGCAAGCGACTATGCAGTTGGAGCACTCTTGGGCCAGAGGAAAGACAAGAAGCTCCATGTGATTTATTATGCAAGCAGAACTTTGGATGACGCTCAAGTCAGATATGCAACAACGGAGAAGGAGCTCTTGGCGGTAGTGTTTGCATTCGACAAATTCAGATCGTACCTGGTGGGATCAAAAGTGGTTGTATACACAGACAATGCAGCTTTGAGGTACTTGCTAGCCAAGAAGGATGCTAAACCGCGACTGTTGAGATGGATACTTCTACTGCAGGAATTTGATCTTGAGATACATGACAAGAAGGGTATTGAGAATGGAGTAGCTGATCACTTGTCAAGGCTGAGGATTGATGAGCAAATACCGATAGATGACTCTCTACCGGAAGAACAACTTCTCATGATTCAGAGTTTGAAAGAGGGATATGACATGACCTTGAAGATGGAGGAAGTGAAAGGCTTAAAAGAGGAGCAGTTGCCTTGGTATGCAGATTTCGTCAATTACCTAGCATGTGGTAAGGAACCCCCAAATCTCAGCAGCTATCAAAAGAAGAAGTTCTACAAGGATGTTACTCGCTACTATTGGGATGAGCCATACCTATATAAGAGATGCTCAGATGATCTTTACAGGAAATGCGTACCAGAAGAAGAAGTGGAAGGAATCTTGTATCACTGCCACGGTTCAGAGTATGGAGGACACTTTGCATCCTTCAAAACTGCTACAAAGGTCTTACACTCAGGTTTTTGGTGGCCCAGCCTGTTCAAGGATGCTCACAACTATGCTTCGAAGTGTGACGCTTGCCAAAGAAAAGGCAACATTGGGAGGAGAAACAAAATGCCACAAAACCCTATCTTGGAGGTTGAGATATTCGACGTGTGGGGGATTGACTTCATGGGACCTTTCCCATCCTCATATGGAAACCAATATATTCTGGTAGCAGTGGACTATGTGTCCAAATGGGTGGAAGCCATTGCAAGCCCTACAAATGATGCCAAGGTAGTTATTAAGCTGTTCAAATCAATCATATTTCCCAGGTTTGGCATCCCAAGAGTTGTGATCAGTGATGGAGAAACTCACTTCATCAATAAGGTGTTTGAGAATCTACTACAGAAGTATGGGGTGAAACACAAGGTTGCTACGCCTTATCACCCTCAGACCAGTGGACAAGTTGAAGTGTCTAACCGGCAGATAAAAGCCATCTTGGAGAAGACAGTCGGAAGCTCTAGGAAGGACTGGGCTAAAAAGCTAGATGATGCACTCTGGGCATACAGAACAGCATTCAAGACACCTCTCAGCACTACCCCATTCAACCTCTTATATGGAAAATCATGCCACTTACCAGTCGAAATGGAGTATAAGGCGATGTGGGCGGTGAAGTTACTGAACTTTGACCTCAAGACAGCAGCTGAGAAGAGACTTATCCAACTCCATGAACTTGATGAAATCAGACTGGATGCCTATGAGAACTCAAGGATCTACAAAGAAAGAACCAGGGAATTTCATGACAAAAAGATTGTCAAGAAGGAATTCAAAGCAGGAGATCGAGTACTATTGTACAACTCCCGGTTGAGACTGTTCCCCGGGAAACTCAAATCAAGATGGTCAGGTCCATTCTCAGTCAAAGAAGTAAGACCTTATGGAGCCGTTGTTCTTCTCAACAAGGACGGAAGTGAGTTCACAGTGAACGGACAAAGGCTCAAGGTCTACTCAGCCTCAAACCCCGTGGAAGAAGAGGTAACGATTCTTCTCGCGGAACCAACCACAACCTAAGAAGTAAGAAAAGTAAAGCTCGAGACTTAAAACAAACGCGCTTGGGAGGCATTCCCATGTTATCCTTTGTATATACTGTGTGAATTTTCTTTGATTTGATTTGATTGTGTGTGTCTGAATGATTTGATGTGTGCTTTTAGTTGTTTTTGTGTGTGTTTGAAGCATAGGAGAAGAAGCCAGAAAAGAAACGGGAGGAGACGCATCAAGGAAGAACAAAGGAGGAGAAATGAAAGCCACAGCGGCATGGCACAGCGAGGGTTGTATGCCGCTGTGAGGGTATAGCGAGACGATGTTTTTCACAGCGCCATGTGCAGCGGCAAGCCAAGCCACTGTGTAAAAAAAGTGGAGTCCACAGCGACATCGTGCAGCGGCATGCTTATGCCGCTGCGGAGGAACCAACGGGACGATAATTCTGGCAGCGGCATGCGCAGCGGCATGCCAAGCCGCTGCAGGTAAGTGGACTCCAAAGCGGCATAGCACAGCGAGGGCTGTATGCCGCTGTGGGTCAATTCTTTTTGACCTAAATAGGGTCGCGACCCATCTTCTTCCTCACTTCCCAACTTTCTTCACTTTCGCCATTTTCGCCCACTGTCTCGGTTTTGCTCAAAATTTGACCGTTTTCATCGATTTTTGGCTCCTTATTTCGCGATTTCTCGGCCTATTATCATATAGGATCATTAACAATCCCGAAAACAAGCAAAGGTATGGATTTTTGAAATCCTTGTTCTTGATGGTAAAAATTGAAACTCGGTTTTTGTGGGATTTGTTGCTTTAAACTTGTTTATATGATGATTATAGGCATGCCCATACCATTAATTTGAAGAACCCATGGTTAGATTAACATCAATTGAAAAACCAAATTCTAGGGTTCTTGAGAAAAAAATAATAATAATTTTTGGAAATTGGGGAAAATGAATTTTGATGATTCCTAAGGCTTTATTAGGTTGTTTAGAGCATACTTTGCAAAAGGAATGGTATCAAATTCTTTGTGCATTGGAATTTATAGAGTGAAAGGAGTATGATTATAAAGAAAAAAAGATGGAAATGGTTGATTATGAGGTTTAAGTGATTTTGAAACTTGATCATTGTCTGGAGTTTAAAGGAATTGATGTTGCATAGCTTGAATGATGTAATGTTAAACTTTAGACATGATTAATGTTTTGATTGGGAAAGAATTGATGATGTTCCGCGTGTTTATGCAGATGGTGAGAGTAGGTGGACAAGATGAAGAAGAACAACCGACACGAACACACAGGCCAGGGAAAGCACCTGCTCTGCCTGAAGATGATGAAGATGAAAGAGTGTACTTCTCAGGCACTAGCGATGATGAGGATGTACCGGAACCACCACCTGCTAAGAAAGGAAAATCAAAGAAACCAGCAGCTAAGAAGCCTAAGAAGAAGAAGAAGAAGAAAGGGGTATTCTACACTATGGGACAGATTAGGGCAAAGATCGGTGGTTATACTTGGGTGCCCACAAGGTTCGGGGAACCCGAAATCTGCAAGAAGCTGGGCATATATGACGATGTCATGGGTATTCTGAGGAACCTCAGCTTGGAAAGGCTAATGACGGAGACCTATCCCGTCTACCACACGCCATGCCATCAGTTCTTTTGCACTCTGCACGTGGAGGAGTTTGAGGATGGCCCGACTGAGGCTGAAGGCTTCGGGTGCATCACATTTGTCTGCGACAGTATGAAGTACATGATGGGATTCAAGCAGCTGCACGATATACTCGGGTTCAGGGATGCACAGAACAGTAGGCTGCCGAGCCTAGCTGAACTACCTCAAGTTCTGTGGAGTACTATTTCCAGAGCAGCCTACAAGACCGGGAATATGAAGAATTCCGACATCGCCTACCCGGCCATCAGATATGTGGAAAAGCTGTTGGCTAACACCATTTTCACCAGACGAGAAAACAACAAGGTGTTGGAGGAAGGTTTGAGATTCTTGGCCGTAGGAATGCAGACAGTGATAGGATGTTGGGAACTACCAGAGATAAACAACTACGACTACCAGGAGCTGGGAGTAGTAGCATTCTTCTTCAGGAGACTGTTGGCTATGAGGCGATTGGCGATGAGATCTGTGGACAGTACGCCAGTATTCAGGTTTGGAGGTCTGCTAACTCTGATATTTCAGGCATTGGGCATCCCTCTGGCTCAGGGAACTGCACACGGAGCTGCACCTTTGATGATTGATGAGGCACTTCTGCGCAAGACAGAATTCTTGGCTGGGAACATTGACAACCGGTATGCCTACACCTTCAGAGTCAGCCCATCTCAGAAAGCGAGCATTCTCCTTCCAAACCATTCCATTACCACACTGAGTAACAAGGATAACATCATGTTCCAGCGAGATCCGCGTTACTATATTGGCATTGAGGATGAACCGCTAGAGGCTCCGGTAAGAGCAAGGAAGAGGAGAGCTGCTGCCAGGACCTCACAGAGAGAGGAAACCAGTGCCCAAGCAGAGGATCGCATGGAACCAGCAGCCGGCACAGAGACTAGACCGCCCAGCCCAGTTTATGGGACCTCACGCTACCACCTTCGAGCACCAAGAGAAGCCATTCAGGGTGCTCAGTTTAGGAGAGCCCACAGCTATATCAGGAAGTTGGAGCGCTGGAACAAGCTTCAAGACCGGACCATTGGGAAGCTGGTGGAGCTTGGACGAAGGACAAAGAAGGTGTACAAGGAGAAAACGAAGGCACTGAAGCGTCAGGTTAAGTACATGGCTTACATGGTGACGGGAAAGAAGGGAAAAGAGCAAAAGCCCGAAGGCTACTCGTCAATCGAGGAAGAGGCGAGTTCGGAGGATTTCCCGAGGCAGATGTACCAAGGAGAGGGTACCAGCTCATCCAGCAGAGCCCCTGGTCGCGCACCCCTTGATGAGCGACGCCGCAGAGCCCGATGCCACATTCCGACTCCATCACCCGGATCTAGCAACGAGTCCCTATCCTTAGGAGAGGACGAGGACGACACTGCACCTCCTGATTACTGAGGTAACCACCACCACTTTGTACATAGTTTTCAGTTTATTTTGCTTTTACCATCTCTAGCTCTCCTAAATTTGCTTTCACACCGAGACGGTGCGAAGTAAGTTTGGGGGAGTGATCATCTAACCATTTTCCTTTTGTTTTATCTTTGTGATTGAGTCTTTTATTTTTGTGTGATGCATTGTAAATAGTTATGCTTTTGAAAAAACAAAAAAAAATTGAAAAATTTGAAAAAAAAAAAAAAAAAAAAAGCATTTAGTTTCATATTTGTCGCTTTCTTAGGATCGAGTCTAGGAGCATTCTAGGAAGCATTTGCATAGGAGACAATGATATAAATGCCTTGCAAGAAATCTAGATTTTAGAACTCAATATGATGCCCTTGTTAATCATACCATGTTGCTTAAACATCTCTTAAAACACTTGTAAATTTCGAGCTTTGATCACACCACTCCAATCCGTTAGTCAAGTAGGATATCCTCAACTTTGAAATCAAATCACTTATTGGACTTAAATGAATTTAATCTTCTCACTTATGGGTTTTAGATGCTTGATCATGGTCACTACATACACACTTGGATTATCTTTACCTCATTTTACCACTCTTTGTTAATCCAAGTGGCCATTCTCACTCTTAGAATGGTTTCCACACCTTAATACCCTACCATTTTCTTTCAAACCTTCATTGAATTGATTGAGTGAGGCCTCTTTTTGATAATTCTAACATGTGCAAAAGGTTAAAAGTATGAGAACGACAATGATTAGCTCTCATAGGCTAGTCTAGGAGTTCGCATATTGGTTTAGCATTTGGGGTATAAGCACTTGAAATGGGATTGGGAATGAGAAAAGAAAAAGAGTGAAATGGGGAGTAAAAGAATAAAAGACCAATGGCTTGTAAAAAGAAAAGGGAAACACTTGGGAAAGAGACTTGAAATGGGAAAATTCTAAGTGCAAAATATAAATGAAGTGAAAGATAAAGAGTTTAAGGAAATGAAAAGATTAACTTCTCAAGACCCAAAATGAAAAAAAAAAAAAAAAAGGTCAAGATGGTTGAGTTAGAGAATGAAGGGAGATTGGCTAATTGGGAATGGGAAACACTTTGGGTAAGATTTTTAGAGTTAAGAATTGTATGCATGAATTGTTCTTGTCTTGCCACATTTTGCATAATGTCTAGCATTCCTTTTTTCTTGAGAGTTAGCCACCAAAATAAAAGATAAAAGCCTTCCTCTAAACACCATCTGAAGCCTTTTAATGCCAAGTCAATTGATTGAGATCTAATCCCCATTTGTGAGACTTCACCTTGATAAGATTAATGAATGTAAGGGTTGGTGGAATGTTGAGTTGGTTGAATCTTGACAATGTGCCTAAGAGAAAAATATTTGGTGTGTTGATAAGCCTAGAGAAATTAGAGTGGATTAGAGAGTTTGTTTGTGCAACATGTTATCATTTCCTAAGGACATCATGTTGAGGGCTTGCTAAATTTCTTTGGTTATGAGTCTCCAACTTCAAACCTCCCCTCTTTGATATCTTTGTTGTTTGCTTGAGGACAAGCAAAGAAACAAGTTTGGGGGAGTTGATGTGTTAGATTTTTGTGTGTTTTTAGACATGTTTTATTGTGTGATTTAGCTTTAGGAAAGCATTTAGACACCATAATTGTGATTTAGCTTTAGAATAATGCATTTAGGCATCATTAGGTTGCATATGTGTTGTTTTATCTTTTTTGTAGGTGGTGGACTACTTTAGGAGACAACAAGATGGAAAGGAAGGTGGTAGGGATCAAAAAGAAGTGGAAATACATCTAAGGAGCTCGAAGAACGAGCGCAGCGACATGCACAGCGGCATTTGTATGCCGCTGTGGAGGAGTCCCGACTGAGAGTTTTAGACAGCGACGTCCACAGCGGCTTCCACCATGCCGCTGTTGTCCAAAGGAGCTGACAGCGCCATCCTACAGCGGGGGCCTTATGCCGCTGTAGGAGAACCCCCGAGACGACCAATTTAGCAGCGACATCCAAAGCGGCTTACACCATGCCGCTGTGGATCAAAGACGCTCACAGCGGCTCCTGGCAGCGACGGCCGTATGCCGCTGTGAGGCTACCATCCCGACCCAGATCTACTTTTTCTCCACTTTCTCTCTTTTTCTTTTGGCTTTTGGACCTTCCATGTGGTGGATGTCGACCACTACTCCTTGATTTCGTGTATTTAATGACTCTTGAGTGTGTTTAGAGATCATATCACATTTTGTAAAATAATTCTCTCCAAACATTTAATCTTTTTATGCAATTTTAGTGTTCTTGAGTTCTTCTTCTTGTTCATCTTATTTCTCTTGTTCATCTTGTTAAATCATGTCTTGTTTGATGTTTGCTATGGCTAGTGAGTAGTTTCCCTTAAGTTTCTGGGTTTGAGCTGAGGTAAGGGTGATCTAGAAAATGGTTTAGGTTGTTTAATAACTTGGGAATAGTGGTTTCTTACTTGCTAGAAGTTCTTAATGCTAGGATTGAAATGGCCAATCAACTCCTTGATCTTAAATGTTGCTAGCACCGAGAGGTGTAGTTTATGTTTGAATCTCTATCAAGTGCTTTACATTCTTAACTAATGAGAATTGATGTTTAAGGTGTTTAGTGGTAGTAAGAACTTGATCTTATTGCATAGCTATCTTGAAATTGCCAACGAGAGTTGATGTTAATGCTTGATAGGTATAGGGTTATTATCACGAGAGTGGATTAACTGGAAATCGTTGTTCTTAGCCTAAGAAATCACCCATTGTTTGCTAAATGCTTCTGAACTAAATAATGATCACCCAAACCGAAACTCAACCCAAGGAACTTAGCTTTTAATCACCTGTTTTAACAACTATCTTGCTCTGTTTTTACTCTGTTTTATGTACTTGTGAATTGTATTTTTATTCAGTAATCACATTTGGAATTTGATTATTAGATACAAAACCCACAAGCAAATTGGTTGCACTTAGATTAAGAGAACACTTGCATTCTTAGTGCGTTTAATCACCCGAGTGGATTGACACCTCAAAACTGTAACGACTATGTTGTATACTTGCAACTGAAGTAAGTGAAGAGGAACTGATTTATTGTTTATCAATTCCCAACAATCTCCCACTTGTACTGGAATCATCTATTCCTATAATCCCTTTGTAACTATATCTCGATCTGGCATAAGGCAAGAACTGTGTCATCCTTATTAAGCTAGATCATGTTTATCGAACTCTGATTTATATTGATAAGACAAACGACTGACAATCACCTCGTTTGAGCGCGGCCACGCATTTCCATTATCAAATCTTCGATAGGCCCTGAGATATTTATTTCCTGTTATATAGGAGGTACAAATCCCATCTTGTTCAATCCATGTCCCTTTCACATTTCATGATACGTCCAATCAGTGTCTTTATAGTCACCAGTTACGGCTGACGTTTGACAAAGTCAAGACAGACCAATCCATATGTAAGAAATCATGATGAACTCAGGTCTAAGGACTATACTCTATAGTCGCAATGAGAAACTCTTATGACACTCATATAACCATCCTGTAGAGTTCTCATTAACGGGTCAAGTCCGATCATGTGTTCTATAACACATATCTATGTGATTGACTTTAATACTCTTATTAATGACTCCATGAAACTTAGTCATCAGTCACCTCACATACTAGTCTCACGCGGTCGTTAATGTCCCACTTTAACAACCTCGACCAGGGACCAACATAATTTATGTCATTTATTATTTATAGGGTTTCATGATCAAGTCACATACTTGATGACCTATAAAATGCCATAAATTACTTTGGGACTATTATTTAATAACACAATTAAATAATTCTGAACCAAATTTCATTAAAATAACATAACCATATTGTGTTTTGTGAACATCATGACATATTTAAAAACCAAATACAACTCCCACTGAAATCAAGATCATATCTTAAGAAATCTAATGCCTATAGCAGCAACATGACTCTCATGCTTAGGCCTTGGGAGAGGCTTGGTCAAAGGATCAGCAACATTCTCATCCGTCGGGACTCTGCTGATCTTCACATCTCCTCTATTAATAATATCACGGATAAGATGATATCTCCTCTCTATGTGTTTGGACTTCTGGTGTGACCTAGGTTCCTTCGCTTGCGCATGAAGGATCGTTCATGGTTAATCCTGATTCAATTCATCAGATTAATAGATCCTAAACATGCTGATCTAGGTTCTCTTGGATTAGAAACAATAGATGATCTCACCTTTTACCTGTTTGTTGCAGCGGAAGGAATAGTACAGGTCAGAGATCAGATAGATGCACCGAGGGATGAATCCTCCAAAGGTTCACACACGCTTCACAAGGAATGGCTGCTAGACCACAAGAAACAGAGGCGCAGAGAGAGAGGAGTAGCCGCGGCTGGGTGTTAGGGTTGGGGAGAAAAGACTTGGCTTTTAGTCATTAAAAGCCTTCTCTTTCCCTTTTGGGCTTTTGGGCCCAATCTGATTAAATCCCATTTAATCAGACCCATTAATCTTTCTCTCTTAGTACGACAAATGCCTAGCACTTTTGTCGTACTTCTGCTAAGCCGTTCCAACACATTTTCCTGTTAGCTTAGGCGTGTGACCCATATGGGATCATATAATAAAGGCAATAAGTCCAAGACTTATAGATCATGAGCGGACTCTAGCAAGCCATCATGATCCCCAGTATTATATGACTTATGTCTGATCTCGACATACTCTTACTTTCTAGAGACAGTACCGAGATTACTGGACACAATTCCAACAATCTCCCACTTGTACTGGAATCTCTGTATTCATAATCCTTTTGTCTCAATATCTCGATTAGTCATAAGGCAAGATCGGTGTCATCCTTATAAAGCCTAATCTTGTTCATCAGACTCTGATTTGATACTGACAATCCAAACGACTCGGGAAAGTCCGTTTGAGCATGGCCATGCGTTTTCCAGTATTCAAATCTCCGATTGGCCTAGAGATATTCACTCCATTTATATTGGAGGGACAAATCCCATCTTGTTCCATCACTGTAAACTACTCATTTCATGATGTACCCAAACAAGGTCCTTATAGCTATCGCAGAACGATAGCGTTAGACAATGATCAAAGTGCATCAGTCCATATGCAGTCACATGCATGCGAACTCAGGTCTAAGGACTATACTCTATAGTCGTAGTAAGAATCTCTTATGACACAGATATAAATATCTTGAAGAGTTCTTATAAGCGGGTCTTGTCCGGTCGTATGTTCCCAACATACACCTATGTACTGACTTTGATGCCGTGCATCTATGACACATTAAGACTTTGTCATAAGTCACGTACCAATCTAGTCTCTCACGGTTGTTGTTGTTCCAATTTCAACAACCTTCGACTAGGGACAGGATGATATAAAACATCTATCAAATATAGGGTCTCATGATCAAGCTAAATGACTTTGATGACTCAAGATCAAGTCATTTACTTCGATGACCTATAAAATGGTTCAAATCATTTTGGAACGATTATTTCATCACAGTTAAAATAATCTTGAAATAATAATTTCATTAAACATAAAATAATGTTTTACAAGAACATATCAAATAACTAAAATAAAGCTCACAAAACTCCCACTCAAATTTAGATTACATTTCAATGTTTCTAATGCCTACAGCTTCAGTCAGTAACTCGAGCTTAGGCCTTGGGAGTGGCTTTGTCAACGGATCAGCGACATTGTCATCTGTCGGAACTCGGCTGATCTTGACTTCCTTTCTATTAACGATGTCACGTATCAAGTGAAATCTTCTTTGAACATGCTTGGATTTCTGGTGTGATCTTGGTTCCTTTGCCTGAGCTATAGCACCATTGTTGTCACAAAACAGTGCTAGAGGCTCAGCCGCATCTGGTATCACACCTAGTTCCATAATGAACTTTCGTATCCAAACAGCTTCCTTCTCTGCTTCTGAGGCGGCGATATATTCAGCTTCTGTGGTGGAATCAGCAACGGTGTCCTGCTTGGAGCTTCTCCAACTTACTGCACCGCCATTCAGACAAAAGATATAACCGGACTGTGACAGGAAATCATCAGTGTCTGTCTGGAAACTTGCGTCCGTGAATCCACTGACTTTAAGCACATCACTTCCACCGTACACCAAGAACTTATCCTTAGTATGTCTTAGATACTTCAAGATATTCTTTACGGCAATCCAATGGTTTTCACCTGGATTTGACTGGTATCTACTCGTCATGCTCAATGCATAAGCAACATCAGGACGAGTACAGATCATGGCATACATAACAGATCCTATTGCAGATGCATAGGGAATGTTCTTCATACGCTCGAGCTCAGCAGCCGTCGTAGGGCTCTGCTTCTTGCTTAGCGTTGTGCCATGTACCATTGGCGTGAAGCCCTTCTTGGAATCTTTCATGCTGAATCTTTGTAGGACTTTGTCAATGTATGAGTCTTGACACAAGCCTATCAGCCTCTTAGGTCTATCCCGATAGATCCTAATTCCAAGAACGTATGCGGCTTCACCCATGTCTTTCATGGAAAAACAACTTCCAAGCCAGTCCTTTACAGACTTCAGCATTGGAACGTCGTTTCCGAGAAGCAGTATGTCATCAACATACAGAATAAGAAAAACGATTTTGCTCCCACTAGTTTTCTTATACACGCATTGTTCTTCTTCGTTTCTGATAAAGTCAAATTGCTTGATCGCTTCATCAAAACGAAGATTCCAGCTCCTCGATGCTTGCTTCAATCCATAAATGGATTTATGAAGCTTGCATACTTTCCCAGCATTCTTTGGATCTATGTAACCGTCAGGTTGTGTCATATACACATCCTCTTCTAGAATTCCATTCAGGAAGGCGGTTTTCACGTCCATCTGCCAAATTTCATAATCATGAAAAGCTGCAGTTGCTAGTAGAATCCGAATAGATTTCATCATAGCCACTGGTGAATAGGTTTCATCGTAATCCACACCGTGAACCTGTCTGAAACCTTTTGCCACCAACCTGGCTTTATAAATCTGGACATTTCCATCCACGTCAATCTTCTTCTTGAAGATCCATTTGCACTCGATGGCTTTTACACCAGCAGGCAAATCAACCAACGAAAAGACTTGATTGACCGACATGGAGTCCATTTCGGAATCAGTGGCCTGGCGCCACTTTGAGGAATCTGGGCCCATCATGGCTTGATTGAAGTTCGATGGTTCATCACCATCAATGATCAGAAGATCATGACAGTCAGTCACGAGGAATCCTTGATATCTCTCGGGTTCGTGACGGATCCTCCCGGATCTTCGAACTTCAGGTACCACAGGTTCAGGCTCTACAATTTCTTGTAGGGCCTCCTCCTGCTCTTCCTCATTAGGTTGAGCAGTATCCTGTTCATCTTGAATTTCTTCAAGCAGTACCTTACTCCCACTGTCTTTCTTAGAGAGAAACTCCCTCTCAAGAAAGTTACAATCCCGGGCAACAAGGATCTTGTTCTCGGAACGTAGATAGAAGTAATAAGCCTTGGTTTCCCGTGGATAACCAATGAAGTAGCATTTGTCAGATTTCGGTGTAAGCTTGTCTGAGATTAATCTCTTGACATAGGCTTCACAACCCCAAATTCTGAGATAAGACAGCACTGGAGCCACTCCAGTCCATAATTCATATGGTGTCTTTGCTACTGCTTTTGATGGCGCTCTATTTAGAGTGAACACTGCTGTTAGCAGAGCATATCCCCAAAGGGATATTGGAAGGTCTGTGTGACTCATCATAGATCGAACCATATCCAATAAGGTCCGATTTCTCCTCTCAGACACACCGTTCCATTGAGGTGTTCCAGGAGGAGTGAGTTGGGATACGATCCCACACTCTCTCAGATGATCACTGAATTCTTGGCTTAAGTATTCTCCTCCTCGGTCGGACCGAAGAGCCTTAATGCTTTTGCCAAGTTGGTTCTGTACTTCATTTTGGAATTCTCTGAACTTCTCAAAAGATTCAGACTTATGTTAATTAAACATATCCATACCTACTGAAATCATCAGTGAAGGTAATGAAGTACTGATAGTTTCCTCTTGCATTTGTGGACATTGGGCCACACACGTCAGTGTGTATCAGGCCCAATAAGTCACCGGCCCTCTCGTTAGGTTTATTAAAGGGGGCCCGTGTCATTTTGCCCATCATGCAGGATTCGCATTTCTCACATGACTCAAAGTCAAATGAGCCAAGAAGTCCATTCGAATGGAGCCTCTTGATGCGTTTCTCGCTGATGTGCCCTAAACGACAATGCCATAGAAAAGTTTGGTTCTCCTCATTAGGTTTGAACCGTTTGGTATTAATGTTATAAATTGGCGCGGATTGATCGAGTATGTAAAGCCCATTCGAAAGAGGGGCAGAACCATAGAACAAATTGTTGCGATTGAAGGAACATAATTTATTCTTAACTGAAAAATCATAACCTTCCAAATCCAACAAAGAAATTGAAATAATATTTCTGCTTATAGCAGGTACAAAATAACAATTATTGAGTTCTAAAATCAATCCCGAAGGTAAAGACAACAAGTATGTTCCTACAGCTAGTGCTGGAACTTTCGCTCCATTCCCAACTCGTAGCTCTACTTGTCCTTGCTTCAGTCTTCTACTGTTGCTGAGTGCCTGCATATTAGTACAAATATGAGCCCCACAACCAGTATCCATAACCCATGAGGTATTATCAGAAGTAGTTGTATTAACTTCTATAACAAAAATACCTGTCGAAGAAGTCTCGAGAGTCTTCTTCTTCAATTCCTTTAGACCTTCTTGGAATTTCTTACATTCTCTCCTCCAATGCCCTGGTTCTTTACAGAACCTGCATATGTCAGTTGGCCCAGCCTTGGACTTGGGCTTGGGCTTTGGCGTGTCCTTGTCCTCGACATGGACAGCCTTGGCCTTTCCCTTATCCTTAGCAGAGGATTTCTTAAAGCCCTTGCCCTTTTGCACCATAAGCACACTGGGGTCCTTGGCAGTTTTCCTCAAATTGGGCTCTGCAGTCTTGAGCATTCCGTGAAGCTCAGGCAGTGTCTTACTCAAGCCATGCATGTTAAAGTTCAGAATGAACTGATCATAGCTTGCAGGTAAAGACTGCAGAATGATGTCGCAGGCAAGTTCCTGGCTGATTGGGCAGTCGAGTTTCTGAAGATGATCGAGATAACCCATCATCTTCAAGACATGAGGACTCACTGCCGCATTCGCAGCCAACTTGCAGTCCAAGAGGCTCTTAACTGTCTGGAACCTCTCAGTCCTAGCCTGCTCCTGAAAAAGCGATTTCAGGCTTGCCATTATCTCGATGGGTGACAAAACACTCTCGAACTGCTTCTGCAGCTCAGCAGTCATTGTCACCAACATCAGGCAATAGACATCATTTTCATCTGACGAATGCTTTTCCCAAGCATTATGCACAGTCCTGGCGGCATTGGCAGGAGGTCTCTCGGGGAGAGGATCACGAAGGACATAATCCTTCTTCTCCTGCTTGAGGACCAGCCTCAAGTTCCTTGACCATGTCAGGAAGTTCGTTCCAGTCAGCTTCTCCTTCTCGAGAACAGACCGGATCGAGAATGCGTTTGGTGTGCTTGTAGTAGTCATATCTGAAATATATATAAATAAAAAGGTTATTAGTTAAATGTTCAAAATGATTAATCTCGTATTAAAAGATAATATGATTAATCATGCATTATATTCAATAACATAAGTTACCCTCAATAGAATATAATGATTCCAAGATCCACATATAACTAAGATTAAAGTGGGCCACTGGCCGTCACCCAACCTTAGCTTATATCGGTAAGCCCTATATCGGCTAATTATATCCGTGATATAACTCTTGGTTGTGAATCTGGGCCCGAGGCCCAATCCACTCTGATGTCTCAAGGCCCGGGACTCCCGATGGCCTAGTCAAGAAAACCGGACTATACAGTCATGTAATCATTAATGTCTGGGACTCCCAATGACATTTATGAATCACAAACCGTCTTACCCACGCAAAAGCAGACATCCTCACACTGTAAGGCCATGAATGCAATTGAATGGGCTTTGACAGCTGACATAGCCTGGACAAGACATCCAACGCTTGATATTGTTTGAGGTTCATAGGTTTATTAAAATTCATTCCCAAAATAGAAGATTACTATTTCGGGAAACTTTCTATTTTTGGAAACCTACTATTTTTGGAAACTTTCTAAAATTGGAAACTTTCTAAAAACGGAAACTTTCTAACTTTAGAAATTTCTTTAAAATCCAAAACCCGCAAATTCAGAAACTTCTATTTTAAGAAACTTTCTAATTTCAAAATTTCGGAAACTTTAATTTAAAATCGACTTTATAACTTTATAAAATAAATTTTAAATTGATCTGAAGAAAGACTCAAATAACTGGCCCAATTGTTTTAACTTCTTGGCCCGAGGCCCAAGAACTGATCCATGTCCAAGACATGACCCAATTGTCCAATTAATTGACATAACCGGTCTGTTTCATTAAAACTGGTCTAACCAAGTTTTAATTACTACGATGACCACAATTGTCAACCGGTTATTTACTAAACCGGAATTTCTCAATTTATTTGGTCCAACCAAATCAAATTAGAAATTCCTGGTTTAGGCACTAAATCCAATATTTCTTTCGAGATTGGATTTCTTATCCTGGTTTAACCAGACTTAATAAACTTATCAAATCTGTTTATTAAACCAGGACGATTTAATTTTAATTAAAAAACTTAAACCGAACCGCCAAAACGAACCGTGACGATCACGTCAGCCCTAGCTTCGCGACCATTGTCCAGCCGCAAGCCGTGCAACGATCCGAGATCGAGACGACGTGCAGCTCCGGACGGGACGCGACAGCCGGGCAGGTTGGGACGCTCGGGTGGGACGGTCGGGACGCACGGTCGCTCCACGATCGCCGAGCGATCGGGACGTGACGCGCGCGACAGCCGGGAAGCGATCGGGACGACGCGATCGACTCGACGCGACGATCGACTGCGATCGGTCGACCGATCCGATCCGATCCATCCGTCCGATCCGCGTCCGACCGTCCGACCGTCCGCTTTTGTGGCCGATCACCAAAAATCCGAGTCATATAGCTCGGTTTTGTGATTCAAGTGTTTGTTCAGGATTCAATTCAGTTTCTTAAGTGTTTTTCTTATCAGTAATAGATTCAAAACACTTCTAAACAGATTAAACAACCTAAACATGAATCTAAAACAAGAAATCCTAAGAACCAATGGCTCTGATACCACTGAAGGATCGTTCATGGTTAATCCTGATTCAATTCATCAGATTAATAGATCCTAAACATGCTGATCTAGGTTCTCTTGGATTAGAAACAATAGATGATCTCACCTTTTACCTGTTTGTTGCAGCGGAAGGAATAGTACAGGTCAGAGATCAGATAGATGCACCGAGGGATGAATCCTCCAAAGGTTCACACACGCTTCACAAGGAATGGCTGCTAGACCACAAGAAACAGAGGCGCAGAGAGAGAGGAGTAGCCGCGGCTGGGTGTTAGGGTTAGGGAGAAAAGACTTGGCTTTTAGTCATTAAAAGCCTTCTCTTTCCCTTTTGGGCTTTTGGGCCCAATCTGATTAAATCCCATTTAATCAGACCCATTAATCTTTCTCTCTTAGTACGACAAATGCCTAGCACTTTTGTCGTACTTCTGCTAAGCCGTTCCAACACATTTTCCTGTTAGCTTAGGCGTGTGACCCATATGGGATCATATAATAAAGGCAATAAGTCCAAGACTTATAGATCATGAGCGGACTCTAGCAAGCCATCATGATCCCCAGTATTATATGACTTATGTCTGATCTCGACATACTCTTACTTTCTAGAGACAGTACCGAGATTACTGGACACAATTCCAACAGCGCAATGGCTCCATTGTTGTCACAATACAAAGCCACTGGCTTAGAAATACTAGGAACCACACCAAGTTCAGTGATAAACTTCTTGATCCGAACAGCCTCCTTTGCCGCTTCAGAAGCGGCGAGGTACTCAGCTTCGGTTGTGGAATCTGTTACAGTGTCCTGCTTGGAACTCTTCCAGCTAACTGCACCGCCATTCAGACAAAAGACGTAACCAGATTGTGATCGGAAATCGTCTTTGTCTGTCTGAAAACTTGCGTCTGTGTAACCACTTACTACAAGCTCATCACTTCCTCCGTACACCAAGAATTTGTCCTTAGTGTTTCTCAAATACTTTAGGATATTCTTGATAGCTGTCCAGTGACTTTCACTTGGATCAAATTGGTATCTACTCGTCATGCTTAAAGCACAAGCAACATATGGACGAGTACAGAGCATGGCATACATGATGGATCCTAAAGCAAAAGCATAAGGAATCCTACCCATGCGTTCTCGCTCAGCAGGTGTCGAAGGACACTGCTTCTTGCTGAGACTAATGCCATAAGACATTGGTATGAAGCCCTTCTTGGAATCATGCATACTGAACCTGTGTAAGACCTTATCGATATAATTATCTTGACACAGTCCAATTAACTTGTTCAATCTATCTCTATAGATTCTTATTCTAAGAATGTACGCGGCTTCTCCCATGTCTTTCATTAAAAAACAACTTCCGAGCCAAGTCTTAACAGACTGTAACAGCGGAACGTCATTTCCGAGAAGAAGTATGTCATCTACATACAATACGAGAAATGCAATTGCGCTCCCACTAGTCTTCTTGTAAACACACGGTTCCTCTTCGTTCCTGATGAAATCAAACTTTTTGACCGCTTCATCAAAACGAAGATTCCAACTCCGAGATGATTGCTTCAATCCATAAATGGATCGATGAAGCTTGCATACCTTCCTAGCAGCATTAGGATCGATGAAACCTTGGGGTTGTGTCATGTACACATCCTCTTCCAGAATTCCATTAAGGAAAGCTGTTTTCACATCCATCTGCCAGATCTCATAATTATAATGAGTGGCTGTTGCTAGGAGAATCCGAATGGATTTAAGCATAGCGACAGGGGAATAGGTTTCTTCATAGTCAATACCATGAATTTGTTTGAAACCTTTTGCCACCAGCCTTGCTTTGTATATCTGAATATTACCATCCACATCAATTTTCTTCTTGAAAATCCATTTACACTCAATGGCTTTTGCACCATCGGATAAATCAACCAAAGTCCACACTTGGTTCTGTGACATGGATCCCATTTCGGATTCAGCGGTTTTCAGCCACTTTTCGGAGTCAGGGCTCATCATCGCTTCTTCAAAATTCGCAGGCTCGTCACTGTCTATGATCAATAGATCATGACAATTAGTTACGAGAAATCCATATCTCTCGGGTTCGTGACGGATCTTTTCGGATCTGCGAATTTCCGGCTCCACAGGCGTGGTCTCTACAACTCTTTGTAGATCCAATTGTTGCTCTTCCTCAGCGGGTTGAGCGGTCTCCTGTGGTTCTCGAACTTCTTCGAGTTGTACTTTACTCCCACTGTTCTTCTTGGAAAGAAACTCTCTTTCAAGAAAGACGCAGTTCCGAGCAACAAACACTTTGTTCTCGGATTGGTTGTAAAAGTAGTATGCCTTGGTTTCCTTAGGATAACCAACGAAGTAGCATTTATCAGATTTGGGTTCGAGCTTATCAGTTATTAACCGTTTAACATAAGCTTCACAACCCCAAATCTTCAGGAAAGACAAGCTTGGAAAATTTCCAGTCCACATCTCATGTGGTGTCTTTGTAACTGATTTTGATGGAACCCTATTTAGTGTAAACGGAGACGTTTCTAGAGCGTATCCCCAGAAGGATAATGGAAGAGACGAGTGACTCATCATTGATCGGACCATATCCAATAAAGTCCGATTCCTCCTCTCAGACACTCCATTCCATTGGGGTGTTCCAAGAGGAGTGAGTTGTGAAACAATTCCACAATCTCTTAGATGATCACTGAATTCTTGACTCAAGTATTCGCCTCCACGATCTGATCGAAGAGCTTTAATACTTTTGCCAAGTTGATTCTGTACTTCATTTTGGAACTCTTTGAACCTTTCAAAATATTCCAACTTGTGTCTCATTAAATAGACATAGCCATACCTACTGAAGTCATCAGTGAAGGTAATGAAGTACCGAAAGTTTCCTCTGGCACTTGTGCTCATTGAACCACACACATCCGTATGTATAAGGCCCAATAAATCACTGGCCCTTTCATTTTGTTTGTTGAAAGGGCCTTAGTCATTTTTCCCAATAAACAAGATTCGCATTTCTCACATGATTCATAATCAAATGAGCCCAAAAGCCCATCACTATGGAGCTTCTGAATCTGTTTCTCATTTATATGGCCCAAACGACAGTGCCAGAGAAAAGTCTGATTCATGTCATTTGACTTGAATCTCTTGGTATTAATGTTATAGATTGGCGTGCTTTGGTTTAGAACATAAAGTTCATTCTCTATTGGACTGCTACCATAAAATATATCATTGTAATCAAAAGAACAACATTTATTCTTAATTGAAAACTGATATCCTTCCATATCCAAAACAGGAATAGAAATAATATTTCTGCTTATAGCAGGTACATAGTAGCAATTATTGAGTTCTAAAACCAAGTCTGAAGGTAAAGACAAATGAAATGTTCCTACAGCCAATGCAGCAACTCTTGCTCCATTTCCCACGCGCAGGTCCACTTGTCCTTTCTTCAAAGTCCTACTGTTGCTTAGGCCCTGCATATTTGTACAAATATGAGCACCACAACCGGTATCCAATACCCAAGAAGTAGAACTAGAAGTAGTAACATTTACTTCTATAACATAAATACATGAAGATGAAGTCTCGAAAGTCTTCTTCTTCTTCTTTTTCTCTTCCAAGAATTTGTTGCAATTTCTCTTCCAATGCCCAAGCTCATTACAGTAATGGCACTTATCAGTCTCAGATGGGCCGAGCTTGGGTTTGGAAGAGGACACAGGCTTGTCCTGATTTTTAATCTGGACGGCCTTGCCCTTTCCCTTGCCCTTGCCAAGTTTCTTAAACTTCTTACCCCCTTGTACCATAAGTACATTTGGAGTGCCCTTCTTGATATTAGGCTCAGCTGTCTTGAGCATGCCATGCAGTTCAGTCAACGTCTTCGTCAAGTTGTTCATGTTATAGTTCATAACAAACTGATCATAACTTGACGGCAGTGACTGCAAAATGATGTCAGTAGCCAACTCTTGGCTAATGGGACAATCCAGCTTCCCCAGGTTATCAATATAACCCATCATATTAATGACATGAGGACTAACTGTACCGTCCTTTGGTAGCTTGCATTCAATGAGAGACTTAACCGTCTGGTATCTCTCAGTTCGTGCCTGCTCCTGAAACATACTTTTCAGGCTAGTGATCATCTCCATTGGCGAACGTTCTCGTATTGCTTCTGCAAATCCGAGTTCATGGTAGCCAACATGAGACAACACACATCGACCACATCATTAGAATGCTTATCCCAAGCACTCCTTTCTGCATGTGGGGCATTGGCTCTCGGTTTTTCAGGGAGAACATTTTCTAGGACATAGTCCCTTTTCTCCTGCTTGAGAACAATTCTCAAGTTCCGATACCATTCGAGAAAATTCGATCCACTTAACTTGTCCTTCTCAAGGACGGATCGTAGGGAGAAAGTGTTGTGATGAGTGTTAGTCATAGCTGAGATCAAAGAAAGGAAAAAGGTTTAGTTATGATGTTCAAGAAATGAGAAATCTAAACTATTAAGAAAACTCGCATTATATTCAAACAATGTTTCCTCAAATGAATATAATGATCCAAGACCCATACTTTACTAAACTTGAGTGAGCCACTGGCTATCACTGATATACCATGGATTTTAGGGATTTTAACCATGGTATATGTGTCATTTATCGAGTCTTTTACTATGTTTTAGAGTCTTTTCAGGTGTTTATTAGGTACAAGCACATTTGGAGCATATTTGGTGATTATAGCACTTTCTGGAGCTATTTGGAGTATTTGGCCGAGAGATAGACTTCACTGTCGATATTTCAGAGCTGCATCAATCGACACACTTGTGGCGTCGATCGTTGCATATGTGAAATGGGCCAAGACGACGGATTAATGAAGAATGATGATATTGCAGAAAAGCCCAGATATTCACACAGAAGCCCAAAACGTGTTTTAGACTATATATTAGGGTTTTTAGCCACTTGTTTAGGCAACGCTTTTCTTAAGTCTTATTTTATTTCAGAGAGAGTTAGGGGCTGATCCTGCTCTCGAGAGAGAGAGGATTTTGAACCCCAGATCTTTACTTTGTTTTATGATATTTGGTTTTCTACTTATGATATTTTCTGTCTCGATGAACATGTCTGAGTAGTTTACCTGTTAGGTTGAAGGATTCTCATTAGGGATTTCATGGAACTATAGTTTAAATCAATCTGTAGGGATTCATATCTGCTAGTTCTTTGTTTAGGTTATTCTTAATGCTTAATCTGAAGTAGCTAATCAGAATTATGATGTTAGGCTGATTAATGCAGCGAAAGTTGGTTAATTTAGCTAGAAAGAACCTAGATGAGCAATTAAACTTCTCGCAAACGAAAGTTTGGTTTAGGTTAATTGTGAACATATCAAACTTGGAATTAATGCTGGCCTAATCTGTTAGTTCTCGCAAACGAAAGTTTGGTTTGCTGCACTTAGACTTAGAGAATTCTCGCAAAGGAATTTGGTTAATTCTATATCCGTGTTTTGAGTTCTAGAACAGTTTCTGATTAGATCCAGACTGATTGATTGCTTGTGTTCCTGATTTCCTGAGAACTCCTGAAACCTAACGCTTCGCCTCCTTGCTCACAAACCACTCATGCTACTGATTTACTTTTCTGCTCTGCTTTTAGTTTAATCACCTTTGCTTTCTCCTAGTTTAATCTTTTCTGTTCTTATCTATCGTTGACCGGAGTCCCTGTGGATTCGATACCCTAAGTACTACAACTACATCACTATGCACTTGCAGTTAGAATAGGGTTAAAACTACACCTATCAAGTTTTTGGCGCCGTTGCCGGGGACTCTTTTGAGTCCTCAATAGATTTGAACTTAGGGTTTAGACTAGGATTTTCGTTTTTAATTTTTGCTACTAATTTTTTTTCTTTTCTGTTGTTGCGTTTCAGGTACGCCTGTAATCGCACTGCATCGATCGACACGGTCCTGTGTGTCGATCGTCACATAATCGCGCTTGCATAGATCGACGCTTCCACTGCATCGATCGACACATATCGTAGGAAGATGTATGATTTCTTTAGTCCAGGGATTGATAATTCACAGATAGCTGGGTTGAAGAGTAAAGTTGACTATCTGCATAGCCTTCTACTTGGAAAGTATGCGCAAGAAGCTATCAACTGCGTTGGAGGGAATGAATTCTACAGTCAGGAATCAGCTTTTCAAGGACCTTTCCAGCAACAGGGTAATACCTTCTCGAGGAACTATGGTATTTCTTCTTACCAAGTACCGCCTGCACCTACACATAAGAGCAGATTAGAAGCTATGATGGAACAGTTTCTTGAGAGAGAACAACAGATCACTGTGTCCTTCAACTCAAGGATGGATGCATTGCATGAAGATCTGAATGAGAAGTTTGAATACTTGAGCACACATATGAAGAAGCTAGATGTCCGAGTTCAAACAGCTGAAACAATTCAAAGGCATAATGAAGCTAAGAGAGCTGAACGGAAGCTGCACATCAAAGATGTGACCTTAGGGGATGAGATTGAGTTGCTAGGTGAAGAAGAGAGCATAATCTCGGATTTTCTGGATGAATATTGTCTGTCTGATACATGCATCGATCGACACCCCCTTAGTGTCGATCGACACCCCCTTATTGTCGATCGACACGCCGTTCTGACGGCAATTTCGAATTCTTTCGACGAACAGAATCGCCTTGCATCGATCGACACACATCATGCAACGATCGACACAGAACGCAGACATGACCAGAAACCTGAAACAGTACCAGAACGAGTCTACAAGCCCCCGGTGCCATATCCTAAGGTTCCTAAACCCTCTAAACAAGAGCTAGAAGTGGCTAACTGCATAAAAGTGATGGATAAGAAGGTGAATAAAACACCACCAGTTGAAACTTCGCGAGTTCATGCAAAGAAGATGATCTCCACTGATGGTCATCTAAAAGAAGAAGTTCAGATTGGTGGAACTACAGTATCTGATAGTGAAAAGAAGAAGATGGCGGTTCCTCTTGAACCTGCTCTAACATCTTCAGTACCTGCAACTGCTCATAAGCAGAAAGCTCCAGACATCAGATATACATCAAAGGTAAGGTACAAATCACCTAAGCTTAAACCTTCTGATCACATTGTTTTGAATGCAGGAAAATGCAGTAGACCGCCCAAGCTTCGCTCCCGCCCTGATTCTGATTACTCTTTCCTTTGAAAGCCTCATGATCTGAAAGCCTATACACCTCCTTGGATGAAGAGATATTCACAGAGACATTCAAAGTCTCTGTTGAAGCCGCCATGAGTCAAATCTCTGTGCCATAGTCAAGCTAATGACTAAAAACAAGCGCTGAGTGGGAGGCAACCCACTATAGAGTCATTTTTCGTTTTGTTTTTCATTTTTCAGTCTTTGCTATTTTGATTTTTTCTTTTTAGTGTTTTCAGCAGAGAGAACAGGTTCAAAATCGCCTAGCATCGATCGACACACCTATGTGTCGATCGACACAGTGCGATTACATAAATGAATCGAGCAAATGCGCCTTGCGTCGATCGATGCGGTCATGTGCATCGATCGACACAGTGCGACGAGAGGTACGTAACTCTGATTTTTCAACTCTTTTCAATTTGATTATCTGTTCTTACCGAGCTCATGCCTTGATTACACTGGGGACAGTGTAGTTTAAGTGTGGGGGAGGAAGCTACTGACGCACGCTTTTGTTTTCTTAGTTTTTCAAAATTTGTTTTATTGAGTCAAAATTTGTATGAAACTATGATTTTTCGAGGAAAATTTTCGCTTAAACAGGAACTAAGTGACCATTGGACAGACTTGCAGAGCCTCTATGACTGTTAGAAAACTCAGACACGGATCAACCTACTGAGGACACCCACATCACTTCAGGTATCAGAGGATCCTTTTACTGACTTCAACCTTAATACTGACTTAGATTTCTCACCTAAGGGCTTGGTATACTTTGTGTCGGATTCCCTTGTTAGTTGTGACACAGCCTGTCAACCTATCCTATTTAGTCCCCTTCTCCCCTTCCATAAAAAAAAAAAAGATAATAAACTGAGGATGAGTTAGTAACTCTGAAGTGGTCATAGGAGTGGTAGAGACCCCTATTATCTCCTGTGCGATCCATGGAATGTGTCCAAAGTACACCCCTTAACGGGAAGAACACTGATAAAAAAAAAAAAATGATACCCAATGTGGGAAAAATCAGTTGTTAAGGAAGGGAAAGAGAAGAAAGGGACTAGAGAAAGATAGTATGGTGGTCTAGAGCTGATAAGGTAAGAATCCATGTGCCTTTGATCGATACTCCTTAGGTGAGACCGCACTTAAATACTTGCAGAAGTCAGTAGGGAGAATTTGAATGCGTGAATGTGATTGTGGAGTTTACTTAGGATAGTTGCTAAGTGTGGGGGAAGTACATTGTGGTCTTGAGTTCCGTAGGAAAGTTTTCAGTGGCTTACTAAGTGAATGTGATTGTGAAAGTTCCTAGGACGAAATGAGTTTCTGTGTTTTCAAACTTCTTTTCTTATGCTTTGGTTCTTTACTTGCTTGAGGACAAGCAAGAGCTAAGTGTGGGGGAGTTGATATACCATGGATTTTAGGGATTTTAACCATGGTATATGTGTCATTTATCGAGTCTTTTACTATGTTTTAGAGTCTTTTCAGGTGTTTATTAGGTACAAGCACATTTGGAGCATATTTGGTGATTATAGCACTTTCTGGAGCTATTTGGAGTATTTGGCCGAGAGATAGACTTCACTGTCGATATTTCAGAGCTGCATCGATCGACACACTTGTGGCGTCGATCGTTGCATATGTGAAATGGGCCAAGACGACGGATTAATGAAGAATGCTGATATTGCAGAAAAGCCCAGATATTCACACAGAAGCCCAAAACGTGTTTTAGACTATATATTAGGGTTTTTAGCCACTTGTTTAGGCAACGCTTTTCTTAAGTCTTATTTTATTTCAGAGAGAGTTAGGGGCTGATCCTGCTCTCGAGAGAGAGAGGATTTTGAACCCCAGATCTTTACTTTGTTTTATGATATTTGGTTTTCTACTTATGATATTTCCTGTCTCGATGAACATGTCTGAGTAGTTTACCTGTTAGGTTGAAGGATTCTCATTAGGGATTTCATGGAACTATAGTTTAAATCAATCTGTAGGGATTCATATCTACTAGTTCTTTGTTTAGGTTGTTCTTAATGCTTAATCTGAAGTAGCTAATCAGAATTATGATGTTAGGCTGATTAATGCAGCGAAAGTTGGTTAATTTAGCTAGAAAGAACCTAGATGAGCAATTAAACTTCTCGCAAATGAAAGTTTGGTTTAGGTTAATTGTGAACATATCAAACTTGGAATTAATGCTGGCCTAATCTGTTAGTTCTCGCAAACGAAAGTTTGGTTTGCTGCACTTAGACTTAGAGAATTCTCGCAAAGGAATTTGGTTAATTCTATATCCGTGTTTTGAGTTCTAGAACAGTTTCTGATTAGATCCAGACTGATTGTTTGCTTGTGTTCCTGATTTTCTGAGAACTCCTGAAACCTAACGCTTCGCCTCCTTGCTCACAAACCACTCCTGCTACTGATTTACTTTTCTGCTCTGCTTTTATTTTAATCACCTTTGCTTTCTCCTAGTTTAATCTTTTCTGTTCTTATCTATCGTTGACCGGAGTCCCTGTGGATTCGATACCCTAAGTACTACAACTACATCATTGTGCACTTGCAGTTAGAATAGGGTTAAAACTACACCTATCAATCACCCAAATTTTAGCTATCTAGGTAAGCAACCTTTGCTAGTTATATCCAATATAACTCTTGGTTGTGGATTGACATCTCATGTCCAATCCACCTGATGTCTCTGAGCCCAAAACGATTTTGATGGCCCAGTCAAGTAAACCAATCTCTTAAGTCATGTAATTGTTGATGCTTAGCACTGTAAAAACATCAACACGATTACCTACTGCCTTACCCATGTAATTGTGGACACCTTGCACTGCAAGTCTATTGCACAATAAAAAGAGTCTTGACAGTTGACAAGATCGGGAAGACATCAAGGATTACTTGATATTTAGTTTGAGGAACGGAACTGTTTTAAAACATTTAATCTTATTATGTTTTTAATTATTCTATCTTGGTTTGGTTCTGTGATTTTGGGTTCAATAACTGAAACCAGCGGACCCTGTGTCGACCGACACTACTCTAGTGTCGATCGATACAGATTTACCAAAACCAATTTGCGATAACCGATCAATCCAATTGATCCGGGTTTTTTTTGATAACCGGTCAGTGTCGATCGACACTACATTAGTGTCGGTCGACACCAACCTTATCAAAACAATCGCAATAAACCGTTTTAGCGGTTTAACCAATTTCAACCAAGCTCGATAATCGGTCCAAACCAATTGAACCGACTATGCTGATCGCGAGGTCTGTGTCGATCGTCACAGTTAGGTTAAACCTGAATTTTATTCGGTTTATCATTATGTGTCGATCTACATCGGATTGGTATCGATCGACACAGTGCGATAAACCCTAGAATCATTTTTCAAACCAAAAAACCTAAACTAGATTACTTTGATCAAAACGAGTTTTAGCATGCTTGTATCAATTATACAGAGATCTAGATTCAACTAATCTAATCATCATGCTACTGATTCAATAGAACCCTAAGGCTCTGATACCACTTAAGGAATTTCTAGCAGTTCCTAATCAGATTAGCAACAGATCTCGGATTACTTGGAGATTAGCAGCGGAAGATGAACAAATAATCGAGATCTTAAAGAGCCTCAAGTGCTGCGCCTCTACTAGTATCCACACGCACACAGACTGGAACAGACGGGATGCTAGTGCCGTAAG
Organism: Orychophragmus violaceus; assembly: GCA_030180135.1. NCBI lineage: Eukaryota > Viridiplantae > Streptophyta > Magnoliopsida > Brassicales > Brassicaceae > Orychophragmus > Orychophragmus violaceus. The sequence goes on along the minus strand of CM058231.1, from coordinate 28,069,510 downwards.
AGATCAGATCTCTTTGAGGTTTCTCAGTTTCTTTCTGGTGGCTGTGAATTAGGTTAGATCTGTGTAAAAGTCGACCATGTATCTTATATATGTTGACTTATACCACGACCCGATTAACAAAGGATTAAACCGAAGTTAATTAAGTCATCCGCGATCCGTGTCGATCGATACACTTGTTGTGTCGATCGACATTGCCTCAGAAACTCGATATTGAATGCATATCAAATATGCATTTACCAGATCATTACATTAATGATCAACCTCATATACTATGTCCAGTTTGCTTAGGTGTGTGACCCTGTAGGATCATATAACACTAGCAATGAGTTCTAAACTCATTGATCATAAGTGGCTTCTAGCAAAGCATTATAATTGACCAGTGTTATATGACTGTCTCATCTCGACAATACAACTTTCACTTAGAGTGAGTACAATAGTTTCAGGACATTCCCAACAACTTACACGTCTGCTGTGTAAGGAGACAGACTTTGTGTTTGATGATGAGTGTTTGACTGCGTTTCACAAGATTAAGGAGGCTTTGATCAGTGCTCCGATTGTCCAAGCTCCTGACTGGGAGTTGCCTTTTGAGATCATGTGCGATGCAAGTGACTACGCAGTTGGAGCAGTCCTTGGACAGAGGAAAGACAAGAAACTCCATGTCATATACTATGCTAGTAGGACATTGGATGATGCTCAAGTGAGGTATGCAACAACTGAGAAAGAGCTTCTAGTTGTGGTGTTTGCCTTTGAGAAGTTCAGATCATACTTGGTTGGATATAAGGTTGTGGTGTACACGGATCATGCTGCGTTGAGGTATCTACTTGCCAAGAAAGATGCCAAGCCAAGGCTTCTAAGATGGATCCTGCTGCTACAAGAGTTTGATTTGGAGATCAAGGATAAGAAAGGTAATGAGAATGGAGTAGCAGATCACTTGTCGAGACTGAGAATTGAGGATGGTGTTCCTCTAGATGACTCTCTCCCTAAAGAACAGTTAATGGCTTGCAAGGTTGTCAAAGATGCTCATGATACAAGAATGAGGATTGAAGAGGTCAGTTCTATTGAAGACAAGGAGCCGTGGTATGCAGACATAGTTAATTTCCTAGCTGTTGGGAAAGAACCACCAAGCCTTGATAGCTTTAGAGATGTCAATCGGTACTATTGGGACGAGCCCTACCTCTACACTTTGTGCAAATATCAACTCTATAGAAGGTGCATAGCTGATGAAGAAGTGGGAGGTATTCTCCTACATTGTCATGGGCCAGTTTATGGTGGTCACTTTGCTACCTTCAAGACGGTTCAAAAAGCTCTACAAGCTGGGTTTTGGTGGCCTACAATGTTCAAAGATGCCCAAGAGTTCATCACTAAGTGTGATCCTTGTCAAAGAAAGGGGAACATCAGTAGAAGGAATGAGATGCCTCAAAACCCCATTCTTGAAGTTGAAGTGTTTGATGTATGGGGAATTGACTTCATGGGACCCTTCCCATCTTCTTATGGGAATAGCTACATCTTAGTAGCTGTGGATTATGTTTCCAAATGGGTAAAAGAAGTGACGAGTCCGACGAACGACGTCAAGGTTGTGATAAAGCTGTTCAAGAGCATCATCTTCCCAAGGTTTGGAATTCCGAGGATTGTGATTAGTGATGGAGGCTCGCACTTCATCAACAAACTATTTGAGAGTCTTTTGAAGAAGTATGGAGTAAAGCATAAGGTTGCAACACCATATCATCCTCAAACAAGCGGTCAAGTTGAAGTGTCCAATAGGCAGATCAAGGCTATCTTGGAGAAGACTATTGGAGCCTCAAGGAAAGATTGGTCTAGAAATCTTGATGACGCACTGTGGGCGTATATGACTGCTTTCAAGACTCCGTTGGGCACTACACCGTTCACCATGCTGTATGGGAAGTCATGTCACTTACCGGTGGAGGTGGAATACAAGGCTATGTGGGCTGTCAAGTTGCTGAACTTTTACATCAAAACCGCGACTGAGAAGAGATTGATTCAGCTGAACGAACTTGACGAGATAAGGCTTGAGGCTTTTGAGAGCTCAAAGATCTATAAGGAGAGGACCAAGCTTTTTCATGATAAGCTAATCCAGAAGAAGGAGTTCAAAGAAGGAGATCTTGTGTTGCTCTTTAACTCCCGGTTGAAACTCTTTCCCAAGACGCTCAAGTCTAGATGGTCGGGACCGTTTAGAGTGAAGGAGGTGATACCATATAGAGCAGTGGTACTTTTGGGAAAATCCGATGAAGAGTTCACGGTCAATGGCCAAAGACTCAAGCATTACTCCGTCTCAGAAGCTATAGAGGAAGGGACTTCGATCCCACTCTCTAGCCCTCCCTCAGCTTAAGATCACGGTTTGCAAAAGTCGAGCTTAACGACTTTAAACAAAAGCGCACTTGGGAGACATTTCCATGTTTATCCATGTACATATGATGTTTTGCTTGTTATTTTGATGTTTTGCTTTGAGTTTTATTAGGTTTTGGTCTTTAGGTGGGGTTGTGGACTAGTCGGTGTTAAGTAAAGGCCACGGGAATGAAGGAAAAAGATACATGGAGTCGATATCGGCGTCCGTATCGGCTGGCCAGGCCGATACGGAATTTTGAAGCAAAATCCGAGAGTCGATATCGACGTCTGTATCGGCTGGCCAGGCCGATACGGAGTTTCGAGAAGGAAATCTGAGAGTCGATATCGACGTCCGTATCGGTTGGCCAGGCCGATACGGACTCTCGGGAAGAAGTGATATCGGTCACTGTATCGGCTGGCCAAACCGATACAGGTTGCAGATTTTTAATCTGAGAGTTGATATCGGCTTGCGTATCGGTTGGCCAGACCGATAGGCACTCTTCGCCCAGGTAAGTTCTCTCGACTCAAACCGATTCCAAACCGGTTTTGACCGGATTTTGACCAAAAATCGATTTAATGAACCGGTCTAAACCGCCTGGGACCCGATTTCCTCTTGTTTTCTCCTCCTTCACGCTCCATCTCTCCCCATTTGCGATTTCAAAGAGAGCTTTTGGCAAAAACCTTTCAAGAACTTTAAAACCTTCCATCTCTCTCAATTCCCCATCAATTCTTTCGATTTCAAGTGCTTGACTTGCGGTTTTCAAAGCTCTTTCACATTCTCTTGCTACCTCTTCACTCAATCATCACTAAGCAAGGTAAAACTCCAAAACTCACTAATGATTTTCGGATTCAAAAAATCCCAATTTTCAAACTTGTTTTTAGCCATTGATTGTGATTGATATTGCTTGAAAACCTCCCCCATATGTGTTTGCATGAATGCCCATAGCCAATTTCGCCCTAGGATTGAAGGAATTTTATTTTTGGTGAATTAGGGTTCTTGAGAAATTGGAATTTCAGAAATATTGGGGGAAAGTTAATTTGGTGATTTCTATAGTTGCAATAGGTTGTTTATGGCTAGTTTGAGTGAGACTACTTGATTTGCTTGAGTTGTGTTTCACAAAAAATTTGAAATTGCAAATTTAGGAGTTTTTGTTCAAGAATTTGAGTTGCTTATGAATGTGATTGAATCCTTTGTGAGTTTTTCACTTGATGAACTTGAATTGAGAATGGTTGAGTTGGTTTTAGCTTGTTTGCTCCATTGAAAACGAAAATTTATGCAATTGTTAAGCTTCTACAATTGTTGATCATGGATGTGTCAAGCTCTCATTGATTTTGTGTTGGTGGATTGTATTGTGTGCTAACTCTATCTTTGAGTTATCTTTTGTAGGAGAATGACTAACACATCCGCCAACCCGAGATCACGAGCAAGGGCACCGAGACAAGATGCGGGAACATCCTCAAAAGGAAAGGGGGTCGCTGTTGAGGAAGAAGCTCCAGAGATCACAGGGAAGGTGATTCATGCGTCACCACTGCAGTATACTCCTTCTGAGATCAATGACAAGCTGGATAAGATTCAGTTTTGGCCAACGCGGTATCCTCACGTCCCGATCCTTACGGCTCTTGGACTGCTGGAAGACTACGATCAGATTGTGGACAACATGGGGCTCAATACCTTCTTCAGCGTCTCCAGTGATGGTTATCAGAGCTCGGCCTGCCAGTTCCTTGCAACCATGAAAGCAACAATAAACCTGAGAAAGGCAGCCTTTAGAGGAGAAGTGAGCCGCGGAAAGATAGAGTTCACGATGGGCAGGAAGAAGTACTCTATGAGTTTGGAGGAGATAAGTGGCATCTTCGGTTTTGAGGAGAATGGTGCTCAGCTAGGCCCTTCCATTCCCATTGAAAAGAAATACCTCGAGGGACTGTGGCACATGATAGCCGACGGACCATTCAAGTTGGGAGCTATGAAATCTGCAAGGATCCGACACCCGGCTATTAGGTACGTGCACAAGGCATTAGCCCACACTCTGTGTGCTAGGAAGGAGACAGGCCAAGTCACTGAACTGGAGATGAAGCTTCTGTACATCGGATTACAGCCATTTCTGCGCACGTTTCCCCAACGGTACAACGATACCACCCGTTGAGCGCTCACCGAGCTTCACAGCCATTCTAGTAGAGCAGTTTGGGGTTCACCGAGATTGGGCAACTTCAGTCAAGGATTCTGACCCCAAGTTCACCATGGGTGGTTTAATCACACATTTACTTAAGGCAAAGAAGATTAAACTGGAAGGCAGTGTGGAAGAGAAGACGTTTTGACAGCCTACGCCGGTGGGATGGTTAGACGTACCTCAGCTGATCAGGTACCACATACTCGGTTCTAGACCACCTCTGGGTCGCCAAATCTACAGGATGTGCTCAGATACGCCAATGGAAGAGAAGTACCTGCTTCCGAACCCCACCATCACAAGCCTTACAACAAACCAGGATAACGTGAGGTTCCTCCCGGCTATGGAACACCAATTCGAGCCTCGCGGACCGCGGAGAGCACCTGCAGCCGGTTCAGATTCTTCCAACGTACCTGCTGGGGTGTATGGGCTACACAGGTACTACATCGAGCCGTTGGATGACCCGATCGCGAACAAGATGGTCAGTGCACTGAGGGACCAGAACAGGGATCTTCAAAGGCAGAGTAAATGGCACGGAAGAAACATCAAGAAGTTGGCCACCTGCTTGAAGAAGGTCACCAAGGTTCTGAAGATGATCGCAGGGAAGAAGGATAAGAGTGGCGCTGCGGGACAGACTTCCACATCCCGAGAGGCTCAGACTGGTTTGGATGAGGAGCTACGGGCAGCAACTGAGGAAGTGATCGGTGAAGCCGATGAGCTGGTTGAGCAGACAGAGCTGGAGCAAGGACGATATTCAGTTGCTGGACACGAGACAGGAGGAGTTTCACGCATGGCCGCCGACTCCTACTACGAGCCTCACCGCCACTCCGCACGAGAGGACCGAAGGCGAAAGAGAAGAGCCATGAGGACACCATCCTGCTCTTCATCCAACCCGACATACTCCATGGGGGAATCATCACCTCCATCATTCCACAACTAGCAAGGTAACACTCCATCTTTGTACATACTTCTTTTCTTTTCTTTGTTTGCATTTTGTGTGTTTTCGGTCTCTTCTCCTTTCATAGATCACACAAGGGACCGTGTGATTTAAGTTTGGGGGAGAGACCAGTTGCTAATCATGTTTTCTTTTGATCTTATTTTTGTTGTCTTTGAGTCTCATGCATTCTAAGGCATAGAAAAAACCAAAAAATTAAAAAAAAAATTTGAAAATTTTTCACAAAAAGAAAGCATCTTAGGATCGAGTCTAGTTGCATCATATAGGACACATGCATAGGGAGCAATGATTGAATTTCTTTGTAAGACTGATTGAGTGATGACTTGTTCTTTATGCTAGTTGTTTGAGCTAGTTGATTGTCCTAAGATTGTAATTCAAGAAAGGCTAGAAAGTTAAGACGAACCATGCTCGGATTGCTTGCTTTGAAACATGGTTTGAAACTGAAATAGGCTTTGAATTGACACTAGCTCTACCTAAGTGAGAACTTTAATGATGACATCTAATTATCTTACTCATGCTTTGTGTGTTAAACTCATGGATACTCGGAAAATATTCAAGCATTCTTATCCCTTTTACCACTCTCGCTTGCTTGAATAGACTCCACACCTTTCACCACCCTTCTTTCAAACCATAAACACTCTTGTTGAGAGGTAGGCCTATTTTTGAATGAGCTAGGTAAAAAATGTTGAGTATGAGGCGACTAGGGAAAATTTCCATATAGTGCAAGCTCATCACCTTTAGCTTTGCAATAGGCTAGAATCTATGTTTGGGGGAGGAATTGGGAATGGAAGAAGAGAGTAAAGAAGGGGAAGAATGAAAGGGATTTTGGTTGGGATCTTATGTTTGTTGGCAAAGTGTTTTAAAAGAAGAAAAGCTCTTATGTGTTTAAAGAAAAGAAGAGTGTCTCATATTTTGAAATGAAAAGAAGCCAAAGGCTCAACTTAAAGAAAGAAAAGAGATCATTGTTAAAGAAAGATTTGAGCTAAGTTAAAAAGAAAGATTTGCCACTGTTTGAAAAGTCTTTAATGATCCTTGGGGAGTTTAAGAAAAAGTGTTTGATTGAGAAAAGGGGATGAGTCAAAAATAGCCTTGGTCAAGGGTAGTATCCATCTAGGTGGGCTAGACTAGGAGAAAAAGTAATTGGGGCATGGGTAGATGGAAATCAACCTAGTATGCACCAATTGCCTCTAACTCTTAGCATTTTACTATAGCTCATTCACTTCTTTATGAGAGAACCTTCATGCTTTTGGAGTAAACCTCTCTTTTGATTGAGATCACTTTAATCTCAAAACCTTGTCCCTTTGCCAAATGAGTTTGATCACCTTGCATTGAGTAAGATCCACTTGAAAACCTAATGAATGTTAAAGAGCTATTTGATAGGAATGCTTGTCTAGGTTGAGAATTGAGCTAAGAGTTTTGTCTTGATGAGCATGGCTAAATTTTTGGAGTAAGCCTTACTTGGTTACATCTTGGTGACGTTGACTCGAATTGGAACTTGTTGATCTCGGTTTTGTCTTTCGATATGAGCTCCCACCTTCAAGCCTTTCTCCCAACTTAATTTGATGACCTTATGCTTGCTTGTGGACAAGCAAGATTCAAGTTTGGGGGAATTGATATTCATACATTTTCATGCATTTAGGCTTGTATATAGTTCTTGTTTTGACTTCATTTCACCATCATTCTTACCATTTTGTCGAGTCATTGTCGCATCTAGAGTATAGAGTTGTCTAGGACTAGGAGTAGGCACTTTAGGCTTGCATTTGGAGTGTTTCTTGTGTTTTGCAGGTGATTGGAGGTGTCTAGGAGCATTGGTGAGCTTGGAAGTGGAGTCTAGAGCACGAAGGACTAAGGAAGAAGCAGCTGGAAGGCATATCGGCTACCATATCGGTTGGGGTGGCCGATACACACTCTCGGAAGAAAATCCGAGGACTCATATCGGCTTGGATATCGGCCAAGCAAGCCGATACAGTTCCTCGACCAAAACCCAGAAGACCGTATCGGCATGCATATCGACTGGCAGACCGATACAGGTTCTCGGATTAAATCTTGCACCCGCATATCGGCTTTGATATCGACCAGCTGGGTCGATACGCTTCTAACCCAGAAAATCCGAGAGCTCGTATCGGTCGGTGTATCGAACGACCGAACCGATACGCGTCCCAGAAGCTGTTTCGGATCCGGGTCAACACCCGGTTTGTTCCGGGTTGAACCGGTTTGCACCATATTGACTATTTAAGCCAAAAACCTATTTTCATTTGTTTCTTAAGCTTTATTTTATGTTCTAAACACTTTGTAAGAACAAGTTTGATTTCTCGATTAATCTAGTACTCTCTTCTTGTGATTTCTCTCTTTGATTATCCAATTAATCTCTAATCTTCAATGATCAACACTATTTCTATGAATTTTGTTGTTCACATGATGATTAGTGAGTAGTTCTTCATAGGGCTTATGGGTTAGGTAGGATTAGGTTGATTAGGGGTGATCAATGGATTTCTAGTGTTTGATTGTTTAAAACCTCGTCTATCAAAGTGTGTTTAGTGCCTAATTAGCCTTGATCACGTTGATTAGGATGTTTAGGATTTCTTGCTCACCATGTGTTCGATGAAATTCCAGTTTCTAGCTTTGATAGGACTTTCACATTCTAGCACATGAAAATGTATGTTTAGAGTGATTGTTGGTTGTTCGGAACTTGTTTGAATGCTTGCTTGATTTTAATTCACAAATGAGAATTTGTTCTTGGATTAGGATTGAGTAAAGAGGTTAGTATTAAGAGATTAAACTGATCAACTTGTTGTGTTCCATGCTAGGAGGTTAGCTTCTATGAAGTTTGAATTAGGATCCTTGATCATCCCGAGTCACCTGTCCGTTGACCTTGACCCTTAGGCCTTATCTTTGTCATTGATTGAATCCACTTGTTTACTTGCTTTTACTCATTTCTATTTGAATTGTTTCCGTTAGGACTGTTAGAACAAAAACTAAATTGGGTGATTTGACTCTAGAGGTTTAGTGTGTGCTTATTGGTTTTATCCGTCCCAAAAAGGTTCGATACCTCAAGACTACACGATAAGCTTGAGGAATTGATACCTCGAAGGATTGCAAAATCCTTGTTATCAAATGTGCATATATTTAACGAATTTGATGTTTCCAAGATGTTTTATTTAAATATTTTCACTTATAAGTGATAAATATCAAATTTAGGGTTTCTTAGACTTCTCGGTGAAGTTTGAATTTTGGGGTTTCTCAGACTTCTCAGAGAAGTCTCAGACGTATTTAATTTAAAATTTTAAATTAAATAATTATAAAAGTTAATTTGATACATAAATTACACATATGCATTTTTGACGTGTATAAATTAAAATTACATAAACTATAATCAAATTGAACCTTTGAAGGTAAATTTGGTTCTAAACTCCATGTAGTTTAGAGTTTAGGGTCTAAGGGTTAGAATTTGTTGGATTAGGGTTCAGAGTTTTTTGTAGAGTCTAATTACTATAAAAGAATCTAAAGATCGGGTTATATATTGAATTGTGCAAATGACCAAGAAAAACAAGAGTTTGATATATGTCAGACATATGATGTTGGATATCATGTTTTTATCTGTAGGGTTAGATAGAGAGTTTAGGAAATTTTTCATTTATAATATTAAATTTATACAGGTTAGTTTTTGACTATGTTATATGAGTTTAATATTTGTTATAAGTTTTCTATGATGGTATTTAAGTAGTAATTATTATATTTAGGGTTTTCAAACTTCTTGCTGAGTGTGGATCAAGTACATGGTTTCCAGAAAAAAGTTATATTTATAGGAAAGAAGTCATTTTTCTATGTTCTTTTGCTTACCTCTAAACAAAAGATGAATTTTCCATTTTTCTCGTTTAAGATCTAAACGTAAGATATCATTGTCGGTGACTTTTTTTTAAGTTGTTAAAAGATGAAGTCTTATTTCAGATTGCATATGAAGTATGAGTATTTAGACTTCTCATTAAGTCTGGAATTTAAAAGTTTTTGAAATTTTCACATTAAAACTTTTTAAAAATGCGGAAAATTTACCGCCTAAAATTTTCAGAAATCCCGCTCGATTTAGAAGTCCATCCCATTCGGCAAATTGAGTCTAGTATCAGACATCTTGAAGAAGTCTGATACCGGAGATTTTACAACCCTAAAATTTTCTGATTGTTACAAAACCCAGCAACAATTCCCTCTAATTTATGTCCACTTATCTAAACATAATCTTGTAAAAAAAATTCAGCCGCACACACAACAAGCAAAAAAAATCTCTTTCCCCTCCTTTTCTCTCCCTTCCAACCTCTCCCATCTACTCCTTTCGATCAGCTTTGACTCCCTCCTCCTCCTCCTCGTTCCCCCTCTCATTACCTAGATCTAAAAACACAATGTTTTTACCTAATCTCGTTTCATTTCTTTGAAATTACGGTTTAGTTTGATCGATCGAGAGTTAATGATGTTGTTTTCGATTGAAAGTTTGTGTTTTTGAACCAAACCCAGTAAAGTAATTCGATTATCTGGGAATCCTTGTGATTTCAATAACTCATTTCGTTGATTTTTTAAAAAGGATTTAGGTTTTTTGGGTTCTTGTCTCTCCTTGAAGTGAATTATGCTACGAGTTTGGTGTCGATATGTGTGTAATTTTCAGGCCATTACTCCTAGAGTACTATCCGGTGTTAGTGATGTTGTCTCGCAGAAACTCTCGGGCATACAAAAGATTCAGCTGAGAAGGGTGCTTCACAAAGCGGTAAAGCTTGAATCTTTCTCATCAACAACCTATATTCAAGCCGATCCTAGCTTCACTTGATGCATTTTTATAAATAATTTCAAGATGGATTTCCTTAAAATGTTTTACCATTTGAGTTCCACCACCTTCTCCAACATATATTTGCGGGTGTTTTTCTCGGACCAGTAGGACATTTCTTTTACACAACTCTAGATAAGTTTTTTCATGGGAAGAAGGACACAAAGACTGATGCAAAGAAGGTAAATGTCCAATAATCTTCAACGATTTGTATGTTAAAGATCGATTGAGGTTTATACTAAATTGATATGTTTGAAACTGTAAATAATTGGTAGGTAATCGTGGAACAACTGACATTGTCACCATTGAATCATTGTTTCTGATCTGATCACAAACAGTGAGTCAAATCTTTTCCGAACGTGGCAATTCAAAGACAATAATTTGTGTACATTGCACTTGTAGGGAGACTGATCAGAATGAAATTTATGTTTTTCTCTCTCTCTCTCTTTCATATAGCAGACTTTTGGATATTGCAGCGACTTTTAAGTCCTCTAGAGGACAGTCTATGGCTAAGTTACTTGATGCAAAAATCCGAGTAAGAAAGGATTCGAAATCTGAGAGTGGAACTTCAACATGAAGTCTGATAGTGGACTATTTCTGAAGTCTGATATTAGATTAGATGTTTCTTCATTTTTGTAACATTTTTTATTAAACATATTGTATTGCATTAAATATTGGTAACAAATAAAAGTGTAGCTTCTAGATGTTTGCAGGAAACACATTTGTACCAATTCTTCTTCTTACTGTATTCTAAAAACTTATTGTATTGATCATTTGGATAATATAAACTTCCTTTTATAGTGTATCCCAAATAAAAGACACAAAACAATGAAATTAGCATGTAAACAGAGAAAAGTAATACATGACACAAGCGATAAACTTGGTAAACCAAAAGACACAAAAACAACTAAGTCACAACCTAATATCAAACAATTTTGAAGGAAATAGACAAAGTTACAATGAGACATTATATGTTGTAATTCATAAAATCTTGTTATCTATATTAGAGGCACTTCTCTTTGTACTTTTTAAAAAAAAATAACTAGTCAGACTTCGTTTGAAGTCTGATTCTTAGAATTAAAAGCTTATAAACTTAACAAATTCAAATGTCAAGTCCGATCTCTCATCACCCGTTCTCTATAAACAATAACCTTAAGTAGTGGTGAATTTTCTTACACTTAGAAAAATATGTCATCTTAACCTTGAAGAAAAATGGGTCACTTTAACCTTCAAGACTTTTTAGTCTTGGAAAAATGGGTAACCTTAACTTTGGAGAATTTCCCGGATAATTTTCTTAGACTTGGGAAAAATGGATCACTCCAGACTGCCAAAGAAGTCCGATAATATGGTCGTCATACCTTTACTGCAGTCTGATTCCTATGCCAAGTTCGGTCTCTCATCACCACATTAGCGATCTTATGGGAAAAATCAGATTTCTTGCGAAGTCTGATTCTATTAGTTACATTGGCAAAATTCTTCGAAAATTGATTAAAAACAATTATCAAACATAAGCAAGTCAAACTCACGTAGGAGGAACATATACAACTAATACACATTTATAAAAATTAAAATTAACGAAATTCATCACAAATATACCCTAAAAATCCGTTTTAAAAAAAACTTATAAATCTAGACTTCCAGAAAAGTCTGAAATAAAGTTTGCCAGACCTCTATTACAGCCTGATTAAGAGGGTATTTTTGCAATTAGAAATTTACAAAGCATATTGTATACGCAGTATGACAACGAATAAGACTGCGTACGCAGTCTGCTTTGTAAATTTTTCATAATATTTTTTCAATTGACCAAAACGTTGACTTTTTATTAGACTGCTTATGAAGTGAGTTGACCAAAATGTTGACTTTTTCTATCAGACTTCTTCAAGAAGTCTGAAGTGTGTCAAGCTTCTCATGCAAAATATGGGGTAGTTTTGTAATTGGTCAAGTTTGACTTTTTAGCCTAGACTTTCCTCGCACTCTGATAAAAATTTCATACTACGAGGAAATTCTGATGAAAAGACGTGTTATTTTTGGGTTTGACCAAAATTTAAGATTTCAGACTTCTATAGCAGTCTGACGAATCACCAAAATTTAAGATTTCAAACTTCCCTAGAATTTTGATCTTTTCCCTTATTTTCATACTGCTATAGAAGTCTTAAACTTTTTTCACTTATTCTAGTCTATATTTGAAAATTTTGGTCAATTACTAAAACTACTCTGTTTTAGAATCAGACTTCTATTGCAGTCTGAAAAAAGTCAAGTTTCGGTCAAATTCACTCAATTTTTTGCCAGACTACATAAGAAGTCTGTTTAAAAAGTCAACTTTCGGTCAATTGAAAAACTACCCTCTGTTTAGATTAGACTTCTTGGTTAAGTCTAATAAAAAAATTGATTACAAAGGAATTTCCCATACTGCTAATGTAGTCTGATGAACATTAAAGTCAATTACAAAACTACCATGCGTTTACCATCAGACTTCATCAAACTTCATGGGAAGTCTGAAATCGCGAAACAAATCTAAAAGTCGGTGGATCTTGTGAAAAATCACTTAAATCCGGTTTTGAGCTCATTTTTACCTTCGTCAAACGCTCATAACTTCTAGTTACATCAATACCCAACAAACCCAACCATTTTATGCAAGAATAACAAAAATCGTAATGATTTCGAAAAGAAAAAAAAACAAAATCGCAAGAGATCCAAAAATTTTAAAATTTAAAAACTTGAATTAGAGAGGTTTTGGATGAAATTGGAGAGGAAACAAAAAGAGAACATAAGGTTATGAACTCCAATATAGAGCTTTGATGGCTCAAAATTGGTTGTGTGAGGCATTAGGAGCTCAAATTTAGTTGTTAATGGTGGTTAGGTGAATTAGAGAAGATGGTAGTTTCATAATTAATTTAGATCTGAAAGTTTTTTTTGTCTTTTGGTAGAAACATTATATCAAAAGAAATCTGATTAATGGCAATTTTGTGAATACCCAAGTTTTTACATGGCAATTGTTGGAATTTTGAAATGAGGAGACGAAGATGATAATTTTGGATAATTTTAGCTTTGGCTTCAATTTAAAGGAAAATTTTGAAAACAGCCGCAATGAGAGGTAAAACATAATATGTTAAATATGAGTTTGTCATTGATTTTTCAACTCAAATTAATTACCGACTAGCATGATTGTACACCATATGCAAACAAAGAATTTTTAATATTAATATATTTAATTTTCTAAATAAACTTTCTATAAAAAAATGTGTTATATCTTTTTCATATTTAATATTAACAATAATATTATAATATATTATATAAAAGATGGATTTGCTCAAAATGCACCTAAATTTGAGTTCGAATGCAAATAAGCACTACCAATTCAAACATATACAAAGTCTACACCAAAGAGTATGCCAAATTTCGGTTATCACTCACGACCAAACAACAAAAACTAAAACCGTAATTATCATTATTACCTCCGCGCAATCACTGACTTTTTGTGAAGTCTTCCAGAAGACTTCTGGATAAGTATGAAATTAATTAAATCTTAGATTTAAATTTAAAAAAATGTCAAAATTATTTTGCTAAATTTGTTTGATAGACCCAAAACAATTTTGAAAACTTCTCGAGAAGTCTTCTACAAAATAAAAATCATAAATTTAAATTAGAAATATAGAGAAAATTAAATATGGACAACTGTGAAGTTTATAAAATTAAATTGAAACAAACTGAAACAAATTAAACCATATGATTCAAGATGTGGTGTAAACTACAAAGATAAAGTTTATATATATATTTAGGGTTTGATTTGGGTTTTAAGTTTTTTTATTGAAATATTAAAATTGCATATATTTGTTATATTTCAAATATAATAAAAGCTTTTGATGTATTTTATCTGTTTTATTTCATAATTTTATAGTTTAAGTGGTAATTAGTCGTTGACAAAAAGAAAAGTTGACGAAAAGTGGTAATTAGTCAATTTAGGGTTTCATTTAGGGTACAGATAATAAAATCTTAAATTTAAATTAGATTTTTTTAGGGTACAGAGAAAAGGTATTTTTTAAAAAAATATTTTAACACATAAATTAAATATAAATAACTGTGAAGTTTATAAAACTAAATTTGATAAAATTGAAACAAATTAAATCATATGATTTCAAATGGGGTGTAAAAAAAAGGTTCATATGGAACATTTGTGTGTGTGTGTGTGTGTGTGTGTGTGTGTGTGTGTGTGTGTGTGTGTGTGTGTGTGTGTGTGTGTGTGTGTGTGTGATTGTGTGATTGTTATATCTCCTCCTAGATTTTAACTCTAGGTGATGCCTCATCACTGACTTAAATTATTGTCTTTAAATTATGCATTTAAATTTTTAATGAGTGGAATGTTAAATCTCCTCCTTTTTTACATAGTTATGGAGTTGATGGTTAAGCCTCTGCCTTGATCGTTTACTATGGGAGTGAAAATTTAAGCCTTTTCCTTGTTTATATAATTAAGAAGTTATTAGTTAAACCTCATATTTGCCCGTTTATTATTGGAGTAGTTTTTAACTCCACTTTAAATTTATGGTACGCAATGCCTCCTCAATTATTTTAAATTTATATTTAAATTATGCATTTATATTATGAATTTCTCAATATCATTGATAAATCTGAAATAACGTCGGATGCGAAAATTGAAAAAGTCATGATATTATTACGTCACCGCATCTATGATGGTTTTATAAAAAAAGATATATCATGAAAAAGATCATGAGGATCATTGAAATTATTTAATGCCAAAAATGAATGATTGAGTCTTCAGAAGAAAGGATTCACCAAGAACTCGGAGTTAATGTGAATCCTCTGTGTACCTAAAAGAAGAGTGAACTTATGATAATGAACCATCAAACATATATGATTGGATCAACTACATTCGTAGAAGTGAATGTCTCTTCCTATTTAGAGAAGTTATGATAAACAAATTTAAAAGAAATATGGAAATGATGTTAGTTGGGTAAAATAAAAAGACAAACGAAAATGTTTGATGTAGATACATCATAAAAATAAATTGGGTTTATATCTATCATATGCCAAAATATTAAATTGGTTTGTAAGAAAGATCACAAGGGCAAAAGGAATGGATGTTAAATTAAATTCATCTAGGATGAACATGACCCTTCCTTTTTGGTGGCTTAAGTGATTATACTCATCTCGATATTTCATATTTGGTTCTTGATATAGAAGTATAAACGTGAAGCAAAAGGATTAAGATCGGTGTGACATAATATCTCTGAAGAAAAAATGGAAGAATAAATTAAATATTATTTTAATATTTAAAGAAGTGATTTTGTTATCTTTGTTTCATTAATGCATATTTGACTAAATTTGGACTTTGAAAAGTCACAACTAGAAACTTAGGATGGAAATACTTGTCTAGAAGATAATGCTACGACGCATACAATTTTTAAGGATAAAAAGTATTTATTATGTCTGAAAATTAAAATGCTCGTCATAAGCATGAATACTATTTATGGTAGTCCAAATATTATAAAAGTCTCTGGAAGAGCAAGTTTTTAGTGTCAAATGGGATAGATCTTGAAGTGAAAAATGTATTATACTTCACAAGTCTCATAGAAGTTTACTTAGTTTTGAAGATATCCAAAATTTGATAATGTATAAAGACTATTAATAAGAATGACATTGAAAATATTTGCATCACGTGTGAAAGAAAATATGTATTGGAATAAATAAGACTGAATCATATGTTAAATACAAAGTTTACGAGCACATTTAAAGTGTGGTAAGAAATGCTTGGCCACCCTCGTTCAGTAATGATAAGAAAATTGTGAAAAGTTCAAGTGGTATAAGGCATATTCTCAATGAAAAATCATAAGTAAGCCATCAGTTGAGAATAAATCTCTTGTATTACTAGAGAGAATACATTGTGACATATATGAGTCGATTAATTCACCATGCGTACCATTTATATATTTACAGTATAGTTAACGTATTTAATAGATGGTCACACATGTATTTATTGACCACAATAATTATGGTTTTTGCATGATTCATTACCAAATAATCTTGGAATTGCTCATTAAGTAAATACCATGAAGATATTTATATAAAAAATGTTTCAGAAGAACCACATGAAAAAATGTATCGAAGACAATTATGAAAGTGTTCTAAGAAACTTATATGTGCTTTCCGTAAGAACTAATAATTAGAAGGACTAGATGGATGAAAAATAAGAAAAACACTCTCAATAAAAATAAACCTTTCGATTAGAGTGAATGCTCCTCTAGAACAAATGCTCTAGAAGAATCACATGATGGAGAGACATATATGTATGATGGCAAATATATACGATAGTAAACCTGAAGTTTACTAGTATCTTTCGTAATTCGTTTAAGTATATGTCTGAAAAGACCATTATGAGATATTTATCATCATTTTGGATGTATAATTTTTGTTAGATGTAATGGTGTGATTTCTTTAAGTAGACCCCCAAATCAAGATTCCACATCATAAGGATTTAGTACATAATAATTGACCCAAAATAGATAATAGATATGTCATTTATCTTATAGTGGGATTGAATACGAGATAGATGGACATAGAATATCATCTTTGGGGGGTGGAGAATTAAATAATCCCAGTGAGTGGAACATCTCGACGATTGTTCACACTCAAAATGAACTTAATAAATTCATGTGGTTATAAAACCAATTATGGTGATGTAACATTTTAGTGATTTAATATGAAATATGCATTGGTGCACGTGGTAATGATAGAACCATCAATAAGAGATGTTCTTATTGCAACATTAAATATTATATGTGAAGAATTGTGGAATAGTTTGGATTTTCGAAAAAACAAATAAATGTGAACTTGAAGTTCAATGTTTAAAAGATTAATATTTAGAATGTGTTGCAAATCATATGTCAAAATCATTTGTAAACAGATGATAGGTTGTATTTTGAAATGAATTATCACTGAAAATTATGAAGCTATATATAAGTGAAAATAAACTTGAAGTTGATAGGATAATTCATTCATAATATTTTTAAAATGAATGCCATACATTATTGAAATTAGTAATCTCATATTACAGCTGGAAATGCTCCAATGAGAATATATGTCCTTGAATGACAGTTAATGAGCCTGGCACGTCATAAATATGATAGACTGCTTTTGTTCCAAAAATAAAAAATCTTCAAATTTGAGCAAATATATTAATAGAGGAAGAGGCTATTGATATGGTTAATAATATACTGAAGGACCTAAATGGAATCATTGATAGTGATAAAGAGATCTTGATTAACTATATCATTACAAGTAAAAATATGGAATCAACAACAAAATAATTATCAATAATAATTGAGATAGCACGTGATATAAATAATGAGGATCATGAATGTACATATGTGAATGAGAGTAGAATGAGGAAGTACTGGCCAAGAGTAAAATAGAGGAAATCAAGTCTATATTAAACTCATATGAAAAACATCAAATTATTGGACCAATAGTCCAAGCATCTAAATAATATATATCTCTCTAGAAAAATGAGAAAATGACTGGACTATACGAAAATATTTACTACAAGGTCGTTGGAGAAATATTGGATGTAATAATTTTAAGACATTTAATATGCTTGGAAGTATATTAATGACTTGATTGTGCCTTAACATTTTATAAGTCCTTAATTATATTAAGATGTTCCCAAAAACTCGACTCGATTAAAATTCACGAAAATTTATTATAAGTCGTATAATATATATACGAAATTTTGGGATAAAAAAAATATGAAAGAAAAAAGTGTCTTCAGGCACCCCATTGAAGATATACTGAAAGAGATGTTATTTTCAAAGGATCCTAGAAAGATTTTGTCTTTAAGCATTTAAGAAATGATGTTTGGTCATGAAGCATCTTATATCAGCAATATCAACGAGCTTATGCAAAATCTAGAGCTCGTGAAAAATTAAGAAGGGGACATCCAATATATCCGCTGCTCAGGTGACAATGGTGTAGATTTATTCACAAAGGCACTTCACACCATAACATTCAGAAACTTTTTCAGAATACCGGAATGCGTCATCTACAAAACTTGTGAAGAGAAGATCATCTCGGTCTTTCAGTTAGGGTTTATGTCACTCTACTCTTTTTCCTTATCATAGTTTTATCTCATTGAATTTTTTCATAAGAAGATTTTTAACTAGGCAATACTAATACGATAAAATTGATGAATGGTCAATAGAAAATATTATAAACAATGATAATTGGAGAGTGTAAAGGAAATATGAATTGAATTTTGCATTGGTTTATAGTTGGTGTTGTGCTTTAATTAAGATAGAGAAATAGAAATAACATATCCCCATTAGTTTTGTTCAACTATAAAAAGGATATTTTTGTCGGCAACTTTTTACCAAATGCCCAATGGGCTAAAAAACGGTGACAATTACAAGAGAGCTCAAATCCAAACTCCATTTACACTTTGATTAAAAGTAAAACCCAATAGGACTTAATCTATTGGTCATAAGTGCATTAGAAATGCCACATGTACACAATACATGTAAGAGGAGGGACCGTTTGACATATTTATGTTGGACGCTCCACGAGACGACACCGCATCACCGCCAGACTCCGAGGTAAGCGTCAACGGACACCTTAAATAGATCCATCTGATGCAATCCGAGAAAAGATTGATGATGATGCTAAAAGGAAGACCATGAACCACTGATTCTTCATTTTGATTCCTCTCCACAAGCGAAACTCAATCCTGGACCAGCCGAAGGTCCACCGAAATCAACTTCTCCGACAACACGATAAAGAAATTACTTTGTCATGCAAGGTGAATCAAGCTACAACCGCACAAGTAAAATAACAGGGATGCAATCGGGTTGAAAAGGGAAAACAACTGGAGGAAGGTGAGCAGAAGAACTCCGGATGAACACAGAAAAAACCAACTCGTACAACGAGAAAATCATATAGAAGCCGGAAAACAAAATCCGATAGAATCATAACTTATTCAGACCCAAAATAAAGAACTATAAACAGTGAATATCAAAATCCTTTTCTGACAGATTTAGTGTGTGTTAAGAAGAGGAATTTGATAGGATGATTTTTTGAAAGAAAACTCTCTTTTTCTATAAAATAATGTTTTATTCTCTATTTTGTAACAACGATAACAATTATACGAACAAAACAAATATAAATAATAAAAAGTCAAAAGCTCACATCACCGTCAATTTTTCATATAAATAAATATAATATACACATAACATATATATTTTAATATCTTTATATTAATTAGAAAGTGTTTTGAGTTTTTATTGACTATCAAATTAGTTGATTACTATGTTAACTTTAATGAAATTAGTTTTTTACTATGTTAACATTACTTTAAATTTAAATCTTTTATTATTAAATATATTTATTTAAATAATTATTTTATTATATTTAATAGATATACATAATTTAGGTAATAAAAAAACTAAAAATATCATATAATTTCTATGATATATTTTCTATTTAATTTTAAGATATTACTAGATATGATTGTTATAGATAAAACAATTTTATATTATGAATTTAATAATTATTATTAATATTAAATTTAAATAAATATAAGATCATTTTTATATAAAAAAATCTAGCTATTTATTATATTGATTTGAAAAAAAATTATATGATATTTAGTAGATATATATTATCTCGGTAATAAAAATAAAAATGTCAGATAATTTTTATAATATATTATTTTATTTTAAATATTACTAGATATGTTTTCTATAAATAGAATAATTTTATATTATAAAGTTTATAATTATTATTAATATTAAATTTTAAAACGTAAAGGATAAATTTTGAACAATTTATTATATAACTATTATTATATTGTTTTAAATAATTGTTTTTATTATATTTAGGAGATATACATAATCTCGGTAATAAAAAATTTTAAAAATATTAGATAATTTTTATAAGATATTTGCTATTTGATTTTAAGATATTAATAGATATTTTTATTATAGAAAAAACAATTTTATATTTTTAATTTTATAATTATTTTTAATAATAAATTTGAAAAATAAAATAAATTATCTTTTTAATATAAAACTTAAATAAAATTTTAAATATTAATATTTAAAAAATCCACACATTGTTGCGGATGAATTATGCTAGTATATATATATATATATATATATATATATATATATATATATATATATATATATAAATATAATTACAATTACAACATGAGAATGATAAACGGCCATAGATTAAGATTTTAATTTAGATTTTTTATTTTATAGATTTTCTTGGTTTATGAATAATAGTAGCATTCAAAATAAAACATAACTTGTTGATAAAAAAAATAAAATAAATAAAATAAAACATTACTTAGGGTTCGAATGGTAACAGCGGATTGAGCGGTGCAGATTGAGCAGATAACATCATGCGGTACAGTTTAACTGCGGTTTATAAAAAAGAAATGCACAGTACGGAATATAAGCGGTTAGCGTAAATAAGCAGTACGTATTAAAGTTTAAATGGTGACAAAAATAATATGTGATATGTGTAATACTTTATTATTTATTATTTAATGGTAGGATTATAACCAATTTTTTTTTTATATGAACATATTTTTGTTGATGGTATTAATTCACACAATTTTTTCTTAAAAAAAATAGTGAACCGCAGTTTGCAATTTAAAACATACCTCATATGCTGTTTAAATTATTTGGGTTCCTTTCCTTCACTTTCTCATGAAACGCATGGATCCATTCTATTTTATATATTCTAATTATCAAACTACAAATAGTGAAATTATGTGTTGAATGGTGATGACATGTGCGGTACGTACCATCCCACATGCAGGGGCGGAGCTGACGTAGCGGAAACAGTAAGCGGAAAAAACGGAGGCCTTCAATGTAAAGACATAATAACTTTTTTAAATTCAAATGATTTCAAATATTCAAAATAGCATGAAAAAACTACTTCTTCAAGACAAAACCAAAATAAAAATGATAATAAAACTATTGATTCATAAAAATTGTTCTTCTTTCATTTTTCCCCACAAAAATATTAATCAAGCTCAAGCTTTGATAATCAAATTTTTTAACCATATTCCTCTCAGTTCTGTTTTTAAGTTAGTTGCACTCTGTTTTTGAGCTTATCAAGCTGTTTTTAACTCTACCAAAACAGTAAACATGGTCCTTTAAAAAACGGAGGCCCTAGACAAATGCCTCAAATGTCTATGCTCAGCTCCGCCACTCCACATGTAAACCACACTTAACATTCATAGCCTTAATATAAAGTCAGATGCGGAGTCCTTTTACGTTATTTTCACAGTAATTTACATGAAATCGTTAAGGAAGATTAATTTTGTAAATTGCGATCATGTAACATTTATATTTGAAACTTTAACTATGTTGGGCTTGTCTTCCCCATCTGACTACAATCTGAAATTCATGGATTTGAATTCTGCAGTTCTTGAGTCATTGTGATTAATTACATCCGAAAAAGAACAAAAAATAAGAGCTTATTACAATGAATACACAACCTTGGCCTTTGCTTTCTTAGCTAATGCCTCTAACGCTACATCAACCGCATCTGGCAAGTCATAGTTACTAGCGTTTGGGTGCGCATAAGTCATTTTTGGGATCATTTCAATAACAGCTTCCCTCATTTGAACCACCTCAGTCTCCGAGATCTTCGAGAGCTCTTGTTCTATTAGAGTACTGTTCTTTTCGTCAATAAACACTGAGTAACTCCATTTGTCAGCAGGAAGATACCACATGTACTGTGTATACATTGTGTGTGGTGAAAAAAATACCGGTATGCACCCGGCTAACATTGCGTCGAATGTTGACCTACGTGTGAACGAGTCACCTGGTGCTTGAAGGCAAAACCGTGACCTAGCCATTACTCCTAATACCGTCATCGGGTGGTGGCACCTACATTAATCAGCCAAATAATTAAGTTTAATATTATACTATCATTTTCTGATGAAGACAACTTAAATGGATACACAAAACACATTTGCACAACTAATTTTCTAGTTGAATAAATTGACAGAGCTAACCAATGAAAAGGTAACGTAATAAAGTAACAGATTGTGGCAGTCGTTGTCATTTGTAAATATAAATTGAGTTGAAATTGATGATCATGGACCCCGTCAATATTGAAATTGAAGTCCATGGTAATAAATAATAGAGACTTAATTGTCAAATTTACAAAAGTAGAAAGATAAAATAAAGAAAAAGCATCTAACCTGGACCCTCCACTTTCACACTTGAGAAGCTCACAGCGGCTCGAGCCGGCGCACTGTCTGATCAGCTCATCTCTAATGGCCGCTTTCTCCAAGCCCTTTCTCGGCCCACCGACAAAACTAAACAAATGTGGCCTCTCAACACTTCTCATCTTGTCTTGCCACGTCAACATTTCTGCTGACGTGTACGGGTGAAAATAAGAAGGATACGGTATACCAAACTGATTGTCGCCATTCCACGGTTGCCTCTCCACAGTCAGCACCGACATGTTCTTGACACGTGGCATTTGCATGAGTATGTTTGCCCCAAAGTCAGTGCCTGCATCATCACTAGATCGCATGAAATCCCAAGCTGTTCTCCCCAATGCCAAGAAATGATCTCGACCGTTGCTTCTCCCCCACCATCGTTGACCACTCATATAGTCAACTAATCTAACGGATAGCTCGTCGCGCTTCGTTAGGTTGTGTTCTCGGAACACGCTTGAGGCGTAGAGCCCACCGTAAAAGGGAACGTAGAAAATGTCGGCATTGTTTGGCGCCCACGTGCGGCACGGATGGTTTTCAACACGTGCGTGGAAAATCATCTCGGCTATGAACTGGTGCGTAGCGAACCATGTTTCGCTGTCGCCGCCCCGGTGGAGTGGTTGGCCGAGGCCGTTGTTTGCCACGTGAGGACACATGTCGGTGTAGATGTTTAAGTGTCGGCAGTTTTGGAGGAGGTCGGTGTTAAACTCTTTGGGAAGATCGTAGACGTAGACGGTGAAGTTTTGGTCGCACGTGCGCAGGAATGATGAAGTTGCAAATGATATTGTTTGTGGTGGAGAAGTGAAGGGGTAAAGGAGAATTAAGAAGATGAGACAAATGGAGCAGAAGAGAAGAAGAGTGGGGATTGTTAACTTCAGGGTTTCTCTGTTTTTAGAGTATTTTTTCTCTTTCTCCTTCTCCGACCAGAGATCGATCTTGACATGCTTCTTAGTGTAAGACATGGCAATTGGAGAGAGACAGGAGAGATGGAAATGAAGAAGTAGACGTTAAATACTGAAAGAAATTAAGAGCCTTTGACGGTGGAACATGAAATCCGGGATGCTTATATTAAATAAAGAGTGATAGCGAAATAAAGCTCAATTACATATTATTTTGTTTGCTGTCCTGCATTATTCGCGGAAGTAATGGGCTTGACCGTATGTGTTAGATTAATAATAATGAAATTATGAAACAGTCGTATGATTTAATGGCAGAAACAATGGAAATGAATAATTTTAACTAGGCCTCGGGGTTCGGATATCCGTTCTGGTTTTCGAATTTTTGGATCTAGGCATATAAGATCTATTCGGCTATTTTATAATTTTGGTTCGGGTTCGGTTCGGTTCTATTCGAACTCAGATACCCAAAAAATCATAAAACAAAAATAAAAATTCATTAATTTGAATAAAAATTTGTTAAATTTAAATAAATATAGCAAAAATATTTTTGTATTTTTCGTTTATTTTGGATATTTTAATTATTTTGGTCTAAAACTAACCATTATATTTGGATTTGTAATTATAATTTTAGATAACTATGTTATATTAAGTCTAAATATAATTAATATTTTGGATATATAATTGTAGTTCAGATATTTCGGATATCCATTCAGTTCTCGGTTCGGATTAGGTTCGGTTTCGGTTCTTCGGATATAGAGGTTTAGGATCCATTCGGATATTTTATCGGTTCGGATTCGATTCTTCTTTTTCGGTTCAGATTCGATTCGATATTTCAATTCCGAATTTTTTGCCCATACCTAATTTTCACACATTAATTATAAAACGCCAAAGTTTGGGTTTAGTTTGGAGTATTTTTAGTTATGTTTTTATTCTTTATTTTCCAAAAACGAAAAAAACTTGATTAGTGTTCTCAATAGTACACAATATTGTATATCACTCATCACTAATATGTTTTTTTAACTATTAACTTTAAAATTTGAGAGTAAAAATGCATGGACTTTCCCGAAAACGGTTTAAATCATCATTTTTTATTTACTATTCGTTTTAGTCCCATTTTTTTGTTGATCAAGCCATTTTACACCAACGTTAGTCAACAAATATAATTGACTAACAGTAAATATAAAACTGTTTTATTCAACAAAATTGAGAGTTTTTAGTAAACTAAAAGCTAAACACATGTTTTTCTAAAAATAAAATTTCTTAAACATTTGGGATAAAAGTAGTTAAAATTGGTAAAAATATATTTAAAATATTAAATATAAATTTATTATTTTAAAATAAAATTTATATAATTCCTTTTTATGTTCTAAAATAGTTAGTTAGTTTATTATGTTTTATAACCATTTATTTTAGGCTTCACTTGATGACCACTTGATAAACATAAGTAATGGAAAAAAATTGGACAAATGTCTTTTTTAATATGAAATATAAATTTATATCAAAATATCAAAAATAAATATAATTTATAATAAATTTAAATTTCTAACTAAAATATGTTAAAACTTCACCTACAAAATTAACCTATAAACTCATGACACATAAAATCTATATTAAAAATGTCAAAGAAAAATTAGAAAAAATAATTTAATGATACGAGGACATGTATAAACAAAGATTGTTTTTTAATTATTAAATATATAACTATTTATAAGAGTTAGTGAAATAATCATGAGATAGAAAAATATAAGCTTAAATTTATTTTTTTCTCTTTTTTGGCAACTTGATTCATAATTTTTTTAAACTAAAATTGATGATATATTGACTAACTGTTTTAAATATAAATGAATAATATAGAAATTTAGTTTTGGGAAATATTGAAATTTTATATAATGTTTTTATTTTGAACTTTTTCTTAATTTTTTTAATAAATCCGTTTTAGATATTTGGTAAGTTTTCATT
This sequence comes from Orychophragmus violaceus, assembly GCA_030180135.1. Taxonomy (NCBI): domain Eukaryota; kingdom Viridiplantae; phylum Streptophyta; class Magnoliopsida; order Brassicales; family Brassicaceae; genus Orychophragmus; species Orychophragmus violaceus. The sequence continues at coordinate 28,044,132 of CM058231.1, read as the reverse complement.
TAGTAAGTTTCACTTACTTAAAAACTCTTAACCTTGTTAAATAAAACCACTTTAGACATATAGTTAGTCAACTATAAATGTTGAGGAACGTTGGATCTAAAATGATTTGATCAGTTAAGATTGATAATTTAAATCGTCTCGGAGAAGGTTCATGCATTTTTCTCCTAATTTTAAAAATTGAGGATTTAAATAGCATTTTTCTCTTACTAATATATACATTCAAATATATAAAACTTTGTTACTGTGGCAAATACCGAATCTTTTTTACAAGCAACTGATCAGAAAAGTTTCTGGGTATCAAACTCAAGAAATCCAAAAGGAGGTTGGTTGACAAAGAAAAATAATGTAAGGACGTACGTTACATCTGTAAACTATCTAATAATAAACTGGGAAACGAATATTGCTGACAATATACCATGTTAGCAAAACTAGTAGTGTTTATTATGTTCCCTAGAGTTTTTTTATATTCTTTATTGTAATTATATTTTAATCGATAGAGAAACGTTTTTTTTTTGTCAACGAGAAACGTTTTAAATATTACAAATGGACTTCTGGATTCGAGGTTTCCAACAGAGTTATAAATTTTCTTTCTAAAAATATTACATGCATTAATATGTTTTCTTCATAGAAGCGATAACAGAAATAAGAATGCATTTTTTCTTCTAGATAGCAATAACAATCCCATAAAGCCCATCCTTCTGGGTCCAATATTTGAGGCCTTTAGAAATGGGGCCTTATTATTTTAGAAGATTTTCATGAATTTGACAATGGTTAATATGAGCCATTCAGGAAGGACAAGTCGATATTGTCTAGCATTAGCTCACTCAAACTAAATCATATTAAATTATGTTTATGAACCAAACTATATATATATATATATATATATATATATTATATAACATATTTTTTTTATTTACAATTAAACCGATCCTTTAACCGGAGATCAACCGGGTTTATAAAACCGAACCAAAATAAAATACCAACCCTAAATAACCGGCGAGAGTCTCCAAATCGGTTACATAATTACACAGAATCGCGTCGCCACACATCAGGGATGAAAACGGATTTTCCTCATCGCTTCCGGTGGATACGCTCCGGCGAGATTCACGACGCTCGGCGGACACCATCCCGCACAACATGGAGATCCGATCCCAACCGACGTTCTAGAACCGCGAACCCAGACCTCCTCCCTCTGTTGCCCGGTGTTGACGGATCTCGATGACATCCCTCGGACTCACCCGGCAGAGCCGCTCCTAGCAGGCTCCAATGACGACGACCCTCTGCGAATCGTAACCAGATTCGAACAACATATATCCTCCAGTCGCCTCAAATCTCTCCGTTCTTCCGGCGAAGGAGATTTCTCCGGCGAGACAGACATGCAACTAGGCACGGACCCGTCCATCCCACCGCAATCCCTTAAGCGTGGCCACCGCCTCTAAGACACCTCCCTCGCTCGCATCGACACCCACCTTCCTCCTTGCCGGAAGCCCGAAACCCAGATTCCGAAAGACTCCGACTTTCCCCGCGCTCCCCATCACCGCCACACGTACTCAAGCAGCCGATTAGTTCGCGACTCACCAGGATCTGTCGGATCTACGACCCCCGGACCGGGCCTCCGCAACGAAGAGGAAACCACTCCTCGCGACGCCAGAAGAGAGAGAAATGAAACTCTTTAGGCCTGATTTTTCCACCACGACTGTATAGATCTGAATGTGCAAGATCGGAGGCTTCTCCGAACATCGACGATAACCGCCGGAATCGAAGAAACCTCAGAGAACGGAGACGAAAAGACGAAACTTCTGGAGAAAAAAAGAGAGAGAATGATTCGGACGCGTGAACCAAACTATATATAATTTCATATATCCAACTGTCTTTGTGGTTCATTTTGATTATGAATCATTGTTTTATTGATATTTACCTAAACCGATGATATATATTTTATTTTAATGTAATGTTAATTATAGTCAAAGACAATGTTCTTTTATAAATCACATGCAATTTTTTTATTGAAAGTTTGAAGTTTGGAATTGAACAAAGATTAAAGATCGATTTTGATATGAAGATTATGATCCCATAGCATGGAACCATCGTTAAAGGCCATTCACATATCGTTGATTTCCCTTACTCTGATTGTGGTGAATCGGTTCTTCATTTGTCTTTCAATCTGCTTAACCAAGCTGTCGTGCGTGCTAGGTTTTCAGTTTTTCACCATGCTTTTTTTGCGTTCCTTTCCCTCTAGACAATACCTAGACAGAAAATTAAACTTTTAGCTGAATCAAAGCTTGTATCAGACAAGCAAGCAACTATGGCAGTCCACTCTCTTTAGTTAAGCCGGTGATATCTTATTTGATCGAACTGAATAACCAAGACAATCAAAATGTTTATTTAATTTCGGATGCAATTAAAACTCGTACACCTAGATTTTTTACTTCCTTTTCATCTATAATATGGTATTGCTATATATATATAAAGGAGGACATTATTTAATGAGATTTCTTCTGTGTATTTCAGAAGAAAACAAACGAGAGAGAATACAAAAAACAATTGAGCTAATTAATGGTATATAGAGTAGCATGGATGCATGCGGCAACGCTAGTATAGGTCTATTATAATAACTGTTTCAGATCTTCAGATATCAAAAAGGAAAATCTATTCTTTCCTATTTTCATATCATAGGTATAGGTAAATAACATAAAATGTTACTGCGACCGATATTAACATCTACAAAGTACCGCACTGTTGTTCACATTACTTTTCATCGACTTTTTTTTACATAGGTATACGACTTATTCCAAAATTCACCAGGCACTATACATACCGTTGACTCGTGTGTACCGCCTAACAAGAAAATCAAAAATTATGCAAAGATTATTGGAAGTTTAGTTTTAGGCTATTCAATATCTTAAAAATATATTAATCCATTATAAATAATCATGTTGATATAATATTGTATTCAAACTTACATTAAACATTTGAAAACATATATATTAAATCCCAAATTATATATGATTTTCTTTAACATTATGAACAAAAAATTCGGCATAGGCGACCGGCTATGAAGAGATTAAACGGTCTATATGGAAATTAAGCGTTTTAGACAAAATTGACCCAACAATTTTCAATAGATTTTGGTAAAAATTACCTCAGTTGGAAACTGTGTAACGCTTTGGCAGACGTTTAAATGGCTAGACGGCCAATAGTTGGAAGAGGGGTATAGATAATAACATAAAATCACATATAGATATAAATTGTATTTGAAAACCTTTCATCTAGGTCATATATCTCGCATAAACAATACCGAAACAGACAAACTAGCATGTAGTACACAAATCCAACCATACTAGTTTGTGTACATAGGTATTGACCTACCGATCTAGGCAACTGAGTTTTTTTTTGTTGACTTGCAAATTTAATTAAAAACCCGAAATGGGCCAACATTACACAAGTCCAATAACAAGTTACAAGATTAGAATTACAAATGGGCCTTAATTGGGCCGATCCCTAAACTAGTCAGCTCGAGTGAGTCCGAGATGCAGCCACTTGGCAGGGAGAAAGGACACGCGTCCCAGCCACAAGTCGTCCGCCATGCACCGCCAGTACCGGAAACATTCGCCATCTCGCCGACATCAGATCATGAATCCCATAGCAAGCTTGGTCTTCCGCCGATCTACATCCCAAATAGATAACTGCCAAACAATTCGCATAAAGGAGAAACGCAGCTTACAGATATCGCTGGAACTCTAGAAAACCGTGGAGATTCGCCGCCGGTCGGACACAACATGAGATCCATCTATTTTCCGATGCGCGTCGCGATCTCGAGCTTGGGTTGGGCTAACGGATATTGAATCCAGTCGATAAGCCAGAGCCACACCGATATCGTAGAAGATCGATTGGTTGACAGGAAGAAAGCAGGGGAGGAGATCGCAAAAAACTACGGAACAAGCCAAAAACAAAATCGGGTATATAACCGAAAAACTGAATCCGATACCTAGTCGGAATTATTAGAAAGACCTATAGACAAACAAAACAAAAAAACAAACTGACAAAAGTAATCCGACCGCTGGCAAAACGACGGTCGGAACAAGAATCTGCAAATGCCTTTCTTCGGTTTAGAGAGAAGGGAGAGGTAGAGAGAGAAGTAGGGACGGGAAAATGGACCCCTTTATTATGTGGCAACTGAGTTATTTGAGATGCTACTTTTGTTGACAAAAATAATAAATAATAAATAAATTGTACTTGAGTTAAGGAAGAAAATATAGAATATATATTGTATATATGTATACACATAGCCTACCTCCTACTAGACTTCTAGTCCTAGCTTCAGTAGAAGCAGAAAGATACAAAATTTCGAGTTACATCAATAAATATTTTTACTAACAATGATAACAACAACTCGGGTCTTACCTTTAAACTTTAACTTGAAAATATTTTACGAATAGTACATTTAAATGACAATATTTGATACAATCATCCACTAGAACTACAAATCAAGATCAAGTCCCACGTGACTATATATAATCTTCTAAACAAGTTTCCAATAGGTTTTCATAATCTAATCAAGTAAACAGAGAATAAACTTAAGAAAGAAAAGAGAAAAGGGTATGCATGAAATGTAAAATGTAAAATGCAAAATAAGAAAACAGATACTAAGGCAGCAACTTTAAACATTCTTCTGTTTCTTGGACTGCACGACGGTCCAGAGTGTTTTGAATCGATGGCAGTGTAGATTGATTGCTATTTAACAGTTGGCTGCAACATTTTTAGTGTAGTTCTGAGCCTATCACTAGGTCCAAATCATACCTACTTCTATACATATTGCATCCATGTATTCATATATACGTATTGTATGTATTTATCTATACAAGTAGATGTGTTGGATATCGGACGTAGAATCCCAAGATAAATCGGAAGAAAGGTACGGGACGACAACGTTTTGCTCGACGGATCTGTCTCTGCGTGTGTGCCTTTTGGCTTTAGCGATGAGAAAGATTTAAAGTTGTCTTTACATTGCTTTCTTTTTCTCTCTCTCCCTCTTTTTCTTTGTCTTAACCGTGACTTGTTCACATCTTTCGTTCGTGCTTCACATTTTGTAGCTTTCTATTTTCTTTATTTTTTTTTTCAGTGAAATGTTAATATTCTATTGTCACAACCATTTTGTCCAATTTTTAGTGTAACGACCGTTTTATTTTTTACTTATATACTAGATTATGAACTGTATAATACTTAGTTGTCTAAAAAAGGTTAAAATATGGAATTCATTCTCAAATCCTCAATCTAATTATATTAAGAAAATATGAGGAAAACTAAACATATGGCTGATGTAATGATCTATTTTAATTATGTCTGGAGGGATCGCGATTCAACCAAATCACACCTCAACTAGATACGTATGTTTTCATTAATTTCTTGTGGCAACTAAAGCATTTATTTATCAACGAATCTAACAAATGTGACAAAAATTGTAGATAAAAACGTAAGCTATATATGATAAAACTCGAAACCTTGCCCAACAGGTTTAGATATTTAATCCCGAGAAATCAGGTTTTTTGTGGCTAAAACATTTCGGGTACCAAAAAAAATCAAATAAAATATGTTATCAAAATTAATGTACAATAAACTAAAAAAAAAAATGTACAATAAACTAATATTCGATAAATTAATAAATATAATAAAACAATTACCGGTTCAGAATTAAGCTGATGTAAAAATTTAAAATATTTAAGAAAATTATAAATTTTTAAAACTCTTATGTAAATATATGATTCCAATAATATAACAAACTAATAATTATATAAACGTATGTATATATAACTAAGATAATATACTAAAATACGATTTAGTCTTGTTTATTATAACTAAGTTAATTTTTAGTACTCATCTATAATTTTACTTATTACATAAAAATCTTAATGTTGTATGTCTTTTCGATCTGAATCCAAATTTGTAGATCTTTAGATTTGGTGATTAAATTTTTTCACACAACTTCTTTCACATGTACTGTAATATCGTCTTTAGTCGCATCTTAGTTAACATTAAAGATTTTATCCATCATTTCTTATATACTTTGAATTTATTAACATACATTATTTTTACATTGATAGTCAAGTAGAATGTTAGTAACATCTATTCTTACGGTAGTCAAAACAATTAATCATAACTAGATTTTGATCATAACGCGGATATATTATTTCTTTGAAAATATTGTATTTTTTGTTTTATAAATTATATTTATAAATTATTCAACATAATTTTTTAATAATTGAATGTTATGATGATTAGGGGCAAAATGCAGATATTTTTGGTCTAGAACAATCAATTTCAAACTCGTATCAGAAGTTATTTAATATGGTCTATTAATTGTTTTCTTATATTATGTTCAATATCTTCTGAAAGAAACTCCCACATATTTTTCCAAACTTCTTCCGGCTTCGATAAACTATATGACATAAGAATGATAACAGAAACTTGACGCAGATACGAACCAGAACTCGTAAAACTTGTCCTTATGATATCATCAATATACTCTTGGTCGTCCTCTAGCAGTCCTCTAGCAAACTTGTCTCTTTGTAAGTAGGATACTCAACATCGTTAAATTTTTTGATGTCTTCAAAACATGTTGGACCTCTGACAATGTTAAGTAAGACTCGCATATAGTATGCTTCTTCGATTGACAGTGGTGCATAATTGATTCTTCCAATACTGAAACCTCTTTTGTATCATGAATCGTTTCTCCTTCTTATTCCAAGTAAACATCGTAGGAATTTGTGCATAAGTTAGATTTCTCGCAACAGAATGAACCTTATTCAAATCAAATCTATCCAGTAGCATTGGCTTTTTCAATAAGAACAAGTTGTGTGATTTCTTAGTATGTATCATCATCCTTGAACAAAATTATATGTTTCCCGGGTAGATGGAAAGACAGTCTCTCCACTGGTATAGATCGATAGTTTATAGGAAACTTGAAAATTCTTCAAGCAGCCTCGCAGGCAGAAACATATTTGCAAAATAAGCTAAATTCTAAATAGCAATATCTATCTAGTAAAACATGAACCGAAAACTATATAGCTGATCTAAACAAACAATAGAAACCTGCAGTAAAAAGGCTTTAATTTCGCTTTTCATCTGTTCCTTATCCTTTCGTTTGTTACTAATCTGCTGTCTCGTTGCTAGTTGGTTTGGTGGTTCCACGGAAACAACCACACAATCTGGCCTTTTATTGATATATTTAAATAAGTATTTGATTAATCCAGACTAATTGCACCATTCCACGTTAATGTAAGCTCGATAACTTAAGGATAGATCCTTATTATAGGGAATGACATATCTGTTGTCCAACTTATACCCATTCTCAACAAAGCGATTTATTTTTCACGTCTCCTATAAACTAGGAATCCTTCTTTGTTACCTGAAGTATTTTCAACATGGGGTTTTGGATATAGCTTAGAACATTTACCATTTTCCATACATGGTGAATTAATATTCATAGCTCCACAAGGTCCATGAATCATCATATCTTTAACAAATTCATACAACTCAGGTTCTTCTAATTTGTCAGGAATCTCTCCTGAGATGATCTTATCAATGTCATCAGTAGTAGGAAACTTGGATTTAGTATGCATGAACAACAAAATGTGAGCATGCGGCAGCCCACGCTTTTGAAATTCAATAGTATACATCGTTGCAATTCCATAGAAGTTGAAAGGAATATTAGTACCCAAATAGAATCACACGATTTTCAACTATCTATTTAAATGCAAACACAATGATTAATGCACTTACATGCCACAGTCTTTCCCAAGAGATGTTTGTCCGCTAAATCACGCATTAAAGAATCCAACTTCATCTTGAAAGCTATGCAAATTATATCTGGCCTATCATCATGTTTGAGATTGCGCTTCTTTAGAAATCTTGTGATTTCATGCCACTTAGGGTTGCATGTAAAGGTTATGAAAAGATATGTGAATCCAAAATGTTAACAAATCGCCATTGCATCTAGATACAGTTCTTCATGTATCTTGGTCCACCGTGAAACAAGCTGGCAGATAATACATTTTCCCTTGTTCATGCATATCAATTGCCCCATCGTTCTAAGCTTGTTTGATAGAGTCATAGGAATCTTTGACCCTTAGATAACATAACCTGTTACACTTTATTGTCGTATTAGAATCAACCAGAAACTGTTGAAATAATCTTTTAGAATTTAGAAGAGTAACATTCCTTCTCTCTTTCATGTAGACGAAAAGAAAACCATTATCTCATGCTAATATTATCCCTCTTGTGGTTTTCAGTAGAATCTATTAATATTTTTTTTTTAATTCCAATTCGAAATTCATCTTCCCCATATGTGAAAATGAAAGGATATTGAAGAGTAAGATATGATGGATGAATTTCACTTATTCTTTCAAGCCGTCCATTTTTCTTATCTTCCAAAACAATATCTCTCTCGTCCATATCCAAATCGAAATCTTGTGGGATTAGTGCAACAACTTTAGATGTTGTAGGCGTGTCGTATGTCCTCCCATATTTTTCACGACTACTCACAATTCTAATCTGAAAATCTTCATCTGGATTAATTTCAAATCTTTCTCTTGCGGATCAAAATTTTTTGACATTTGGATTGACTTCATCTAACATCTTGATAAAATAGTCGATTATTTGATTCCTTTTCTTCAATAGTTTCTTCATTACGACTTGATAATTCTGAACTGATATCATTGTCTTCACTACTGCAATCATAATCATGTTCAATATAATCTTCAGATAACCTGCAATTACGTTGTATGAATTTCAATAGATGAATATATATGAACTATGGAAATTATCAAACGCAGGTTTGGAAAGTACTCTCTGAATCATATTGATATCATACATAATCATCTTCTTCTTTGCCAATGCAGTCATCATAATGTTGACTTTCTGAGATTGAATTTTGCAGGCGTTTATCTTATGCATATGGAATTGGTCGGCCTTGAACATTTGAGTTTTGTAAGTATCTTTGTCTGTCAGATACGTTACTGTTTTCTTTATCCAAACTTTCGTCACATATTGAACTTCCATAAGTTCCTTCTTGCTGACATTTCGAGTTAGCTAATACAAAACCATGAAAGAAACAATAGTGGTTATCTAATTTGATGTTAATAAGGTTAAACATATAATGTAGAATATAACGGATATGTTAGGAATGCATAAGTTTACATCCTTGTTCTGAATTTGGTCATGCTCGTTTAGATAGCTCTGCGCTTTGACATTTTCCTGAATTTTCAAAACCATAGTAACATGTAAATCAAGAACCGTTTCATTAAATTATAAACATAGCTATATAATTGAAGTTTACAGATATCTTATATATGTAAAACTACTCATTTAAACTTTACTTTGAGCTTTTAGATGTGTAGTTGTATTTTTTGAATAGCGTTTTCGGCATGATTCCTTATGAGCTCGACCATAAGTTCCTCCTTGCTGACATTTCGAGTTAGCTAATTCAAAACCATAAAAGAAACATTAGTTTTTATCTAATTTGATGTTAATAGGGTTAAACATATAATGTAGAATATAACATATATGTTAGGAATGCATAAGTTTACATCCGTGTTCTGATTTTGATCGTGCTCGTTTAGATAGCTCTGCGCTTTGACCTTTTCCTTAATTTTCAAAACCATAGTAACATGTAAATCAAAAACCGTTTCATTAAACTGTAAACATAGCTATATAATTGAAGTTTACAGATATCATATATATGTAAAACTACTCATTTAAACTTTACCATTGTTTGAACTTTTAGATGGTGTAGTTGGATTTGTTGAATACCCTTCCCGGCATGATTCCTTATGAGCTCGGCCACAATGAGGTATGTTTGTGATATATTCAAAAAGTATACCAAATACAAATGACAAAGGAATCAAATTAGGGCATTGTTGTGAAATTGATTCATGACTTAAATTTTTTGAAGCATTCTCCTTGTCATTTCTCTTACGTTTTTGTGTTCCCGGAACTTTTTTGTTTTCCTCAATGTGGTTACTCTGCTTCTCTATTGCATAGTTAAAATATGGAAAACGAAAGGATTCTTACGAAACTCAGTGTTTGGCGTGTATTAATGTCGTGATTTTAGTTTCACGTAATTTTTCTAAGATTTCCCACGCTTCTTTTAGATTCCATTCATATATTCTTTATAAAATAATTATTGCGAGAATATATTCTAAATAAAGTTAGGATAGTTTGTTATCAATATCGAATATCTGCAGAAACCATTTATATTAATAAATCGTATTTTAATAACTTTTGTTATTTAAGATATCTTATTTATTCACTAATTTCTATGCGGCATAACTCATTAAAATCTTATGAACTGAATGTTTAAATGATGAATATTTTTGTCCTTTGAATATGTAGGATGTCTTTATATATATATATATATTCGAAGAAGCACAATTCAAGCTTGGAAAGTGATGATCACAGCTACCGACAATTACAAAAGTAAGTTATACCTTATTCCCTTGTAGAAGTTTTAAGTAGGTTAGGAATGGAACTGTTTCTAGTATATTTGTAGTGTATTAGATTAGCAACTCGGGTGATAGCAACTTTGGAATGAACAACTTTCTGACCAATTTGTAGTGTGTTAGGAATGGAACTGAATATAGGTAGATAGGTTGTGTATATATTTTATGTTCATGTTTTAAATTCGTAATAAACAATCCAAAATAAGGTTTTGAAACCTTTAATTTTAGGCTATGTGTGAAATATCGTCAAACGAATTTAAGATTCATCATGTAAACAACCTTAAAATTTAGTTTTCGCAATTGTAGGTATTAGAAAAGACAATCATAGAATTAAATAACTCACTCAAAATATCAAATAAAATCAAAGAAATTTAAATTTCTCGATTTTTATTCTCTCTCACTTCATTTCTTCTTTGGTTTCAACTCTTATTTAGTCATCTTTTCCAATTTTATCATTTTAGTGCATTACTTCTTTGATGTTGAAGTGAGATCAGGTGCGTTCTCATTCTCTTCACTTGAACATTTTGAGGAAGGTGTTGTTATAACATAAGAGTTATCTTGACTGTCAGTTAGAAGTAAGGATTCCTGCGATGAAATCGAATATGTATGATTATATTGATAAACACGATTTGATAGTCAAAACTGAATATTTACCTCATCAGCACTTATGAGTGTAGTCCCCTTGTTAGATTGACTCTCGGTTTCTGATATAGATTCAGAAATAACCAACTCTTCACCAGTCCAAACTTTCATTGCCTTGTATATTTCTCAACCATAATAACATTATCATTTTCAATACAAATTTCAAACCTAAATGTTTTCCAACAACTTGCTTGATCTCCGCTGGTAAGGAATATGAATCTTCAATCTATTCATGTAGTGAATAAAAGAAAAAATTAGGCTGAAATCTGTTTAGAATAGAAAATCATTATACACAATTCTATGAACTGTAACTTTAAGATACCTTCTCAAATGAACTATTAAGTAGGTTTGGAGCAGATTCTGCTACAATATCCTTTGCGGGTGTGTCCAAAAGCATAAATTTTGACACTCCAGAATTATCCTTGACCATAATATGCAATTTATACCTAAAAGGTAAAATGATTAGTTCTATCTTTTTTGTAAAGTTTAGTTTGTAAAAGCTTAAAGTAAATAATAGTGTTCATTTACTTTGCTGTAACATTTGTTACTTTAGCTTTGCATACTTCACACCTACAAATTGGTACATACAGTTCATGTCCACAACATTATGTGGATTGATAGCAACTTTGTAACCTTCTTGTTGCATATAACACAACAAAAATAATATCACCCCCAATTAGTATCTATAGCGTATATAGTACACAATACTTTGCATTTATCAACCTATTGAAGGATTATGTGTGTTCATTGGTGTAATTGTCAGATTACAACCTAACATAATCAACTAGGATCTAGGTAATTTGCAGTTGAATCATAAACAGATCAGAATCATTACCTTGTGATTGCAGCGGATTAATCAAAGGAATATCGAGATCTGCAAGAGCTGATGATTACCGGCTCCTCCTAGGTATCCACACGCTTACAAGCTACTGGATCAGGCTGCTAGACCAAGCTGGAACCAACATAGAGAGAGGAGGACGGCTGGGTCTGTAAAATCGCAGAAGAGCTGCCCTAGACTGCGCCCCTTCCTCTCATATATAAGCCCAAGTAATTAAACTAATGGCTTATTAGGCTTTTGGGCCCAAGACCCAAATCAGACAAAAAGACTGTATTTTGTCTGGCCCAATTCTCTGTAAAAATACAGTAAATGCCTTGCATCTTACCGTATTAATTCCTTGTTAACTTTCCCGTTAGCTATGGTGTGTGACCCTTTGGGATCATACAATACTGGTAATAAGTCCTAAACTTATAGATCAAGAGCGGACTCTAGCAAGTCATCATGATCACCCAGTATTTATGACTTATGTCTGATCTCGACACTTATCATACTTTCTAGAGATAGTACAGTAGATTTCAGGACATTCCCAACAATCTCCCACTTGTACTGGAATCCTACATTCCCTAATCCTTTTGTCTCAATATCTCAATCTGGCATAAGGCAAGATGCGTGTCATCCTTATATAGCCAGACCATGTTCATCGGACCAGATTTGATACTGACAATGCAAACGACTTGGGCAAGTCCGTTTGGGAGTGGCCACTCTCTTACCAGCTATCAAGTCTCCGATTGGCCTAGAGATATTACCTCCGTTAAACGGCAGGGACAAATCCAATCTTGTTCCATCACTGTGAACTACACACTTTATAATACACCCAACCAAGGTCCTTATAGCTCCCAGTTACGAAACAGCGTTAGACAATGATCAAAGCGCATCACTCCATGTGCAGCCACATGCATGCGAACTCAGGTCTAAGGACTATACTCTATAGTCGTATATGAGAACCTCTTATGACACAGATATTAATATCTTGTAGAGTTCTCATCAGCGGGCCATGTCCGGTCATATGCTCCCCTACATATACCTATGTGTCGACTTTGATGCCGCGCATCTATGACCCCTCGAAACTTGGTCATAAGTCTCAACACAATCTAGTCTCAAGTGGTTGTTGGTGTTCCAATTTCAACAACCTTCGACTATGGACACTATGATTTATGTCATTTTGTTAAATATGGGGTTTCAGGATCAAGTCTACTCATGTACTTCGATGACCCATATATAATGACATGAATCATTTTGGAACGATTATTTATATCACAGTTAAAATAATCCAGAAATCATAAATTTCATAAACATAAAATATTATGTTTACATGAACCTTTCAAAACAACTAAATAAAGCCCTTTACAAACTCCCACTGAAATTAAGACTACATCTTAATTTCACTTATCCTACAGCTACAGTCCGCGACTCGTGCTTAGGCCTAAGGAGTGGCTTCATTAATAGATTAGCAACGTTCTCATTCATTGAAACTTGCTGATCTACTTAACACCTCTGTCATTTATCTCACGGAATAGGTTATACCTACCCTCAAGGTGTTTGGACCTCTGATGTGCAGCTAGCCTCATCAATGCTAGGAATCACATCAAGTTCAGTGATGAACTCTTCTTTCCAAACAACCTCTTTCGCCGCTACCCAAGCTGCGAAATGTTCAGCTTAAGTCATGGAGTCAGCAACAGTGCCTTGCACCGCCAGACAGACACAAGATATAACCGGACTGTGACCGGAAATCATCTTTGTCTGTTGGAAACTTGCCTTTCAGACTCTACCGACTTGTAGCACCTCACTTTCTCCGTAAATCAAGAACTTATCCTAAGTATTTTCCAAATACTTGAGGATATTCATTACGTCTATCCAGTGATTCTTTGCTGGATTTGACTGGTCTTTACTTGTCTTGCTTAACATTAAAGCAACATCAAAACAAGTACGTGTCATGGCATACATGATAGATCTAATTGCCGACGCATATGGAATCTCATCCATGCATTCAAGCTCAGCAGTTATCGTAGGACACTGTTTCTTGCTTAACGTAATGCCATGTGACATTGGCATAAAACCCTTCTTGGAATGCTGAAAACGTGTAGGACTTTGTCAATATAAGAATCCTGACTTTGTCCTATCAGCTCTTTTGGATCTCTATCTTTAGATCCAAAATCCAAGAACTTACGTGGCTTTACCCATATCAATCATAAAACCAACTCCCAAGTCAGTCCTTTACCGACTGCAGCATTGGAACGTTATTTCTGAGAATCAGTATGTCATCGACATACACTATGAGAAATGCAACATCGCTCCCACTTATCTATTAGTAAACGCACAGTTCCATCTCGTTCCTGTTCAAGTCAAAACCTTGACTACTTCAACAGAACGAAGATTCCAACTCCGATATGTTTGCTTCTATCCATGAATGGATCGATGAAGCTAACTTACATACAGTATAATTTTTCAGAGTCCGGGCTCACTTTCGCTTCTGTGAATTTCGCAGGTTCGTCACTTTCAATGATCATCAGATCATGGCAACTAATCACGAGAAATCACTCTCGGATTAGTGACGGATTCATTCAGATCTGCGAACTTCAGGCTTTACAGGTGTAGATTCTACAGAAATCTGTAAATCCATCCGCTGCTCTCCCTCAACAGGTTGAGCAGCCTCCTGTATTTCTCGAATTTCTTCGAGTTATACTTTTACTCCCACTGTTCTTCTTGGAAAGCAACTTCCCTTTTAGAAAACAGAATTCCGAACAACCTAACTTCGTTTTCGGAATGGACGTAAAAGTAACAAGCCTTGGTTTCCCTAGGACAACCAGCGAAGTAGCACAACTACAAATACTCAGTAAAGACGAATTTGGATCATTTCCAGTCCACATTTATGTGGTGTCTTTCAACTGATATTAGTGGAACTATTTCAGCGTAAACTTAGATATTTCTAGAGCGTTATTCTTAAAGAATATCATGGAAGATTCGTGTGACTCATCTTTAATCATTTCTAATAAGATCTGATTCTTTCTCACAGAAACACCTCCAGGTTTTCAGGAGAAATGAGCTGTGAAACGACTTCACACTCATTCAGATGATCACACCATCAATAACTTAAGTATTCTCACTCGTGATCTAATTCAGAGTCTCAATACTTCTGTCACTCAGATTCTATACCTCATTCTGGAACTCTTTCGACCATTTCAAAGAATTCCGACTCGTGTCTCATCAAATGAACACAGTCATACTCACTGAAGTAATCAGTAAAGATGATGAAGTACAGGAAATTTTCTCTGGCATTGCTGCTCATCGGGCCACATACATGAGTATGTTCAAGGTCCAATAAGCCTTTGGGCCTTTCTCTAGCTCGGCTAAGATGGGCTCTTTGTCTTTTGGTCCAGTAAGTAGAATTCAAGTCTCATAAGATATCCGATCAAATGATCCCAAAAGTCCATAACTATGGGATTTCTGAATCCGACTCACTCTATGTGACCAAAACATTTACGCCAAGAAAAATCAGGTTTAATTCATCAGATTTAAACCAATTCGGTATTTATGTTACATTTAGGCACTCTTTGGTTTAAGATATAAAACCCATTCCTTGAATAGGGTGCTACAATCAATATTTCATTGAGATCAAAAGAACAAAACTTGTCTTTTATCAAAATGAAAAATATTCAAATCCTTACAAGAAAATGAAAGACAACTCTGCTTAAAGCAGGTACATTGTAGCAATTACTTAATACAAAACCAAGCCTCAAAGGCATCTACAAGTGAAAACCCTACGGCTGAGGCAGCATCCATAGCTCCTTCCAGACATGCAGTTCCACTTGTCCTTCCTTCAACGTTCTACTGTTGCTTAGGTTCTGCATATTATAACAAATATCAGTGCCACAACCAGTATCCAATACCTATAAGGTAGAACTTGAAGTAATAACATGAATACCTGAGGAAGTAGTCTCATACATCAACTTCAACTCCTCATAATCTTCCATGAATTTAATGCAATCTCTCTTCCAATGCCCAGTCTCTTTACAGTAGCAGCACTTACCAACGTAAGATGTATCTGACTCGGGCTCAGAAGACACACGCTTGCCATGATTCAAAATCTGGACAACTTTGTCTTCACCCTTGTCAGCACTAGGTTTAGTAAACCTACCCTTCTCCGTTATGAGATTATACAGGGTACTCTTCACGTTTGGCTCAACTGTCTTGAGCATATCATGCAGTTCAGTCAGCGTCTTCGTTAAGCCTTTCTTGATATAGTTCCTTCTGAACTTATCATAGCTTGACGGCAGTGACTGCAAAATGATCTCAGTTGCCAATTCTTGGCTAACTGGATAATCCAGTTTCCTCAGGTTATCAATGTAACCCATCATTTTACTGACATGAGGACTCACTGGATGATCATTTGGTAGCTTGCAGCTAGTGAGAGACTTAACCAACTGGTATCTCTCCACTCTTACCTGCTCCTGAAATTTCAATTTCAGGCTGCTGATCATCTCTATTGGCGACTCCATGTTCTCATATTGCTTCAGCAAATCTGAGTCCATGGTAGCCAATATCAGACCACGCACATCTACCGCATCATTATAATGCTTATTCCAAGCATCATATACTGCATGAGAGACATTGGACCCGATCCTCTCGGGGAGAGCTCTCTCAAGGACATAGTCCTTTCTCTCCTGCCTGAGGACTAGCCTCAGGTTCCGCGACCAAGTCAAGAAATTTGATCCGTTCAGTTTGTCCATCTCAAGGACAGAACGGATCGAGAAAGTGTTTTGATTGTTTGTGCTAGTCATAACTGAAATTTAGAGATAAATAGAGTTTTAGTTATTTAGTTCATAAAAGAGTAGTCTTAACAACTTATAAGAAAACTCGCATTGCATTCAAAATTTCTTTGTTTAACCTCATAAGAATGCAATGATTCCGAGACCCATGTTCGGCTAAATCCAAAGTGGGCCACTGGCCGTCACCCAGAATTAGCTTTACTTGGTAAGCATACACACAACTAGTTATATCCATATAACTCTCGGTTGTGGATTGGGCCCAAGGCCCAATACACCAGATGTCTCAAGGCCCGGGACTCCCGATGGCCCAGTCAAGGAAACCAATCTCTTACAGCCAAATAATCACTAAAGTCTGGGACTCCCAATGAAATTAGTGACTATATACTACTTTACTTACGCAAAAACAGACACCTCACACTATAAGCCATATATGTAATTGAATAAGCGTTAAGTAGCTGACAAGATTGGGCAAGACATCCAAGCTTGATATTGTTTTTGAGGATTTTAGGTTTCAATAGATTTCCTCCCAAACTAGAAGATTACTATTTTGGGAAACTTTCTATTTCAGGTAACATACTAAATATGGAAACTTTCTATTTAGGAAAACCTACTATTTTAGAAACTTTCTAAATCGGAAACATACTATTTTTAGAAATTTCCTAACATGCCAAAATTAGAAACTTCTAATTTAATGTTTTATTAAAGTTTTCGGTTGGGTCACAAATTATAGACCCAATTCTTGGCCCAAGACCACAGAATTCCAATTGGCCCAATAATTTGACATAACCGAGTCGGTTCATTAATTCTGGTCCAAGACCAAATTAACTACTAAATCCAACTGGTTATTTACTAAACCAGACCAGCTCTAAATTATTTGGTCCAACCAAATCAAACTTAGACCAGCCTTCGGTTTAGGTTAAAATTCAATTTTTTTTTTTTTTTGAATTTAAAGCCGGTTTAACCAGAAACTAAATAATACCAATTGTATTAAATAATTTCCAGCAAACCGCGATTTGGGTTAACCGCTTAAACCACAATTATCAAAGTTTGAAACGTTTTTGTCTTTAGCTTAAAGACAAAAAACTTGATCGCCAACCCATTGATTTTTCTTAAATTGAACAATGACTTAATCATATGATCACGATCATCACACTTAAAGACAAAACGTTTTTGACCTATTCAAATTATACAATCACAAAAGACAAAACGAATTTGACCTTAACCAAATCGTATGAAACTTAATTACAGAACAAGGTCAAAAAAATGATCGTGACATTGAAGACAAAACAATTTTGTCCCTTTTCCAATTCATAATTGCTCACGTTCACATTAACAAACCTTAATTCAATAATTGATCGCTATCAAATCGATTCTTTATATACACTAAAGACAAAACGATCATCACCTTTTCAATTCAAACAATCGTTTCTAATGATTGTCAAACAAAGTCAAACAGGCGATTTCTAATTATACAACAAGGTCAAAGCGATTGATTTGTTAACGAACAAAACGATGAAACGAAATCGACTTTAATTAACAAGTTTTCTCATTTCTAGGTTTTCCAAGTTTCAATCAATTTTACTCATTAAAATCGATTCATCAAACTAATAAACAACCTAGTATGATCCAAAAAGCAAAAACCTAACGACCTAGGCTCTGATACCACTGAAGGATTATGTGTGTTCATTGGTGTAATTGTCAGATTACAACCTAACATAATCAACTAGGATCTAGGTGATTTGCAGTTGAATCATAAACAGATCAGAATCATTACCTTGTGATTGCAGCGGATTAATCAAAGGAATATCGAGATCTGCAAGAGCTGATGATTACCGGCTCCTCCTAGGTATCCACACGCTTACAAGCTACTGGATCAAGCTGCTAGACCAAGCTGGAACCAACAGAGAGAGAGGAGGACGGCTGGGTCTGTAAAATCGCAGAAGAGCTGCCCTAGACTGCGCCCCTTCCTCTCATATATAAGCCCAAGTAATTAAACTAATGGCTTATTAGGCTTTTGGGCCCAAGACCCAAATCAGACAAAAAGACTGTATTTTGTCTGGCCCAATTCTCTGTACAAATACAGTAAATGCCTTGCATCTTACCGTATTAGTTCCTTGTTAACTTTCCCGTTAGCTATGGTGTGTGACCCTTTGGGATCATACAATACTGGTAATAAGTCCTAAACTTATATATCAAGAGCGGACTCTAGCAAGTCATCATGATCACCCAGTATTTATGACTTATGTCTGATCTCGACACTTATCATACTTTCTAGAGATAGTACAGTAGATTTCATGACATTCCCAACACCTATCATGTAGTTTATAAATTAATTTAAACTGTTATACAGTAGTATAATAAATTAAACCATACTTTTACTAAAAGAATGTTGTCTTAGGGTATAAAGTTTAGATATAACCTGAGACGAATTTAATAACTTTGCTATGGTTTTGTTTGGATACTGTGACCATTTCTCCCGTTTCAGTTGGAGTTCACTTTTTCTTCCTTATTTTCAAAGACTGTAACTGCATTGCATTCCTCTTTAAACCTAATGATAAATTTTAATTAAGTTATCTAATAAAAATTTGAATAATAGTCACGTTTTATAAATGAGAAGCGCGTTGAGAAAACGTAGACTTACACTTGTTTCAATTCATTTGCTTCCTCTGTCTCAAGATTAATGAGAACCAGAGAGGCATCAAAAGCATTAGAGATTTTACAAAACATATACCGACGTAAGTCTATACTCATAAATAAGATTATGACCAATCATGTTATATAAGAACATTTAGGTAAACATATATAGTTAGGATATCTAAAATATAACTCAACATGTAGGTATAAACAAAACAATTACATAGTAGACATTATAGGAAAATATACCTCGGTATGTGCCAATTTTTGCAAATCTTATCATACACACAATTACCCCCACCATCTTTTTCTTGACATGATGAATGTACTATCTCAACAAACTTACCTCAAAGACAACATACAACTACAACTCGATGATCATTAATTTTCATACAAAAAAGTAAACAAAAATTTATTAAATTTATTTAAATAAACCATGAATTTGATATAAGCTTTTGGATACTTACTTTATGTCTCTAAGAATGAACTCCAATTTCTTTCTTTCTTTTCTAGCACACTGAACTGTATGAATTTTACCCACATCTAGTACTTGACCAATAACATCTGTTCATGAAGTTTTTTGGATTAATGAATATTCATATCACAAGACACAAGTATTAGATATTGTTCATTAGTTAACTTACCAATCAGGAAGCAAGTATTAAATGTACCACTTAAGATTGTTTCGAAGTCATCCAATGAGAGAAACATGTAGATGATCGCAGTGACGGAGCTAGCCACATTTTTCATGGGGTCAATTTGATTCCAACCATATATTATTGGGGTCAAAAGTTAAATTTGTAACATTTCACCAGATTTATTTTATCATTATACAAGTAAAAAAAATTATAAGAATTCATAAGTGATGAGGACATCGGATCATCCAAACCCAGCCCGGACGAGCGGTACGTACCAACCTCGACCATGAGGCTGATCGAACTGTTCCCGACCACGCGGAATGTACCTAAGGAGGTTCAAGAGGCCAAGACATGTTATACACGAAAAAATGACGTGGGATTGAGGAATCATCAGCCAACAACATGTTTCAGGAGTAATGATCGTTCCAGAACCCAACTGGAACGATTCCATTTGGAGATGGTCGACAACCGTCCACCTGAAGCCGTAGCCAAGTCCTGGAAGATGACCATAGGAGAATTGGTTCGAACCAATCATATCAGACTTGATATCCACCAGAAAGTATGCTATTTGGAAGAGTTTGGTCAGAAGGAATCAACCTTGGTTCGAGCTAATCTTGGAGTATGTCTAGAAGCTGTCCATTTAGCCATGTCCGCAGATATAAGTGCAATCAAGAGAGGATTGCGATCGGACCATGAGGATTCAAGCTGCAACTCAACCTGTTCTGGAAACCTGACTCACCAAGGAATCTTCACGAAGTGGAATCACATCAAGACCATTTTCTATGAAGAAGTTATGCCCGTTTCAAAACAGATGATTTTCAGGGAACCCGCTAAAGACCGACTTGCACATTTTGGAGTGCCCATAACGAACCAGGATGAATCAAGGATTAAAGGAACTTGTTATAGATTCTTGATTCATCAGGGAATGCATGAGATTTGGAATCACACCAATACCAGCTAGGACGAAGAAGATAAGCAAGTTTAAACTAAAAACCCTAAAGGAGTTTAGCCTGATTCGGAGCAACCACTCTTCTCTCTCGCCTGGATTCCCCTTGAGAACGTAGTTCTGTTACTTGCTCGTGTTATTGTGCTACTGAAGTGTCCATGTTGTGTTCTGATCTCATCTACAATCGCAATCCATCCATTGAGAAGCCTTGAGAGCGCCTTCGGCCAGCAAGCTTTTCCCATTCGACCACCGACCATCGTCCATCGACCATCGACCACGGATCAACCAGAGAGCGTCTTCGACCAGCTGTGCGACCCAAACAACTATCCACCTCCCATCTTACATCAATAAGGGTCAAATGACATCCCTTCCACAATGCTAGCTCCGCCAGTGGATGATCGTATACTAAAGCATGTAATGGAAGTATTGTTTACAAAATACATCTTGTAAACATGGCCTGTCGATCTGTTGATACGATCAGAGTTTTAATCCCTAGATCTACACTGCAAGTGCACAGACGAGAACTAGTAGTATATAGGGTATCGAATCCACATAGACTCTAGACCTTACGATAGATTGTAGAATGTCAAGTTAAGCTAGGTGAAACAGAGAAGAAGCAGTGAATCACAACAGAAAGTAAATCAGTTGCAAGAGTGGTTTTGTAAGCAGGTACTAATAGCGTCAAGTCTAGGGAGTTCTCAGGAAATCAGACAAGCAGATTAACTATCAGTCATGATCAAATTAAGTTCAGTTCTAGAACTCAAACACAGATATAGAACTAACCAACTTTCGTTGCGAGAATTCTCTAAGTCTAATTAGCAGAAACCCAAATTTCTTTGCAATTCCTAACAGATTAAACTAGCCTTAAGTGCAAGTTTGATTTGTTCACAATTCAATTAAACCAAATTTCTTTGCGGATAATTAAATTGCTCAACCTAAATAGATCAGATTCTAAATTACACTTTCGTGTCAATTTATAAACCTAAAGTCTAGATTCTAAGTGATCAGGTTAGAAACTAGTATTGAACACAATTCAGGTTGAAGAACAAATAAGATATGAATCCTTAACTGATAAATTAATCTAACAAGTCATGAAAACCCGAATGAGAATCCCTAAACCTAACTATGAATCTACTCAGACATGATCAATGAAACATAAATCAATGAATAAATAGATATCATAAAAATCAAAGAGTAAGAGTAAAAGAGGTTCGAAATCTTCTCTCAGAAGTACAAGAACGATCAGCCTCTCGGTCTCTCTCTCTCTAAAAAGCTAATAGTATGAAAGCGTATCTAAAACAAAACACCAAAAACCTAATTATAAATTCCTAATCACGCTTGGGGTCTTTTAGCAAATACTGGAACTTATTGGGGCAAAACTGCAAATCTCCAAAGTCTTCATTAATGAGCTGTCGCAGAGGTGTGTCGATCGATGCAAATGATGCATCGATCGATGCATGGGTCGTCCAGACTTGGTGAAATCAGATCTCTCGGCTTAAGCACCAAATAATACCCAAAACGCTCCATTATCTCCAATAATCTCCCAAACGTTCATGTACCTAATAAATACCTGAAATGACTCTAAAGACACGACAAAAGACTCTAAAACATACTTATATCATGACTTAAAACAGGTAAAAACCATGATATATCAACTCCCCCACACTTAGCCTTTGCTTGCCCTCAAGCAAAACAGAGAACTAGAATGTGGTGAAGAGGTTTGAAAACTTTCAGAAACTCTTTTCATCTTAGAAGCACAACACTCAGATTCCCCTTAGTAAGCCACTGAAAGATTTACCTGCAAGACATCAAGACCAACATATACTTCCCCCACACTTAGCAACTGTCCTGAGTAAACTCCACAATCAATCAAAAGCATTCAAATTCACCCTACTGACTTCTATAAGTTATTAAGTGCGGTCTCACCTAAGGATTATCGATCAAAGGGCACATGGATTCTTACTCTGTTAGCTCTAGACCACCATACTATCTTTTTTTGGTTCCTTTCTTCTCTTTTCCCTTCCTTAGCAACTGATTTTTTCCCCATTGGGTATCATTTTATTTTTTTATCAGTGCTCTTCCTGTTATGGGGGTGTACTTTGGACACATTCCATGGATGCACAGGAGGTAATAGGGGTCTCTACCACTCCCGCGACCACTTCGGAGCTACTAGCTCATCCTCAGTTTATTATTCTCTTTTTTTTTACTTTACTTTAAGGAAGGGGAGAAGGGAACCTTACTTGGACAGGTTTACAAGCTGTGTCAGAACTAACAGAGGAATCCGACTCAAGGTAGACCAAGCCCTTAGGTGAGAAAATTAAATCAAAATTAGGGGTGAAGTCAGTAAAGGATTCTCTGAATACCTGAATTGATATGGGTGTTTTCAGTAGGCTGATCTGCGTTGGGTTTTCTAATAGTCATAGATTGATCCTGCAAGCTCAATCCCAATGGTTACTTAAGTTCCTGCAAGTGTTGTTGGCTTCTCAAAAATTCATTGTTTCCTGCTTAAACTGTTTTGACTCGATAAAACAAATTTGGACTGACTCTAAGAAAACAGAAAGCGTGCGTCAGTAGCTACCTCCCCCACACTTGAAACACACTGTCCCCAGTAGTGTCAAGCTTAGGATTGGCGAGAAAAATCGGAATTAAAACAAACCGAAAAATGGCCAGAACACTTACCTGTCATCGGCCTGCGTCGATCGATGCCACTAGGGTGTCGATCGATGCATGGCGATTATGCCCACGGTTAAGTAGATAACCAGTGTCTGAACCGCAATTGAATCGACAAACCGTAAATCGCAAATGTGTCGACCAATGCACTATGTGTCTCGATCGATGCAGTGCGATTCTGCCTGTTTCTCACACCTTTGAACACACAAAAACAGAAAATCAAAAACACCAAATCAAAACGAAAAATTAAAACAAAAACGAACCTAACAGTGGGTTGCCTCCCACTCAGCACTTGTTTAAGGTCATTAGCTTGACCGGACGAACTAGATCAGGCTCCTGGAGGTTTCGACAGAGACTGTGAGTGCCTCTGCGAAAGTCTCCTCATCCAAGGTGGAGAGTAAGCATTGTCAGTGTGAGCTCATCCAAGGAACGATGGGATGCAATGTTCTCCTGCATTCATAGCAGTAAAGTTAGTAGAACTGAGCTGGGAAGATGCGTACCTTTGCTTTGGTGAGGTTCTGATGTTAGGAGCTTTCTGCTTAGAAGCAGTTGCAAGCTCTGAAGATTTTAGAGTGGAATCTGCAGAAACCACCATCTTCTCCTCTCCAGGATCAGAAACTAAAGTCTCACATCTCTGCGCTTCCTGTCCATCCTCAATGCTAAAGGTTTGACCATCAATCTTTGGCCTGCGCAGCATATCCATCTCAATGTGTAGAGGCTCATCTACCAGATGGAGATCAATCAGACCATGCCTCACATCATTCTTCGCACCAGCTGTGGCTAAGAAAGGTTTTCCCAGTATTAAAGCATCATCCGGATCACTGTCGTACTTAAGCACCACAAAATCTGTCGGAACTAAGTAGTTTCCAGCTCTAACTGGGACATCCTCAAGAACTCCTTCAGGAATCCTTCTTGACTGATCAGCTAGAACCAGAGAGGTCCTAGTGGGTGAAAATTCTGTCATTCCCAGCTTCTATGCCACAGAGTATGGCATGAGATTTCCAGCAGCTCCTAAATCACACAAGGAGCGCCTAAAGCTATCCTCAAAGATGGAACAACTCAGCACAAATATACCAGGATCAGGTAGCTTCTTAGGAATCTGAGTTAGCAACACATCACTGATTTGTTTAGGGATCACTATCACCCAATCTTTCAACACTTCGTCCATAGGCAGCATCTTCTCCAAGTATCTCTGCACACAAGGGTGATATGGTGGATCATCAGGTTATGGATCTTCTTCCAACTTCTCATCCATTACTTTCAGCTGTCTGGCTTCATCAAGTTCCTGTTGAGATATCTCAAACACCTCAGGGGAAGGTGTAGTAGGCTTGTGAGCCTTCTCTTCAGCAGTACCAGAAGAAACAAGCAAGTCTGCCTCACGACATGCAACGATCGTCACACTAGGTGCATCGATCGATGCAGCTGATTCATCAAAACTCTCGGGTTTTTCTGCTTCTTCCACGAGTTCAGCTATCTTAAACTCAAATTTCTCTCCTCGGTTTGACCCATCATCAATATGAACTGACCAAGCTTTAATGTGGGTATCCATAACATTTTTCCCTTTAACCGAGCTTGAAATTTGGTTTACTTGGGTATCCAACTGCTTCACATGTGTACTCAAGGATTCAAACTTCCCATTAAGATCTTCATACACAGCATCAAGCTTCTTGTTGAAGTCCACATCAGTCTTAGTCTGACCCTCCAGCAACTGTTCCATCACAACTTCCATCTTGCTCTCATGAGCACTATCAGCAAGAGGTGTCTGATATGAGGATGATCCATAAGTCCTCTGATAAGAATTACCTTGTTGAAAAGGTTTCTGATACCCAGCAGTCTGTCCATATCCAGAAGAGTTCTGGTTGCTTGTGAAAGCACTCTTCTGTCCACCATTAAAGAACTTGTTACCTTGCTGATTACCAAACCTGTTTCCTTGGAATCCATAGCCACTTATGTAGTTCACATCCTCTTCCTGGTGATCTTCTTCAGCTCCAAATACCTCAACATCCTGAGCAAAGTGGACAGCCTTCTTTGCAGTCAATAAACTGTGAACAATGTCCAGCTTGTTCCTAATATCAGCAATCTCCAGATTATCTATCTTCCCACCAGACTCTTTCCTTCTCCTATCAACAGTCTTGGTGCTATTACTGCTCACCAAGTTATCAATCAGAGTCTTAGCTTGTTCAGGAGTCCTTGTATTGAAATTTCCATTGCTGGCATTATCCAATGCAGACTGGTAATGGAGATCAATGCCTCTGAAGAATATTCCCAGCAGCGTCACTTCAGAGAATCCATGATGAGGACAGTCACGTTGGTACTTCTTAAACCTCATCCAAGCAGACTTAAGAGGCTCTGTAGGACCTTGGGTGAAGGTGAGAATATCCTGTCTCGAGTGATCAGAGCGAGCATCATCATAAAAGTGCCTCAAGAACTCTCTCTTCACAGCATCCCAAGTAGTTTACTTCCCAGTTGGAAGTTGTTTCAGCCAAGATGCAGCCTCTCCAGCGAGAGAATAGGGGAAAAGCTTGAGATACAAATAGTCATAGTTTACCCCATTATACTTCATCCCAGTGATGAAGTCCTCAAAGTCATCAATGTGATCCATCGGTTGCTCATGTGGGAGACCATGTAAAGGATTCAGTCTCAGCAGAGAATAGTAGACAGTCTTGATATCAAAATCATTCCTCTCAAATCCAGGAGGTACAATTGCTGACCGGTTAGCGTAGAACTTATCCGGTCGGTTGTAGTCAGCAAGAGTCCTATCATTAGCAGGAGGATTAACCATCTGCCCTTGACCTTGGGGCGGTTCAGGATTAGGGATCACACGTCCCTCAGCATCAATCCTTTGCCCAACATCATTGTACGGGTTGTTCTGTTGGTCTCTCAGAACACCATGAGCATCAGGTCTCAAAATCACAGGATTGTTGTTCATCCTTGCTCTCTGACCTTTTCTGTTTATTCTCTCTAGTCTAGCAAGTTCCTTAAGCCTAAGATTCACAAGATTCGAGTTCGGATTACTTCTGGTCTCACGCGTCTGCATAAACCGTCGGTAATCACAGTACAACGATTGATGCTTAGTATGCAACGATCGATTCAACTCGGATTCGCCTTGTGTCGATCGATTCAGAAGATGCAACGATCGATGCTAAGCAAAATCAGACCTAAAATAGAGAAAATAGAGAAATTAGTAACAAAAACAAAAAACGAAAATCCTAGTCTAAACTTTAAATTCAAATCTATCGAAGACTCAAAAGAGTCCCCGGCAACGGCGCCAAAAACTTGATACGATCAGAGTTTTAATCCCTAGATCTACACTGCAAGTGCACAGACGTGAACTAGTAGTATATAAGGTATCAAATCCACAGAGACTCTAGACCTTACGATAGATTGTAGAATGTCAAGTTAAGCTAGGTGAAACAGAGAATAAGCAGTGAATCAGAACAGAAAATAAATCAGTAGCAAGAGTGGTTTTGTAAGCAGGTACTAAAAGCGTCAAGTCTAGGGAGTTATCAGGAAATCAGACAAGCAGATTAACTATCAGTCAGGATCAAATTAAGTTCAGTTCTAGAACTCAAACAGAGATATAGAACTAACCAACTTTCGTTGCGAGAATTCTCTAAGTCTAATTAGCAGAAACCCAAATTTCTTTGCAATTCCTAACTGATTAAACTAGCCTTAAGTGCAAGTTTGATTTATTCACAATTCAATTAAACCAAATTTCTTTGCGGATAATTAAATTGCTCAACCTAAATAGATCAGATTCTAAATTACACTTTCGTGTCAATTTATAAACCTAAAGTCTAGATTCTAAGTGATCAGGTTAGAAACTAGTATTGAGCACAATTCAGGTTGAAGAACAAATAAGATATGAATCCTTAACTGATAAATTAATCTAACAAGTCATGAAAACCCTAACGAGAATCCCTAAACCTAACTATGAATCTACTCAGACATGATCAATGAAACATAAATCAATGAATAAATAGATATCATAAAATTCAAAGAGTAAGAGTAAAAGAGGTTCAAAATCTTCTCTCAGAAGTACAAGAACGATCAGCCTCTCGGTCTCTCTCTCTAAAAATCTAATACTATGAAAGCGTATCTAAAATAAAACACCAAAAACCTAATTATAAAGTCCTAATCACGCTTGGGGTCTTTTTGCAAATACTGGAACTTCTTGGGGCAAAACTGCAAATCTCCAAAGTCTTCATTAATGAGCTGTCGCAGAGGTGTGTCGATCGATGCAAATGATGCATCGATCGATGCATGGGTCGTCCAGACTTGGTGAAATCAGATCTCTCGGCTTAAGCTCCAAATAATGCCCAAAACGCTTCATTATCTCCAATAATCTCCCAAAAGTTCATGTACCTAATAAACACCTGAAATAACTCTAAAGACACGACAAAAGACTCTAAAACATACTTATATCATAGCTTAAAACAGGTAAAAACCATGATATATCATCTGTATAGTCCATATGCAGGATTTAGAGAGAAATTATGTATGATCTTCCATTCTCCAACAGGTAAGAGTCTTTCTAGCCACTGCAAAAAGGTCTTCTTGCAGCTTGCATGAATCTTAACACCTTTGGTAAATAAAAAATTCACGTTATTATCGAATATGTAATGGTAAAATCATTCGAACATTAAAAATAGTTTGCATTTGTACTTACATTCTCATCAGCTAAGATGATTTCTAAAGTTTCACCTAATTGTGCAGTGTACTGCTTTCCATGTATGAAGAACTTTAACTTGGATTCTCCAGCCTGTTTTAAATGGTTTGATGTTATTGAGGTTAGTAAGATTGTCGTAAAAAAAAGTTAGTATACAATCATTTTTGTTTCAGTATAGAATCTGGTTTGATGAATTATCAGTTCGCTGTTTATTCTCAATTAGCATATCAACCTAAATGTGTTTTTAACATATAGTTTTAATAAAACATTCTAAGGTTACTTTGCATTTTTTTGACATGTGATTTTTGAGAGGATAGAATACAACATATGCTCCAAAATATCATGTTTGGGTAAGTATACATGAAATGTATGTGAAGTATAGTTTATATAGTCTATTAGGTTGATTCAGGTACATTTAAAGGTATTTCTCGTTTTTTAAACTATAGGTTATTTGAACAGTTAAGATTAAAATGTAAGTTAATGAACGGATGGATTTTAAATACTTATTAGGTTGATATTGGTATATTTATAGGGATATTTCGTTTTTAAACTATGTTATTTGGATGGTTAAAATTAAAATCTAATATATATAAAAGAGAAGTAATGAGAGAAAAAAAATCTTACCTGTACCAATCAAAACATGTTATTTTGCTGACGTGTCAATATTTTGAATGACTATTCTCAAATCAATTCTGATGACTATTCTGAAATTTTTTTTCATCCCTCAGGCGTTCTCTCCAAAATGTCTCTCTCCCTTTTCTCTGGAAACCGTCTCACCATCACCATCTTAGATCTCTTTCTGTCACCGTTTCAAGTTACGAAATCCATCGTCGGTTTCCTATATCCAGTTTAATTCAACCATCTCCTCTATTAACTTCTTGAATTTTCGTAACCCTAATCCATCTTTTTCGTCAATTTTTTTTTCATCTCTAAAAAAATCTCTCTTCTCCAACCGTTCACGATTCCAGATCTCCCCATTTTCATCTCCCAAAAAAAGTTTATGGGTTTCGATTTGGGTGAGGAGAGAAAAAAACCTAGAGGTCGTGAATTTTTTTGATCAGATGCTATTGGGTAGACGATTAGAGAAGAAGAAAAGCAGCAATCAACATGATGAACACTTCTATCGCCATTTTCATTTTCGTATCTTCAATACTCTCTCTTTAAGGTAAAAATCTTGCATTCTTCTTTGATTATTCGTTTCGTTCGATCGCAATTTGTTTCTTCTCACGAAAACCTCACAAAATACGCGGCAAGGAGAGAGGGATAGAGTGGTCGAGTCGTAGTTTGTGAAGGAGAAGCTTCTGTTCGGATAAATGTTTTCCCGTCGTCGGAGACGGAGCTTATGCCTGCTGGCCCTTGAGGTAATCAAAAATGATTTGACTGATTGCAATTTTATTTCTTTTATTCTTCGTTATGATGTTCCCTTTTGTTTTGCGTTCAATCGGATCGTTCTTTCCCCTTGAGTATCGTTGTATGATTTGGCGTCGCGTTTCTGAGATGTGATGGAGTCGAATTTTACATAGCCAAATTGTTTCTGAATAGATTTTCAGGGTTACAATTATTTTCTTCGTTCATTGCGATCTGAGTTAAATTGGGGCGACGATTACTGCTTTTCAATTTAAGGGAGCTGAGATTTGATGATGCAGTAGGAGTTTAGACTTCTCAAAGAGCATGAATTGTGATCTACTATGTACTTCAATGTCTGCAATTAGGGTTTCTTAAGGTTTTGTTTATAGTTATGATGTTTCATGATATTCTTTGAAGTCTATTGGAATTTCATTTCATTTTTTCCCCTCTGATAATACCTTGAATGACTTCCATTGTTCTTAATTTGTTATTGTATATGTATGTTGTGCTTCTAATATTGATTTTCTTTCTCCTGTTGTGTTCTTTATCAAGTTATATTTACGCTTCATTTGTAGTGAATTTCCTTCTTTTGAGATATGGAACAAGATTACATCTGCTCAGGCTTCTACCAGTATTGAGTTTTCTCATTGCAAGAAACACTCGATTGATGGTTTCTTGCGCGCTCAGATTTCCTCATTGGCTCTTTCGTAAACTGCAGTTAGTGTTCAGACCTTCTTCTACGATTTTAATGGAAGGTGTGATGCAATTTTTTGAGTCGAAAATGCTTTTTTATTGAAACTACCGACATTTGCATTTTAGCTTACTACTGACATTTGCATTTTAGCTTTCTACATGGCCATTCAGATCCTAATTTTACGTAAGAAACAAAGGAGAAGTTTCACCATACTCACTTAGTTTTAACTTATATAAACCTTCTTACATATAGCTATGCAAAGGATTTGGTTGATGTCATGTATCGTGACGATGGACCTGATTTCGGAGCCGCAAGTGATGGTATGTTCTGTTGGGAATGTCCTGAAATCTACCGTACTATCTCTAGAAAGTATGATAAATGTCGAGATCAGACATAAGTCATAAATACTGGGTGATCATGATGACTTGCTAGAGCCCGCTCATGATCTATAAGTTTAGGACTTATTACCAGTATTGTATGATCCCGAAGGGTCACACACCATAGCTAACGGGAAAGTTAAGATGGAATTAATACGTAAGATGCTGAGGCATTTACTGTATTTGTACAGAGAGTTGGGCAGACAACAAATGGGCTTTTGTCTGATTTGTGTCTTGGACCCAAAAGTTTAATGGACCATTAGTTTAATTAATTAAACTTGGGCCCATTAGTGAGTTAATAAATTGCAACATTTGGGTTTTAGAAACCCTAAGCCATCTTTGGCGATTTGGAAGAGCAGCCGCAGGCTCTCTCTCCTCTCTCTCTCTCTGGTTGGATTCCATCCGGTCTAGCAGCCATCCGTGCTTGTAAGCGTGTGGATACCAAGGAGGAACAGGTATTCATCTGTTCGTTGATCTCGTCATTACCACCAAATTCCGCTGCAAAGGTAATGTCCAGGTTTGTTTTATGATTCGATTACAAGAACCTAGATCTGTTTAAGATTATGTGCTAGGTTGCAATCTGGGAATTGAACCATGGAAAAATACATAATCCTTCAGTGGTATCAGAGCCAGGTTGTTAGGTTTTTGTTATTTGGATTAATTATGAATCGATTCGCTTATTGAATTAAATTTGGAATCGCTTGTTGAAATAATTAATGGAATGAATCGACATTGATTTTGTGTTAATAAGTCACGATCCGATTATTCCATGGAATAATCGATTGAAGCGAATTGTTTGAACTCATTTATAATCGAAAGTCGTTGTTGATTGTTTGATAACAAGTGGATCGATTTGATTAGTTTTGCTTTATTTGATTAAGTCAAAGGTGACTTTAGCCAAAGGTGACTTGTCTAATATCGATTTGACTTTGTTTAATAATCGAAAACAATCGAAAGTTACTTTGTCTTTTAATCGTTAAGTTGGCTATCCCATTAATCATTCGATTTGAAATTGTTAGCTAAAGACAAAAGAACGCTTGTTGACATTGTTGACTTTGTTGAATGTTTGTTAAGAATCAAAATCGTTTTTTTGTTTTTGGTGTATGTCACGCTCGTTTTTTTTTTTGTCTTTTGTTATGATCGTGAATAAGGTTTGTTATGATGGTGTAACAATAAGCGATTATTGAATTGGTCAATGGTCAAATCGAATGTTGACTTGATGTTAGCCATCGATCAAGATTCAAAGCCTTAATAATTGTGGTTCGTTTTTCCCAAACCCGCGACAATGAACCGATCAAACCGATTGTGGTTCATTGTCAGCTTTAGCTAAAACCGCAAGTTAGGTCAAAATTGGCTAAAACACAAGGTGTTTCTTCCCGGTTTTGGACTTAACCGAACCGATCCAATTTAATTGGTGGTTCAAGCGGTTAACCCAAATCGCGGTTTGCTGGAAATTATTTAATACAATTGGTATTATTTAATTTCTGGTTAAACCGGATTGAAATTCAAAAAAAATTGAATTTTAACCTAAACCGAAGGCTGGTCTAAGTTTGATTTGGTTGGACCAAATAATTTAGAGCTGGTCTGGTTTAGTAAATAACCGATGGTTTTGATAGTTAATTTGGTCTTGGACCAGAATTAATAAACCGAATCGGTTATGTCAAATTATTGGGCCAACTGGAATTCTATGGTCTTGGGCCAAGAATTGGGCCTATAATTTGTGACCCAACCCAAAATATTTATCAAATATTAAAATTAGAAATTTCTATTTTTAGTAAGTT
This sequence comes from Orychophragmus violaceus, assembly GCA_030180135.1. Taxonomy (NCBI): domain Eukaryota; kingdom Viridiplantae; phylum Streptophyta; class Magnoliopsida; order Brassicales; family Brassicaceae; genus Orychophragmus; species Orychophragmus violaceus. Next base: position 28,011,634 of record CM058231.1, on the reverse strand, counting down.
ACTAAATTTAGAAAGTTTCTAAAATAAGTAAGTTTCCAAAAATAGTAATCTTCTATTTTTGGAAATAAAACTGAAAATCCTCAAAAACAATATCAAGCTTGGATGTCTTTCCAATCTTGTCAGCTACTTAACACTTATTCGATTACAGATATGGCTTACAGTGTGAGGTGTCTGTTTTCGCGTAAGTAAAGTAGTATATAGTCACTAATTTCATTGGGAGTCCCAGACTTTAGTGATTATTTGGCTGTAAGAGATTGGTTTCCTTGACTGGGCCATCGGGAGTCCCGGGCCTTGAGACATCTGGTGTATTGGGCCTTGGGCCCAATCCACAACCGAGAGTTGTATGGTTATAACTAGCTGTGTGTATGCTTACCAAGTAAAGCTAATTCCGGGTGACGGCCAGTGGCCCACTTTGGATTTAGCTGAACATGGGTCTCGGAATCATTGCATTCTTATGAGGTTAAACAAAGAAATTTTGAATGCAATGCGAGTTTTCTTATAAGTTATTAAGATTACTCTATTATGAACTAAATAACTAAAACTCTATTTATCTCTAAATTTCAGCTATGACGAGCACAAACAATCAAAACACTTTCTCGATCCGGTATGTCCTTGAGATGGACAAACTGAACGGATCAAATTTCTTGACTTGGTCGCGGAACCTGAGGCTAGTTCTCAGGCATGAGAGAAAGGACTATGTCCTTGAGAAAGCTCTCCCCGAGAGGATCGGATCCAAGGCCTGTCATGCAGTACGTAATGCTTGGAATAAGCATTATGATGATGCGGTAGATGTGCGTGGTCTGATATTGGCTACCATGGACTCAGATTTGCGGAAGCAATATGAGAACATGGAGTCGCCAATAGAGATGATCAGCAGCCTGAAATTTAGATTTCAGGAGCAGGTAAGAGTGGAGAGATACCAGTTGGATAAATCTCTCACTAGCTGCAAGCTACCGAATGATCATCCAGTAAGTCCTCATATCAGTAAAATGATGGGTTACATTGATAACCTGAGGAAACTGGATTATCCAGTTAGCCAAGAATTGGCAACTGAGATCATTCTGCAGTCACTGCCGTCAAGCTATGATAAGTTCAGAAGGAACTATATCAAGAAAGGCTTAACGAAGACGCTAACTGGACTGCATGATATGCTCAAGACAATTGAGCCAAACGTGAAGAGAACCCTGTACAATCTCATGAAGGAGAAGGGTAGGTTTACTAAACCTAATGCTGACAAGGGTGAAGACAAAGTTGTCCAGATTTTGAATCATGGCAAGCGTGTGTCTTCTGAGCCCGAGTCAGATACCTCTTACGTTGGTAAGTGCTGCTACTGTAATGAGACTGGGCATTGGAAGAGAAATTGCATTAAATTCATGGAAGATTATGAGGAGTTGAAGTTGATGTATGAGACTACTTCCTCAGGTATTCATGTTATTACTTCAAGTTATACCTTATAGGTATTGAATACTGGTTGTGGCACTGATATTTGTTATAATATGCAGAGCCTGAGCAACAGTAGAACGTTGAAGGAAGGGCAAGTGGAACTGCGTGTCTGGAAGGAGCTTGGGATGCTGCTTCAGCCGTAGGGTTTTCACTTATAGATCCCTTTGAGGCTTGGTTTTGTATTAAGTAATTGCTACAATGTACCTGCTTTAAGCAGAGTTGTTTTTCATTTTCTTGTGAAGAATTTGAATGTTTTTCATTTTGATAAAGACAAGTTTTGTTCTTTTGATCTTAATGAAATGTTAATTGTAGCAACCTATTCAAGGAATGGGTTTTACATCTTAAACCAAAGAGTGCCTAAATGTAACATAAATACCGAATTGGTTTAAATCTGATGAATTAAACCTGATTTTTCTTGGCATAAATGTTTTGGTCATATAGAGTAAGTCGGATTCAGAAATCCCATAGTTATGGACTTTTGGGCTCATTTGAATGGATATCTTATGAGACTTGAATTCTGCTTACTGGACCAAAAGACATAGGGCCCATCTTAGCCGAGCTAGAGAAAGGCCCAAAGGCTTATTGGAGATTGAACATACTCATGTATGTGGTCCGATGAGCAGTAATGCCAGAGAAAATTTCCTGTACTTCATTGTCTCTACTGATTACTTCAGTGAGTGTGACTGTGTTCATTTGATGAGACACAAGTCGGAATTCTTTGACATGGTCGAAAGAGTTCCAGAATGAAGTATAGAATCTGAATGACAGAAGTATTAAGACTCTGGATTAGATCACGAGTGAGAATACTTAAGTCATTGATTGTGTGATCATCTGAATGAGTGTGAAATCGTTTCACAGCTCATTTCTCTTGAAAACCTGAAGGTGTTTCTGTGAGAATGAATCAGATCTTATTAGAAATGATTAAAGATGAGTCACACAAATCTTCCATGATATTCTTTAAGAATAACGCTCTAGAAATATCTAAGTTTACACTGAAAAAGTTCCACCGATATCAGTTGAAAGACACCACGTAAATGTGGATTGGAATCGATCCAAATTCGTCTTTACTGAGTATTTGTAGTTGAGCTACTTCGCTGGTTGTCCTAGGGAAACCAAGGCTTGTTATCTTTTACGTCCATTCTGTTTTCTAAGAAGGGAAGTAACTTTCCAAGAAGAACAGTGGGAGTAAAAGTATAACTCGAAGAAATTCGAGAAATACAGGAGGCTGCTCAACCTGTTGAGGGAGAGCAACGGATGGATTTACAGATTTCTGTAGAATCTACACCTGTAGAGCCTGAAGTTCGCAGATATGAATGAATCAGTCACTAATCCGAGAGTGATTTCTCGTCATTAGTTGAACCTGATGATCATTGAAAGTTCGCATGATCTGATGATCATTGAAAGCAACGAACCTGCGAAATTCAAAGAAGCGAAAGTGAGCCCGGACTCCGAAAATTACACTATGTGTAAGTTAGCTTCATTGATCCATTCATGGATGGAAGCAAACATATCGGAGTTGGAATCTTCGTTCTGTTGAAGTAGTCAAGGTTTTGACTTGAACAGGAACGAAGTGGAACTGTGCGTTTACTAATAGATAAGTGGGAGCGATGTTGCATTTCTCATAGTGTATGTCGATGACATACTGATTCTCGGAAATAATGTTCCAATGCTGCAGTCGGTAAAGGACTTGCTTGGAAGTTGTTTTTATGATTGACATGGGTAAAGCCACGTATGTTCTTGGATTTTGGATCTAAAGATAAAGATCCAAAAGAGCTGGTAGGACAAAGTCAGGATTCTTAAATTGACAAAGTCCTACACGTAATCAGCAATCCAAGAAGGGCTTTATGCCAATGTCACATGGCAATTCATTAAGCAAGATACAGTGTCCTACGATAACTGCTGAGCTTGAATGCATGGATAGGATTCCATATGCGACGGCAATTGGATCTATCATGTATGCCATGACACATACTTGTTTTGATGTTGCTTTAAAGCTAAGCAAGACAAGTAAAGACCAGTCAAATCCAGCAAAGAATCACTGGATTGCCGTAAAGAATATTCTGAAGTATTTGAGGAATACTTAGGATAAGTTCTTGATTTACGGAGAAAGTGAGGTGCTACAAGTCAATAGAGTCTGAAAGGCAAGTTTCCAATAGACAAAGATAATTCCTGGTCACAGTCCGGCTATATCTTGTGTCTAACTGGCTGTGCAAGGCACTGTTGCTGACTCCATGACTTAAGCTGAACATTTCGCAGCTTGAGAAGCGGCGAAAGAGGTTGTTTGGAAAGTAGAGTTCATCACTGAACTTGATGTGATTCCCAGCATAGATGAGACTAGCTGCACATCAGAGGTCCAAACACCTTGAGGATAGGTATAACCTATTCCGTGAGATAAATGACAGAGGTGTTAAGTAGATAAGCTAGTTTCATCGAATGAGAACGTTGCTAATCTATTAACGAAGCCACTCCTTATGCCTAAGCACGAGTCGCGGACTGTAGCTGTAGGATGAGTGAAATTAAGATGTAGTCTCAATTTCAGTGGGAGTTTGTAAAGGGCTTTACTTAGTTGTTTTGAAAGGTTCATGTAAACATAATATTTTATGTTTTTGAAATCTAATGATTTCTGGATTATTTTAACTGTGATATAAATAATCGTTCCAAAATGATTCATGTCATTATATATGGGCCATCGAAGTACATGAGTAGACTTGATCCTGAAACCCCATATTTAACGAAATGAAATAAATCATAGTGTCCATAGTCGAAGGTTGTTGAATTGGAACACCAACAACCACTTGAGACTAGATTGTGTTGAGACTTATGACCAAGTTTCGAGGGGTCATAGATGCGCGGCATCAAAGTCGACACATAGGTATATGTAAGGGAGCATATGACCGGACATGGCCCGCTGATGAGAACTCTACAAGATATTAATATCTGTGTCATAAGAGGTTCTCATATACGACTATAGAGTATAGTCCTTAGACCTGAGTTCGCATGCATGTGGCTGCACATGGATTGATGCACTTTGATCATTGTCTAACGCTGTTTCGTAACTGGGAGTTATAAGGACCTTGATTGGGAGTATTATGAAGTATGTAGTTCATAGTGATGGAACAAGATGGGATTTGTCCCTGCCGTTTAACGGAGGTAATATCTCTAGGCCAATCGGAGACTTGATAGCTGGTAAGAGAGTGACCACTCCCAAACGGACTTTCCCAAGTCGTTTGCATTGTCAGTATCAAATCTGGTCCGATGAACATGGTCTGGCTATATAAGGATGACACGCATCTTGCCTTATGCCAGATCGAGATATTGAGACAAAAGGATTAGGGAATGTAGGATTCCAGTACAATCGGGAGATTGTTGGGAATGTCCTGTGTAGGATTCCAGTACAAGTGGGAGATTGTTGGGAATGTCCTGAAATCTACCGTACTATCTCTAGAAAGTATGATAAATGTCGAGATCAGACATAAGTCATAAATACTGGGTGATCATGATGACTTGCTAGAGCCCGCTCATGATCTATAAGTTTAGGACTTATTACCAGTATTGTATGATCCCGAAGGGTCACACACCATAGCTAACGGGAAAGTTAAGATGGAATTAATACGTAAGATGCTGAGGCATTTACTGTATTTGTACAGAGAGTTGGGCAGACAACAAATGGGCTTTTGTCTGATTTGTGTCTTGGGCCCAAAAGTCTAATGGACCATTAGTTTAATTAATTAAACTTGGGCCCATTAGTGAGTTAATAAATTGCAACATTTGGGTTTTAGAAACCCTAAGCCATCTTTGGCGATTTGGAAGAGCAGCCGCATGCTCTCTCTCCTCTCTCTCTCCCTGGTTGGATTCCATCCGGTCTAGCAGCCATCCGTGCTTGTAAGCGTGTGGATACCAAGGAGGAACAGGTATTCATCTGTTCGTTGATCTCGTCATTACCACCAAATTCCGCTGCAAAGGTAATGTCCAGGTTTGTTTTATGATTCGATTACAAGAACCTAGATCTGTTTAAGATTATGTGCTAGGTTGCAATCTGGGAATTGAACCATGGAAAAAATACATAATCCTTCATGTTCGTGGACAGATATCTTACAAATGTTCATGGTCTTTTACCTTAAGACCCATCTGTCATGAATTTAGTCACTAAAAATATAATAGATCATTTTTCTGACAGGTGGTGGTGACAGAAATATGGTTTTAGGTAACAGATTCTTTGTCGCTCCTCCACACTCCTTACAGAACAATCAAGTCAAATGAGACTGCTACTCTACTCATCATCTTTATGCCGCCTCATTGTGTTCTCAACCACTAGAACTCAGGTGCGTATGTTTTCCGTCCAAAATGGCACATTTCCCCATCAAACCGGAAGGCCAGGTTTATACCAACTTCTGGAAAATATTGATCTTCGAGACAAATCATTGATAAATTTAATGTTAACCACTGTCTCAAGTTTCAGTTTCCTTTTGACTGTTAGACGTGGCCACTGGTGGATGAAATTCATCGACGGATAAATCCACAAATATCTCAGGTACCTACGTTTTCAGTGTGTTCTCTCTTTCCACTCTAAAAATTTCTACACTTTCTTGGAATCTACCGTAAGTTTAAACTGTTTCATGGCTTCTTAAACTCTGTTTGAACTTGAAGAAATGCAGATTATAAATTCTTATACTCTCTCGCCTTGGAAATGTCTGCAGGTCACTGGAGTTTACAAGGGAGAGGAGCATGTGGAAGTTCAATTTATTGTGAGCATGAAACATTAACCATTCCAATACCGCTTTTCATGTCTTAACTTCCATTGGTGTAAACAAAAGTATAGATATGAAAACATCTTGAACATCCACAACTTAATATTTATCTTACTAAAAGCATTCACGAGCAACTACAAAAGAGAATAAAGGTAAACGCAATTTCAAACTTTATTTAAACACTATAAAAAAGCATATATATATAAAATACCCATACAATTGTCCTAAAATTTTGACACAAATGTGAACAAGTGTGACGTATGTGGGAATACAAAATCACAAACAAAGAAGAAAATTTGGGAATAGTCCTCAATTCTCTTCGACAAAAAGGTCTAAAAAAAATTTAACTACTTTTTCATGGCTAATTGATTAAAGCAAATTGTATGAAATAAACAAGGATAAATTATAGAAAGCAAATTAAAAGTATTAACAAAAAAACTGATAAATACCATATTCTTGAACTATATACTTTTCTACAATTTAAAAGTTTAACAAAAAAAAAATCCAATTATTAAAAAAAAAACTATTTTCAAATTTGTAGAAAACAAATTTAAAGCTATAGAATTTGTACTCTACATCAGTATGGAAATACTATGATTGTGGATTAAACAAAAAGACAATTAACAGTATATAAGGCATATATCAATCACCTATTTCTCAAAAATGAACTCCCAAATGGCACCTAATATAATAAAATTCTCTATGTAATCGATCCAATAAATATCTAGCATATTGAGGGAAACATTCATCGTTCACCGAAATTAAAAAAAAAAGAAATTATAAAGAAAAATTATTATAACTTGCCAATTCTTAATTTTCTATATTAAAACTGAGGAAATATATTAGGCAATACAAAAAAATAATTTATTTTAAAGAGAAAGAACATAATAAGCATCTTTAAAAGTTGGATACAAAATTTCATTAACAATTCGTATATCTTCATAATTGATTGAATCTTTAACTTTATTTAAAAGAAGCCTCAAGTAAAACAATTCACCATCATTTGATAATTTTTTATGTTTATTCCATAACTTTTTTCACCGTGTCTGTTTAATTTCACCCACTCTTCGAACCGTGAAGCTTTATTAGCTTCATTTTCCAAATCATTGTCAATTTCATCTTCTTTACAAATACTTTCTTACATATATGATAAAAGATTTGTAAAATAGGCAATATTTTAGAATATGAAAATCTATATCATCACCTTAATTAATGATGTAAATTGATCAATCATTTGTTCAAATGTCATCTTCAATCTGAAATATTGAGAAGAATATCAAATGTATCAATTTGACAAGAAGAGAAGATCGAATTAAATAAACACTAGACATAAAAAATTTGTTGAGAAGCTAATATAAATATAGATTTACGTTATTGCAGACAAAGTTCATAATCCAAAAAACATATGTGAGGTTAATTATTTTAACACATTATTAGTGTAAATTATATAATCTAATATTGTATGGTATTATTTTATTGGTTAGTTATACTATTAAATGTTATTTGAAATAAATGGATTGAAACACAATGTCCGTGCAACGCACGGGCCAGAATACTAGTATTAGATAATGGACAAATGAATGTTATATTCCGTACATGGTCGTTTGAATTATTGTCTAATCAGAATCTTATCAAATATCCTGAAATATGCCTAATTTTAATAATCTCTATATACCCCTAATAAATATTGCAAATAATTATTATTTTCAATGGAATACTTCGTAATATACACGTCAATTAAAGAATAGTTTTTTAAATAGTCTATTCTTTTTGAATAGTATTGATTTTAAGTTTGATAAATTCATTTAAGTTATTTAGTATAATATTCATTTGAGAAAAAAATCTAAAAGATTATAGACAAAAAATAATATTTTTATAAATTAATATTTATTAATTAATTGATTAATTAATATTTTTGTAACTTAATAAATTTTCAAAGTTCCATGTATGACTAAATGATGTACTATAAAAATAAAAATAATTAGTCTATGAAATTTCGTGGCCAATTGGTGGTCATTTGGATAACCAGTAATAGTCAAATTCATAGAGATTGTTGTTACATGAAAAATTGTGGCTAGTACATAGATATATAAGTATATAATTACGATCAGATGATACCATAAACTTTGGCTATTTATCCACTAATTAACCACGAGTAATACTTGGGTTCACCTCTAGAGGTGAACCCTTTTGTTCACCTCCACTTTTTTTAACCAATCAAATAATTCCACATAATCTAATATTAAAAATATTAAAAAAAAAAAAAAAACGAAAATAAAAGAAAAGAAAATATATTTTATTTCAGACAAAACTTAAAAATAATTTTTTTATAAAAAATACTAAAAGCTAAATCTTAATCTCTAAACCCTAAATTCTAAACCCTAAATCCTAAAAGATAATTTGAACCTAAAATATTAAAATTAAAACTAAATCCTAATCCCTAAACTCAATATGTAAATCTTAAAAAATAAAAAACTAAACCCTAATCCCTAAACCCTAAACCCTAATCTAAAGAGCTTAAACTCTAATCCATAAACCCTAAACCTAAAGAGCTTAAACCCTATACCATAAACCCTAATCCGTAAACCCAACATGTAAATTTTAAAAAATAAAAACTAAACCCTAATCTCTAATCTCTAATCCAAAGAGCTTAAACTTTAATCTATAAACCTTAAACCCCAAAGGGTTTACATTCAAAGGGTCCTTAAAATATTTGAATGTCTTTAATTTCTTAATTTTAATTTTATAATTTTATTTAAAAATAATATTACATGGCATATTTTTATTGGTTAAAAAAGAGGAGGTGAACAAATGGGTTCACCTCTAGAGGTGAACCTAAGTATTTTCCATTAACCACTAAGTGACCACAAACGTACAAACTCTTAAACCTCTTTTTTTGTGCTGAGAAAATTTAAAATAAAAATATCACAGAACAGTTATTGTAAATGATTTGAGTGGTTTTGGGTTTTGGCTTTTATTTTTTTTGGTTTTTAGATTTTGGTTTTCAAATGTTTAGTTTAAAGTTTTTTCGTCGATTTTAGGTTTTCTAAAACTTGATTGGTAACTTCATTTAGTTTTTGATTTTGTCTATATATTGTTCTTCAAATTGAATTATAAGTAAAGTTTTAATAAGTTAAAATTAATAAAATAATGATTCACAAATTTAAATAAATTTTAGCAATAATTTTTGGGCTGATAGCAAAAATGGACCACAAATCTTGGTCAAATGTAAAAGTGGACCACAAAATCGGGTCTTTATATTTTCACCATTTGTTTCCGATATTGACCTGGTAACGAAGCAGACTTCTCCAAAAAGTCTATTAATAATTTTGGGCAGTTTCAAATGATCCATGTAACCTTCTTTCTACCTCGTATTTACCACAATGCTATCGTCACCAATTCTTCCAACCGCCATGAACAACCGATTCTGAAGCTGTAAATGCTTCAATGACCGAAATTTAACCTTGTATAACTCATTATTTGTTTCACAAACTTCATATTCCTTTCTATTTTCTCTCTTTTCATCTTAAAAACTCTATATTTTGGTTTTAAAAATTTCGATCTCTTCGAACTCCACTGTTCTCGGCGTTTAATTCAGCCCTAGTGGTCGGTTTTATTTGTTAGTGGTTGAAACTGAAGTTTTTGGGTGTTAAAGTAGATAAAAATCGCCTCATTGTAGTTTTCTTTCAATTTTTTGATCTGGGTCGCGATAGTAGACTTCGTTGAGCAATCCAAAAGTCTACTGATCAACATGTGATCTAGTTTTGCAGTTGACTTTTTAAAAAATTTCGTCAGTAGACTTCTTCTCAAGTATCTGGAAGTCTACTAATTCCCTTTGAAAAAAAAAGACTCTAGTAGACTTCTCGGAGTAGTCTCCTGTCAATATAGGGTCTAGTTTTGCTTTTGACTTAGTCAAAGTTTTTTCGTGAAGTTTGACTCAGTAAAAAGGGTCTAGTTTTGTATTTGACCAATCTTTGACTTCAGAGGTAGACTTCCTCACGAAGTTTACTATAGTTTTTTTAGGTTGACCGCTCGTTGGATGGTTGACTAGTGTGGTAGACTTCGTTAATCCTCCCTGAAGTCTACAATTAATTTAGAAATTTTTTTGGTCAACTACAAAACTAGACCCATGTAGATTTATGAGGGAAGTCTATCATGGTCGACTTTGTATAGAAGTCTACTTTTTCATTTTTTCAATTGCAAAACTAGACCTTTTCGTAGTAGACTTCTCAGGTAGACTGCCCATGAAGTCTATTAGTCCGACGAAGTCTACTCTATAAAAGTCAAAGTTTGGTCAAATGCAAAACTAGACCCTTCACTATTTACAGACTTTTTTACGAAGTCTACAACTTGATTTAATTCCAAAACTATACCCCTAGCAGACTTCGCGAACAAATCCCCTTGGTATATTTGTTTACGAAGTCTACCAAAAACAAGTAGACTTCTCGGAGAAGTCTACTCATGATACATCATGCTGACATCATTTTGACGTCATTAATGTATTAAAAAGACTTTTTTATACAATATATAATGAATTTGATTTTTTTTTTTCTTAGGTAATATACTTGCTTGTGAAAGAGTTTGACATCTTTATTCCATGTAAATATTTATAAATCTTAATTCTAGTGAAATTGTGAAACTAACTTATTTATGGTAGATTTCATGGAAAAGTCTACTATTTTATTTAGTTTTTTGGCAAATGCAGTTTAGTGCTATTTTTTGATGATTTTTTTTTGAATTTTTTAAAATTTGTTTAGGTATTATTTGTATTTATGTATAAGTTTCACAATATTAAATATTATGGTTTAACTTAAAATGAATTTATGATTTTAACATTTGTTTGGAAGATTTCTGTTGTAAATCGACCATGTAGACTTCACGGATAAGTCTACTCCCAACACATCATCATGACATCATTTTCACGTCACTATCTTCTAAAAAAGCTTTTGTATACAATATATAATGAATTTTGGAGTAATTTTTTTTGTATGTCTGTTTTAGGTAATATACTTGCTTTTGAATGAGTTTGACATGTTTATTTCATATACATTTACCTGAATTTTTTTTTCTAGAGAAATGGAGAAACTAGCTCAATTAGGATAGATTTCTAGCATAAGTCTACTGTTTTATTTAAATTTTAATTAAATGCACTTTATTAATGAATTATGAAGAGTTTTAAAAACATTTCTTCTCCTAGATTTTAAGTAGGTGTTAATGGTATTTATATATAAGTTTCATAAGTTTATATGTTTTAGTTTAGCATTAATTGATTTTTGATTTTAACTATATTTCCATATTGAAGTCTAATGTGGTTGATCTTGTTTTGTTTTACAGGAATAGCTCAGCTGGTGGTTGTTTATGGAAAATGAGTGCTTAAAACCTAGCATGACATTTTGATGTTGACAATCTCAAAGGATGTAGAATTTTCTTCTTGAGAGATGGTTGTACACATTGTGAGCTTCTTGAAATGGCACATGATGACTTTGGTCTCGGCAAGGAAACCCATGTAATTGAGGTATCATATTTCTTACCATATATGATTCTTCAACAAATTCCTGCAGATACCCCTCCTACATATGTCATCAACGATAGACAAGTTTGGAGCTTGATCCAGTTGAGTAAGATGCATGTTGTACGGCTTTGCGTTTCTAGTCGACCCACGAAACGTATGAATTCTGCTGCAAATGATGTAAAGGTTGATGAAGAATATGATTCAGAGGCGGATGAAGAGGATGATTATGAAGAAGCGACTGATGATGAAGAGAATGATGAAAATGATAAGAGGAGGTGGAGGAGACATATGTAGCGGCCGAGGGTACTGGAAAGGTGAAATTTGAGGGTGGTTTTGATGACATTGATGTTGACTACAATGAGTATGGCAAAGTTAAAGATTAAGACGATGATGGGGAAGACCAGCATTTTAGTAGCAAGAAGGATCTTATATCAGTGTTGTGACTGACAGCAGTCATGTTGAGGTTCACACTCAAAATATTTAAGTCTAGAAAGATCCTATTTGTTGCAACATGTTGTGTTAAAGGATGTCCGCGGAGGGTTATAGCTGCCGTGAAGAATGAACCAAACGTGTTTTGGATGAAAAAATGTAACATGATACATACCTTCTCTATTGGCGACATATCCTATCACCGTAGATGTTCTACTCCAAAATATGTTGCGAAGTTATTTATAGAACGCATTGGTATAATCGATGGACTTGTGGCTAAGCATATCAAAGATTCAGTGAAGGTAATGCTTGGCATGTATCTCGATTATACCTCTGCTTATCGGGCCTTAATATATGCTCAACAGTTGGTGAGAGGAACAACTGAATATGGATATCAAAGGTTGCCTTCTTACTTGCGTTCTATTGAGTCGGCCAACCCGGGAAGTAACACTGAGCTTGTATGTGGTGCGGATAGCAAATTTCTATATCTTTTCATATCATTGGGTGCTTCGATAGCCGGTTTTTAGTATCCGAGGAGAGTTATTGTGGTTGATGGGACTCAACTAACAGGAAAATCTGAAGGTGTTATGCTAGTGGCATCTGGAGAGGCTGCTAACTTCCAGATATTTCCACTGGCATTTGGAATTGTCGACTTGGAGTGCGAAGCTTCATGGTAATGGTTTTTCACCAAACTGGGCAGATGTTTTTCATATCAGTATCCGTTGGTAATAGTTTCTAATAGACATGCAACCATAGAGACTGCATGCGCAAAAGTAATGCTTTGGGCAACACGACGTATATGACATATCATTTACAACAAAATATAGTTACTAGATTTCATGGGAAGCAACTTATGTACTTGGTAAAAGGAGTTGCGTATGCACATACGCTATTCGACTTTAACCGATACATGGATGCAATTCGCCATGCCAATCCCGACCTTGCAACATACCTCGAGGATGCGGACCCGCAGTTATGGTCTTGAGTTCACTTCTCGGATGATAGATATAATATAAAGACTAATAACATTGCAGAATCAATTAACTCGGCTCTTAAACCAGCCAAAGGTTTTCCCATATCAACTCTTCTGGAGTTTATAAGAGAGAAATTAGGGAGGTGGTTTTATAAAAGGCTAGAAGATGCCTTAAGTCTGACAACAAACCATAGTCATGGCGTTGAATCTTTGTTGGCAATACGTGATCATTATGCAGATCACATGTCTGCTGAACGCATAGACGGATGGCGTTTTTCATGAGAGGTGGACGACGAGATTGTGTTGTCGATTTGGAACATACCAGTTGTGCATGTAGGGTGTACGATGTTGAGAAGATACCTTGTTCACACGTACCCGCAGCTGCGAAGGAGGCTCGTTTTCATAGTTCTACGCTTGTATGCCCCACGTATGAAAAAGACTATTTATATGCGATATACTCTTACAATGTTTATCCGCCCTTATTTGATGAATCAAAAGAAGGTTCTGTACTATGTCTTCCTCCGGCCGTGAAGCTTGGTCCTGGCAGACAGAAGAAATCGAGATGGCTATCTTGGTTAGAAATGCCAAGGAATACACGCACCAAACCAAGAAAGATGCATAAGAAGTACATTTGTTCAAAATGTAAGCAACTTGGACATACACATAATCGTTGTGTAAGTTTTGTTGCATTTGGCTTCCACGTTAAGATCGTCCTTTCTTGTGACTAATATTTCGTTAACTTAATGTACTTAGGTATGGGACGAAGGCGATGGCTAAAATTGGGGGAATTATAGACATACGTAATGAAGTCTACCATAGAAGTCTGCAGAGGAAGTCTGCCCGGGATTCTTCCATAACTGTATATTTTGGGGTTGTTTTCCTGTCTTTTCATGAGTGGTACTTCGTTAGGGACGCTAAAACCCTAATATTATTACCGAACCTGTTTTAAGTTGATAGGTTACAACCAAAAACATATAAACCTATCACATGAGAAAAACTATGACAGTATGAATAGGTTGAAAGCAAAAACAAACACAACCTCATCACTGTTCATTCACCTAAACACATATATACAACTTATATTCAAGTTTAGTCATAAACGTCCAATTCGCCCCAAGTGCATTCTTCTTCTCCACAGTACCCACACTCGTCCCAGAAATCAACACAAAGCTTGTCCCTTATAGTTTTGGCGTTTTTTTCACACAAAGTAGGAGGGAATGGCATTCCAAGTGCATGACATTCGATGTACTTTGATGGTTTTGAGGCATGGTCTTATTTTTGATCCGCTCATATGTGAATGACTCGAAATTAGATAGTTCTCGACCGTTAACAGCTACCTATGACATTAGATAGGGCATCATGACTGCAATAGGCTCAACTGCAGTAGCAATTGTGTCATCTCGGAATATTTTGTATGAAGAATCCCATATGGTGGTGTGCTTTTTAGGGAGTGATATCCACAAATCAACCCAATGAGTTCTCGTCACGTTCAAGGGCACGTATAAGTCATCAACTTCAATCCCACATGTCTTTTTCGACTTGCAGTAAACCGGCGTCTCGCCTAAAAAGTAATCAAAAGAACCACCCAGTAGCAATTTACCTGAACCATCATAATTCAGTTGCGAGTCGACAAAATCTTTGTATTTCGCTGTCCACATCATCGAAAAAATGGCATCAAGGAAGCATATTTTATCGGACCTGAACCACTCGGGATGCTTATGGTACCGCAATTTGAGTAGATTAATGACGGCATCCATATGTTGCATTGATCGAAACCCATATTAGTGCACCTCTTTCCATACATAATAAAAAAGTCTACTTATGAAGTCTACCATTAACGTCTTCTTAAGAAGTCTATCACTAAAACTTACTGTGTCCACAAGCCACTCTTTGGAGTTCGCAAAGTCCAAAACCAATGGCTAAGGGATCCTTTAGGCTTCCCTTTTAACTTCCAATAACTGCGAAGTTAAGGTTTCTTTAATTCGTTAACTTTCTCTAATTCAGAAGCTAACCAATAGAATCTTAAATGAGGGAATACTTACGGAAGACTTTTCATCCAATCAAAGCAAGGTTTCGCCTTCGCCTTCGGAACAACTGCGAAGGGATCTTAGCCAGGCTTAGAGGCCGTCAGAATTTTCAAGATTACCTTTGTCGTTTCGTTTCCTACGAAAGGGGAGACTTGTGTTGAAACTAGCCTTTTAATCCTTTCACCCTTTGCTCGTGCAAGTTCCTTTGCTGCAGACTGCTTTAGTTCTTATTTTTTTCAAAAGAGCCTCATGGTCCTCTTTTGTTGGGTGTCTTATTCCAACATATTCAACACTATTAGTTTTACTGGAATTGACGCTCTCACTCTTTTGAACCTTTTCTGCAATTTTACAACCATGTACAATAAGAAGTTGCACATACAAAATCGAAGATACAACATTTTATTATATAGTTCAAATCCCTTTTAACAAAAAATAGCATTCCGCAAACAACAATAGACAACTCACTCAAACAACATAATGTTATTTCATAAACCGAATCCTATTTAGATGTGATCGCACGATTTCTTTGTGATTTTCTAGTAGGTACTTGTCTCACTTTCTTTTTACTTGGTACTAGACAGGGTTTGGTACTAACCAGAGCAGGCTGTGTTTCCTCCTTCTGAGCGTCAACTGCGGCCATTGCATTTGACTTCACATGCTCTTGATTGGTCTGAGCATCTTTGAGACTCACTACATCCGATTCCAGGCCTTCAACTTTAAGCTCCAGTTCTCTAAAATGTTTATCAAAAGCCATGAACTCTGCCTTAACATCCATAGCTATCAGTGCGTAGCCTTGTTGAATTTCAGCCCTCATGGCCTCCAGGAAGTCTTCGTTGCTCATGCCACCATCATCTGGAGTAAAAGCTCCCTTCTGCAACCTTTTAACCCCCTTCTCTCGTTTCCTGTCCTCTAATAGATTAATCTTCATAATTGTATTTGATTCCAAGACACCTACTACTTCCCAGTGGGTTTTGCTCCATCGCCATCGTCCATGTCCAAATTCTCCAAACATTGCTTTGACCATGTTCTCCACATACTCATCTTCAACTTCGTTATCCCAAACTGGAAACATTTGGTCCATATCCTTCACATCAAAGCTGTAGAAACGGGTCTGCAACAATCCCAAATCACATATAAGAGTGTTATAAAAATAGAGTACAATATAACAGTATAAGACCAACATCTTTGATGTGTACTTTAATTGTGTACCTGCTTCAACATGTTCCCTTTCACGTTTTTGCGTCCTCTTGTCCCCTTGAAAGCAAGTAGAGGTGGAGTTATGTTAGACGTCATGCTCTCTCCATATTCTGCCAAGTAGTCTGGCATAGTGATAGGTTCTAAGTTTTACCCTATTCTAAACTGCAAGTGAACAGCAATGTCAAAGTAGTATATAGGGTATCGAAATCCACAGAGACTCCGGTGTTCAATAGCTCAAGAACAGGAATTTAACTAGGAAGAAAGCAATGTAATTGAATTAAAAACAATGCAAGAAAGTAAGCAGATAGCAAAGATTGTTGGTTGTGAAAGCAAGTTATTAAGAGCACTAGGTCTAGGGCGTTCTCAGGAAATCAGACAAGCAGAAAGTTCATTCAGCAAGGATCTAATTAAGCACAGTTCTAGAACTCAAAACACGGATATAGAATTAACCAAATTCCTTTGCAAAAATTCTCTAAGTCTAAGTGCAGCAAACCAAACTTTCGTTTGCGAGAACTAACAGATTAAACCAGCTTTAATTCCAAGTTTGATATGTTCACAATTATCCTAAACCAAACTTCCGTTTGCGCAAAGTTTAATTGCCCAATTTAATTAGTTCAGATTCCTAAACCCCACTTCTGTGACGTATTTAGCAACCTAAGATCTAGATTCTAATTGATCAGGTTAGAACTAGCTTTAAGCACAATTAAATTGAAGAACAGATATAGTTTGAATCCTTAACTGAAATTGAACAAGTCTAGCAGGTCATGAAATCCTATGTGAGAAACCCTAAACCTAACAAGGAATCTACTCAGACATGATTGATGAAGACATAATCATAGAAATAATAGATTGCATAAAAGATAAAGGATTAAAGGGGTTCGAAATCTTCTCCAAATACAGATGATGTAACAGGTTCAGATCAGCCCCAAAAGCTCTAAAAATCCTCTGCTCTTAATTATGAAATCGTATCTAATAAAAACAGCTAAAACTTAATTATATAGGTATAATCTCGGCCAGGGGCTTCTTTGTAAATATCAGGAACTTCTGGATCAAAGTGCAATATCTTGATTCTTCTAAACCGCCGAGTTTTGGCCCATCTTGCTGGTGCAACGATTGATGCTAGGCATGCAACGATCGACACCTTTCTCTGTTTAGGACAGTGAACTCTATCTCTCGGCCAAACACTCCAAAAATCTCCAAAAAGTGCCAAAATCACCAAATATGCTCCAAACCTGATTATACCTGTAAAAGACTCTAAAATAACACAAAAGACACTACAAACACAACTATATCATGGCATAAAACCGGTAAAACCATGATATATCAACTCCCCCACACTTAGCCTTTGCTTGCCCTCAAGCAAAACATAGAACTAAAGCTTGGCGAAGAGGTTTGAAAACTCTTCAGAAACTCATTTCATCCTAGAAGCTACAATACTCAGATTCCCCTTAGTAAACCACTGAAAGAATCAATCACAGGATATCAAGACCAACATGTACTTCCCCCACACTTAGCAACTGTCCTAGGTAAACTCCACAATCACATTCAAGCATTCAAATTCTCCCTACTGACTTCTGCAAGTATTTAAGTGCGGTCTCACCTAAGGAGTATCGATCAAAGGGCACATGGATTCTTACCTTATCAGCTCTAGACCACCATACTATCTTTCTCTAGTCCCTTTCTTCTCTTTCCCTTCTTTAACAACTGATTTTCCCCATTGGGTATCATTTTATTTTTTTTATCAGTGTTCTTCCTGTTATGGGGTGTACTTTGGACACATTCCATGGATCACATGAGAGAAAATAGTGTTTGCTACCATTCCCATGACCACTTCGGAGTTACTAACTCATCCTCAGTTTATTATCTTTTTTTTTTTTACTTTATAGAAGGGGAGAAGGGAACTAAATAGGATAGGTTGACAGGCTGTGTCAGAACTAACAAGGGAATCCGACACAAAGTATACCAAGCCCTTAGGTGAGAAATCTAAGTCAGTATTAAATTGAAGTCAGTAAAAGGATCCTCTGATACCTGAAGTGATGTGGGTGTTCCCAGTAGGTTGATCTGTGATGGGGTTTTCTAATAGTCAGAGATAGATCCTGCAACTTCATCCCAATGGTTACTTAAGTTCCTGCAAGTCTTGTAAATCTTCTCAGAAAATCATAGTTTCTTACTTAAACAATTTTGACTCAATAAATTTTTTTTGAAAAATGGACTGACTCTTAAGAAAACAGAAAACAAAAGTCAGTAGCACCTCCTCCCACACTTAAGATACATTGTCCCCAGTAGTGTCCAGCGAAGGATCGGTAAAAAGAAAAAAAAAATTGAAAAGATGAAATTATGTCTGTCGGGTTACCTCTGTCGCTCAGGCATCGATCGTTGCACTAAGTGCATCGACCGCTACTTGGCGATTTTCGTGTATGGTCGATCGTTGCTCAGGACCGCAACGATCGCTGCAATGTGATTCCTTTCGTGTTGTGACGATCGACACAGAAGTGAGTCGATCGTTGCACTGCGATTTTGTCCGAGACCTGCAAACATAACTGCACCAAAAACAAAAACAAGCGTAAAATCCTATGAAGATACTAAAATCAAAATGCAAAAACGAAAACAGTGGGTTGCCTCCCACTCAGCGCTTGTTTAAGGTCATTAGCTTGACCGGACGCACAAGATCTTTCAGGCACCAAGAGATCTCGACAGAGACTTTTTCTGTCTCTGTTCAAGTCTCCTCATCCAAGGTGGCGAGTAGGCTGTTGCAGAATGCTCATGTCCAAGAAAAGATGGAGTAAAATGTGCTCCAGGATCCAGAATCACAGTGTCATCCGGCTGCTCATCATCTGCATCCATGATTGTGAATGTCTGCCCATCTATCAGTGGCTTTCGCAGCTTCTCCATCTCATAACGCAGCGGCTCATATCCCAGGTGGAGGTCTATTAGACTCTGTCTAACATCTATCACAGCCCCCACTGTAGCCAAGAATGGTCTTCCAAGCAGTAACGCTTCATCCGGATCGCAGTCATATTTCAGCACAAGGAAGTCTGTCGGAACTAAGTAGTTTCCAACTCTCACTGGAATGTCCTTTAAGAGTCCTTCCGGAACTCGTATAGACTAATCAGCTAGGACAAGAGAGGTCCTAGTAGGAGAAAAATCCAGCATCCCCAGCTTGTCTGCCACATAATAAGGCATCATACTTCCAGCAGCTCCTAAATCACACAGAGAGCGTCTAAAACTGTCCTCGAAGATGGAACCGTTAAGCACAAAGACTCCAGGGTCAGGCAGCTTCTTTGGGATCTTAGTTAGCAGAACATTACTAATATGCTGAGGAACTATTATCACCCAGTCTTTCAGATCATCATCCAGGGGCAACATCTTGTTCAGGTACCTCTGCACACAAGGATGATAAGGTGGATCTTCGGAAGGTGGAATTTCTTCCAATTCTTCACCAATCTCTTCTAATTTCTTCAGCTCTTCAATCTCTTGCTTAATCACTTCAGAAATTGAGGTACGTTGCTTAAGGATCTGAGCATAAATCTCCTGTTGAGAAATCTCAGAGGTTCTGGAGCATAAGTCATAAGAATCTAAATCTGCATCAATACCAGCATCGCTCAGAGAATATGTATGTTCTCGCCCTGCACCGATCGTTACCATGGGAGTATCGATCGTTGTCCTCCTGACGGGTGCATCGATCGTCGCAGGAGTTGCATCGATCGACGCGCTGCAGCAGATTTCACCCGAGAGTTTTTCACAAATATCCGAAAATTCTTGTTCTGTCACCAACTCGGCTGTACTTAGCTCAAATCTTTCACCTAGGTGAGATCCATCATTAATGTACACAGACCAGGCCTTAACATGAGTGTCTGCCACTCCTTTTCCCTTCAGTGAGCTGGACATCTGGTTCACCTGAGTGTCCAACTGCTTCATGTGAGTGCTCAGAGACTCAAACTTCCCATTGAGGTCTTCATAGACAGCGTCCAACTTCTTGTTGCAGTCCACAGAAATCTTGGTCTGACTCTCCATCAGTTGTTCCATCATAGCCTCCATTCTGCTCTCATGGGCTGTAGGTGCAGGAGGAGTCTGATAGGATGTAGATCCATAGGTTCTCTGAGTACCTTGTCCATAGGTCTTCTGAAAACCACCAGTCTGTCCTCCATTGGAGAATCTGTTCCCCTGTTGATTACTAAATCTATTACCTTGGAAACCAGAACCTCCTATGAAATTCACATCTTCTTCCTGAGTGTCCTCCTCAGTCTGAATCACCTCTACATCTTGGGCAAAGTGGACAGCTTTCTTACTTGTCAGGAGATTGTAAACTGTGTCCAATCTGGATCTTATATTAGCTATATCAGAATTCTCTACAGTTCCACCAGATTTCTTCCTCCTTTCATCTATTGTCTTGCAACTGTTGCTGCCAATCAGGTTCTCAATCAACTGCTTAGCTTGTGTAGGAGTCCTGGTGTTGAAATTAGCATTACTGAAATTATCCAGCGCAGTCTGATAAGGGAGATCTATGCCTCTGAAGAAGATACCAATCAGCTGTACTTCTGTGAATCCATGGTGTGGACAGTCACGCTGATACTGCTTAAATCTCATCCAGGCAGTCTTCAAGGGCTCCACAGCTCCTTGGGAAAAAGTGAGTATGTCCTGTCTGGACTGATCTGAGCGCGCATCATCATAAAAGTGACGCAGGAACTCACTCTTTAAGGCTGCCCAAGTAGTATACTGACCAGGTGCCAGTTGTCTCAGCCATGCACTAGCGTCTCCATCAAGACTGTGCGGAAATAGCTTAAGGAACAGATAGTCCGGGCATACTCCTTCATACTTCATGCCAGTAACTATGTCCTCAAACTTGTCAATGTGATCCATAGGCTGCTCTGCTTGAAGACCATGAAAAGCAATCTGCCTCATCAGCTGGTAGTAGATGGTCTTGACCTCAAAATCATTCCTCTCAAAAGCAGGAAGCACTAGAGCTGCTCGGTTTGCATGAAACTCATCAGGTATGTTGTAGTCAGCTAGTGTCCTCTCATGAACCACCATCTCTCTACCTTGGGCCCGTTCCTGACCCTGGTTTTGGTTCTGCTCCTGTTGCTGTTGCTCAGGAATGACATTCCCTTCAGCATCAACCCTCTGCCAGTCGGCATTGTAGCGGTTGTTATCTCGGTCCCTCAGGACACCTTCAGCATCGCGTTCCAGAATCAAACGCTCTCGCATCATTCTTTCTCTTCTTTCTCTTCTGTTAGCTCTCTCTAAACGTCCAAGCTCCTCAAGATCGAGATTAACCAAGCTCGAGTTCGGATTACTTCTAGTTTTCTACGTTGGCATAAACTGTCTGTAATCGTCCAGCAACGATCGATGCTATCAGTGCAACGATCGGTTCAATCTCAAATCGCCTAGTGACGAACGATGCAAGGGTGCAACGATCGACGCAGTGCGAAATCGGTACCTGCGACAGAGAGAAAAACCAAAATTAATAAAATTGAAAATAAAATAAAAACAAAAACGAAAACAAAAAGAAAAATCCTAGTAAAACCCTAGGCTCGAAGCTATCGAAGACTCAAAGAGTCCCCGGCAACGGCGCCAAAAACTTGATAGGTTCTAAGTTTTACCCTATTCTAAACTGCAAGTGAACAGCAATGTCAAAGTAGTATATAGGGTATCGAAATCCACAGAGACTCCGGTGTTCAATAGCTCAAGAACAGGAATTTAACTAGGAAGAAAGCAATGTAATTGAATTAAAAACAATGCAAGAAAGTAAGCAGATAGCAAAGATTGTTGGTTGTGAAAGCAAGTTATTAAGAGCGCTAGGTCTAGGGCGTTCTCAGGAAATCAGACAAGCAGACAGTTCATTCAGCAAGGATCTAATTAAGCACAGTTCTAGAACTCAAAACACAGATATAGAATTAACCAAATTCCTTTGCGATAATTCTCTAAGTCTAAGTGCAGCAAACCAAACTTTTGTTTGCGATAACTAACAGATTAAACCAGCTTTAATTCCAAGTTTGATATGTTCACAATTATCCTAAACCAAACTTCCGTTTGCGCAAAGTTTAATTGCCCAATTTAATTAGTTCAGATTCCTAAACCCCACTTCCGTGACGTATTTAGCAACCTAAGATCTAGATTCTAATTGATCAGGTTAGAACTAGCTTTAAGCACAATTAAATTGAAGAACAGATATAGTTTGAATCCTTAACTGAAATTGAACAAGTCTAGCAGGTCATGAAATCCTATGTGAGAAATCCTAAACCTAACAAGGAATCTACTCAGACATGATTGATGAAGACATAATCATAGAAATAATAGATTGCATAAAAGATAAAGGATTAAAGGGGTTCGAAATCTTCTCCAAATACAGATGATGTAACAGGTTCAGATCAGCCCCAAAAGCTCTAAAAATCCTCTGCTCTTAATTATGAAAGCGTATCTAATAAAAACAGCTAAAACTTAATTATATAGGTATAATCTCGGCCAGGGGCTTCTTTGTAAATATCAGGAACTTCTGGATCAAAGTGCAATATCTTGATTCTTCTAAACCGCCGAGTTTTGGCCCATCTTGCTGGTGCAACGATCGATGCTAGGCATGCAACGATCGACACATTTCTCTGTTTCGGACAGTGAACTCTATCTCTCGGCCAAACACTCCAAAAATCTCCAAAAAGTGCCAAAATCACCAAATATGCTCCAAACCTGATTATACCTGTAAAAGACTGTAAAATAACACAAAAGACACTACAAACACAACTATATCATGGCATAAAACCGGTAAAAACCATGATATATCACATAGAAGTGTAAACCCAAACTTGGAGGACCTCAAAAAAACCGTCAATAGTGTAAGCCTTCGTCAGATCCTTCTCTTTGGCTGACGAAATAAGGTAGTTGAATGTGACCCTTCCCCACGGGTACTTCTCAAATGCCACAAAATCCATGACTAGCCTAGCCATTCTAGGGCTTGTGGGTGGAGGATTTCTTTGCTTCAACGGATCCAGCAAAGACAACCAAGTATCCCAATCGCATCCTTAATCCCTAGACCAGTTACGAGCAAGGGAACAAGCTTTAATAAGGTCATCAATATTGGATCCCCTTTCTATAGGCACTCCCATTTTCTCCCATAATTCTTCAACGTCATGCTCTCCAATTCGCTCAATGTAGTTACATTTAAGGCTGATGATCTCTTCAAACTCATTAAATGAAAACCTCAGAGTTTTTTTACCAACAAGACTCCAAAGCTCATAATTCTTCTTACAAACTAATCCAAATCCGAGGATGTAATGCACTAGTCGAGACGCCCAACCAAAATCCACTTATGAAACTTCAGAAATACACCAAGTTTAGAGTTCCAAATCTCTTCCCACTAATCCTATTTAAGTACTGAGAACACAAAAGTAAACAACTTCTTATTGTTGCTGTAGTAATGGATACTCTTCACCGGTTCGGGCTCATCAACTTTTGTGAAAAGTCTCCTGGGAAATACATGATTATCCATCCTGCACCAAAGAAAAATACATTAAAGAAGTCTTCTAAATAAGTCTACCATATATGTCTAAAGTATAAGTCTCGTAAACAATTATATGATGTAAGTATACTCATGAAGTCTACACTTAAAGTCTCCCAAATAAGTCTACGATCTAAATCTCCTACAACGGGTTTAAACTACTAAATATCCTACAACGGGTTTAAACTACGATCTACGTGGAGCATAACAAATTTAAACTAAGATCTATGTGGAGCATAAAAGATTCAAACTACGATCTACGTGGAGCATAACAAATTGAAACTATATAAAGATGGTTTTTGAAAGAGGGTTTTTACCCTATATTGCCTCGATGAACCATATTTGCCAACATAAGACAAGGAGTTGAAGATCTCTGACTTAGACTATGTCAGGGGCCCACATACGGCAAGGCACGGAAATCGAGCGAGATGGCGAGGCACGAGAATCGAACGAGACGACGAGGCACAGAATTGTGGCGACCGACACTGCGAGGTCGAAACAGATGGGAAACAAACAAGGCAAGTTAGGTTGTTTTAAATTATTGGAAATATTCAGAGAAAGAAGAAGCGATAGAGGAAGCATGAGGGTTTACCGACGGGGATAGAAGCGACGGAGAGACCGACCGATTGCTAGTCTGAGACAGAATATGATGGCGAGAGGGCGAAAACAGGGAGGCGACACCGTCTATAGGAAGATATTAGAGAGAGGGACGAGAGTCGCCGTCGGTAACGTTGGAGTAGAGATATAAAAGTGGGTAGAAACTAATTAGGGTTAAGATTAAAGGGTAAAAAATAAATAGGTAGGTTAAAAAAACGGTTAAGTTACAGCTATCATCGGTTTAGAGTAGGTTAACTTTGGTTTATATTACTATTTATTGTTTGTTTTACTTATATTTTAAAATATTTTTATGTTTTACAATTATGTAGATCTCCTTAGGAAGTCTACTATTAGTCTCTCCCACAGAAGTCTACCAAATAATTTCTCACACTTTTCGGTACAGTAAAAATTGTAATTCCCGCCCAAATATGTCATGTCAAAATACCGGTTCCCGCCCATTTTCTAAGGTTTTCCGCTCGTAGGTTTAGGTTAAATAGAAAGTAGACTTACATATGATGTCTACTTTTACAATTTCATAATTTAGATTACCGGTTAGCTCAATTTGGTACGATCAAAATCCTATTCTTATATTGATTCAAATAAAAACTTTATAAGTTTCTTATATAGACTACGATAGGAAGTCTATGCTAGAAGTCTTCTGAAGAAATATACAACAAACAAACAAACAAGCGATTTACTGAATTTAATAATTATGGTTCCAAAATTTGATACAAATCCTACAATTACATATAATAAAAATCAATAAGCAACAAAGCCAAAATGTCATAAGCAGATTCGACCATTGATCTATAGTTTTAAATGGCATATACAAGGGAGAAATGATGGTTAAGAGGACTACAATGAATAGAACCACCTTCTTCATCTCCACGACTCCAGAAAAATGTTCCATAATTGTCACCTTCTGTTGAACTACCTCAGCCTCAATCCGAGTTTGAGTTGCATGGTAATCGATATCTTCAAGAACACTGATGCAGTCTACCTGATTTTTTAAAGGGCATCTAAGCTCTTGAAATTCCTCCATAATAGCTTCATCCCACGATTTAAATAAATGGTGGTTACCGTCATATACAGAAATATTCTACAATTTATTATATTAAAAAAACACAATCCACAATCAAAAAAACAAACAACACAAAAAGAGTTTTGTTACCTTATAGTTCTTGCATCCAAAAAATAGCCTACCCGGATTCTCGTCGGTGGTGGAAACTTTCATCACCGTCAACAACCCGCAAAAACATTTGTCAGGAATCCCGAATTTAGTACGAGTACCAGAGTTCACTTCAGGAAACTCTGAACTCCACAAACACCTCATGGAGCTACTACTTGACGGTTGATTGTAGGAGTATCTCCCCATATCTATGTATTATTAAACAAGACTCATGAGAAGTCGAAAAAAAGAATAATGTATTATTACACAAACAATTTGAAGAAGAAATAATACCACTAAAACAGGTGCGACAATGACAAATGAGGCTCACGGCGAGGAGAGAGAATTTTAGAGAGAGAAAGTGGAGAGATTTTCTTTTTTTTTACTAGAGCAAAAATAACACTTACCCTCGATGCTTTATATAGGAGGTAAATTTTCAATGTTAAAAATCAATTTGTAGACTTCAGGAGAATACTTCTCAAGTAAACTTCAATAGTAGACTTCTTTTTCAAATAAATTTACCACTAAAAATATTTTAAGTTCCCGCCAATTTTAATTCTATGTCTGACTTGGCAAGGTAGACTTCTGACGAAAACTTCTACATAAGACTTCCACCGTAGACTTTTTATTCAGTACCTAGAATTTGCTATGTAGACATGTTTGTTAAATATGACTTACTTGTATCAAATTTTATTTTTCATATGTGACATTTAACTGTGTTTTGATTATTCAAGAAGAGGTTTGATAAAAATATATATTTTTTTATAATTTAAATTTAATATATATGAAAAATGAAGATTTCTCATTAAAGTCTACCTTGCAGACTTATAATAGAAGTCTACCTTGCAGATTTCTATTGGAAGTCTTCCACGTATACTTCCAGATAATTAGTGAACTTCTTAATGGTTAATACGGTAATTAAAACTTTTAATTTATTGTTTGGTTACGGAGATGCTCAATGTAATTTACTAATCCCAAATGTCTAGTTTTGCATTTCTTTTCAAAAAAATCCAATTTAATTTCTAAAACCAAATAATGGTCTAAAAAAAAAAAGCAATTCGTTGACAAAAAAAAAAAAAAAAAAAGCAATTCCTTCTTAATTTTTTTAATGTTATACGGCACTGGCATGGAATTATTCATAGCTCTTTCGTCCAACATTTAATATCATTTTATATTTTTTGGTCAACATACTTGTTGAGTTGACATAACCCTAGAGAATAAAATCATGAATTAAACAAACGATATAATTGTAAAATAAATTCATTAGTAGGATCGGCCGAAGCTACATAAGAAAAATGTCCAATCAGGTCGGGCTACCGATAGACCGGTTTTGGTTAACTATATATAGCGAGACAAAGATTTAAAATTTGGGGGCTGATTAATGTGATCCCTTCCCTCTCAAATCACATCCGATTTTATTACCTTGATTATTTTTGTTTTTAACCAAATGTTAAATTTTATTCAAGAAAAAAAAATATACTTTTTACAACTTTTTTTGTGACTGTTTTCACATACCTTGATTATTTTAACAGAATAGAAATATAGAATCAATGAGAAAATGAAAAATCATATTGTTAATCTCGGGATACCATGAACAATTCTACAGCTATATTTTTGTCAATTTTACGGTATTACGAAATGAATGAATGGAGATAGACTTCAGTAAGAAATGTGACAATATATGATCGTATCTCACATGGCGAGCTACGTTACAATATATAATCACCATATATAGATTTACCTAAAAGATTTAGTTACATAAATAGTACATAGTACGGTTTGAGAGTTCCAATCCCGTTTATTAGGTTATTAGGTTTTTAGGTTCATTCTTTTTGTCTGATTACTTTTTGGTTTGTACCCGGTTGATCGCGGTTATCAATCGGTTGAATTATATTAATATATATATTATAAAAACACTTAATTAATTTCAATATATATATTTCAGTTCAAAAAAAGAACATATATATATATATATATGTGATATGTACCCCAAAAACATAAAAACGGTGGCATCGAGGTGTAGGAGAAGCGCCGCACTATGCGAACTAGGGTTTCCTTACAAGTAAGCTTCGGATCGATTTTCCGACTTTGAGAAGACAAGATCGAACCGAGATTGGTTCCATAGGAGAGCTTGCGCTTCCGTTAGGCTGTTATTAGCTTCACTAGGGGGAGATCCAAGTCATTAGGCCGTTTTGGCTTCACGCTTAAAGGTTCGGTCTTTGAGCAAGAGTTTCTAGTTTCGCTATACGATCTCGGCGTTGTCTGCTCGACCTAAGGTGAAAGATGTCTCGTCAGCGAAAGAAGAAGGAACCTTCTCTGATGGACGAGTTGAGAGATCGAGATCTGCTAGAGGAGGGAGAAGTCACCGAAATCCTAGACCTGGATAACGATGATCTGATTGAAGAGAGCTCTATGAGTGTCATTGTTAGATGCATGAACCCTACTGTACACAAAATAGGGGGTTTCGTCAAGGCACCACCTCCTATCTGGGGCCTCGAGGAAAGAGTTAGAGGTAGAGAAGTTAGGGAGAACAGAGTCCAGTTCATCTTCCAAAGCAAGAACGATCTGCATCATGTCCTCTTCCAGGGACCTTGGTTTGATAACGGCTGGATTATTGCGCTTGGCCAGTGGAAGCCAGTGCAGGAGCTTGATTTTCTGAACAAGAACTTCTTTTGGATTCGAATCTGAGGGATCCCAGTTCATCTGGTGAAGAAAAAAGACGGTAGAAAGTATTATGGAGCCGTTGGGAAGAGTGGTGGCTACTGAGCTACACGCTAAAAACTCAGACTCCCTTGAGTATGTTAGAACCTAAGTGTGGGTAAGAGCTGATGAACCCCTTTATCAAAATAACTCGATTCAAGACAAGGGAGGTTGCGCAGATTGAACTGGAGTACGAGAAGCTTCTGAAGGTATGCTTTGTCTGCAAGCGCCTAACCCACGATCAATCTCAATGCCCCTTTCATCTAACTCAAGAGAGACCGAGATCAAGGAAGAAATGGCAAGCGAGCGGAATGTACCATCTCATACCTCTCGGAAAGGAAAAGAAGTGGCCAGAGAAGAAGAGGGAGGAAAATCTGTCAAGAGAGGATCCATCTCAATTTCAGCTCAGACTATCTCGGAGCCAATGAATGCAAAGATGAGTGTTAAGAGTAGACTGCAATGGACCTCAAGGAAAGAGAGTGGAAGACTCCAAGGGACTAAGCAAATATGAAAACAGAAGAATAGCCTTGAGGAGAGCAAAACATGAGGTGCTAGCTCGAAGAGTATAAAAGAGGTAGAAGCAGTCTCCAATAAGAAGAAGATTGAGTGGAAGTGGTGAAATGAAGAGCATGGGAGAAAAAAAAAAAGAAGTTCTGAAAAATCACGAGTCTCTAACAGTGTTTGACCGGCTAGGTGGAAGCGGGGAAAAGCTAAAAAAGAAAAGAAGAATGGGCAGTGAGGAGGAAGCTCGAGTCTCTCTGTCAGTCTTTGAATGGTTGGGAGTACAATCTTCGAGCCATACATCCCGATCACCAAAGGAACCGGTTGGCTCAGATCATTCTGTCACAATGACAGCTCAGGGTTCAAATCATTATGTTTCTATAACAGCTGATGGTTCAGGTCACTCTGGCCAGAAATCATCTCGACACTCTCATTCGAAAGTTGTGAAAACAACTAATGATAATGGTTGTCCTTGGAATAAGGGTTGAAGGATAATTCCAACCCTTCAACCTCAATATGAGATTGTTGAGTTGGAACTGTCAAGGGGTGGGGAATACCCCGACAGTTCGTCTCCTGAGGGAGATACTTGGTCAGTAATTCCCAGAGGTAATATTCCTTAGTGAGACCAAAACTAAAAGATGGAGAATAGAAAAACTAGTTGAAGAAATTGGGTTCTATGACATTCACACGGTTGAGCCAGTTTGGAAAGGTGGACGGTTGGCAGTAATTTGGAAACAATCTGTTAGCATAAAGTGTTGGAATTGTGTCCAGTAATCTCGGTACTGTCTCTAGAAAGTAAGAGTATGTCAATGATCAGACATAAGTCATATAATACTGGGGGTCATGATGGCTTGCTAGAGTCCGCTCATGATCTATAAGTCTTGGACTTATTGCCTTTATTATATGATCCCATATGGGTCACACGCCTAAGCTAACAGGAAAATGTGTTGGAACGGCTTAGCAGAAGTACGGTAAAAGTGCCAGGCATTTGTCGTACTAAGAGAGAGAGATTAATGGGTCTGATTAAATCCAAGGGATTTAATCAGATTGGTATTTGGGCCCAAAAGCCCAAAAGGAAATAGACAAGTTTTATAATTAAAACTTAAGTCTGATTTTTCCTCCTAACCCTAGCCCCCCTGCGATTTTCCTCTCTCTCTCTGCGCCTCCCACAGCTTGGTCTAGCAGCCTCTCTTCCTGACGGTGTGCGTGTGTGAACCTCTGGAGGAGTTATCACTTGGTGGCTCTCTGATCTCAGACCATACCTTCTCTTTCCGCTGCATAAACAGGTATAAGGTGAGATCCATAATGTTTCTATTCAAGAGAACCTAGATCCGCATGTTTAGGATCTATTAATCTGATGAATTGAATCAGGATTAACTCCAAAACATCCTTCAGTGGTATCAGAGCTATTGGTTCTGGTTTTTCTTGTTTAGAATCTCGTTTAGGATTGTTTTTCTTGTTTAAGAAGTGTTTTGAATCAACTACTGATAAGAGAAATCACTTAAGCAACAAGGAATTGGAACCTAAACATATTTGAAATCGCAAAACCAAGCTATATGACTTGGATTGCGATCGGCCGAGTGTTGAACCGATCGGCTTGGCCGGTTGGATCGCACGACCGAGAGGTGCGATGGATCCGATCGCGAGATCGACCACGATCGTTGGCTTCTCCCGTCCCGATCGCATGGATCCGCATGGATCGCATGGATCTCGGCCCAACCTCGCGTCCCGATCGTTGCCTCGCGTCCCGATCACTCGTCCGGCCATTGTCCGAAGCCGTCTCGATCTCGGATCGTCGTGTGCGGCTTGCGGCTGGGCATGGTGATCGTGGAGCTAGGTCACAACCATAATTGGTTCGTGACAATTTCGTTTCGGTTCGGTTTAAAAACTTGATTAAAATCAAATCGTCTCGGTTTAATAAACAGATTTAATAATTTTATTAAGTTCTGGTTAAACCGGGATAAGAAATCCAAAGTCGAAATATTGGATTTTGTGCCTAAACCAGGATTTTCTAATTTGATTTGGTTGGACCAAATAAATTGAGAAAATCCGGTTTAGTAAATAACCGGTTGACAATTGTGGTCATCGTAGTAATTAAAATTTGGTTAGACCAATTTTAATGAACCAGACCGGTTATGTCATTTAATTGGACAATTGGGTCATGTCTTGGACATGGACAAATTCTTGGGCCTCGGGCCAAGAAGTTAAAACAATTGGGCCAATTATTTGAGTCTTTTCTTCAGATTAATTTAAAATTTATTTTATAAAATTATAAAGTCGATTTTAAATTAAAGTTTCCGAAATTTTGAAATTAGAAAGTTTCTCAAAATAGAAGTTTCTAGATTTGCATGTTTTGGATTTTTTAAGAAATTTCTAAAGTTAGAAAGTTTCCGGTTTTAGAAAGTTTCCAATTTTAGAAAGTTTCCTAAAATAGTAGGTTTCCAAAAATGGAAAGTTTCCCAAAATAGTAATCTTCTATTTTGGGATGAAATTTTAATAAACCTACGAACCTCAAATAATATCAAGCGTTGGATGTCTTGTCCAGGCTATGTCAGCTGTCGAAGCCCATTCAATTGTATTCATGGCCTTACAGTGTGAGGATGTCTACTTTTGCGTGGATAAGACGGTTTGTGATTCATAAATGTCATTGGGAGTCCCAGACATTAATGATTACATGACTGTATAGTCTGGTTTTCTTGACTAGGCCATCGGGAGTCCCGGGCCTTGAGACATCAGAGTGGATTGGGCCTCGGGCCCAGATTCACAACCAAGAGTTATATCACGGATATAATTAGCCGACATAGGGCTTACCGATATAAGCTAAGGTTGGGTGATGGCCAGTGGCCCACTTTGATCTTAGTTATATGTGGATCTTGGAATCATTATATTCTATTGAGGGTAACTTATGTTATTGAATATAATGCGTGATTAATCATATTAAATTTAATACGAGATTAATCATATTGAACATATTAACTAATAACCTTTTTATATTATATTTCAGCTATGACTACTACAAGCACTCAAAACACATTCTCAATCCGGTCTGTTCTCGAGAAGGAGAAGCTGACTGGAACGAACTTCCTGACGTGGTCAAGGAACTTGAGGCTGGTCCTCAAGCAGGAGAAGAAGGATTATGTCCTTCGTGATCCTCTCCCCGAGAGGCCTGCTAACAATGCCGCCAGGACTCTGCATAATGCTTGGGAAAAGCATTCGTCAGATGAAAATGATGTGTATTGCCTTATGTTGGCGACAATGACTGCTGAGCTGCAAATGCAGTTCGAGAGTGTGTTGTCACCAATTGAGATAATGGCAAGCCTGAAATCGCTTTTTCAGGAGCAAGCAAGGACTGAGAGGTTTCAGACAGTTAAGAACCTCTTAGACTGTAAGTTGGCTGCAAATGCGGCAGTGAGTCCTCATGTCTTGAAGATGATGGGTTATCTCGATCATCTTCAGAAACTCGACTGGCCTATCAGCCAGGAACTTGCTTGCGACATCATTCTGCAGTCATTACCTGCAAGCTATGATCAGTTCATTCTGAACTTTAACATGCATGGCTTGAGTAAGACATTGCCTGAGCTTCACGGAATGTTCAAGACTGCAGAGCCCAACTTGAGGAAAACCGCCAAGGACCCCAATGTGCTTATGGTGCAAAAGGGCAAGGGGTTTAAGAAATCCTCTGCTAAGGATAAGGGAAAGGCCAAGGCTGTCCAAGTCGCGGACAAGGACACGCCAAAGCCCAAGCCCAAGTCCAAGGCTGGGCCAACTGACATATGCAGGTTCTGTAAAGAACCAGGGCATTGGAGGAGAGAATGTAAGAAATTCCAAGAAGGTCTAAAGGAATTGAAGAAGAAGACTCTCGAGACTTCTTCGACAGGTATTTTTGTTATAGAAGTTAATACAACTACTTCTGATAATACCTCATGGGTTATGGATACTGGTTGTGGGGCTCATATTTGTACTAATATGCAGGCACTCAGCAACAGTAGAAGGCTGAAGCAAGGACAAGTGGAGCTACGAGTTGGGAATGGAGCGAAAGTTCCAGCACTAGCTGTAGGCACATACTTGTTGTCTTTACCTTCGGGATTGGTTTTAGAACTCAATAATTGTTATTTTGTACCTGCTATAAGCAGGAATATTATTTCAATTTCTTTGTTGGATTTGGAAGGTTATGATTTTTCAGTTAAGAATAAATTATGTTCCTTCAATCGCAACAATTTGTTCTATGGTTGTGCCCCTCTTACGAATGGGCTTTACATACTCGATCAATCCGCGCCAATTTATAACATTAATACCAAACGGTTCAAACCTAATGAGGAGAACCGAACGTTTCTATGGCATTGTCGTTTAGGGCACATCAGCGAGAAACGCATCAAGAGGCTCCATTCGAATGGACTTCTTGGCTCATTTGACTTTGAGTCATGTGAGAAATGCGAATCCTGCATGATGGGCAAAATGACACGGGCCCCCTTTAATAAACCTAACGAGAGGGCCAGTGACTTATTGGGCCTGATACACACTGATATGTGTGGCCCAATGTCCACAAATGCAAGAGGAAACTATCAGTACTTCATTACCTTTACTGATGATTTCAGTAGGTATGGATATGTTTATTTGATGAAACATAAGTCTGAATCTTTTGATAAGTTCAGAGAATTCCAAAATGAAGTACAGAACCAACTTGGCAAAAGCATTAAGGCTCTTCGGTCCGACCGAGGAGGAGAATACTTAAGCCAAGAATTCAGTGATCATCTAAGAGAGTGTGGGATCGTATCCCAACTCACTCCTCCCGGAACACCTCAATGGAATGGTGTGTCTGAGAGGAGAAATCGGACCTTATTGGATATGGTTCGATCTATGATGAGTCACACAGACCTTCCAATATCCCTTTGGGGATATGCTCTGCTAACAGCAGTGTTCAATCTAAATAGAGCGCCATCGAAAGCAGTAGCAAAGACACCATATGAATTATGGACTGGAGTGGCTCCAGTGCTGTCTTATCTTAGAATTTGGGGTTGTGAAGCCTATGTCAAGAGATTGATCTCAGACAAGCTTACACCAAAGTCTGATAAATGCTACTTCATTGGTTATCCGAAGGAAACCAAGGCTTATTACTTCTATCTACGTTCCGAGAACAAGATCTTTGTTGCCCGGGATTGTAACTTTCTTGAGAGAGAGTTTCTCTCTAAGAAAGACAGTGGGAGTAAGGTACTGCTTGAAGAAATTCAAGATGAACAGGATACTGCTCAACCTAATGAGGAAGAGCAGCAGGAGGACCTACAAGAAATTGTAGAGCCTGAACCTGTAGTACCTGAAGTTCGAAGATCCGGGAGGATCCGTCAAGAACCCGAGAGATATCAAGGATTCCTCGTGACTAACTGTCATGATCTTTTAATCATTGATGGTGATGAACCATCGAACTTCAATCAAGCCATGATGGGCCCAGATTCCTCGAAGTGGCGCAAGGCCACTGATTCCGAAATGGACTCCATGTCGGTCAACCAAGTGTTTTCGTTGGTTGACTTACCCGCTGGTGTAAAAGCCATCGAGTGCAAATGGATCTTCAAGAAGAAGATTGACGTGGATGGAAATGTCCAGATTTATAAAGCCAGGTTGGTGGCAAAAGGTTTCAGACAAGTTCACGGTGTGGATTACGATGAAACTTATTCACCAGTGGCTATGATGAAATCTATTCGGATTCTACTAGCAACTGCAGCTTTTCATGATTATGAAATTTGGCAGATGGACGTGAAAACCGCCTTCCTGAATGGTATTCTGGAAGAGGATGTGTATATGACGCAACCTGACGGTTACATAGATCCAAAGAATGCTGGGAAAGTATGCAAGCTTCATAAATCCATTTATGGATTGAAGCAAGCATCGAGGAGCTGGAATCTTCGTTTTGATGAAGCGATCAAGCAATTTGACTTCATCAGAAACGAAGAAGAACAATGCGTGTATAAGAAAACTAGTGGGAGCAAGATAGTATTTCTTATTCTGTATGTCGATGACATACTGCTTCTCGGAAACGACGTTCCAATGCTAAAGTCGGTAAAGGACTGGCTTGGAAGTTGTTTTTCCATGAAAGACATGGGTGAAGCCGCATACGTTCTTGGAATCAGGATCTACCGGGATAGATCTAGAAGGCTGATAGGCTTGTGTCAAGATTCTTACATTGACAAAGTCCTACAAAGATTCAGCATGAAAGATTCCAAGAAGGGCTTCACGCCAATGGTACATGGCACAACGCTAAGCAAGAAGCAGAGCCCTACGACGGCTGCTGAGCTTGAGCGCATGAAGAATATTCCTTATGCATCTGCAATAGGATCTGTCATGTATGCCATGATCTGTACTCGTCCTGATGTTGCTTATGCATTGAGCATGACGAGTAGATACCAGTCAAATCCAGGTGAAAACCATTGGATTGCCGTCAAGAATATCCTGAAGTATCTAAGACATACTAAGGATAAGTTCTTGGTATACGGTGGAAGTGATGTGCTTAAAGTCAGTGGATTCACGGACGCAAGTTTCCAGACAGACCAAGATGATTTCCGGTCACAGTCCGGTTATATCTTTTGTCTGAATGGCGGTGCAATCAGTTGGAGAAGCTCCAAGCAAGACACCGTTGCTGATTCCACTACAGAAGCTGAATATATCGCCTCATCAGAAGCAGCGAAGGAAGCTGTTTGGATACGAAAGTTCATTATTGAACTAGGTGTGATACCAGATGCGGCTGAGCCTCTGGCACTGTTTTGTGACAACAATGGTGCTATAGCTCAGGCAAAGGAACCAAGATCACACCAGAAATCCAAGCATGTTCTAAGAAGATTTCACTTGATACGTGACATCATAAATAGAAAGGAAGTCAAGATCAGCCGAGTTCAGACAGATGATAACGTCGCTGATCCGTTGACAAAGCCACTCCCAAGGCCTAAGCTCGAGTATCTGACTGAAGCTGTAGGCATTAGAAACATTGAAATGTAATCTAAATTTGAGTGGGAGTTTTGGGGCTTTATTTAGTTATTTGATATGTTCTTGTAAAACATTTTATGTTTAATGAAATTATTATTTCAAGATTATTTTAACTGTGATGAAATAATCGTTCCAAAGTGATATAAACCATTTTATAGGTCATCGAAGTAAGTGACTTGATCTTGAGTCATCAAAGTCATTTAGCTTGGTCATGAGACCCTATATTTGATAGATGGCTTATATCATTCAGTCCCTAGTCGAAGGTTGTTGAAATTGGAACACCAACAACCGTGTGAGACTATATTGGTATGTGACTTATGACAAAGTCTCAGTGTGTCATAGATGCGCGGCATCAAAGTCAGTACATAGGTGTATGTGGGGTACATACGACCGGACTAGACCCGCTTATAAGAACTCTTCAGGATATTTATATCTGTGTCATAAGAGATTCTTACTACGACTATAGAGTATAGTCCTTAGACCTGAGTTCGCATGCATGTGACTGCACATGGACTGATGCACTTTGATCATTGTCTAACGCTGTCGTTCTGCGATAGTTATAAGGACCTTGTTTGGGTGTATTACGAAATGAGTAGTTTACAGTGATGGAACAAGACGGGATTTGTCCCTCCAATATAAATGGAGCGAATATCTCTAGGCCAATCGGAGATTTGAATACTGGAAAATGCATGGCCATGCTCAAACGGACTGTCCCGAGTCGTTTGGATTGTCAGTATCGAATCAGAGTCCGATGAACAAGATTAGGCTTTATAAGGATGACACTAATCTTGCCTTATGACTAATCGAGATATTGAGACAAAAGGATTATGAATACAGAGATTCCAGTACAAGTGGGAGATTGTTGGAATTGTGTCCAGTAATCTCGGTACTGTCTCTAGAAAGTAAGAGTATGTCAATGATCAGACATAAGTCATATAATACTGGGGGTCATGATGGCTTGCTAGAGTCCGCTCATGATCTATAAGTCTTGGACTTATTGCCTTTATTATATGATCCCATATGGGTCACACGCCTAAGCTAACAGGAAAATGTGTTGGAACGGCTTAGCAGAAGTACGGTAAAAGTGCCAGGCATTTGTCGTACTAAGAGAGAGAGATTAATGGGTCTGATTAAATCCAAGGGATTTAATCAGATTGGTATTTGGGCCCAAAAGCCCAAAAGGAAATAGACAAGTTTTATAATTAAAACTTAAGTCTGATTTTTCCTCCTAACCCTAGCCCCCCTGCGATTTTCCTCTCTCTCTCTGCGCCTCCCACAGCTTGGTCTAGCAGCCTCTCTTCCTGACGGTGTGCGTGTGTGAACCTCTGGAGGAGTTATCACTTGGTGGCTCTCTGATCTCAGACCATACCTTCTCTTTCCGCTGCATAAACAGGTATAAGGTGAGATCCATAATGTTTCTATTCAAGAGAACCTAGATCCGCATGTTTAGGATCTATTAATCTGATGAATTGAATCAGGATTAACTCCAAAACATCCTTCATAAAGATCCTTCAGTATGACCGTCGTGTGATTGATTGCGTGGTAAGATGGAAAGATAAGAAGTTTTATTTAACGTGTGTTTATGGAGATCCGATCAAAGAAGCAAGAGGAAAGGTGTGGGAGAGATTACTGAGGATTGGTGTGTCGATATCTGCACCTAGGATGATGACAGGCGATTTTAACGAATTGGCGGATCCATCAGAGAAGATTGGTGGAGTTAAGAGAGACGAAGGAGATTGTGTAGAGTTTAAAATGATGCTGAGAACGTGTGGCTTATGGGAAATTGATCACTTATGATATCAGTTCTCGTGGTATGGGAAGAGAAAAGAAGAGCTGGTGCAATGCCAGTTAGATAGAACTGTGGCAAATCAAGCGTGGGTGGAGATGTTTCCCCAAGCTCAGGCTCTTTATCTAAAGAAGGTGTGCTCTGATCACAGTCATATTATCAATAATCTGCTGGGTGAGCAGAGAAGGAAGTGGGCGACATTCAGATATGTTCAAAGGTGGTTGCAAAAGGATGGTTTTAAGGAGACAGCCCAGTCATTTTGGAGGAACTATAGGTCGCAGATCAGTGGCTCAGTAATGGGAAAGATATCCGAGTGCAGAAAGGAAATATCTCGATAGAAAAGAAGAGTTAAGCCAAATTCGGCTGTGAGAATCCAGGAGCTTCAGAATAAGATTGATCAGCTAACGCAGAGTTATCCCTTCGATCAGATGGAACTGGGCAGACTAACGAAGGAGCTCAACAAGGAGTATCTTAATGAGTAGAGGTTCTGGAAAGCAAAGAGCAGGGATCAGAGGATCAAATGTGGGGACAAGAACAAAAAATATTTCCATTCTACTACTAAGAACCGTAGAGCACATAACAGAATCTCTTGCCTGGTGGACGATAACGAGAAACATTGGTACGCTGAGGAGGATATGGGCAGAGTAGCTGAGAAGTATTTCAAGCTGTTATATGCATCAGAGTACATCAGCCACCAGTTATCAAAGATGCATGATGTTTGTGGTGGCCTGAATCAAGGTCAGAATGACTCTTTGTTGAGTCCAGTAACTGCGGAAGAAGTGAAAAGGGCAGTTTTTGAAATAAATCCCCATAAGAGCCCAGGTCCAGACGGAATGACCGGCTTCTTTTATCAGCAATTTTGGGAGAGTATTGGACCAACCATTGTGGCTATGGTACATGATTTCTTTTGGACAGGCTGCATGGAAAAAGGTATCAATGACACCAACATATGCTTGATACCAAAGAAAGATAAATCTGTAAAGCTCCCTAAGTATATACCTATTAGCCTTTGTAATGTAGTGTATAAAGTAATTGCTAAGTTGATGGCTAGTAGGCTAAAAGGATTCTTCATGTTGTAATATCTGAAACTCAGACAGCTTTTGTAAAGGAAAGATTAATCTCTGATAATATATTGATTGCCCATGAAATGTTGCATGCTCTTAAGTCTAATAGTAGATGCACGGAGGAATATATTTCCATAAAGACGAATATATCTAAGGCTTACGATAGGGTGGAGTGGCCCTTTCTAGAGGAAGCCCTCAGA
Organism: Orychophragmus violaceus; assembly: GCA_030180135.1. Classification (NCBI taxonomy): domain Eukaryota; kingdom Viridiplantae; phylum Streptophyta; class Magnoliopsida; order Brassicales; family Brassicaceae; genus Orychophragmus; species Orychophragmus violaceus. Next base: position 27,972,828 of record CM058231.1, on the reverse strand, counting down.
GTTTTAGGCTTCTCAGAACATTGGATTAAATTGACCATGGCGTGTGTTTCTTCAGTAAGCTATCAAGTTCTCATCAATGGGACACCTTATGGAAATATTACGCCTACAAGAGGACTGAGACAGGGGGATCCTTTATCCCCCTATCTATTTGTAATCTGTACCGAGATGCTTGTTAGGATGTTGCAGAAAGCAGAGTGTTCAGGGAAAATTTCCGGTCTGAAAATAGCGAGGAATGCTCCAGCAATATCCCATCTCCTGTATGATGACGATAGTATGTTTTATTGCAAGGAAGAAGACTCCGAACTGAATGAGATTATCCGGATTATTGGGGAGTATAGCTTGGCCTCTGTACAGAGAGTAAACTACCAGAAATCCAGCATATATTTTGGAAAGAGAATTCCTGCTTCAAGAAGAGAGGAAATTAAGAGCATATTGGGAATCTCATAGGAAGGTGGCGAGGGTAGATACTTGGGACTACCGGAATCCTTTGGTGGTTCAAAGGTGGCGGTTTTATCTTATCTGAAGGAGAAACTGAGCCAGAAGGTAACGGGCTGGCATACAAACTTCCTATCACTAGGAGGAAAGGAAGTATTGCTAAAGGCAGTGGCATTAGCTCTTCCTACTCACATGATGAGTTGCTTTCTTCTCCCAAAGACGTTATGCAAACAGATTGCTTCCATCCCGGCAGACTTTTGGTGGAAAAATAATAAATCATCTAAGGAATGCATGGGCATGCTTGGGAATCTTTAAGTAAACCAAAAGGAGATGGAGGATTGGGTTTTAAGGATAATGAGTTGTTTAACCTTAGTCTGCTAGGGAAACAATTGTGGAGAATAATAACAAAACCTTTCTCTTTGGTGGCGAGAGTCTTTAGAGGGAGATATTTTCCAAAGGCAGACCCTCTCATAGTTCCTTTTAGATCTCGTCCTTTCTATGCATTGAGGAGAATCCACGCAGCCCATAAGTTGGTAAGGCATGGAATCAGACATGTGGTTGGCAATGGGCAGGACATATCCATTTGGAACAACAACTGGCTTGGAAGAAAGCCGGCCATACCAGCAATCAGTACTTGTCGCCTATAGAGACAAGAGCATGAGCTGATGGTAGATTTAGAAAAAGTTAGTGATCTTTTGGGAGAGTCTGGACGAGAATGGATTAGAAACTTACTGGAAACGGTCTTCCTAGAACAAGAAAGACGTCTGATAGAGGAGATTAGACCAGGAAGTGGACATACCCAAGATCAGTACGTTTGGAATTTCTTTAGATCAGGTGCATACTCAGTCAAATCAGCGTATTGGGCTCTTAGTCAATTACAGAAGAAGAAGCAGCACCCCCCCCCCCTATGATTAACCAACCGAGCTTGGAACCTTTGTTTCAGCAGATATGGCACACAAACACGAGCCCAAGAGTACAACATTTTCTCTGGAAAAGTCTGAGTAACTCTTTGTCAGTCTCTGCGAATCTTAAGGAACGACACTTGGTCAGAAACGCTGAATGTCCCAGATGCTTTGATAAGGCGGAAACAGTCAATCATATGCTCTTCTCTTGTCCCTATGCAAGATTGATCTGGGTTATCTCCCAAATTCCATTCCCTCCTGAAGGTATCTGGTCTGATTCCCTTCCTGTTAACTTGCACATGGTTCTTAATATTGGTAAAACACATCCAGACCATGCAGAAGCAGGAAGAACGGTACATTGGTTACTTTGGAGGATCTGGAAGTGTAGAAATAAATTCATGTTTAGAGGAGTGGACCTTGATCCGAGATGGGTGGTTGAGAGAGCTTGGTGCGAGGCTGATGTTTGGTTAAAATTGGGTAGGGAAGAAAAGAAAGAGGAAATGCAGCATCCCGTACAATGTGAGAACAGAAATAGGAACTGGTCTCCTCCTCCATCCGTCTGGACAAAGGGTAACATAGATGACGCTTGGTCTGAGAATGGTACGAAGGTCGTACCGGGGTGGATTCTGCAGAATGGAGGTGGTAAGATGTTGTGGATGGGAGGCTTAGCTCTGCTAAAGTTATGCTCGGTCCTAGAAACTGAAGTAAAAGCACTTAGGTGGGCGATTATTTGTGTGAACAGATTTGGTTATAGGAGGGTTATTTTCGAATCAGACTCGCAGACTCTGTGATGTAAGATGGGAGGCGGGTGGTCGAGTGGTCGAGAAGCAACGAGCGGGACGATGGTCGAGCGCGGATCGATGGGACGAGGAAGCTGGCCGAAGGCTCTCTCTTCTTGGCGATGGGTGATTCAATGGAGTTGTTTAGTTTGAACAAGCTATAACACTTTAGTAACGATTTGTAAGCAAGCGATTAGTAACAATAAATCTCGATCCAAGGGGAAACCACACAAGGATAGGAGATCGGCCGCCCAAGCTAGGGTTCTATTTACTAAAAACTTACTTGACTTCATTAGATAGAAAAGAATGGCTTAAATAGCCAATAGTCTAGGTTAGAAGTGGACCAAAAAGGGCCTGGTCGAAATCATAAAAGAAAAGACAAGAAAGAAGGTTGGACGGACCATATTCTCCTTCTCTTGTATCGGGCTTTGGTTTACCTCATTAAAAACCTTAGTGGGAAAACCCGATTGGAATAAAACCACACTTAAGGTAAAAATATTATAAACCCCAGCCCAAGGAGTTGTTGCACGTGCTCTTGGTCGCCAAAAATAGTTCTGGAGTTCACTAAATCCGTGAGCTTCCAAATAAGGCAGGTCCAGCAACCTTCGGGTTTGATCTTGCATATCTTCTTCTTACGAGCTGGTATTGGTGTGATTCCAACTCTCATTCATTCTATGATGAATCAAGAATCTAGAAAAAGTTCATTTACTCCTTGATTCATCCTGAATCGTTCTGAGCACTCCAAAATGTGCAAGTCGGTCTTTAGCGGGTTCCTTGAAAATCACCTGTCTTGAAACGAGCATAACTTCTTCATAGAAAACGTTCTGGATGTGATTCTACTTCGTGAAGATTCTTTGGTGAGTCAGGTTTCCAGGAAAGGTTGAGTTGCAGCTTGATTCCTCATGGTCCAATCGCAATTCTTTCTTGAATGCACCTATATCCGCGGACAGGGCTAAATGGACAGCTTCTAGACATACTCCAAGATTAGCTCGAACCAAGGCTGATTTTTCTGACCAAACTCTTCCAAATAGAATAATGTCTGGTGGATATCAATTCTGGTATGATTGGTCCGAACCAATTATCGTATGGATATCTTCCAGGACTCGGCTAGGGCTCCGAGTGGACGGTTGTCGGCTATCTCCAAATGGGATCGTTCCAATTGGGTTCTGGAACGATCATTACTCCTGAAACATGTTGTTGGCTGATGAATCCTCAATCCCACGTCATTTGACCTTGTAGAACATGCCTTGGCCTTCTTAACCTCCACAGGTACGTTCCGCGTGGTCGGAAACAGCTCGATCAGCCTCATGGTCGAGGTTGGTACGTACCGCATGTCCGGGCCGGGTTTTTATGATCCGATGTCCTCATCATACCCTCTCTCTTGAAAAGGATCCGACCTCGAATCTGCATAACCTGCACCAATAGAAAGCAAGTTAGCCTTCATGCGGTTTAGGGAGTCTGTGGCCTTACCTTGGTGGATTTGTGGCTTGTGGGTGTAAGGGATTTCAGGCAGTACTCCTTTGAATAGGTGGCTCAGGATCATGCCTCTGTTCTGGCCTGGGTTCCATGGGAAACTCCCTGCACCGTGATCCCCATTAGCCTCATTCGGATTACATTTTGGGTCTGCCAGTTCCACTTGTTTCTCGGTCTCGCCTCCGGTCCATGGGTCTGTGCGGTCCATTGGACTCTCTATCATTCCTGCGTCCTTCTCAACACTTTTGGGCAATCCCAAGTGCATTAAAACAGTTTTTGATTCATTATAGTCAGATGGAAAAGAGTTGGATCGGGACACTTTAACCTTTGGTCGAGGCGGTTCGGTTTTCTCCAATGCCACGACGTGTTGAGTTATTATGTGATCCGGTGGTTCTTCTTGGATCTGAATAAGTCTGGTGTTAACTTCATGATCTTCTATCTTCTTTGGCGTGCCTATACCTGCATCAAAATCCCTTGGCAAAGACAAGTGCATCATACAAGTATTGGAAAATTCTGACTCGGAGTTAGCTATTGTAACTTCTTTAGAGTTAACCCTTTCTTGTTCTAATAACAAATGGATAACTACTTGTCTAGTGGAACAAGTTGCAGCATCATGACCTATGTTTTGACATCTATAAAAACTTTCATTAACTTCATTAGAAGGTTTAGATGACTTTCATTGTTCTGTTTTTCCGTGTGGCCGCATTGATGGTCTCGCACTTAACTATAGAGCTAGGGGCTGTTGAGCTGGATCTTGTGGCACGTCCTTGTCTTGAACAGGCATCTCAGCCTTTATTTTCTCCCTTAAAGTGTTTGTGGACAATTGCTTTTGCTCATGACCATGTCCTCTTGGTGGCTTAGCTTTTGGAGTCGGCCTTGTGGCTAGGAGCCATCTTCTTGGCTCGAGATTTGCATAATATTTATGCTGCTTTGCTGATTTTATGCAGCATATTCCACGAACTCTTCACGCATTATTTGCTTCATCTCTTCCCAAGAAGCATACGGTACATAATACTTGAGTCGAATGTGAGCATCTTGATCCCAATGCCCAGAGGCATCCTCGGTTAGAGTATCCTCCGCATAAGATGTCTTCTCGTCCTCGGGCACTTGGTTGGCTTGCAGCCAATTCTCTATGTCTCTTTCCCACCTCAAGTAAGCTTCCGATCCTTGGTGATGGCCTGCAAAATAGATGGGATAAGGTTTGAAATTTACCTCATCATCGGTTGAATGTTCACATGACATGGATTGGTTGGTAGCATGCTCTTGATCTGATTTTGGTTCCCCATATTCAAACTCCATGTTGTCACCATATTTATCTTTGACCCTGTCCTCATGATCCCAAGGTCTGACTTCATATTTCTCTGCCTCTCCTAAACTGATTTCAGAATCAGTTTCTTCATACCAAGGTTGGTCTTCATGGCTAGAGTTCTCGTACTGATTTGGTTCTCTTTCATGAATGAACTCTCCAAGTTCTGGTTCATCTTTGTAGTCAGTATCATCTCCAAAACCAGAGCTGGTGTATCCATCTCCTGGCCATGGTGGAGATTCATAGTCAGCTTCTTGGTCGGACCATGCTTGGCTCGACTCTCCAAACTCGCCTTCAATGGATCCGACGGACTCGTCTTCCTCTTCTCCCATAGTTCTTTGGTTCTTGTGGAAGTAAACCAAAGTATCAAAGTTCTTTATTGAAAAAAGGCTAATAAAGTCTCTGGATTCGAAATTCTAAGGCAATAAACAAGACTGGTATGTTTCCTTTTCGATTGCACACGGTAAATAGGAAATGAAAATCTAGGATATTGGTTTTTTGTCTTTTTTATTGGAAATTCGAAATGAGCAAGTAAATATGGAAAACTAACTAATGACAAACAAATCTTTTTTATAGAGTAAAAATCGAATCAAACAAAAAAAAAATCAGAAAACTAAGATGAACACTTTTCTTTTGGAGTTTTCGGTTGAAGGTAAAACATGAATAAAAACTAAAGGCAAACAATTTTTATGGGATTTTCTTGATGCAAAACTAGACTAGAATGATAAAGTAATGACACTAACAGGGAAACATTAAAACCGAATAGAACAAGAATAAACAAGGACAAAACTCGACTAGGCCGAATGGAAACAAGCAATCTAACAATTTTTGTATGGATTTTCAGATTTATAAGGAGCAAATAAACAAACTAAAAACGAAAAAGAGTAAAAGTTCAGAGACAACCAGAGTGGTTCAAGAGCCTAAGCTCTGATACCATATGATGTAAGATGGGAGGTGGGTGGTCGAGTGGTCGAGAAGCAACGAGCGGGACGATGGTCGAGCGCGGATCGATGGGACGAGGAAGCTGGCCGAAGGCTCTCTCTTCTTGGTCGGTGGGTGATTCAATGGGGTTGTTGAGTTTGAACAAGCTATAACACTTTAGTAACGAGTTGTAAGCAAGCGATTAGTAACAAGAAATCTCGATCCAAGGGGAAACCGCACAAAGATAGGAGATCGGCCGCCCAAGCTAGGGTTCTTTTTACTAAAAACTTACTTGACTTCATTAGAAAGAAAAGAAAGGCTTAAATAGCCAATAGTCTAGGTTACAAGTGGGCCAAAGGGCCTGGTCGAAATCATAAAAGAAAAGACAAGAAAGAAGGTTGGACGGGCCATATTCTCCTTCTCTTGTATCGGGCTTTGGTTTACCTCATTAAAAACCTTAGTGGGAAAACCCAATTGTAATAAAACCAACTTAAGTAAAAAATAGTATAAACCCCAGCCCAAGGAGATGTTGCACGTGCTCCTGGTCGCCAAAAATAGTTCTGGAGTTCACTAAATCTGTGAGCTTCCAAATAAGGCAGGTCCAGCAACCTTCGGGTTTGATCTTGCATATCTTCTTCTTACGAGCTGGTATTGGTGTGATTCCAACTCTCATTCATTCCCTGATGAATCAAGAATCCAGAAAAAGTTCCTTTACTCCTTGATTCATCCTGATTCGTTCTGAGCACTCCAAAATGTGCAAGTCGGTCTTTAGCGGGTTCCTTGAAAATCACCTGTCTTGAAACGAGCATAAATTCTTCATAGCAAACGTTCTGGATGTGATTCTACTTTGTGAAGATTCCTTGGTGAGTCAGGTTTCCAGGAAAGGTTGAGTTGCAGCTTGATTCCTCATGGTCCAATCGCAATCCTTTCTTGAATGCACCTATATCCGCGGACAGGGCAAAATGGACAGCTTCTAGACATAGTCCAAGATTAGCTCGAACCAAGGCTGATTTTTCTGACCAAACTCTTCCAAATAGAATAATTTCTGGTGGATATCAAGTCTGGTATGATTGGTCCGAACCAATTATCCTATGGATATCTTCCAGGACTCGGCTAGGGCTCCGAGTGGACGGTTGTCGGCTATCTCCAAATGGGATCGTTCTAATTGGGTTCTGGAACGATCATTACTCCTGAAACATGTTGTTGGCTGATGAATCCTCAATCCCACGTCATTTTACCTTGTAACCCCTTCAGGTATGTTCCGCATGGTTGGGAACATCTCGATCAGTCTCTTGGTCGCGGTTGGTACGTACCGCTCGTCCAGACCGGGTTTGTATGATCTGATGTCCTCATCACTCTGGCTAAAGGAAGAGCCCCCGCCAATTCTAAAGCCCCAGTTACAGGATATTAAAGAGCTTTTCGCAAATTTTGAAGATGCGGAGGTGAAATTCAAGTGCAGGGATGAAAATAGAGAGGCATACCGAATAGCTAAGGAAGCTATTTCCTTTTTAAATTATGCTCCTAAGTTGTATTCAGTAATGCCTGTTTGGCTAGATGTTATGGATGAGTGAAAAAAGTTGTGTAAAAGTTTAGGCTAATGATAATAAGTCGTTGTTGAGAAAAAAAAAAGATACGTACCCATCACACGTTGCTTCGTACGTAGAGACCCATCTCTGTTGTTATCTACATATTCTTCTTCAAATGGTTGTCCGTACAATTAAATAATGCTAGCTAACCGATGACATCACAAAACCAGTTAAAACATGTTATCTCGAGGCTAGCTTTACCCAATTTTTTGTTCGGCAGATCAACTTAGAGATTCGCCCACACCTCACCTATCTCTTTCTCATACTCTTTCTCTCTTTCTATAGGTATTAATGGTCAGAATAAATAAGAAGAAGCGGTAAATATGGTCGAGGCCATTGTCTCTCCAGTGTAAGCATATAGCCCACTGACCACTTGTAAAATGTCTCAGTGTACATGCATTTTCTTATTAAATTCATCATGTAACTTCTAGAGAATATCACTATTTTATTTGTTTACAATCATCCGAGTGAAATAATATTATAAAAGGTTTACTATAATCAACACACTAATAGGAGTAGTGTCTCTCCTGGTGTTGACACATCAGATTCCTTAAGGCTTCTGGTGCTGCCACATCAATTAATGAAAAAACTTCCAAAACCAATAAGGAAATAACTTTTGGCCACATATGTATCTAGGTGTATTTGTTCATTTTAGCCACATCGTGCATATCGACAACACCGCCAAGAAGAAATCCTCTCGGCCGAAACCCTAGATGTTTAGTCTCCTCCGTTGCTTCATGCATCGTCGCCGGTAAAATTCCACAACGACATCATCATAATTCGGATGCCATCCTCTTATCCAAATAGTCTGTTGATTCGCCATAGCCCTAATTAAAACCCTTCCTCTTACTTTTTATTTTCATTCGACATAGAGTTTGAAGGTTCGTTGTTACAGTCTGTGATTCGATTCAATTACTCTGAAGTAGTCACCGTTTACGTCAAATCTCTGACGATTTAATCGACAATATTGCAGGTCCACCGATTTGTATCCTCAGGCGTAACCCTTAACAATCTCTGCCTCCTGGTGTTGTCAGCACCTCCGCCGGAGAAGCTTCTTGATCGTCTGCCTCCCTCCGTAACAGCACCATCAACCGTAATGCATTTTCCTATCTAGATAATCATGTTCTCCATCGTCCGTCTTAAATCTCTTCCACCTATTTCATCTTTTTGGGCGAAAAAACAGATTGAAGATTCGTAGTTACTGTTAGAGTGTTTTCCCTTTTCCTATCAGAGATCAATAACTCATTATTGCTTTCATTGCTTTGGACTGATAATAGCATTACTGCGTGTGATTGAATAAACTTTATTCATGTTTTTTTGCTTCCTTTCTTCTTTGGTTCCATGCGTGCTTGTTTGCTTTCTTATTTTCCTTGATTCCTTGCTTAGTTGTGTGGTTTCTTACTTGCTTCATTGATTCGTTTTTTTATATTTTTTGTTTGCTTCCTTATTCTCTTCTTCGATTTCCTTACTAGCACATTGCTTTTTTTCTTATTTCTTATTTTCTTACTTAACTTCCTTGCCTACTGAACTTGTTTAACTTCCATTTACTTCTTACTCACTACTAAATCTTGAGCTTAATCTCTTCAGATAGTTCTAGGTTACTGCTTGAAAATATTACAGATGGAGACTCTAAGGAAAAGTTCTTCGTTGTAGCCATTAAACCCATGTGTACAAGAATCGAGGTCTATGATCATTATGCTCTCTTTAATTCCTCATCAGCTGATACTAGGGATTATATCGAAACATTATGTGGTAAGAGTTTAGGTGTTTAAGTATTTACGTTGAAATGTTCTCCTTATGCTCAGGGAGCAGCAAACCGGAAGATTGCAGCAACCCATATGAATAGTGAAAGCAGCATCACATCTCTTTGGTTTGTATCAATAGCCATACTTGTTTAATGGGTTTACCTAATATGTCATGCCCTGTGTACAACCAGCCAAACTAATCCATAATGAGGTAGTTTGTGATTCTTCATTTATTATGAGTTCGTCTATGAAGTTTCACTTGATGCAAGTTTGCTTCATTTTTATGTTCTAGGCTAAAGTCAATGAAGATGCCGATGGGGATGTTACAACACTCCAACAGGAAATAAGAAAGCTGAAGGTATTGACAAACTGCCCTTAACAGCAGCCTTTCCTCATCTCCTAGATATGCATGTGACAGTGATATCACAACCTTTTTACATATTGAATCAGGTCCAGCTGTCCTCCCTTATGAAGAACCATAACTCTTGTGGGGCTCTTTCAGACCGCTTAGATTTTTCTGAAGAACACAGATACTCTGGTACATGTGAAGCAAGTGAAACACAACGAGACAAGTGTCTTGTTAGGGGAACAAGTCACTGAGAAATAAGGAAATTTGCAACAAGTTCCTGAAGGTCACGTTGGAGCCTATTGGAGAGGTGGTGCTCTTCTAAACATCATTACAGAGCCTGGTATCTACCACTCCTTACTCCCATCACCACCGTTTCCTTCTTCTCTTGTTTTCAACCGTTTGTTGCTACAGGTTTTCATCTGAAGCTGCCCTTCATAACCAACTACGAGCCTGTTCAAGTTACTTTCCAAACAGATCAAGTAAGTCTTATTATACCATAACTAGCTTGGGTTGTATTTTTTTAGAAACTAATTACTTCTTTGTGCCTTTAGGTGAAGGATATCCAATGTGTAATCAAAGGAGATGTCCTGATTACCTTTGAGAAGATTGAAGTAAAATCCTAACATATTTGTTTCCACTGCTTTGGTTGATCTTAATTACATGTATTGACCAGGATAATAATGATTTTAGGTTGTTAATCGTCTGCATAAGGTTGTTAAACAAGATCCATCACGAGATCAACCAGTTTTGCAGCTCTCATTCGCTTCAGCAAGTCTACATTGACATCTTTGACCAGGTACTTTAGTATACATATATTGAGAAGCCGTTGTAAATAATCTTTATGGAAAAATATAAAACTTTGATCTTTATGGTTTGGAAGCTTGTTGCATTTTAATTCAGTTCGAATAGATATAATTGACTGGTTCATACAAGTGATAAAGCTTGCTTTTGGATAATGTTTACGTCGTGTCTTGTATCTGACAATGTACAATGATTCTCGGTAATTAATTCGTTCGTGTATGTTTCAGATTGATGAGCGAATGAAAGAGGCTCTTCAGTCTGATTGCACACGTTATGCTCCAGGAATTGAGATTATTAGAGTGCGTGTCACAAAGCCGAATATCCGAGGGTGTAAGGTGTAAATTTGAGCAGATGGAAGAGGAACGCACTAAGGTACGTTCTTTCCTTCCTTGGCAATTCGATCCTCCTATGTCCACTTCTTTTGTAATGCATAGTTTAGCAATACATAATTTAAGAGACTGTTTTACACAATTGGAACTGAATGATTTTGAAGGTCTTGATTGCTATTCAGAAACAAAGGGTTGCTGAGAAAGAGACAGAGACAAAGCAAATAATGGCCATTAGTGAAGCTGAGAAGAACGCCAATGTTAGCAAGATTCTGATGCAACAGAAGCTGACTGAGAAAGACAGCTCACAGAGAGAAGCAGATATTGAGATTAAAGTCTAGATTCATGAATTTCTAAATGACCTCATACTCCTCTCTTAGGTACTCATAGATCTGAGCATATATAGCCTCTCTCCAAGAAATCTCGGATCTACGAGAACACAAAAGAACATGTGTTAAACCATTGAATCAAAGTGTAACATCTATTCAAAGTGTAAAAACCTTAATGGTTAATGGTTATATACCGTAAAAGTCTCGAGCTATAATGAGTTTTGTACATTTTCATATTTTCAATTTCATAAAAATCACCAGATAGAAACGCTCATACTAAAACAAAAGTTGAAGTGATATTTCTTTTTAATATATATTTTAAAAGGATTTTATGAAACTGATTTGCTTTAGTTTTGATCTTCCTGTGATTTTCAAGTCAAATATTCACTGATGTTGTTAGGAGTCCATATTATGTTGCTCCTGACGAAAGCTGGAAAAAAAGAATAACAAAGTAAAAAAATGACGAACATACGAGTTGATCTGGATGTCTATTTGAATGAGACTTTTTATGTATTTATATAATAACATTTGTAAATAATCGGTTTAATTATTTTTCGAACGAAAAAGGTGACAATACATTTAAAAATAATATTTATAATAAATCCGCTGCGTAGCGCGGGTATCTACCTAGTTTCTTCAAACGAGGCCAGGTACGCTATCGATGTGCTGTCCAATATTTATTTATTTTCTCATCCACAGTTTGCTCAGTGTCTAATTCCTTCAGGGTTTGCAAAAGATCCCTTCTTTTTGTCAATCGCAAGGAAATAATAATAATAATAATAACAATATTAATGATTCGAAATTACTTCGAAAAAATATATTTATACTAGCACTGACTCAACCGGTATAATTAAAAGTCCTAAATTTTCTTAAAATATCGTACCACGATTTTCTCACCATAACAAACATCGTCGACATAATCATAATCCTTTTACTTTGTGCTATTAATATTTTAATCAATATTATACAATATCCGAGAGTAATAATTAAATTAGCTGAATATGTATAGCAAAAAATGTATATGTTGCATGTAAAAGGGCGTAAATTGTGTTGATCAAAATCAAAGAATCTTCGTCAAAAAAAAAAAAAAAAATCAAAGAATCTGAATTATTTTATAGAATTTTTTTTTTAACGAAACAGATATTTAAAAATGAAAAGGAAGTAGTAGTTGATAGAAACTAGAGTGCAGAAAATGCAAAAGGGAAGTTTTACTAGTTAGGGGAATTCAGCTGGCATCTAACGGTCTCCATCTGGATCTAGTTACTTCTTGCTTACACTTTTATAACTATATATATAATAAATGTTATATACTATATTATATAGTCTATATGTAAAAGAAAATGGAACATCCTTTTTTGTTTTGATTTTGAACAAACCAACCACCAAAACCCACAAACCAATTCCCTCCAATCCCCAATCCTCATAGCTAGCTTCAGGCCAAAGTAGCTGAGAGTTGTAGATGAGCTCAGATAAAGGCTGTTCCAATCTCACTACACATTGTATCATATGCTATGAACACAATCTCTCTCTCTCTCTCTCTCTCTCCTCTCTCTCAGACTTATTTGTCCTGTTCCTCTGTCCTCTCGTTGCTATCTATAATATATTTTGCAAAAGCTTTATTTTTTCCCTGAGATTAATCACTTCCCTTGTGTATCCATAAATGGAAACTTTGTTAAACGTTCATCTTATTATTTATATCCAATAGGTTCACTCCCCATGATGGTCCCTCTCAGTTTCTAACTTGTTAACTTTGAATTGATTTAACATGATCTGGCATCTGCGATTTAGTACAACACAAATCATATTGTTAGATATATCAATATAAGACAAACTGAAATGCGGCCGAGATTAATAAGATCCTAATATCGTTATACGACAAGAACAAAAACACAACAAACGGGCCATTGGTAATAACACACGTAGGATCACTACTTTCTCGACGACCAAACAAAATAAGAAAACAAGAAAAAAAATAAAGAAAAGCAGAAGAAGAGGCAATATGTTAAAACTCAGAGCGAGCGATGATCTTGAAACCGGTTGATGGGCAACCGAAGAGAGTGATCCAAACGCTGCCGTGAAGCGTCACCATCACGAACTTGTGGCGGTTCGAGCGGCGGCCCACGGACTAAGGCGGAGCCACGGTTAGGAAAACCGGTCTGATCAATGGGTGCACCGACGCATGTGTAGCTTGATTCCACAGGACCATCGGCCATGTAATTAACGGTTGTTGTGGTAGGGATATTAGGGTTTGGAGAGATGCTTCTACTGCCTCGAAAGGATTGGCTGAAGTAGTAATCATTGATGTGATTGTGAGGCGGGTATTGGTTTGAAGAGTATGGATATGGCGGTTGGAGCGGTTGGGGAACCAAGTTTGTTGAGGAGCTTCCGGTATATAGCATCGGTGATGATGAGTAAACCGACCGGTATATCGTTGGATCTGCGGTATGATAACTACCAATAATTCCAATTATACTCGCAGCATTATGATTCATTGTAATTATTAGTACATTTAGTAACATTTTTATTCATAATTTGAAGCCATAGTATGAAGAGAGTACCCGAAAGGAGTAATGCCTGGTGGGGTTAAGGTATCGTTACGGTAGACCAATTGTCGAGCTTGATTCAATGTCTCGGTCTCCCTCTCTTTAAGTTTATAGAACCAAAAGAAAAAGGACATCAAACCAAGTCTTAAATGCAATTAGGTACTATCTATTGGTATTGAGTTGTATTCAAAGCATGGATGTGACAACAATCATTTACCAAAGACAAAGATTTATGAAAATTGGGTTGTATTTGCACGAACTAAAAAGTGTGAATATGAAATGTGGGATTATATGAAAGTTAAGTAGACATACCTTGTCGGTGGCGATTCATGTGGCCACCAAGAGCTTGGGATTTGCAGAACTTGAGTGAACAAAATCGACATTCGTACACCTTCCCGCTCTCATCTTTCCCTTCTTTACTACCTTTCTTCTTTCTTGGACCTAATTATTAGCAACATAAACAAAAAATCCCACGCATCAATAATTTCACCAACAGACAAGTCATTGTTTGCCTGTTAATGATATATATATATCTATATATCTTCATATACAACGTTGAAGTAATTAGGGTTTTCCATGGTAAAAGCATACCAGAGGAAGACCCTTCCTCCAGGGCTTGCTTATTGCCATCTCTAGAAATATCATCCGGCAGATTGTTGAGGTCTAAGTAATTCTCCTCATTCCTCCTGCCAAAAATAAAATCTCAATAAAGATCGAGTGTGAGTTTAAAGATTAGGAAAATGGAAGATATAATTAAGAAAGTGGTTTTGTGGGGCATATACATAGTGGGAAATGCGAGATTGGCGTGAGATAAGACTTCTCTCGAAGAGCTATAATAATTGAGAATATATATTATTGAGGACTTTCAGTTGGAGGCTGCACCACAAAAGGAAGATAAAAAAAAACGTAGAGAGTAGTAAACGTTAAAGAAGAGAGGTTCGAAAGTTTTCTATCAGTTTATCTGCCACAAACCCTCCCATCTCTCTCTCTTCTCTCTCTGAGTGTGTGAACTAAATAAACAAAGTGGGTCTTGTGACCTTAAAAAGATAGAGGTAGTGTGGGCTTAAGGGGGTAATTAAACCAGAGAGAAAGTGTTTTTGTTTGTGGTTTGTGGTTTGTGTTTGTGTGTGTGTGTGTGCATGTGTGTGATGAAAGAGAGAGATGAGAGGGACATTTCCTGAGTGAAAGGAGATGCTAGGGCTACTAGCCTAGAACCCTATTACTGTACAATTAATTCATGTTAAAAAGACAAACTCTTAATATTTCAATAACTATTTTTTTAAGAAATCAAAATGAGAGTTTTGGACCTTTTCTCTGTATAAATAGACTACATAAATCTTCTTTCAACCTGTTAAGTTAATCATCGCATTCGTAAAATTAGTATATTAACCAAAGATCGTATGGACTTTAAGCTTTTAAATTATATAGGTCGAATATCAGACTAAGTTAACTTGTCATGTTTTCCCTGCCGGATTGGCTAACATACTGGAAGGAACCTAATTAAGTGTTATGGTTTTTTTCTCATGATTTAATAATCCAGAAAATTACACACGTAATGGAAGGAACCCTAATTAAGTGTAAGTTACAATTGTTAGAAGAAACTAAAAAATATGATGAAACGTTGTAGTTAATTACGTTTAATTTAATTCAAAAGTGTCTTAAAAGAAACAAGATAGTACTTGAATTAAATGTGGAAAGCCACATCTAGCGAATCATTGTCTCTTGATAAAGAATCTTTCATGAATAGTTTGCAGCTTCAAGATGGTCCTTGATGGACTTGTGATCCTCACTTAAACACACAGAGGAAAGAACAGGTAACTAAAAGAGAATAGATTTTATACTTTTAAGGACAATCCGAGACATGGCTAGTTACATGGTCCTGCTGCTTTGAACATTACGTTTTGAGAAGTTTTACAATAAATATTTGTATATATAAATGTAAGAAAAATAGTTAGCTAGTAATGGTCCCCCATTTATAGATGTAATGTAATGGCGATAGGCCTCTCCTGGGGCATCATTTTTTTTTTTCAAATTGTTTTCTGTACCCTAGGGTTTTGCAAATGGGTCATGCAAGTGTTGCTATCACATAACTAATTATTAGGGGGTCCTTTGTGATCTAAGTTGGATATGCATGTCCTCTACTACATATCCTTTCCATTTTATTCCTGAATATAACATGCTTAATCTTCTTGTTAATTATATTAATCTATGTAAAACATTAGAATGCTAACAAGGTCCCTCCATACCAAGTACCAATATTTATATTGTGGTTTGTGGACATGTCTTACAGAGTTGTCGTAAGATTAGTGTAACATCTAACTATAACACTGTCCTTGAGAAGAATACCTAAAGGTGCACGGAAGCGTGCGAGTCACGTGCCAAGTGGTTCGAAGGTCAAAACTTCAAAAACTCGATAAAGGTATGCTCTCGTGCCGACCTACACGAAATAAAAAAATGAATATTTGTCCAAAAAAGTCAAGCCTAACACACCGTTATTTTCACGGCGTTATGTTTATCTAATATAGTGAATGGTGACGGGACGTATATTTGATCATTTCGAGTTACCAATCATAGTCGACACTAGCCACCAACATCTTTACTTTGTCGTGAGTTTGGACCGGTTGGCTGGTTTGGCACAATTACTGTTGACCTGATCCCATCTTTGTTTCCACTTAATAATCATGAGATATGCAACCACACAAAAAAGGAATTTGCAGTTAATAATGTGTACATCAAACAAGAACTAAACTAGTTCAAAATAGCATAGTTTGAATCTTTCCACGATAATTTCACATACGAGTGGCAATCATCAAATTACTAAACTAATAGCAAGAAGTGCATAAATTATATACATGAATACTTCATCTTTATAACATAAATGAAAGTGTATAGAGTACAAATTTGAGTCAGGGACTGATTAATTAAAATGTTAATGATGGGGGCACCAAAGATATCGAGGATCTTATTCATATCGAGGATTTGCATACTACTTATGAGTCGGAACAGAACCAAAAAAACAAAAAGTAGAGTGAGTGAGTGATGAGGAGAGAGAAGCTAAGGGGATCAGGTGAGAGAAGGACCACACTACTACTCCAAGACTGTCACGGCTAGTAAGCTAGGTCTTGCAATCTCACCATCTTCATGTAACATCTGCAACTCTCTTTCGGACAATCATACTTTTTACTCCTTTCTCTTACGTGGTCCTCCCCCTCCTTTCCTTTTCATATTTTGTTTTTTTTTACCTTTTTCTTTTCTTCTCCATTTTTGTAATGGTTGAGATGAAGATTACACTAATTTGTTTATTATAACTCCAAACAGAAGGAGCATCATAATAATCAATGAATTTGTGTAGTCCGTCTTATACTTACACCAGAAAAATAGTAAAATGTAATAATCACCATGATCAATGTTAAACAAATAAAAAGAAGGTCAAGCCTTTGTGGTCAGTAGTAAAGAGACGGATTTGAGATGTTGTTGAATCCAAGATTCACAATGATCAATTCAATAAATTAATCGATTTAAAGGGACTTGAATAATTCTGATAAAGTACTTAAAGACAATAACATAATGACTGTAGTCGTTTTATTACTTAAAGTTTGAAAATGAATGTCGATTTATTCTGTTTTGGAATTAGGGTTTGAGTACAAAAATTCCGGATAGTCTTTTTCCGCGCAAGTGAAATATATTTATATCAGGAGATTTAGGGTTGGTTTCTTAAATTCTCTGTGATACGATAATGTTAAATCTGAACAATCTTTGATTTTCCTTCCTTTTCGGAGATTTGTCTTTATCTTCTTCCTTTTCACAAATATGTTAATTTGATATCAAACATATTTCCTTTTCTTGGTGTAGGTCGGCAAGGACAATCGCCGGACTTCGCCAGAATGGACTGCCTTCTTTTTATTTGAGCTTGATCTTCGATGGGTCATTCTAGTTGTTGGGCCGGGCTAAAGAGGGATCACTACAAGAAATCTGTCTCGTAGCCACGGACTAGCCGCGACATGTTCGTGGCTACGTTTTTTAAGCCGCGAATAGCTACGCATTACGCCGTGGCTATGTCCGTAGATATTTAGCAGCTAGTCGTAGCTACGTAGCCACGGAAAACGAACGTAGCCATTCGTAGCTACATAGCGACGAACAGTCGCGAAAGTTTCGTAGCTAAACTCATCCGTGAATAGTCGCGAAATACGTCGTAGCTATATAGCTACGACTTACGATAGCCGCTAGTCGTGGAAACATAGCCATGAATCGCTACAAAAATATCGTGGAAATATATAGCTTCAACTAGCTGCGAATAATGTCGCGGCTTAGTTTGCTGCGGCTCATGTCGCGGCTATCCGCGTCCCGCTCCTTTTTAGCCACGACGTATTTCGCGGCTAGCCGTAGCAGTGTCGATAAATTATTGAGTTCACGAGATGTCATTGTGTATGGTCATTCGGATGTTATATCAATCAATTCCCAGCTTTTTGCAGAGAATATATTCGATATAGCTACGGCCAAATTCGCGGCTAGTCGTAGCTATATCAAAAAACATGTTTCCAACTATTGCAACCACTTTCAGATTGTAAAAAATCTCATTAGCCACGGCCTAAGTCGCGGCTATCCGTAGCTTATGTTTGCATTATATAATGCACGAGCACTTAGCCTCTTTGACACACATTCTAGTTATTCAATAAGTGAAAGAGAGGTTGTGAGGAAAAAAAAAGTAGAGAGAATTCGTTAAAAAAAATTGAGTAATTCCTTCGTTTAGTTTCTTTTATCACTATGAGTGATTTCTATTTGTCGAGAGATTGGATGTATAAACGTATAAAACGTGGTACTCAATCTGTGTCTAAAAAGTTTGAGGAGGGAGTAGACTTTTTTTATTTCATTTGCGTGTAATCAAGCTTATTATCTTGAACACCAATTCTTGTTTTGTCCGTGTAGAAGGTGCAAAAATCAAAAGCAACATGATGCCTATACTGTGGCGGCTCATATAAGGTCAAAAGGCTTTACGGAAAACTATTATATGTGGACGCACCACAGAGAACAAGGTAACTATGGCGGCGAATCCTCTACAAGTCATTTTCACGGTGAAGCTTCCACAAGTCATAACCTGGCCGGAGGTGAAATAGGAACTGCATATCCTATGCAAGTTCCGATAGAAGAGTTTCGTGATCCTAATGAAGATTTCAACATGGTACCTGACGGTGTCGGAAATATTCAAGATCCAATCTACCATGATGCCGTTTACCAAGCTTTAGAAGCCGCAAATCAACCTTTATATGATGGGTGTGCTGATGGACGAACTCAATTGTACTTGACGTCGAAGGTGATGAATTGGAAGACCAATTTCAATATCCCGGAGGAATGCCTGGACGATATCACTCAAAATTTTAATTATGTTCTTCCATCGCCTAATAAAGTCTCGGCATCATATTACGAGACAAAGAAGTTGACGCGGTCTCTGGGGTTGCCATGTCATAAGATTGATGTCTGCGAGGATAATTGCATGTTATTTTGGAAGGGAGAAGATCGTGAATTGTCACATTATCGGTTTTGTGGAAAAGATCGCTATGAATCAAAGGTGGGTCGGTCAGGCAAGAAGATACCGAAGCAAAGGATGTTTTATCTGCCCCTTGGTGATTGGCTGAAGCGACTATATCAATCAAAGACCACCGCATCGCAGATGAGATGGCATGCTGAACATGTGCCTCCCGAAGGAGAAATGCATCATCCCTCGGACGGAAGAGCGTGGAAACATTTTAAAAATGTATATCCTACATTTGCTTCAGAGAGTCGCAATGTTTATCTGGGTTTATCAACTGATGGATTTAACCCAATTGGTATGAACGGGCAATCACACTCTGTTTGGCCTGTCATAGTGACGCCATATAATTTGCCTCCTGGGATGTGCATGAAGAGGGAATATTTATTTCTCTCTATATTAGTGCCGGGGCCAAACCATCCGAAGAAAAGCTTGGATATTTATCTACAACCGTTGATTGAAGAGTTAAAGCATTTATGGAGCGAGGGTGTGGAGACTTATGACATTTCACGGAATGAAATGTTCACGATGCGAGCTGCTTTGATGTGGACAATCAGCGATTTTCCCGCGTACGGTATGCTATCGGGATGGATGACACATGGGAGGTTGGCTTGTCCGTATTGTATGGACGATACAAAATCTTTTTGGCTGCCACACGGAAGGAAGCACAGTTGGTTCGATTGTCACAGAATGTTTTTGCTTGGAGGACATCCGTATAGGCGAAACGTTAGAGCTTTCTTGAAGAACAAAACTGTCCAAGACGATCCTCCGCCATGGCTAAACGGGGAAGAAATTTTACATGAGAGTATAAATAATATCCGTGGGCTGTTTAAAACAGTTGATTGTGGAGGAAATGGACATGACAAGCCTGCTCGAACAATTGAAGCGTACGGTGTCGACCATAATTGGGTGAAAAAGAGTATATTTTGGGAGTTGCCATACTGGGAGAACCTTCTTCTCCGACACAATCTTGATTTTATGCATATCGAGAAAAATTTCTTCGATAATCTCATTAACACGGTGCTAAATGTTCCAGGAAAGACAAAAGATAGCATAAAATCGAGATTGGATCTCCCTTCATTTTGCAGAAGACCCGATTTGGAAGTTACCGCAGATGGAAGAGTGCCTATTCCAATCTTTCGCTTGTCGAAGGAAGGTAAAGATAAATTTTTGACATGGTTAAAGACGGAGATTAAGTTTCCAGATGGGTAGACATTTAGGGTTTAGGGTTTGACATTTAGGGTTTGGGTTTAGGGTTTGACATTTAGGGTTTGGGGTATGAAATATAGTGTTTAGGGTATAGGGTACTCGTCTTAGGGTTAGTATTAAAACGATATAGCTACGACTTGCTACGATATTTGCCGTAGCTATACCAAAAAAAAACCGCGAAATTAATTTTGGTTTTCGCGGTAAACCGACAAACGAAATCGATTTCGCGCTTAACCGCGAAATAATATTCGATTTCGTGTTTAACCCGCGAAATTTTTTAAATTGGTTTGTTGGTCTAGCTATAGATTTGGCCGGTTATCTAGAAATTGAGGCTGGTTTACTCTGAACCAATTAAACCGACTAACCCTAATTCCCCAGACTATATATTCGACACTTGGGAAAAAAATTTCATTTTACTCTCTCGAAAACTTTAGAACTCTCCCGAAACTCTCTCGTCTTCCACCTCTCTTCGATCGTTCCTTCATCTCTCTCTGCGCCCTAACCATGCTCGTAAGTGATTTCCTCTCTCTCTCTCTCTCTCTCTCTCTACTCTCGTTCAAGGTCGATTGTATCCGATTCTGTGTTAGGGTTTTGATTAATCAGATTCGGTGTTAGGGTTTTGTTTAATCGGTTCTTATTTCGTCTCTATTTGACATGCATGTTTAGTTAATGTTTAATCGGTTCTTGGATTCGTTGTTAGGGTTCGATTTTGTTTATTCGGTTCTAGGGTTTTGCTTTTGTGTGTTCGATTTTGTTTAATCGGTTCTTATTTCGTCTCTAATTGATATTGTCTGTTCGATTTGGTTTATTCGGTTCTAGGGTTTTGCTTTCCGTCGATATGTCGGTTTAAGGATGTTGATATCTGGTTTTTGAGTTTGTCTCTTCTTATTTGTTTAATCGGTTCTAGGGTTTTGCTTCTGTGGATTTCATTTTATCTGTCGATTGTATCTGATTCGGTTCTAGGGTTTTGCTTACTGTGGATTTCATTTGTCTGTCTATTTCATGGGTTTATTGAATCTGGATATAATCTCTGGTTTTTTATTGCGATTGTTGACTGTCTGATTAAACCATGAAATGTGTGCTTTTTGTCTGTCTGTTCTTGTATTGGTTTCAATTTGTTCTTGTATGTGGTTTCAAATTGTTCTTGTATGTGGTTTCATTCTGTTCTTGTATGTGGTTTCAATTTTGTTCTTGTATCTGTTTCATTTTGTTATTCTATGACTTCTTGTTCTTCTTTGTTTGCAGACAAATATGGTAAGGACTCCTTCATCAGGAACTTCAGGCAGGAGGCCTTTAGTTCAGTCGCGGATTCCTCCTGGATCAGTGAGACAAACCACTTCAAGTGCTTCTCGACATCCTCTCCCGAGCTTAGCTGCTGTGATGGCTTCACCAGACCGGGTTCACATGCCGCATCTGCATCCAGAGAAGCTCAATGGAGGTTTATGGTGAGTTTAGACGAATATGGTATACTTATTTGCTTGTGTAGTAGTTAGATATGTTCTGAATTTCATTTATCTGAGAGCTTGTATACTTGTTTGCTTGTTCCTTATAGTTAAACCGAGCTAGTAATCTTGTTTAGGCTTGTATACTTGTTTGGTTGTTCGTAATAGTTAATGTTTGGTCTGTAGCTATAGTAACTGTTCTCCCTTTTTTGCAGGTTTGGCATCGATGACTGTGTACGGAAGGACATTGTAGCTGGTTATCAATCTAACTTCTGGGGACCTTGGTGGAACTACACAATGGTCCCACAGAGTAAGAAGGATGAATGGTGGATCAGTTTCGTGGTAAGCATTCTTTTTGTGTTTAGTACTTAACTTATATATGAAATTTTAATTGAGACTAATCTTAGTTTCATTTTTTATTTGTAGCAAAAATATTATTGGGAAAATATGTATCACAACGCTGTAGTTGAGCGTTACAGGACTATTCTCAGAAAATCAATCTCCGACACTGTGAGCAAGAGGAAGAGGTCAGGGAAGAAGCCTGATTTCATAGGCTTGGCTGATTGGGGTGTGATGCTAGAGACATGGGAAGAGGCTGAACACCAGAAGCGTTGCAAGACGAATTCAGAGAATGCAGCTTCTAATCCAGATGGCTTAGGGTCGCACCGTCATACCTCAGGAAGGAAAGGCCACCTTCGAGTTGCTTATGACATGGTAAGGTCTTGTATCTTATATTTTGATAATGAATATGTTAAATATATGATATAGTAATATTTATTGTTCTCTTGTTAGGAGAAAGAGACTGGACAGAAACCGGCTGCTACAGCAGTTGTGCTTAAGACGCACACTCGCAAGGATGGGACCTGCATTGACAAAAGAGCACTGTCTCTTGTCGCTGCTGCTGAGGCTCTGGCCCTTGAGCGATCATCACAGTGCTCCTCTCTCACTGAAGGAACAGTCTCCACACCCTCCAACCACGACCTCACTGCCGCTTATATAGAGGTAGATGGTCTGCTTAGTTCCTTATCATAGCTTGTGTTGATGCCTGCTTAGTTATTTAGTATGCATGGATAGTTGTATATCTGCCTGTGTTGTTGTTGATGTTTGCTTAGTCCTAATATGCATGTTCTATTTTGCAGACCGCAACTAACAACAAGGGCCGGATTTATGGCCTTGGATCAATCCAGTCTCTCTCCATCCATCCATATGAGAGTGCAGCAGCCGAAATTCTTAGGAACTCCACCGACGCTGAGGAAAAGGAGCAGATGAAGAGCTGTGTCAAGGAGTTGAAGACTGGCATGGCGATGTTGCTGAAGCTTAATGGATATGATCCCGTCACGTACCAGCCAGTTGCTCGTGAGAGTGCAGCCTCTGCTCCAAGTCCACATTCTGAAGCAAGTCAGCAGCCTAACATGATCTCGGACACACTCCCACCCGACCAGAACCAAAATGAAGTAGCTCAGTGAGAGATCTTAGCTAGGATGTTGTGTATTAAGTGTATAAATTAGTTTTTGGTGAAGAAAGAACATGTTAAATGTCTTTCTAATGATGCACAAACTATTGTGTATGTATTTTAACTCTTTTGGAATGTAAAATATTAAGTATGCTTTCTTTCAAATGATCAAGATTTTAGTTCTAATTAGCAATGACAAAACAGGTTCTAATCATATTAACAACCAATATTCGTATTGGTTTAGTAGCTAATTTTTTTGGTCATTAAACTATATAGCTACGGCATGCTACGCATGTGTCCGTGGCTATGTATCCATGAAATCATTCCCTGCTATTCGTGGATAGTTAACTACGACATATCGCGTGGCTAGCCGTAGCAATCGCCACGGCACAATCTGTAGATAGTCGTGACTACGTTAGCTACGACGAGCAACGACTGATTCGTGGAAAGTATAGCCACGCAATACATCGTGGCTATCCGTAGATCAATAGATACGACTTTAGTCGTGTCTACTCGTAGCTAATGCCACGACCACATTTCACGTCTAGTCGTGGCTATGGTTGCAACGAAACAGGTCGTCGTTATTCGTAGCTACTAGCCACGAATCTCGGCGTGGCTACGCCGTGGCAATACGGCAGCGGATAGCCGCGAAAAGGTCGTATCCACGAGCCCATAGACGCAGATTTTTTTCGTGGCTATCCGTGGCTACACCCGACTTAGCTACGGAATTTTGCCTGTAGCCACGAAAAATGCCGCGGCTATATGGCCAGTTTCTTGTAGTGGATGCTAAACCCACCTCCAATAATAAGCCCCCCCAGTTCGGCGTACTGAGTGAAGCTTAGGTCGGTGAATTTTTTTCTTGTCTGGCGCAATGGCTAGATCGGCATATCTTCTGCTCGTCGGATTGAACTCATTAATGCATTTGACCGGTTTCCTGCGGGTTTACCGGAGTCGCTCAAAGCGCCTTTTTCTCCGCCAATTAATGCGCTCCGCGTGGCTGGAATGTCGTGTCACATTAACGATGCTTTGGTAACCGTCGCGTCAGTTCGATAACCACCGCTTCCTTCGCTATAAATACGACCCTTCCTTTGTCATTTCTCTTCATTCTCACTTCTTTCTCTTCCTTCTTCTCCGTGAAAAACTCAATTCGGTCTCCCTTTCTATCTTTTTTTCTTTCTTCGAAATGCCGATATTTTTTTTTTTGTTTTTCTCGTATTTGGATTTATGCCGACCTCTAGAGTTATGCTTGAATGAGCTCGTCGATGAGCTTATGCTCTTTTTGTTAAGGAGTAGCTCGTCGATTCATGGATTTATGTCGATGGTTGCCTCCATTTATCGCCCATCCCAACATAAGGGCGGCATTCAGATCCTTCATTTGGATCAATCTGATGCATCATTAATTTTAGTAATGTGTTCTGGTCTGCTCCTTCCGGGATCAGTTCTCTCCTGCGTAAGAACCTTCTTATTTTTTTATTCCAGATACCCATAGCTCGAAATTTTGATTTTGTTGTTGTTTTTGTAAAGAAACTGATGGTATATCAGAGCGGACCTGTCTCGGAAGACGGAGAACATGTTGCTCTTTTGAGCAAGCTATTAAGCGGAGCTCGGTGGGCGGCGAGGTGGCCATTTTGGATGTCGAGGTCGGCGCTTCAGAATTCCTTTTGCCCCAAGAAGATTCAACGTCCAGTCTTGATTTCATCGTGGTTCTCGTCTGTGCAGCTTCCTATTAGGGACAAGCCTTGCAGGGAACAGACGACGAAATCGTCTTTCAATAAAGGCAGCTCAGCGGCGATATGGCCAATCGAGATCGGTTCATATGAGTTCTTTTTGTGCCAATAAGAACCTTTGATGGGGACCACAAGCCCAACCACGAAGGCCTAAGCTCAGATCCAAACCAGTACGTGTTCTTGGCCCAACAAGGACTCACGAAGAGGTGTTCCCAGCCCAAGAACAGACCAGGCCGAGCCATGACTCACCGGACAAGTCGACGGCCCCGAAACTTACCATATTTGGAACTCTCCTTATTTGAAAGTGTCCAAACGTTTACTTGGCATCCAGGAGACTTTGTGATACTACTAGAGTGCACCAGCACGCCTTGGATTAGGAGGATCCATCCGTGTCACCAACTGAACCAACCAGACATGGTTATGAAGATTGTTTCGAACGATGGGTTTGATATGTTACAAAACCAGCTATGGACACCCGGAGGACTTTTGGATACTACCAATTCAAGAGAGAATTGTACTGAGCGTACGACAAGATTAGATCTTGTTTATTGGCGACAACGATTCTTTTCTGAGTTTGGGACAGTAACTCCTGAAATCACCTCACCGCGGGTAAATCGAGCAAATGACTTGCAGGCGTTGTTTAAACAAGTGTTTCTTTCAGCTCACGTCACTTCAGAAAGCGATCTACATATGGATCGAAAGCTCTTTGAGTCTAGTTTCCAAAACATCCAAGATATCTCCATTTGGCTCAGCCAATCACTTGTAAACGGCCCAATAGTAGAGACGTATCCAATGGACTCTATCCTAGCCGAAAATGTCAAGTGGGATCTCTTGAATCCCAATCATAAAAGGCCACTTGAGCAAGGCTTCTATGAGCTTAAGAGACACTGGATAAGTGTTATAGAAGCCACTCTACATGACCTAAGGTGCACCACACCTCACTTGATCAAGTGGATCAAGTTTGAGCTCCACTTGCCTTATTTGGAGTCTCATGGCTTTAATCACCAACAGCTCATCCTCCTTCATGTCTGCTGTGCTTTGTGCGTGATTAACTCTCTCCAGGGTGTTCCTAAGGCACGAAATTACCTTCCCAAGTTGACCAGATACAAGCCCCTCATCTACTTTCCTTACTTTGGTAGATTTGCTCATTTAGAGCCTAACGGCTAGTTTTTGATTAGATTTGTTTCTTGTTTTATTTTGATTTTTAGAATGTTAAATCTTATCTAGTCTGAGCAGTATATAAGCTCTTCATAGCCTCATTGTAAAAAAAGACACCTTTCAATCAAATTATTAAGAAGTATTCTTGTTTATCTTTCAAAGCGTTTCTTTGCAAAGATTGTTCCTTTTCTTTAGAATTAAGTGTGTGATTCACTTAGCTCTATAGAAGCTGCGGAATTAACTTTTTGTGTGATTCAAACAGTCTATTTCGTTCATTGACTGAGAGAGTTAGTCACCAACGATTGAGAGAGTCAATCAAACCATCACCTTCCACCTCGACATCACGCCCACTTCCGCAACAACTTGTTGTCTTTGACAACCGTGGTGATTCATAAGATCGGTGTGACTCCGAGCTTACATCATTTTGGTATCAGAGCCCAAGTTCCTATCAAGGTGCTTTTGTTCTTT
Source organism: Orychophragmus violaceus (assembly GCA_030180135.1). Classification (NCBI taxonomy): domain Eukaryota; kingdom Viridiplantae; phylum Streptophyta; class Magnoliopsida; order Brassicales; family Brassicaceae; genus Orychophragmus; species Orychophragmus violaceus. The sequence continues at coordinate 27,946,349 of CM058231.1, read as the reverse complement.
GTCTTTTTTTTTTTGTTATTTCAATTCAGTTTTTGTTTCATCTTAAATCGAAAACCCATAAAAATTATCTATTGTGATGCTTATGTTGTTTCAATTTTATAAAATTCATAAAAACTCCAAAAAAAAATTTCGTTTTCTGTTTTAGTTTCTTAACTCATTGAAAAAGCCATAAAAATTAGTCCTAATATTTTTAAAATCGATTTGTTAGTTTTTAGAATCAATAAAGTTCAATCAGAAATTCTGTGAAAAAAAAATAAAAATCTGCTTTACCCGTCTGCTTGTTTTAATTTTCATAAAATCATAAAAACTCAAAAAAAATATTTCGTCTTTTATTTTTGGTTGTTAACTAATTAAAGAAAAATATAAAATCGTTTCTAGAATTTTTGGAGTCGATTTGGTAATTCTTTTGATCAAGCAAAATCGAACCAGAAAATTTCTGTTTTGTGATCTCGTCTTTACTCTCTTTCCTTTTCTTGCTTAAGTCGAGATTCTGAATCAATTGTCTTGTTGTTTTTGTGAGAAAAAAAAAATCACTGAGCAGCTGCCATGGATTATGAAGAAGAAGCTATGGAGAACACAGGAGGATTGAGTGACTATTCCTCCTCTGAGGTCGATTGGGGCGAAGAGAGCCAAACCACAAGCGATGGAGAATCAGCCTACAAAGGAAGCATATGGTATGAGGAAGGTTGCTCGGATTCTGAGGGAGACGAGCTTGAACCAGAGCCACCAGACTGTAGGCAAGACAGCCACGCTGATCACTCTACTTGGTCAAGTGAAGAAGAGTACGAACAAGAAGATGACATAGGAGAAGATTGTTCATTGCAAGATGCGACTGAATCCAAAACCAGTCTAGAAGAAGGAGACCACGAAAGTGAACCAGGACATGGATAGTTCACTCATGAAGGAGAGCATGATCAGCTCGAAGAGCCACACCAAAAACCTTGGTGTGAAGAGACCGGCTCTCAAATCAGTTTAGGCGAAACTGATTCGTATCAAGGCGAGCCATATTATGCAACAACGGATGATGAGGCAGATTGTGAGCCACGACACATCTATTTTTCAGGTCATAAGCAAGGACCAGAAGCTTACCTACAATGGGAGAACGAAATGGAGCATTGGTTTAGGTCCCACAACATCCCAAAGGAGGATAGACTCACCTGCGCCATTAAGTCTCTTGGTGAAGAAGCTTCAACATGGTGGGAACGAGAAGAATTAATTATGGGCTACTACCATAATCTGATCATCACATGGGGTGATCTCAAGCAGCGTATGTACAGAGAGTTTGTGCAAAAGTCCCACAACCGCAGCTACATACCAAAGAGGTCTTTGTTCCAAGCAACTACAAGAAGAGGGATGTCAACACCAAAACCGCAGCCTGATTCTAAGTCAAAGAAAGCTTGCTGTCCTGAGCCAAAGAAAGTGTCTCACAATGCTTTAGAGAAGGAGACAAAGTTTAAAAAGCCATTGGGAGCAAAAGAAGTCAAGCCAGCCCCCAAACAAACTGATGCAGCTCCAACGCAAAGCACAAAACCGAAGCATGAGCCGCAATTCAAAACAGAGCAATGTAAGTCTTCTAAATCTTTAAAAATAAATGACACCTGTTATAGATGTCATAAGAGAGGCCATTTTGCTGCTGTGTGCCCTGAGAGACAAGATATTAAGATTGCCAAACCTGAGCCAAAACTGAATTTATTAGATAATTGTCCTAAATTTACGAATTCAGATTTGATGCACTTGTCTTTGCCAAAGGTTTTTGATGCAGGTTTAAATCATGAAGAGCAGAAATATGAAGAGATCAAGACGTGCCAGCCTGGCCCTGAAAAAGATGAAGTTGCCATCAGCTTCATCACACTCCAAGAAGAGCCACCGGAGTACGCGATGAAGTGGCATTCAAGGAAATGGAACTTATCAAGAGTTCTGCTAAGGTAAGTCCATTTCTTCAATTTTCTTCTAATGATTATAACTCTATGACACTGAATCTTCCAAGGCCAAAAGAAAATTTAGTTTCGTTAGTTACAAAAGAAAATCGGTTGGATGATCTTGAACCGCAAGTGATTGAGGAACAAGAAATTATTTCACATGAAAACAAAAAAGTCTCATCTGAAATTAGTCAACCTGTTTATAATACTTCTATAACTGTTTTAACACACTTGTCTAGTGCCAAGGAGGTTGAGAAGATTTCAGGTGCTAAGGAGATCATTACGGATCAAAAGGCAACCACAACAATGGAGGAGCCATTGTCGGACCAGAACACGACCCAAGGAAAATCAATGCCGATGTTGAACCATACTGTCCCAGGAGATGATTGTGTCAATAACACAATTCAGATCAAATAAGAACCGCCGTAAGTTCAGCCCTTTTATCAAATCTGAGAGTATACGCAAGAACCAATAAAGAAGCAACTCAGAGTCCGCTCAACACCAAAGGCCAGCAAGTTCATGGTGCATGAAGAAGGCTACATTTATTCAATGCTGATCCAAGAAGCACCACCACTGACATCCCAAACCCAAAACTCAAGCCAAACCCGAGGTAAGAATTTAGACAAGTTTTCGGGATACAAGCCTAACTTACTTTGTTTTGATGTAGGTTTGAAGATTTCGAGGACGAAATCACTTGAAGAGGGAGGGTATGATGGGGACCACAAGCCCAACCACGAAGGTGATGAGGACGCCTAAGCTCATATCCAAACCAATACGTGATCTTGGCCCAACAAGGACTCACGAAGAGGTGTTCCCAGCCCAAGAACAGACCAGGCCGAGCCATGACTCACCGGACAGGTCGACGGCCCCGGAACTTACCATATTTGGAACTCTCCTTATTTGAAAGTGTCCAAACGTTTACTTGGCATCCATGAGACTTTGTGATACTACTAGAGTGCACCAGCACGCCTTGGATCAGGAGGATCCATCCGTGTCATCAACTGAACCAACCAGACATGGTTATGAAGATTGTTTCGAACGATGGGTTTGATATGTTACAGAACCATCTATGGACACCCGGAGGACTTTTGGATACTACCAATTCAAGAGAGAATTGTACTGAGCGTACGACAAGCTTAGATCTTGTTTATTGGCGACAACGATTCTTTTCTGAGTTTGGGACAGTAACTCCTAAAATCACCTCACCGCGGGTAAATCGAGCAAATGACTTGCAGGCGTTGTTTAAATAAGTGTTTCTTTCAGATCACGTCACTTCATAAAGGGATCTACATATGGATCGAAAGCTCTTTGAGTCTAGTTTCCAGAACATCCAAGATCTCTCCATTTGGCTCAGCCAATCACTCGGAAACGGCCCAATTGGAGAGACGTATCCAATGGACTCTATCCTAGCCGAAAATATCAAGTGGGATCTCTTGAAGCCCAATCATAAAAGGCCACTTGAGCAAGGCTTCTATGAGCTTAAGAGACACTGGATAAGTGTTATAGAAGCCACTATACATGACCTAAGGTGCACCACACCTCACTTGATCAAGTGGATCAAGTTTGAGCTACACTTGCCTTATTTGGAGTCTCATGGCTTTAATCACCAACAGCTCATCCTCCTTCATGTCTGTTGTGCTTTGTGTGTGATTAACTCTCTGCAGGGTGTGCCTAAGGCACGAAATTACCTTCCCAAGTTGACCAAATACAAGCCCCTCATCTACTTTCCTTACTTTGGTAGATTTGCTCATTTAGAGCCTAACGGCTAGTTTTTGATTTGTTTCTTGTTTTATTATGATTTTTAGAATGTTAGATCTTATCTAGTCTGAGCAGTATATAAGCTCTTCATAGCCTCATTGTAAGACACCTTTCAATCAAATTATTAAGAAATATTCTTGTTTATCTTTCAAAGCGTTTCTTTGCAAAGATTGTTCTTATCTTTAGATTACTAAGTGTGTGATTCACTTTGAATCTATAGAAACCCACTGTTTTAAGAGTTTTGAGTGATTCAATACTCTTAGGCGTGCCATTGATTGAGTGAGTCAATCTCCTTCACCATCCATCTCTATCATCGCTTCCACCTTCCGCGAGATTAAGCTTGGAATCTCTTGGTCATTGAGTGATCATAAGTTGGAGTGATTCAAATCTTGCATCAGTTTCCTTGACATACTTGATGATCTTCTTAACCGCCTCCAGATGGGATTGTTTTGGCTTTGCTTGGTACCTTGCACAAATTCCTACGTTTAGCACAGATATGGCCTGCTGTCAGTCAGATACAGTAAGCTGCCAATCATACCACAATACAGTTTGACATCCACATCAGTTCCATCATCATCTCTTGATAGTTTGGTTGTAGTAATCATCGTAGTCTTAGCCTCTTTGCATTGTTATAGGGCTTGAAACAATTCATCAAGCTTTTAGCATATGTACTCTGAGAGAAGAACACTCCATCATTAGTATGAATGATCTGCAACCCTAGAAAGTACTTCAATTCTCCTACAATACACATTTCATACTCTTGAGTCATGTTCTGTATGAAGTCATCAACCGGAGATTGATAAGTTATGTAATACCTTATTTCATGATAGCATCAATGGGCAACTTAAAAGTCCAAATAAACTCACTGGAGGGAATTTCTGCAGTTTTTGGAAACCGAAGGGTATTTTGGTAATTTCACCAAATGAAGACGGAAAGCTATAACGGGCCAAGTATTCTACTTTTGACTTAAAATATTACTTATAAGACATAAAACGCTGAAATTGGATTTTTAAAAAGTCTTACGGACTGTCGAGAATGGAAACCGACAAAACCGAGAAAAAGATGAAAAATATCTTTTGACGTTTTGGGAGATACGGATGGGCTTAACGTACCAATTAAATTACAGAGAGTCGTTTTTAAAGATCCGGGAAAATAAAAATGGAGTTTGAAGATGTTTCATAAGTCTCGAGAAGTACCCGAAAAATAGCTCGGGATCGCCACTTGCCACGTGGCGATCGCCGTTTGGCCATCTTGGTGCATGACCTTCTTTGGTACAAGTTCACTTCACCTTGCATGAAATATCTGGAGTTGACACCTAATTACCTATGTGTCACTTGTATGATCAATTTGTTGCCACATTTCACCTTCGATACATGCATTTGCATGCACAAAAGGGCTATAAAGCCATGTTTCTTCTCCCTTTCTTCACTCATCCAGAAAAAAACACACCAAAGACTTCCCTCATCTCTCCTCACCACTCACACTTGAACCTCTCTTTCCCTAAGGAGTTTCTTGTTTTCCAAGAAAACTCTAAGCCACACATAAAATCCATAATCACCCTGTTAAACACCATAATCATCACATTATGTCATCCTTAACTTCTAACCTAATCACGCCAGAATAGTCCTCGTCGTTGCCGGATTTGTCTCTGTCTCCGACGTTCTCCTCAGCCTCCCCCTCGTCCCTCCACACTCTCTCTCTCTCTCGCCGGTTCCTCTCCACCACATTGCCTCGCCGGACTTCTCCTCCTCCACATGAGAATTCGTCGGAGCAGCACCACCGCCGGAGTCTTTGTCGGTTAAGCTCTCTCTCGGTGGTCCACATCACTCGCCGGTTAGACTCTCGCCGGAAACTTCCACCGGCAACCGCCGATCAACCGGCCGACAGTCTTCACCGGTCACTTTTTGATCAAAATGGTCAACGCCGGTCAACCCTCCTTCACCGGTCAACCACCGCCGGTCAACGCTGCTGGTCACCTCCTCCTCGCCGGTCAACGTGCACGGTCAACACTCTCGGGTCAAGCTCGGGTCAAGGAGTCAACGTTCGGGAAAGCTATGGGTTTGTGTCGGGTCTCGGGGTTCCATCATCTATCCATCCATAACCGTACCACTGTGAATTTGGCTATGTTTGTTGCTTGTTGCATTTAAGAATAAATCGAGTCAGCATATAGATCCATAATTAATACACCATAGAGTCATAAGAATTCGTACCCGTAATTGAAATATGATAGAAGCGGATTAGGATAACTGAGTAATTTAGGAATTAAAATTAAATGGATAGGATATATAATTATTCATTACACATCTAAATATTATAACTGATTGATCGTAAATATTAGTTGTTGCTTGATGATTTTTGCATACATGTAGAACGACATACTTAGGGCTATATGCATATAAAATATATATGATTATGCGAACTTAAATAAAGGAATCTATATAAAGATATTACGAGATGATTAAAATACGGACAAAATAAATAACAAACCTAGAATATTATAACAAGGGCCGGGATTAGTTAGATGGGGTTAATCGAATAAAAATATTAATAAAATAGAAATGATTAGAAGTCAGGAGATTAGTAAGTTTACTAATCTCAATCTGGCGGATTGAATAAATAAAACTAAGGAAATATAAGAGTTAAATAGAAATGAAAAGATTTAATAATGGGGTTTGAGCCGTCTATGAGATTAGTTAGTTTACTAATACCAATGTAGCGGAGTAATTAAAGTAAGATAATGAATTGAGTGGTTATTTGAACTTAAATAGTTATATTATTATCGATATGTGGTTATTGTTGCTTGTTTGACTGTATGTCTACTCCGGTGTTGGGCCAGATAGACTGTTGATTGTGTGGTTATTTGTCTACTCCGGTGTTGGGCCGGGTAGACGGCTTGATTGTGTGATTGTTTACCTACTCCGGTGTTGGGGCGGGTAGACTTTGTTGATTGATACTTACCTCGGTACGGGACCATGTAATTTTGGTATAGATACCTATTCCGGTATGGGACCGGGTAGGTTTAGTTGTGTTTATGAATAATGGTAGGACTTGCAGAATAGATTGGGTACTGGGATTACGATAGTGTTTCTATTTGACCTTATCGGTCTTGTGTGATGTAATAGAGTCTCAGTGAGTATGCTTGTTTATTTTTCTGTTGTTTTTAGGAGTCTATAGGATGCGTTAGATTCCGCAAGTCTAAAGATGGCGTTCCGGTACTTCCTTCCCGATTGGATCCTCGTGTAGTTCCTAATCGGTTCACATACCTTTGGGTAATGGTTTTGGTTATGGTGTTAACCTACTGAGTGACGTCGGTAGGTGTGTAGTCTGGAGAAATGGGGACTGCGTGGAAACTTAGGCTATCTAAGGTAGCCCGAGTCACCGAGTATCGATGGACTGAGAACAATGTCCTAGGACGTAGGACTTTGTGTTTATGTCTCGGAGTCATGGGTGGTTTTAGTTACCATGGGGTAGCTAAGTGTTCCCGTGGAAGTTATCGAGTTCGTATTTGGGGCCTAATGGTGTGGAGTTATGTTAGAGCTGCAATAGATAGATCGAGTCTAATCGAGGGCATGTGCCACAATGATCTTGATTCCGTAGTAATTTTTATTGATAGAGAATTCTTGTGTGTTGTGGAGCTCATCACGTCGTGATAGCACGTGATCAGCTATTTGTATTATTCTGTGTTTCTGATTGTTATTTTGGGTTTTGGGGCGGGTATTATTATAGCTTGTTCAGCAGCATGTTTAGTGGGAACCAACTCGCTGGGTGATCTTAGATTGCTCATTAGACTCGCTTTGTATTTTTAAGGTTTTTGGATTAGCTCGGCGGACGCGGGAGGACTTTAGAGTAGATTCGGGTTCGCATTTATCTAACGGTTTATTTTCGTATCATTTGGTTTTACTTTGGTTTTGGATTTTCAGGGTATGCCTGTTAAAATGCTTTTAGACAACTTGTGGAATTAGTAAAACAAACTTATCGATTTAAAATACTTAAAAACGGAATTATTCCCTGGTATACGGTTTAATCCGAACCGAACACAACTCGTGAAAGCGCGGGTTGAAAAGCCTTGTATCGTGGAAACGAGGTAAACGGGGTTAGGGATGGTTTGATTCGAGTCATTGACTCAAATCGGACCGTCTCTGGCTTCGTATTGTGACGAACCCTTTTCGTTTGGCATGCACGGGTTCAGCCAATCATGTTTTTGTTTGATTGTTGGCCCATCAGCTCGTCGGTTAGCGGATAACCGGAAGGGGGCGTTACAAAAAGGTGGTATTAGAGCATGGTTCGTCATGGATTAATTTTTAAAGTTTTTCAATGTTTTATCGAGTCAAAATTTGTCGCCAATGCAACTGTTAGGAATCCGAGCTGCGTCCGTCAAACCAGGGGAAAAGGGGTAAGTTAGAGATTTTGTTAGGAGTATACTAACTATTGTGTTTTGTGCAGTCTTATAGCAGAGTTGTCGTAGTATGATTGGTGTGTGTGTGTGGTTGCGACGTCAGTATGAGCGACATCAGCATGGACGACCGTGAGTCCGTTGGATCTACCCCGGCCAGCCCAAGCCATACTTCCAGCATGCGGAGTGCTCTCACATTTCATAGCTTATCCCAGAGCACGTCATTACCGGCGCAGAGCCAGTTGCCGCTCTACCTATTCCAGGGCCGCCTTATGACATTGTTACGTCCGGTTTACCACATCTCGGGTGCATGGATTTACCTCAGGCTCCCAGTAGTGCCGCCTCTGAGTTACCGACATTAGGGACGCCGCCTCTTCCAGTACTGGTACCACCACCAGCAGCTCCTGCATCGACGATATTCATTCCCGACGACATGGTAGTTGCCCAGATATTCAGGTTAATCGAGACTCGGGAGTTCGAGGCCACTCAGGATCAGTGACCTCCACCAGTTGTCCGGGCATATCGGCCGCCGCCACCGGCGCAGATCCCGCCTTGCCTCATTTTCGGCCGAGTAGGACACAATGATCCTTCCTGCCCTTATGGACCCTTCTATCGAGATGGCATTGCTCCTCCACCACCACCACTACACCCATTCCATCCTCCTGGCGCACCTGTCGGATACGATCCACATGAGCCGTATTGTACTCAGTGCGGAGCGTACCGCTCATGTTGGAGAAGTTAGATTAGGCCCATGTAAGTAAGGGCACTAACCTTTTGATGTGTATTTCGCCGTGACTAGTATTTGAAGTCACTGACGGATCGGATTGTGTAACGGCTATGTAGCGGGTATCTTTTTGGGGATGTACAACCACTCTATGCCGGACAGACCTATGTATTAAAACTTCTAATGTGATATATGGATGTTTTATATATATGGTGGATGTTGGGTGATTTCGGTTATTGTTTTGAGTAACAAAGTAAGTTTATTGCATGTATGAGATGGATAGTGAATGAAATACAATTACAACGTGAAAACAAATGATGATCCGAACAGTTGGTTTTTACCAGGACCCTAAGAGACAACTGTATTTGCATTGCCGTATGTTGAACCGATTTGGTTTTTTGTTTGATTGTGTGTGATTGGATTGATTGTTTCGTTAGGGTGTTAGAATGTTCGATGTGATTAATGCATTGATTGATCGCTAGATCATCGATCTGGTTAATCGCTAGGTTGTTAGATGGTTGATTGAGATTCATTGCATTACTTGTTTCGTTAAATTGCTAGATCATTGGATCAAATATAAATGGAACCAATAGGTTGTTAGATATTTTGATTAAGCATTATCGCCTTGTTGTTTCATTAGATTGCTATGTGGTAACTCTTGAGTTTTTGATAGCGAATCGGGTAGGGTGATAGTCGTTTTTGGTAAGCGATAGATTGCTAGTTTTGTGTATGCGGAATCATAAGTTATCGGTTACTCTTATTGTTAGATGAAAGGTTAGAGAACCTTTTGGTTAGAAATAAGCTCTGAATTAATAATCGATTAAGATAGAATGCTTATTTACGGTAAAGCGGACTTATAAGTTATTGTTAGTTAGCCACACGTGAATGTTGGATACATGACTAATTACCAATATCTATATAAGGAAGGGATATCGATGAGTAAGTTAAATGGTCTAACCATTCCAGTGTTGTTGAGTATGTTGATACATGACATGATGGACAGTGAGACGCGAACACGAGACCGAACCTGAAGCCGAAAGTCAAGATGATGTGTCAGATAAGTATGGCAGTTTGACCCGAGTCTGCAAACCAAGTCAGTGTAAGTTCAGAAAGGAGTATTGTGTATCAGTGACAGTTAGATCTGAGTTAGTCAAGCAGAGTAAGCTAGAAAAGAGATTTGGGTGTATCAATGTATGTAAGGGTTCGACTCAGAGATATCTGTTTGGGAAGCACGGTTTTGAGGCTCAATAAGGTTTTGGAGTTAGCAATCATGGAGACGACAAGACACTATGGGTTGGTAATTCAGTTCGACATAAGTGTTGGGTAGCAACATCAGCAGAGTATCAGATGGAAGCAATGGAAATTGAGACCAAGACAAATAATGGGACATTCAAAGACCATTATTGACGAGTAATTGGCCATCCAGGAGTCAGTGCGTGGCGGAAATTTGAGTTATGGTTGTAATGGACCATCACATGGCACAATATATTTGGGAATCAGAATCGAACATTTCATGCGAAGTAAGATTTGAGATAAGAAATAAGTAGGGCGAGTGGAGCAGTGAAGTCATAGAATCAGAGTTAAGCAATTCAGATGGAACATCGAGATTTTGAAACAGACGATGGATCAGAGGCATCAGTTCAAGCGATTGGGAATTTGAGTCTTCAGAAGCAAAGGATTCAGAGTTGGGTGATTCAAGATATTTGTATGGGGGACACTTGTGAAACGGTTTTAGCATAAAATCAGATTGGGCATCAGAAATGTGGACTCAGATTGTAAACAATGGAGTACAAATTTGGATTAGATTCAGAAGCAACGAAACTTACAGAGTTTTGCTTCTGAATCCAAGGTTTAATAGTAAACAGAGAATTCGGGGGGCCGAATTACTATAAGTAGGGAAGAATGTAATACCCTCTCTCAAGAATGGTCAACGGGCAGTTCAGAAGTCAATGGGAATTCGTCAAATGGCATTTCTGGAAATTTGAGGAGATAAAGGCATTTTGGTAATTTTACCAAAAGAAAACGAAAATCTTAAACGGCCCAGGTGACACTCTTTTTATTTAAAGAAGTTACTTAGAAGATGGAGAATGCTGAAAACAGAAGTTAAAAAGGTTATACGGGCTGTCGGGAATGAAAAACCGATAAAACCGAGAAAACTTCTAAAAGACGTTTTGGAAACTACGGGAAGTCAAATCGGACGAAACAAGTTGCGGTAACTTCTAATTTATGTCTAGGAAAATAAAAATGAGTTTCGGGGAACTTTCGGAAGTTTCGGGAAGCAACATAAATTGGCTCGGGATCGCCACATACCACGTGGCGATAGCCGATTGGATAGTGGGAGACGCATGGAACTTGACTACTAGATTCAGTGTATGAGACATAAGGAATGTGAGTCTGACACCTAGTGTACAAGTGTCACTCATCGTGTTGCATTTGGTAACACCTAGCTTCAATAGATTCAATGAATCTTAAAGATTCATGCACCACCTCACTTTAAAACCATGTGCTCAGCCATCACTCATCTCACTCACTCATCTCTCTCTCTCTCTCTCTCTCTCTCTCTCTCTCTCTCTCTCTCTCTCTCTCTCTCTCTTTGTTTACACAATTGATTGCTCCCTAAGTTTCTTTAATTGCCTTTGATCCTTTTGAGTTATTCATCAACCAGTTGGACCCTTAAAACCACCACTATCTCCTCATCAATCGCCGCCGGAAAACACCCATCTCCGCTGGAGGAAATCGCCGAAAAGTTGCCGGAATTGTCGCCGCCGGTGAAGCTCCGCTGCGCCTTCCCTCCTCTTTAGCCGGTTCTTCTTCCTTTCCTCACCAATCGCCAGATCTCTCTCCTTCACGCCAGTCTCCCCTCATCGGAGATCTCGCCAAAAGCCGCTCGCCCTCGCCGGAATCTTCTTGCCGCCGGTTAAGCCCTCGCCGATATCCCCTCCTTCTTGTCGGGCTTCTTCTCTTTTTTCTGGAATACACTCGTTGGCGACAACTACAGCCAGTCAACCGCCGCCGATCTTCTCTCTTCACCGGTCAACCTCCGGTTAAGTTTAGTGGACCGATCAATGCCGGTCAACGCCGGTCCTCGATGTGGTCAGCGCGGGTCAAGCCTCTCCCTCGCCACAGTTAGCGCCCCCTCTCGCCGGTCTTCAATCGGGGTCAGATTGTGCGGGTCAACGCTAAGTCAAAGCCTCGAGTCAACACTCGGTTAAGTTTGGTTAAGTGTGGGTCAACCTCCAGTCGCAAATAGGTTTGTTCGAGAAAGGGTTCGAGAAAACATCGGTTCGGTCTCGGGATTCGTGGATCTGTCAGTTCGTCCATCAGTCACTTATCGCACTGTGAGTTGGCTAAACGATGTGTGATGCATTTAGAATAGGATCATATATACCTAAAGTTATAAACCTTAATATTCGGATTGCATACTCTTATAATTGAATATGATAGAACGGTTAGGTTGAATTGATAACACAATTTAATTAATTAAACGGATAAGGATTATTACTTGGCATGATAGATAGAATATACTGGTGATTGTTTGATCGTATCGTTAATTGTGTGGTTGATTGTTGCATTCATATAGAACTGCATGCTAGGATTTATATGCATATATATAGTTATATGATTATTGATGTGTGGTTATTTTTGCTTGTTTGACTGTTTGTATACTCCGGTGTTGGGCCAGATAGACTGTTGATTGTGTGGGTATTTGTCTACTCCGGTGTTGGGCTGGGTAGACGACTTGATTGTGTGATTGTTTACCTACTCCGGTGTTGGGCCGGGTAGACTTTGTTGATTGATACTTACCTCTGTACGGGACCAGGTAATTTTGGTATAGATACCTATTCTGGTACGGGACCGGGTAGGTTGAGTTGTGTTTATGAATGGTGGTAGAACTTGCAGAATAGATTGGGTACTGGGATTAAGATAGTGTTTCTATTTGACCTTATCGGTCTTGTGTGATGTGATAGAGTCCCAGTGAGTATGCTTGTTTATATTTATGTTGTTTTCAAGACTCTATAGGATGCGTTAGATTCTGCAAGTCTAAAGATGGTGTTCCAGTACTTCCTTCCCGATTGGATCCTCGAATAGTTCCTAATCGGTTCACGTACCTTTGGGTAGTGGTTCTAGTTATGGTGTTAACCTACTGAGTGACGTCGGTGGGTGTGTAGTCTGGAGAAACGGGGTCATGTCCTAGGGCCGGACTGCATGGAAACTTAGGCTATCTAGGGGTAGCCCGAGTCACCGAGTATCGATGGACTGAGAACGGTGTCCTAGGATGATGACTTTGTGTTTACGTCTAGGAGTCATGGGTGGTTTTAGTTACCGTGGGGTATCTAAGTGTTCCCGTGGAAGTAATCGAGTTCGCATTTGGGGCCCAATCGTGTGGACCTATGTTAGAGTTGCAATAGATAGATCGAGTCTAATCGAGGGAATGTGCCACAATGATCTTGATTCCCATAGTACTTTTTATTGATAGAGAATGATTGTGTGTTGTGGAGCTCATCACGTCGTGGTAGCACGTGATCATCTATTTGTATTATTCTGTGTTTCTGATTGTTATTTTGGGTTTTGGGGCGGAGATTATTATAGCTTGTTTAACAGCATGTTTAGTGGGAGTCAACTCGATGGGTGATCTTAGATTACTCATTAGCCTCGCTTTTGTGTTTTTCTGGTTTGTGGATTAGCTCGGCGGACGCGGGAGGAAATCTCAGGTAAATCTCAGGTACTTCCACTTCTTATCTCTCCTCTTTTTATCTTTTCATCCTTCCTTTTATATTTTTCTCTTTGCCGCCCTTCCTGCCGATATGTGTATTTGTGCCGAATCAAGTGAAAATTCCTCTAGCTCTGTAAGTGTTGGCGCATTCGAGGGAGATAACATTCCTTCCTATCATTCTTCTCACAACTTGAACTATATTGGTTCTGTGCAAGAATTATCTCGGCGTCAAGCTGAGTCTCTTCGCAATGACGCTTCCGACCATTCCGACAAAAATGTTCCTCTCGCCTTAAGGGTGGCATCTCTTGGCCGATGTAACTATAAGAACACGCGGAAGGGGAAAGAGAAGGAAACATCTCCTCAATACGTCACTGATAACAACTTCGGCGTCTTGCTGGCCTTCTCTAATGAAGAGTCCTTGGCTTCGCTGAAAACTCTTCCTGGGTGTGAGGGCGTATAACTCCTCCTACCTTCTTCTTTGCAAAGACCTTGGGATGCCCCTCCAAACTTTGCATGTCTGTACGAGTCGTTCTTTTATTCTGCCAATCTTCGATTTCCGCTACCGAAGGTGTTAGTCAATTTTTGCGCGAGGTTCCAAATTTCTTTTACTCAGCTTAACTTTGCTAGCATAATAAATATAACAGGCCTTCTGGAGCTCGGCACATCCCTTGGCATTCCACTAACGGTTGATCTCTTTGAATGCTTCGGTCAGCTAAACATTTTTAAGAAGAAGCTGGTGTGGATTTAGGTTAATCTACGGCCAAAGTACAAGTTGGGAGCTAGTGTTAAACCCAGCAAACCCCACGATTGGCATAGGAAGTATTTATTTGTCAGAATTGACAAATTCGCATTTCCTGATCCAATAGCCTCGGTTGCTAGCACGTGGAATCTTTTCGTTGGTAGTTAATAAGTCGATAGCCATTAGTACTTCTTCTTGTCCCTGACTCTGACCGTTGTTCTTCTTATGTTTCATCTCGTCTTAACCCGATGCGACTTAACCAGAAATACTTGAACAACGTCAGCGACAAGTTTTCTAAGCTCGGTCACCATATTTGGCCTGAATCGAAGACGCCAAAGCAAGAAAAACCAGTGATTTCAACTCTGCCTCGGTTGATTACTAAAGAATTTGTTCTTTCGTTCTTATCATTACGAGTTTATTTTCATAGCATCTCAACCGAAGAGTCAGATGGGGAAAGCAAGGAAAGTCATTCCCAGTATGGTGGTCGATCCGATGAAGAGCTCGAAGCCTTTAGATGGTAGCGAGGTATATGGCTCTAGTTGATCTGCAGCTACCAAACAAAACAGCTCCCCTAGGTCGCAACCTAACAGGGGAGAAGACCGAGCCTCCAAATGATGCCGATAATAAAAGGGGTGAAGATGCCAAGAGGCGCTCATCCGAGCTTAGGTCAAAGAGGGCGGCTGATGGCGCCGAAGCTTCGAAGAAGAGGAGTGGAACTGCGTTTGTCGAGGACGATCTGGAGGATCCTTCTTCTTAACTTATTCGGAAGATTACAAGGCCTTCAAGTCCGGTTGAGAAAACTCCTTCAACCAATAAGGGTGTTCCACCCCCTATCGCTGCTCAAAAGGTTCTGATTTCTGGACCTTTCGGGACATCTTCTTTGCCTGCTGGGCGAACAAGCGATCTTCGGATGATGTAAGTCATTCCGAGAGCTTAGGGGTGAATAATCGTCCGAAATTCGGCAATTCCGTGCGGGATTGGAAAAACAGATCCTTCGCGCTCTAAGGCGAAAAGCTTAAGACTCCTGACGAATTTTACTGTGGGGAGCTGATCCAGAATAGTTTGTTCAATGTCACCCCGCCGTGTCCAGTGAACCAGCTTTACAATCCGGACGTATGCCGCTCAATTTATCAGTACCTCGTCAATGTCGGTATTTATATTATTTTTTTATCTTGGTATCCTTTCATCTGTTCTGACAGCTGCTTTTATGCAGGCAACCTCTTTGAAGAATTCATATGTTTTTGATATGAATCAGAAATTATTGAACCAATGTACCAAAGTTAAGGAAGAGCTTGTTAAGAAGACAAGGGAATTGGAAACGTCCTGCCTTTATCTTAAGATCTCACGGGTAAACGAGGCGAACCTGAAGAGTCAGATCTCTTCTCTCATATGAAGGTTGACCTGTGCGAGACTGGAAACAAGGATCTCGAAGAACGAAACGATAAGTTGGCTGCCTAGCTTGCACAAAAGAAGAAGAAGCACTTCGAGGACTTAAAGGACGAGCGGAATATTTCTTCGTCGACGCTCTGCAAGACTCTTAAAGCTCGTCGTATCTTGGTGGATAAGTACGAATATCGCTTGCGAGAGCTGAAGGAGGCGTTTGCTGCAAAGGATGCTGAAAGCGATGCTTATATGCACCTGAGCCAGTATTCGGGGACCTTGGATTACCTTAAGGTGCTCCAGGATGAAAAAGGGGTGCTTATTCCTGATACTTCCTTTGCCGAGCTCGAGGAGGAGAAGAAGGAGTGGGATGAGGAGATCAACCAGATCAATCCTCCAGAAATCATCGATGACTTCTTTGTGATCTCGTCGGTCCCGAGCAGAGTGCGCGATCTCAATCATCCTTCTCCTCTTCCCTTTCAAACTCAGTCCTTTGTTCCGCAAACTGATGGTGCCATCGCGTTTGACGAGTTCTGCAGCAATGTTGATACGATGTCAAAGGATGTAGTTGAGACGTTGAAGAGTCTCGAAGATGCTCAGCATGCGGCGACGAAAACCACTTCGTCTTTGCCTGCGGTACTGCTTTCCTCGACCTCGGCAGCTCTTTCAACCAAACAGGCTCAAGATCTTCTTCCAACGGCTTAGGCCTTGTTGTTTTTTATGCTTTTCTTTGGGGTAGTAAGATCTCCCTTTTTTGTAGAACTCATTTGGGGTGACGAAGTCCCCCTTTTGAATCATATATCTTTTCCATGGATTTATTTTTGCGGAATCTCCCTTGCAATGCTTCTTTTAAGAATTTAACTGCATTTTAATCGTATGAACGCAGAAAGTACTCTTTCTTAGACTGGAATTCATTCTTAAAATCGACAAGCTTTCGAGCTGGTTGTAGTAGTTCGGCGAATCAACGCTTTTTACTGAGGATTAACTTCGCCTGCGAACGAAAATTCCGTGACTATTTCGAGTGAAGACTTCGGAAGTTCTTATGAATGGAGGCGAACTCGTCCTATTATTTGTTGCGAGAAAGTCTTAAGCTTGTTTTACGAGTGAATACTCGGTTTTTTCCTGAGTAAGAACACGTCTTTGGTCTGTGAGTGAAGGCTCATTTTATTGAGTAAGTCGGTTGTCGGTTTTTTTTCTATTTTAAAATCCTTCGAAGGATTCAACGAAGAAAACTTTAACCTTTTTTATGAAGTTTAATTGAGAGCTCGGCCTTGCGAGTATTTGCTCGGCAATGGTGTGACCCCTAATATTACCTTGAAAAAAGGTTTAGCTTTTTTTACGCGAGTGAAGACTCGGTTTTGATTCATCAAGCGAGGCTTAGAATCATTTTTGTATCCATAACTCGGGATCGGCTATGCGAGACATGTCGGCTTATGTAGTCCGTCTGAGTTAGCGAGCAAGGGAGATTCCCGGCTTTTTCCTTGTGCTGATATGATTTAGATTGGAATCCTCGTCTGGTAAAAGTGAATATTCTTTCACGTAGATGTGCGGATTTGATTGAGTTGAGCATTTGGCCAGGATGCCGACGTTGTTTAAGACAAGAGTTTAAGAACAAAAGTTTGTTTTATTGATTTACAGCTGCACTCTGGGAAGAGTTGCCTACGTACCTCGGGAACGAGGATCAAGCCGTTCGTAGTTCATATTACATAGGGTAATAGTCCCTTTTGGCGTAAGACGTAGAGAGACAGCTCGGCCATAACGCTTCAGCGCTATCAAGCCTAAGTCTTGTCATGCCAAGGTTCATTCACTTTGATTGTTCTTCCACTTCCTTCAAGAGTCTTCCGTATAGTGGGCGGACCTGGCATGATATTTTTATTTCCCTTCGGCTCGGAGGGGTGGCGGAGCTTCCGTTCACTGACAAAACATGGCCTCGAAATGGTTACATCGAGGCGACCACTTTTGTGGCGTGTAGCCAAGGTGCTCCCAAAATGGCGTTGTAGATAGTCGGTCTGTCGAGTATGACGAATTTTGACTGTGCCAATCGTCATCGTTTGATCTCCATCGAATCCAGTAAGCGGTTGTACATTTGGATTGACCTCCAAGTCTTGAATTCCGCTTTTTCTAGTGCTACTTTGAAGATTACGTCGACCGAGTTTCCTATATCGACCAATACGCGGGAGATCTCGCAGTCTCTGATCTAGATATCGATCACCAGAGGATAGTTATGCGGTACATCTACTCAGAGTGCATCGGCATTGGTGAATGAAAGAGGTGTACCTTCTTTGACGGGTGGAGGTTTGTGCTTGGATGTCGTGGACTTTCGGTTGTATTCATTGATTGATCGCACCGAGTCCGAGTATAGTTGTAGACCACCCATTATCATTTTGACTCTTGGGCGAGGTTGCGGCGCCGCTCTGCCCTCATCGACTTTGTCGCGAGGGCGCCTATTAGGCTCCATTTCTGGGGGGATGCTCATCTGGCATTTTTTCCTGGTTTAGAGGTTCCCTTTGGTCTCCTTGTCCATTAGCGTCTCTCCCATTATTGTTGTTCCAGGGTCTCCGACCTCCTCGCTCAGGTTTGACGATCTTCCCTTTGCAGTATTGATCCAACAAATAATCAGCCAAGTTTCGACACGACACAGTCTCATGGGAGTACTTCTTGTGACATTAGCAGTATGGCCGATCGTCATTCCCCTCTTTGGGTCGTGTCTGGTTGCGAACAGACTTGTTCCACCCTTGCGATGTGATGCCGACATAAAAGGCCGTAAGAGGATTTACCGTGACTATCATCTTGGTGATAAGGTTTCGACTTTTATTTCGTTGTCGAGGCTTTCTTAGTCGAGTTGGAGTGATTATTGGAGAGTATGGTGTGTTCCTCTTCCAACTCTATGAATGCCACCGCTCTATGTAATACCACAAGCCTTTTCGAAGTGCTCCTCGAGCCGCACTATCATCTATTGTTATTCTGGATACCACTTCTTTAAATCGATCAATAAAATCTCGTAGGGGCTCGTCTTGCTTTTGCTTGAGGTCCCATAGGTCGGCATCCGACGATCCGGGGGTTATGTATAGAGAGTAATGCTTCAGGAACGTTTCCGAGAGCTGGTGAAAGCTATTGATCGATCCCATTTTGAGTCGCGAAAACCAGGTAAGGGTTGTTCCTATAAGGTTCTCCAAGTGTTGGCAGTATCCGGCGCCCCTTTCTTCATTTGTGAATCTGTTCCGACCCATTGCTATCATAAATTCCCACATGAATTGACTCGGGGTTAGTTTTTCCTTCGTAGGTCAGAAATTTGACCTTTTCGACACGCGAAATTCTCGCATTCATGATTCGCTTTGTGAAAGGTGTCCGCTGAGCCTGTTCTAACACACAATCGAGCTCTGGTGCCGAGCTGGCAACTCGATGGACTTTAGAGTTGAGATTCTGGATTTGACTCAGTAAGACCGTGATTTGGGCATTTGGTCACGAGGCTAGGTTGACCGAAGCGTGTGATTGTCGAGCATGCGGTCACCGGAGGTACTTCGGAGAATAAATGCCTATTAATATGAGGTATTTGCTTCGGGTCTGTTCCGCCGTAGGTGCATTTTGATGTCAAAACAAGTTGTCCTGGAGGAAGGCTTGCTGAGTGGCGAGCATGGTGATTGGATCATTCGCCGCCATGTCCATCCTATCCATTCGGTTCATCAGCATCTAGAACATCTTCGTCGCGCTCTGGATTCCGGTTCTGGCGGTTGGCGCTACGGTGTTTGTTGCACTCGCTACTCTCTCTACTGCTGCTGCTTCCCCTATGCGCCTAGAGGTGGCCGTAGTTGCTCTAGTTGTTGCTTGCGTTGTTCCTGATGCGGGTTCGACCGGGGCGTTCGGTTTCCCGCGAGCTCCGCGTTGACCGGCTATCCTGAATTCATTGTGCTGTCGTGAACTTCATCACCTTGCTAGGACGGGTTGGATCCGCTCTCCTCCCATTGTGTTTCTGGTGTTGGTGATGTCGCCGGCGTTGCTTGCTCCTCATGCTTCCAGCAATGAGAGTGGTGTTTCAGTCATTGCTGATCTTCCCTTTGACTGTTGATATATCATAGTTTTTCTAGGTTTTCAACCATGATATAAGTGTATATATTGAGTCTTTAACCTTGTATTTAGAGTCTTTTGAGTCATTTGCAGGTTTAGGTATGTTGGAGCTTATTGGAGATTCTGGGAGATTTTTGAGTGATTTTGCAGCATACATGAATTTCACAGAGTTCACTGGGTGCGTCTGCACTTAGTGTCGGTCGACACCACTAAAGGATGAAATTTCTGCGCGTCAAAAATACAGATTTTGGAGATTTGCAAGATTCACCCAGAAGTTTCCCATATTTACAAGAAGGCCCAAAACGTGTTTTAGCTATTAATTAGGTTTTACAGCCACTGGTAAAACTAAGTTTGATTCTAAGCTTTATTCTAGGAGAGATTAGGAGATTTTGGGGCTGGTCTTGTACTCGAGAGAGAGAGAGAGAGAGAGAGAGAGAGAGAGAGGAGAGAGAGAGAGAGAGAGAGAGAGAGAGAGAGAGAGAGAGAGGAGAGAGAGAGAGAGAGAGAGAGAGAGAGAGAGAGAGAGAGAGAGAGAGAGAGAGAGAGAGAGAGAGAGAGAGAGAGAGAGAGAGAGAGAGAGAGAGAGAGAGAGAGAGAGAGAGAGAGAGAGAGAGAGAGAGAGAGAGAGAGAGAGGATTTCGAACCCCTGTTCTTACTCTTTTGATTTATATGATTTCTACTTTGATTATGTATACTGTTATGATTGTCATGTCTGAGTAGTTTTCTTGTTAGATTTAGGGATTCTCATTAGGGATTTCATGGAGTTATAGATTGATTGATTGATTGGATTCAAGCATCTAGTTCTTCATCTAGGTTGTTCTTAATGCATACTCTGAATTAGCTACTTGGATTATTGACATCAGATTTATTAGCGCAACGAGAGTTGGTTAATTGATTAGAAAAGAACCTAGCTGAGCAAATTACCTATTCACAAAGAGATTTGGCTTAGGGAATTTGTGAACGAAAGAACCTGAATTAAATGCATGTTTAGAACTCTAGAATTCGCAAAGAGATTTGGTTTTCTAGGTTGTTAGACATAGTTAGCATTCACAGCGAGAGTTGGTTTGTTATATGATTGTGATTCTAGTTCTAGAACATCGATATCTGAATCCTGTTGATTGGTTGATATGTGTTCCTGATTTCCTGATAACTTCCCTAAGTCTAGCGCCTTCGTTAATTGATCACACACCGTTTGTTTACTTTCTTTCTTTACTGCTTTGACTCATCTTGCTTAGCTTAATTCGACTGCATACAATCTATCGCATGAACTAGAGTCTCTGGGGGTTCGATACCCTTTGTACTACGATTGCATATATGTGCACTTGCATTTAGAATAGGGATTAAGATTTTACCTATCAAATTTTTGGTACGAATGTATTAAAAGGTCCCCACAGACGGTGTCAATTGTTGAATCGTAGAATCACAATGATCAATTCAATACACTGATCTACATTCAGGGATTTGAATAACTAGAATCTAAGGACTTAAAGGCAATAACAGAAGGAGCGAAGAATCTAGTCTTTATTGATGTTATGCTCGAAATCGATTTGATCTCTTTGCCTAGGGTTTTGTTATAATGAATGAACCTCTTCTTTTCCCGCGCAGGGGAAAGATATTTATATCAGGAGAATTAAGGTTTATTCCCTAGATCCTCTCTGATATGCTAAAGTAAAATCCAAACAAACATATATTTTCTTTCCTTATAGGAGATTTGTGTTTATCCTTTTGCATTTCGCAAATATGTTAAGTTGCCATTAACATATTTCCTTTATTTGATGCAGGTTGGCCGAGAGGTCGTCGCCGAGCTACGCCGAGTTGGGCTGACCTTTCCTCTAATGGGCTTGATCTTTGGTGGGCTGTTTAGCTGTTGGGCCGGGCTAAAGAGGGGTGCTAAACCCACCTCTAACAACAACGTTTGCGGAGTTGGTTTCGTTTGGTTGTAAAAGAAGGGGGTTCCAAGGTATGCCTCGAGACCCTTTTTGTGATATGAGTGGAAAACAAATGCCGACTTCATACCACATTTATCACCTAGTCTGGGATCGGTTATGCGAGGCAGGTCGGCTTATTAAGCTCGACTAAACTTAAGAAAGCAGGGGCGATCCCAGCTTAATCCTTCAGAAATTCAGCTAGAGTTGACACTTTTCGCATACATGATGAAGGTGTGGATTATATCACCACTGCACACGACGAGCGCGTTTGGATCGGTCATCTGGCTAGGATGCCGATATAAAACATTATCTCGTAAAGATGTGATTTTATTGAAGGTATAGCTGAATCCGTGAGGACTGCATACGTACCCCGTAAACGGGGATCAAGTCATTCATAGTTCAAATTACATAAGTGGTAGCTCAAGGAGCATACTTTTTAAGTAGAAAAAGCGTTTAAGGTGCATCGAGTTCCATGAGAAGTCGACGGGTTTTCCATCTAACTCGGAGAGCTCATAGACCCCATGCTTGACGACCTTTGAGATTTGATAGGGTCCTTCCCAATGTATGCTGAGTTTGCCGGCGTTCTTTTCTTTTGTACCTTGGTGCGGGTTGTTCTGAATTCGCATTCTGTTAGGTGTCGACCCTTAGTCTTTTTGTTATAGTATCGAGTTGCGAGGTGCGGGTTGTTCTGAATTCGTAGGAGAGCTTTATCTCCTTTTTATTCGAGCGAGTCAAGACTATCCAAAAGCATTATGTCACTGAGCTCGGGATTATGGATGAGCATGGATCGCCGAATGGCTGGTTTGCCCATTTCAGCTGGTGACATTATTTTTATTCTATGAGTTAGGGAAAATGGGGTCTGGTTCGAAGGACGCCTTGGGGTGGTTCGATGTGACCACATGACTCTCATCGGTCCAGTTTCCTTTATGCTTATAGAGCCTCTTATTAAGTCCGACAATGATTTTTTTGTTTGTTGCTTCAGCTTGACCGTTTCATTGCGGATAGTAGGACGTTGATCTACTCAGTCTGACGTTCCATTTTTTACAAAACTGACTCAATAAGATCGATGTGAACTGTTTTCCGTTATCAGTGACGATTTCTTATGGCAGCCCGTGTCTGCAAATGATGTATTTCCACAGAAATTTGGTGACATGTCGGGTTGTTACCCACTTGGTGAAATAATCCGTGAAGATCAGGATGTGTTCGTTTTGTCGAGACTTATGCATTGGTCTGACGATGTCCATGACCCATCGCATGAATGGATATAGTTCTGTTGCGGACTGCAATTGTTCTGTAGGCGCATGTACGGCCGGAGCGTGTTTCTGGCATGGTTCACATTTCACAGCGCATTTCTCTTAATTTTTATCATTGTTGGCCAAAAGAACCTGAGTTTCTTGTTTTTAGGGCCAAGGACCATCCTCCAGCATGATTTCCCCCTGCGCCTTCGTGGGTTTTCTTAATTACTTCGCCGATCTCTTTCTCTTTGACGCATCGTAGTAGCGTTCCGGCAGCGTTGTAACGGAAGAGCCCATCATCCATCATGATGTAGCGAGATGCTTTCGCTTTGATTCTCCGAGTTGCCCATCTATCGGTGGGTACATCTCTGTCTGATATGTATGCTTTTATCTCTGTTGTCCAGTCACACCTTTGTTCTTCATCGGCATGAACCTGGTCCTTCGTAATATCTTCGTTGTGTATGTCTCCATCGATAAAGTTGCATATTTTTGGAAGACATATGCTTGGTTTTTTTAATGGGTTCCACTGGAATCGTTTGTTTCAGATGTGCGTCCGAGCTTGAGGCTAATGCAGCGAGAGCATCCTCCGAGGTATTTTCTTTTCTTGGGATCCTTTTTAGGTTGAATGAACCGAGGTGACTTGTCAGCTGCTTGGATATACCGAGATAAACGTCCATTCGGTCATTTTTAGCCTCGTACTCTTTGTTGAATTATTTTGCAACAAATTGCAAGTCACAGTAGGCCCGGATACGCTTTTCTCCGATAGCCTTGGCCAACCTTAATCCGTAAACTAGGGCTTCGTACTCGACTTCGTTGTTGGAGGCGGAAAGCCTAACGTGAACGATTTCTCAAGTACCTCTCCCGCTGGCGATTCGAGCCAAATTTCAATTCCCGAGCCGGCTTTTGATGAAGATTTATCTACATGTAGGATCCAATTCTTTGCATCTGGTGGATCTTCTTTCATTAACTCAGGCGGGAGTTCGACAATAAAATATGCTAAAACCTGGGCTTTCACACTAGTTCGGCCCTTGAATTCAATGTCGTATTCGCTTAGCTCGACTGCCCATTTGGCTAGTCTATCGGATTGTGTCGGGCTGTGTAAGATTGATCGTAGGGGCATGGTTGTTAGGACGGTGATCGGGTGTGACTGAAAGTAAGGCCTAAGCTTTCTTGCCGATGTCACGACCGCTAAAGCCAATTTTTCGATAGTTGGGTATCGAGTCTTCGCTCCATCCAAGGTTTTACTGATGTAAAAGATTGGCCTTTGATCTTAGCGATCCTCCTTAACTAAGACCCCGCTTACAGCTTCACCTGACACTACTATGTAAAGGTAGAGCATCTCCCCTTCTTCCGGTTTTTCCAGTATTGGCAGAGTTGTAAGATATTCTTTTAGCTGTTGGAAAGCCTCCTCTCATTTTTCGTCCCATTCGAACTTCTGGTTTCCCCTTAGGAGCTGATAGAACGGCAAACATTTATCAGTTGACCTGAATATGAAACGATTAAGGGCGGTGATCCTACCAATTAATCTATGTACTTCGTGAGTTTTCGTTGGTGAAGGCCAGTTCATTATCGCCATGATCTGCTTTGTATTAGCCTCTATCCCTCGTTCGGTCACGATGTATCCTAGGAATTCTCCCGAGGTGACACCGAAGGTGCATTTTGCTAGGTTTAGCTTCATGCCATAATCGTTTAGAATGTCAAAGCACGTTTTTAAATGCCTGACGTGATCCGCTGCAACTAGAAATTTCACGAGCATGTCGTCGATGTAGACTTCCATGGTACGGACGAGGTGCTTGGCGAACAACTTGTTAACGAGGAGATGATATGTTGCCACTACAAGATTTTAGAGTATTGATAGCACTTGACGATAGCGTTTTGGTTAGTTATGTTATCGTTAACTAAACTGGATATATAAGATAGCGTTTCTTAATTTTGAAACGCTATCTATATGAACGCGGGTAAAATAATTTGTTGACCGCCAATAATTTATTTTGCCGCCTATGTTTTAATAGCATATACTAAAACTAAATGCTATCTTAAAGAAAGACCCGCGTTAAAACAAAAATCAGAAATCGCAAGAGGGAAAATTTTCCTAAGGCAAAAAAACTAAGAGGGAGATCCATGCAAATTCGATTCTCAATCTTCCATCTCTAATTCTCACTCCAACACTCGAATCTCACTCTTCCCTGTCGAAATCTCTCTTTCTCTATTCAGATCGAAACCCTAATCGGTGTGGAGGAAGTCTCGTCAATAACTCAAATCGAACCCTAGCCACCAACTTCACCGACTTTATATCTTCAATCCATACCGTCGAATTGAACCCTAGCCAACAACCTCATCACCTTTATCTCCTCCACCTTTTTCTGATAATTACGTTTTTGGCTCAGCAAGTCACCAACTTTGATTTCGATTCCGAAATCGGCACTAAGGTTTGTCTAATCTCTTTTTCTTAATCCTATTTTGTTCTCCTTTAAAATTAAGCTGTGGGATTTTAGAAGAAAAAATTTGAAATTTGAGCTGCAATCGCTGCTTGAGTTTGTCGAGGAACTTGGGTGTATGCATAATCATCCAGTTTGTAGAACCAGAACAAACAACTTTATCAATTAAGCTTGTTTTGTTTATAAGATAGATAGTTCTTCTTCAAATTTTAACCACCCATGAGATAATTTAGTTTCACCTTTGACAGTTTACTCTCATTTTTCCATTTTTTCTTTTCCAATTTATTCGTTCGATTTCTGGGCTCGGAGATTCTAGAGCGGCGCTAACATTACCTGTTTGATTTTGTCAAGGTTTACTATCCTTGTTCAATTATCACTTTCGTTCGTCCTTGGAACTAGCGGAGATGAGAAATCGAATGGATGGGATATGTTTCGTTTGATGAATTGGCGTATGACAATCACTTTACTGCTTCTCTGTTTGAAATTTTTTACAGTTGAATGTGCGCAAGTGCCATGAATGTATGCAAGGCCTACCTGAAACCTATGAACCCCCTTCTGATGAAAACTGGAACACTGGCATTTTTGGTTGTGCTGAAGATCCAGAGAGTTGTAAGGATTCCTCCTTGTTTTGTAACTCTCCACGGATATGATCCGTAATAGTGTGTTCATGTGCATGAATTCTGTATTACGTTTTGGCAAATTGTCTTAATCTTTCGTATTCCATTGTAGAGTTTTGTATGGCTTGTAACTTCGTTTCTTAATGCAATATAATCACCTAAGAAGACACTTTTGAATGCTCTTTGTATGACTATGCAGGCAGGACTGGTCTCTTCTGTCCGTGTGTACTGTTTGGGCGTAACGTTGAAGCAGTGAGGGAAGAGATTCTTTGGACCCAACCATGTTTATGCCATGCAGTATGTGTTGAAGGAGGAATGGCACTTGCAGCAGTAACAACACTCTTCAGTGGCTACATTGATCTACATCAGAATCATTCGCAGGTTTTTCAGATATGATCATTGTGATTTTATCTTGCAAAATGCGCCTTGTGATCATTGTATGGTTCATTGTTGCTTGCATTGGTGTTCTTTGTGTCAAGAACACAGGGAGATGAAAAATCATCTTTCTGATGCAGATGCTTCATCATCAACTACTATGGATCCTCCTCCAGTGCAGGCGATGAACAACGAGGAGAAGAAAGACGCTGCATCTTCATCATCATCATCATCTGCTGCTTCATGTGTGTGTGTGTGTGTGTGTGTGTGCGCGCGCGCTTGTTTCTGGCTGTTGTGTGATCTATCTACGAGAGTTTGTTTTAAGTGTCAAGCCTGGTCAAGTTGTTTCTTCCATTGAATTATTTCCATGTTGTTCGTGTCCAAACATGATGAATATATATATCTGATTAAATTTACCAAATTTATGTAATTCTTTTGTACATTCATGTACTTGTGGGTGTGTCGTTAAGCATTGTGTATTTACGAATGTGAAAAGGACTTAGGGCGATGAGAAAAAAAATTAAGTTAGAGTTTTTGACAGTGTAAAATCTGATTGGTTGCTGTTTTTGTTGTTTGTTATCATCTCTTGCAAACAGTGCTCCTCCTTTGGAAGACCGAGAGAAGCTCTATCTTATTGCTGTTGGTTATTACAGATGTGGGGATTGCTCAAAGAGCAGGCAGCTTGTTGACCGCTGTATCGAGGTTTCATCCACTTCTTACTAACTATTTTCTGTATACACCCCATCATCCGTTGTATTATTACTGTTTGATTACATATATGTACATCTTCTCTTCGTTCTTTTGATGGATGGTTTGGTTTGGTAGATGCAACCCGATTGGAGACAAGCTTTGGTCCTAAAGAAGTGCATCGAAGACAAAATCACAAAGGGTAAGCCACTCGTCAACTGAAACACAAGAAATGAAAGTTCTTGGGACTGCAATTTTTCTAATTGAGTTATAAGAGTTGCTAAATAGTATTTTTGAATTTGCAGATGGTGTTATAGGGATAGGCATCACTGCTTCAGCCGTAGGAGCCGGTGGTGTCATAGCGGCGCTGGCTCGCAAGAAATGACCACGATCCTAACTTGTAAAGCTTGTGCCTACAATAGCAAGATGTTTTGAAGTTTGTGGTGAAATTTTTTATATGAACTAAGTTTTGTAAATTGTATTTATATTATGTAATTTTTTTACATTTTTATAAATAAAATGAATCTTTTTTATTTAATGTTATTCATAAATAAAAAATTCCTGAAACAAATTATAAAAATAAATTATATAAAACAAAAATAAATATATAAAACAATTAAATATTGATTTTATATAGCTAATTAATAACAATAAATAAATGCTATTGTAAGTAAATCTATAGCAAAATAGAAAACGCTATCTTAAAAATACATACTATAGCATTTATAAAAAACGCTATCTAAAGTGCCAGACTTTTTATCGCGGCCGATGACATAGCGTTTCGATAAGCGCTATCTATCTCATACATAGCGTTTTTCTGGTGCTATTATAACTCGATTTTCTTGTAGTGTGCTCCTGTGTTTTTCAGCCCGAACGGCATCACCTTGTAGCAGAAGGTTCTTCGGTCTGTTATGAATGATGTCTTCTCTCTCGTCTAGATGCATCAGGATCTGGTTGTGCCCTAAGAAGGCGTCCATGAAGGACAAAAGTTCGTTACCAGCGGTTGCTTCGACTAACCGGTTGATGTGTGGTAATGGGAAACAGTATTTGGGACACGCTTTGTTCAGATCAGTGAAATCAACACAGACTCTCCATTTACCATTCTTCTTTTTGACTACCACTGGGTTCGCGAGCCTTGCCGGGTATTTTACTTCCGTGATAGATCCAGCTCCTAGCTGTTTTTCTACTTCATCGTTTACCGTCTACGCTCTTTCTGCTCATAACTTTCTTCTCTTTTGTTTGATAGGCTTGAATGTCCTATCAACGTTGAGCTAATGACATGCGATGTTCGGGTCGATCCAGATCATGTCTTTAACCGACCATGCGAATGTTGACACATTTTTTGAGAAAGTTGATGAGTTTGGCTCTGATGACAGGGTCGAGGTCAACTTCGATTCCCACACTTCGCTCTGGGTGATGTTCATCGATTTTGATGTGTTCGATCAACTCCATCCGAGGGTTGTCTCGGTTGTATTCCCTTGGGGGCGGCCCCTTCTTTTGCGCCTCCGTTGTTGCATTTACTGGTTGATTCTCTCTTGATGCCCTTTCGTAGTTCGTGGATCGGTCTGTTGACTGCGCCTTTGCGGCTGTCATCACATTTTCTCCACTCATGGCTACGGCTGGAGCGTCATGACTGCCTGTCAGTTTTTTGTTGGCTTGTGATCCTGAGTTTGTAGAATTATCGGAGGCTCCATCACCTTGTGGTGGCGAGTTGGATTGGATCCACTCTCCTCCACCTCTTGCGCTGCTGGTGTTGTTGATGTCGCCGGCTTTGCTTGTTCCTCCTGTCTCATGCGATGAGAGTGGTGTTTCCGTCATTGCCGATATGCCCTTTGGTTGTATGAATACATCCAAAGTCCCCACAGACGGTGCCAATTGTTGAATCCAAGATTCAAAATGATCAATTTAATAAATTGATCGATTTAGAATTGATCGATTTAGAGGGACTTGAATAATTCCGATAAAGGACTTAAAATCAATAACAGAATGACCGAAAAACGTAGTCGTTTTATTACTTAGAGTTTGAAAATAATTGTCGATTTTCTGTGCTCTGGAATTAGGGTTTGAGTACAAAAATTTTGGATAGTCTTTTCCCGCAGGGGGGAGGATATTTATATCAGGAGATTTAGAGTTGATTTCCTAAATCTCTGATACGATAATGTTAAACCTGATCAATCTTAGATTTTCTTCCTTTTCGGAGATTCGTCTTTATCGTTATCATTTTCGCAAATATGTTAATTTGATATCAAGCATATTTCCTTTTCTTGGTGCAGGTCGGCAATGACAATTGTCGGGCTTCGCCGGAATGAGCTGTCTTCTTCTTATTTGGGCTTGATCTTCGATGTGCCGTTTTAGCTGTTGGGCCGGACTAAAGAGGGGTGCTAAACCCACCTCCAACAGATGCCAACACGTATCAAATTCGATTCAGCTGTTGCGCAAAACTACAACACAAAGGACACCCACATGGATATAGGATTTTGCTTTCGGCTCATTTGAATACCCAAAGAGAAAGTCTATATTATGTAAGGAATTAATCATAGGGCTTACCAATTAGCTTTATCCCAATATATATCGTAATACACGAGTAACTCAAAAAGAAACGAAAATGTTAAAAACCTCTAACTATGAACAAAATATGGAAATAACACTTCCAAATTTTTAATAGACACTCATCAAATTTATGAATATGGAAAATTTCATTATTTCAGTTGAATTATTTTCAATGTACTTATTTTTCTTAGTTACACATCAAAGGATAAAGATGTACAGTTTTTTTAACAACTAAACACCAAATTATTAAGTTTTTTTAACAGATTTTCTATTGGGATAACTAGTCAGGGACCGACGAATTTACACAGAAAAACATATAACTTGTGATCTTGGGCGCTTAGCTAAACAATCCGTGCGGATATCATTTACACGATTAATATGCTTAGTGCTAAAATTAAGGAACAACAATCCAAGAGATCTAAAATCTTCTATTTTGGAAG
This sequence comes from Orychophragmus violaceus, assembly GCA_030180135.1. Classification (NCBI taxonomy): domain Eukaryota; kingdom Viridiplantae; phylum Streptophyta; class Magnoliopsida; order Brassicales; family Brassicaceae; genus Orychophragmus; species Orychophragmus violaceus. The sequence continues at coordinate 27,916,387 of CM058231.1, read as the reverse complement.
CAAAAGATGGCCATTTCACTGGTTTCTCAATCATAGCAATAAAATTTATGCAATCGCCATCGCAAATATAACCTCTGATAATGGGAGAGTAAGGACTAGTGACAACTATTTAGATGCTTTATCCTAATTTCTAAAAATTTAACTATAATATATATATATTTTTATTTTACAAATATGTAGATTTTTATACTAACTAACATAATTCATTCGCACCATGTGCTGACAAATTTTTTTAATATTAATATTAAAAATGTTCATCTAAATTATATATTAAAAACAATTTATTTTATATATTTTCAAATTTAATATTAATAATAATTATAAAATTTATAATATAAATTTTTTTTATCAATAACAAACATATCTTAAAATATCTTAAAATCAAATAGCATATACATTATACAAATTATCTGATATTTTATTTTTATTATTATCTAGATTATGTATATATATATTAAATATAATAAAATAATTATTTAAATCAATATAATAAATAGATATATATATATTAAATTATTAACAATTTATCTTATATATTTTAAATTTAATATTAATAATAATTATATAATTCATAATATAAAATCATTTTATCTATAACAAACATGTCTAGTAATATCTTAAAATCAAATAGCAAATATATTATAGAAATCGTGTGATATTTTTAAATTTTTATTACCGAAATTATGTATATCTAATAAATATAATAAAAATAATTATTTAAATCAATATAATAAATTTTTAAAAAAAATTAAGGTTAACATAGCAAAAAAATCTAATTTCATTAAGGGTAACATATTAATCAACTATTTTGAGAGTAAATAAAAGCTCAAAAGCACTTCCCAGTTAATATAAAGATATCTATATATCACTATTGTAACTCAAAAATTGATATTCGAGATATTTTTTATAAACTCTCTAGAAACCGTTTGATTTGGGTTTATTCAAAGAAAAATAATTTTATCATGAATCTAAAATTAATTTTGATTTAAAATCAAATGTAATTTCAATACTCCTCCCTCCCTCTTTCTCCCTTCCTCCCCTCTCTTAAATTTGATTTTGTCAACTTTAATGATCCTGATCAAAATAACTAGAATCAGTCATTTGGTAAAGATGTATGCATTCATATCCTAGATTTGATCCTCTCCATTCGTAGCATTGTTACCACATTACTTAACATTTTCATATTTCTCACACATGTAAAATAATATTCGAGCAACCAACTGTGCCTTAAACCTACCAATGATTCCATGAACTTTATGTTTACTTTGAATCTTCTTCTTACAAAGCGAGTCGAACCTCATTGAGTTTCAAAACATAATCACAAACTGCATTTTTTGTGAGCCTATTGATTTTCGCTAACACCTTTTGCTTCATCATTGTCTAATAGCATGAGATAATAATTGATCCTTCCATTGAACTTATCTACCTCTAATCTTCCTATGTTGGTTCCCTTCTGATTAAACCCACTGAACTTCTCTGCTTCAAATCTTCCTCTTCTTGCTTCCATCCCGATTAAACCCACACTCCATCGTTCTTGGATCCAGGTGTTTGCTTCCATCCATCAAACTTCAGTGTACCTTCAGATTGATTGTGATGACTTGAGCATGAACTCGAAGACCACTTGTTGAGAAACTACTGATATTTGCTGGACCAATTTGCTCACACGCTTAACAATCACTCACAAATGGTTCAAATATAACATAGCACACAAATACATTTTTGTAGTTTTTCAAGATCATTGATAATTAACTAATACATCTCGAGTTTCCTTCTCTTCTCAACGATATAGACAAAATGTACGATTAACCACTGAATTTATCTAATATGACTCTATCTTCTGAACTCGGTCTCATGAAATTTGCTTACTGTTAAGTTGTTAACAAAAGGAAAAACTAACGTTATCAACATTCCCAATGTATTGAATACATAAACAATCTTAAAAACTCGATGATTATAAAATAAAACTAAATAATTAGATATATCATAATGGAATTAATTTCAGACCAACAAAAAGGTTGAGTTCCAATCCCTTCTATCCTGACATCTGAATATTTTGTGGCTGCATTCCACCACTTCTGTCCCCATAGATATTATGACCTTCCACAGTTCAACAACTCGGGCGGTTTGATTTTACAAAAAAGGCAAAACTAGTGCTAAGCTAATTTCAGTTAATGGGCCATACCAATGCCAATAAATGCCCACATTTTATTTTGCAAGCACGCCTTGTGTTTTTTTCTTTTTCTCCAAATTCGAGGAAGACTCTTTTTTAACTAATGTATTATTCTATAGAACAATTACAATAATAAATCTATAAGTAGATAATTTTACCATTTTATGATGATTCACACCTAACGTTCTACCTACATCACATTGAATTGTCTTGATAATGGTTGATTCACGTTTAACGCATATATTTTTTATTTTAGATTAAAATTTTATATATTTTTTTGAAATAAATTTTTATGATTTTTATCAATTTTATTATATTAAATTTTTAAAAATTCTATGGTTTAAACTTTAGTTTGGGTTTTATCATTTTTTCTTTCTTTAAAATTTTGTTTTGTTCTGAGTACTTTTGCAATAACAACGTTTAGGTTTTAGTCAATTGGATCTCATCTGCGATTTTATGATTAAGATTTTGATCCGTTATAAAGATGGTTTTTTTTGTTAGTTTTGTTAAATAATGTGTATTTGTAAATTTGAAAGTTTATGATATGAAAACAATTTATTTTGTATAAATATATTATATAGTTTTAATATGTTCTAATAATGGATGGTATTTTTAATTGTTTTTTATTTTTACATATTTTACTCTATATGAAAAATATATTTGTGCAAGTTATAATTTGTGATGTGCTGGTAGTTTTATTTTTATGTAGATAATGTTACTATATAATCTATTATATTAATTAATTATAATTATTTTGTTTTAATATTTTATAATTAAATTTATATCATTATATAATTATAATTACATATTTATGAAAATTAAAATATGATAATCAGTCTATTAATTTTTTTTCTATTAGTTATTTTTAATATTATTATAACAAAATGGCTTAATTAGTCTTTTAACCCGTTTTGCAATTGTCAAAATATTTTATATATTTTGATGGAACACACTGTCAAAACTCGTAATAGCAAAAACATCAACATGTCTCACTATATGAATGAATAATATATATATATATATATATATACAAATTTATTTTAATATTTTAAAAATATCAAGTTAAAAATATATCGATCTAATTTTTAATTTTTTAAAATTAAAAATCTACATTTTATATAATGGAAATTTCTGAATCTTACATTTGAATTTTTTTCCATGTTTTTTTGTAATTTTAAATATGTTCTAAAATATATTTATTTATGTTACTTTTTGTGTATGTTTACCAAAATTTTATTTTATGATTTATAAAATAATTTATATATTATATTATTTAATTATATTTATCATTTGATTTAATAATTGCATGTTTATATATATGATTTTGTTTTTGTTATTAGTTAGGTAAGTGGATCCATTATTTTTAGATTGTTTGGATATATATTTAATAATTGTATTGTTTGGAAACATATATAGTAGAGATACTGTTATATTCCATAAGAGTACCACCAACAGTAGTATCATAAGAGAGGTTCTTAAATTTAAAAGATTAAAATAATAAAAAATAAGAAAGAAAAATTATTAGATTTTTTAAATAAGATACCTAGTTTCTTAAAGAAGATACCCTTACTAATTTTTTAGATACTTTCAATATATCTGTCATATTATGAATGGTTAAATTTATTTTTAATTTTAAATTTTAATTAGATAATTAAATTATTTTACAAATAATAATAATATATTAGCTAAGAAACTCACATAGTTTCTTAAGAGTTGAAGGTTCTCTAACTATCCTTAATGAAATTTAATCAAATTATTAATATTCAATGGCATTTCATGTTATATAATACGTTAAAGAAGGTTAATTTCATATTGCTTTTCTGTTTTAATAGAAAAGATGCATAATTGCTAATAAATCGTATATATGGGATTTGAACTCCATACCTTTAGGTATAGAAGCATTAATGCATTCAGAGAAGACTTGAGGCGAGTATATATATGCGTATAAGATATTTATGCTAGATGAAACACTCACAAATCTTTATATTAATTGGGAAGTGATTTTGACCTTATATTCACTCTCAAAATGATTGATTACTAATTTGACATTAATAAAACTAGGTTAATTATTGTGTTAACCTTAATTTATATTGGTAATTTTATTATGTTTTTAATTTTTATTATGGAGATATACACAACTTTAGATATAAAAAATAAGATGATAAATATGAAATATTTATGAATATTTTAAAAAAAATATTTTAGATATATACGTAATCTTACATAAAAATAAAAAGGTAATAGAAGATGATAAATATGAAAAGATTTATGAAAAATTTTAATTTATTTTAGAGATATACATAACCTTCAATAAAAATAATAAAAAATAAGATGATAAATATGAAAAAGTTTATAAATATTTTTAAATATTAATATATATTGTTTTGGATTTTATATAGTAAATTCATATTATTTATATAAATTTTGATTTTATATATATATGATAAAATATTTTAAATATGATATTTATGTGTTGATTTTAAACATAAAATATATAATTATAATTTATTTTATTACTATTAATTTTATTTATAATAAATTATAAAATAACTTATTAAATATTATATTGTATGTATGTTTAATTATAAATAGTCTTATATATTTTTTTAATATTATTATTGTTGTTAAATTAATTTGATAATTTTTTATTTTAATAAATTTATGTTTAATAATATTTGTGCTCGCACTAATTATACTAGTCTATTATATAATAGAAGGGTTTCTCTCCAACTAGGATGTCCACATCGTCATTTAAAATGAGCCCTATAATTTTATTATTATTAGCTTTTATTCACATTTAACATCATTTAAAAAAATATTAAATACCAAAACCATAAATTTAAATACTTACCTAAAGAAACTAAGATTAATCTCATTATTAAAGTTTTATAATACCAATTACATATTTCAGTTTCAAAAAATAAAACGGCAAATCGCAAAAATAGTACAAAAATATGCATTGTCACAAATATAGCATTAAAGAAGAAAAATCACAAAATAGCATTTATTAAAGACATAAGACTTTAAACCCTAAATAATACTAAACCCTAAATACTAAACCTTAAACCCTAAATACTAAACCTTAAACCCTAAATAATAAACCTTAAACCCTAAATACTAAACTCTAACCCTAAATAATAAACCTTAAACCCTAAATAATAAACTTAAACCCTAATTTATATAATGCTATAAAAGTTATTTTAATCAAATAATGCTAAAATGTCAATTATTTTTTTCGGTGCTATATTTATGACAATGTATGTTTTTGTGCTATTTTATGCTTTTTCTCAAAATAAAACTGTGAAATTCATTATGCAAAACAAATTATATGGTCTTTTAGATTAGATTGAACAAAATATTCAAAGTCAAAGATGAAAGAAATTGGAAAATAAAATGGAAATAACTAGGTTACATCACTGACAATAAAATTCAAATAGACCAACATCTTAGAAATTAACTATACAAGTGAATTTAACAAAACCAGATAACATATTTATAAAACCAAAAAAACAATAAAACAAATTTATAAAACAGAAAAACCAGAAAACAGAGAATTAAATTCTAAATACAGAATCCGAAAATTAAAAACATTTTAAGCCACAATAAACGATAAATAAGCTTATTAGCTTGAACAATAAAAAAATAATATAAATATGGTTTAAAAAGAAACATTTTTTTCAGAAAATAGAACCTAATCTGAATAACAAAAATCAATATCCACTTAAGCTATATAGAAAACATCTTATAAGTACGAATGTATCACACCAATCTAAAACGTGTAATTTTTTAAAAAGTAAAATAAAAATAGAAATCGATAAAATAGTTAAGAGTTGTTCATAGTCGAAACATATGGAAAAAAGTGAAAAGAACAATATTACAAAATTGAAGAAAAACATACATAAAATATGAAATAAAGAATGTAACAATAAAAAACAAAATATAAAACTCATATTGTAAAATAAACCATACACATAAAATATGAAATAAAGAATGTAATGAAAACAAAATATAAAATTCATAATGTAAAACAAAACTCTGGGCTGGGCTTGTGCGGATAGTGGATCACTAGTGATCTTTAATTTGTGAATGATATATATTAGACTCTATTTTATAATTTATCTTTGTTGGAGACGACAGAAAAAGGGTGTGACTTCATAAAAACGGAAAAAATGAGAAACACAAATGGGCTACTTCATGATCCATATAGTTACACTTTGATCCTCAGTGTTAGAATTTTAATTTGGGTCTACAAACCCACTGGGCTGCCGGGAGAAAGAATATGATTTATGATTATTATTATTTTGGTCAGGTGGTCTTTCTGTAATTAAAATTATCTGTTGTATATAAAAGTATATGTACGGGTAGCCAAATTGAAGGTACTAGGTATGTATCCGCGCTACGCGGCGGATTTATTCTAAAAAAAAATTCTTAATGCTTTTTAGAAGTGTTTTTGGATTATAATATATACTATTAAAAGAGAACTACAAAATAGAAAATACCCCGAATATTTATTTTAATTACAATATGTGCCACTCAAATTTAATTTAAGAAATAAAAGAAATTCAATTTAGTTTGGAATATTTCCATATATTTAGTTGAATATATTTGCAGAGATTATATTGTCATCAATTAAAAGATATTTATATCCATTTTCCTGTTAGTCGTTAGGATTTCATCGAAATTGGTAGTTAGTGACAATTTTGAAATTAAATTTGATATAGATTTATGTGAATCAATCTATACTATTAAAACAGAAATACAAATACATTTATACCATAAATTTTCTATTTAATTACAATTCATGCCATTTATTTCATTCCTTAAATTGCAAACTATATTATAAAATTATTTTCAAAATCATGATCTCTTATTACAAATTTACAATGGGGGTTAAAACCTAAAATTTGAAATCATGATTGAAATAAATGCGTAAAATCATGATCTCTCAAATTTGAAACCATCAAGAAAATACCAATTATTTTTATTAATTATAAAATAAATTTAAAATAAGTATACAAATAAAAAACGTAAATTCATGTATTTAACATATTTTAACTTTTGAAAAGAGGAATATAATAAAAACAAATATATTAATATTAGTTAAATTTTAATTTATAAAATAAAATTAAACATTAGAATAAGAAATATGTATTTGGTATATTTTTATTTGATAAAATATTAAAATGAATCAATATTTATACTATTTGAATATATGGTGTATTAGACTATGATTGATGATTTATGATTGAAGTTTTGGCTGGTTATTCCAACAAATTTACAAAATATTTAAATCACTACAAAAATGGTAGAAAAACATATTAGTCAAATTCGATTATAAAAAAAAATTTGTCCACTTGAAAACGGGTTAAAATATAAATTAACCAACAAACAATATTTGATTATTTTTTTTTCAAAATCACAATCTCTCATTACAACACGGGTTAAAACCTAAAATTCGAAATCATAACTGAAATAAATGCGTAAAATCATGATCTCTCAAATATAAAACCATCAAGAAAATATACTTCAACGGGTCAAAATCTAGTATTTTTTAATAGTAGAAACACTAAAAAGAGAGATTAAAGCAATATTCTTTATCATGTTTTGATTTATTAATAAAAATAGAAGAAAAGTCAAATCCAATATATGTATTCTAGATTTAATCGGTTCTTCTTTACTCCATTCCATTATGTGCTCCACTTTTTCTATTTATGTCATTCGTCCCCCTTTATATGACTTTCTTTTCCTATATATTTTTGTCCGATTATTTTTATTAAAATTTTATTTAGGATATAACATATTTTAAGATAAAATTACTGTTTTATATCTTTTTATTATTATTTTGGTGTCATATTTTGATTAAAAAAATCGATATAAATAAATATTTCTGATATGGTATTTATTTTTGAAAATAAATATCCAAAATAGATAAAACCAAAGCACAAATAAAAGTAAACATGTGTGTTTATAACAGGACCAAGTACATGTTTGTGTTATTTTCATATTTTCTCAACTTTTATAATTAGTTTAATTTACTTATAACTCATCTTCTAAAAAAGTTATTGTTTTACTTTCAGGTTTTGCAATTTATACGCCACATAATTTTAAAATCCTTTCATGTGTATTATTTCATGTTTATATATTTATTATAAAAATTTGAAATACCTCACCCGAATTTATTATTTTAAAGACGATTTTTAGTTTGTTTCACTATATTCTCTGACTAAATTAAATTCTCCAAAATTTCATCAAACCAATCAATAAAGATATTTAATTTTTCTCACCACTCATTCAAGCACTACTTCTTTAATCTTCATATCTATGTATGATAAATAGTTCAATGTCTTTTCATTAATCATGATTTTATTTTATTCTAAAATGATATATAATTTGTTTGTTTTGGGCTGATATTTAGTACAAAATAAATTTAGATATATCTTGTCTATCGTCTCAACTTTGGTTACAACTTGAACAGCATAATGGTTCCATAAACTATTAGGAATTTTACAAAATACAAATGAAAACACATTGATCGCATATGATGCTTTTATTTCGAAAACCAATATGTTCATCATATAAACAAATGAAAACAATTAGCTAATGGTTACACCATAAACAGCATAATGCTCACTTAATTCTGAGCAAATCTTACATTTGTTTTAGGCTGGGTAAGATGGAAAATGCTACCAGTGGAATTGCATGTATTTCTTTTCAAATCGATTTGGTGGTCTTTTCTTGAACATTATGGGCCTATGGTTATCAACTTCTGATAGATTGATTATGCGAGAAAAAATGTATTTCATGTCCATGTTAGGATTGTTTGCCTTTGCCAACATTCAAATTGGCTTAAGTTAGAGTGAGCTGTGTGTCCTAATATTGCTTAATAATCACATATTGAACACTCTCAGATTCTTTTGGCTACACCCGGAAGGCTCATCGACCATATTGACAACACTTCTGGATTTGCAACAAGGCTGAAAGGTGTGAAAGTCCTTGTCCTTGATGAAGCTGATCATCTCTTGGACATGGGTTTCCGAAGGGATATTGAGAGGATGATCTGCGCTCTCACTTTTTGGTTGAATCTTGAATTATTACTTCTTCTTTTTTTTGTTATGGTCCGCCAAATATGCCATGTTGCTTTGAAACAAGATCATGAGTTTGTCAATTGTGTTCAAGAGGGAAGTGGGGAGACGCATCAAAAGGTAAAAAGTTTGCTCTTTAGGCTCATTTGAATGAACGGCCTGCCATATAATTGGATGTTATCGGTTTATCATGTTTTGTTTTATCTCCCAGGTCAAACAAATGTACATGATTGCATCACTGGATAGACATTTTTCGCTTCTCTATAAACTAGGGCTGGGCATAATATCCGGACCCGAAATACCGAACCGAACCCGAACCGAAAAAGTAGAACCGAACCCGAACCCGAAACGATAAAATATCCGAACGGGTCCTAAACTCCTATATTCGAAGAACCGAACCCGAACCCGACCCGAACCGAGAACCGAATGGGTACCCAAAATATCCGAATTACAATTATATACCTAAAATATTAATTATATTTAGACCTAATATAACAAAATTATCCAAAATTATAATTATAAACTTAAATATATTAGTTGTTTTTAGTCTAAAATAACTAAATTATCAAAAATAAACAAAATATATGAAGGGTTTTGTTATATTTATCAAAATTTAACGAATTTTTATTTAAATATAACTAATTTTTATTTTTGTTTTATGTTTTTCGGGTACCCGAACCCGAACCGAACCCGAACCGAAATTCTAAAATACCCGAATGGGTTTTATATCTCAGACCCGAAAATCCGAAAACCCGAAAGACCCGAACCGAACCCGAACGGGTACCCGAACGCCCATGCCTACTATAAACTCTTAAAGAACACACTGCAGATAATGTGGACTATAAGGTAAAAAAAAACTTCCTCAAGTGTTGTTGTGAGTCACCAATGTATTTCTGAACTAACTCAACTCCTTGTTGTTGCAGGTGATTATTTTCCGTGCAACTGCTATGGTTACAAGTTTGGTGGCTGATTTGCTTGGTCAGCTAAGCCTGAACGCCAGAGAGATCCATTCTAGAAAACGGCAGAGTTACAGAACCAGAGTTTACAATATGTTCATTATATAACCTTACCATATAAACCAATATGTTCATCAAACTCTCTTCTTGCTTCTTCCTCTTATTCGCTCTTTCTTTGTTCGTTTTGACTAAATCCAACATCGATCTCATGGTCACTACTACAAATCAGAGCTTCTCCTATCCTTAAAGTGCATCCACCATCCGACAATGGATCATCTCTTTCGTGGTGTCTGTAAATACGCATATGTATGTACCTGTTATACAGCACCAATGATGATGATAATGTGTGAACTTGCGAACACCAAAATTTGAAAAAAGTTACAAAATTTATCACTAAATAAGCCATTAAATTCCTACTTTCGTTTCACAAGGTGAACCAGCTGAACAAAATCATGTTCAACCAAATGAGATCAAAATCACAAACCAAACTTCTAAAAACACGACCTTGAGCGAATCGATGCATAATCATCACAAGTAAAAAATATGGGGTTTTGAGTTGTTAAAAGACATACATCTACATCGCCAGGATCACTTCCCTCCATTAGAGCTATTCCTCCTTCTCGACTCGTGGGTGTTTTTGAAAATACTTGGTTTTGTTCGATTTACTGGAGAACAATCGTGAAACTGATCGGTCGGGAATGGATCCAGTGAGGTTGTCGTCGATATATTATTGAAGGAAGAGAACATGTTTCTGGAATCCTCACGGAGACGAAGAGATCCTATGGTCGAAGGTCAGAATATCTCGGTGTTAATGATCCACGGCGAAAAGACCCTGAATCTCTCTGGAAATTGAGGACTCGAAGAGATAACCGGAATCGCCATTGTAGCTCGAGGACTGGAGATCGAGTACTCGAAGAGATATCTGGATTTGGGAGAAAAAAAAAGACAGGAAAAAATGACAATGACTGAGCAACACATGTGGAAGATTGTTATAATTTGATTGGGTTTTAAACTTTTTCATTTATTGACATAACTACACCAGAGGACTTAAGGGGGCTGAGGTGTCAACACCTTGTGAGGCACTAGCTCCATTATTGTGTTGATTTATGAAAGTCGATATGCTTTATCAAGTGGGGTGTGTGATACTGAGGGGACCCATAATATACGCTGACGATTCAATTACAAAAAGAGGTATAACTATTTTATTTAGCTTTATTTATTTTTTGTTAAAATAACAAATGGTTGGTCCTTAACAAGTACAACACTTAACAATTGCCGCGTCATATAGGGATCGGAATAAAGCAATAACGTTATGTTTCTGTTGGTGAAAACGTGTTCTGTTTCTCATGGGTCAGTGCTCCGGTCAGATCAGTGGCGGAGCTAGAAAAATATTTAACTGGGGGCAAAATATTTAAACTAAAATTTTATTAAAGTAATTTATGAAATATGGTACCATTTAAAAAAATGTATTATATATTTGTAAGTTAATTTTTTAAAATATCTTATTTAAAGAATATCAACATAAAAATTTATAAGAAACAAACTTTCTACCTTGTATAGAACTATATATTATGAATCTTCTCAGCATTTTCCCTTTTAAAATATTACAATTAGTTTAGAAAAATAGTTAATCTTGTAACAACAACAAAAATCATGGTCTGCAATTGTTTAAAAAACTTTACGTTAAAACTTTGCACACTGATATTAAAAAGAGTTAGTATCGGCTAAATCTAATAAATATCCTAAAATCTTTTTGTCAATTAGATATGTTAATATCATATTTGGTTTACGTATATTTTTTTTAATCTAAAGTATATAAGTTTAATTAATATTATTTGACTTAAAATGGTAAGTAAATATATTTGGCCATCAAATTTGGATAGAAAAAATTTAATTATTTAGAATGATTAAGCCAAATAAGTAGTCGATCAAAGAAAAAAAGTAATGGGGGCAAATTTATTTTTTTGTTATAGAGGCAACAATTATCAGTCTTAAGAATTTATATTAAATTTTATTTTTTTATTGGAGGCAGCTGCCCCCATAGTAACCCACCTGCCTCCGCCATTGGCTCTGGTGCTCTTTCCGATTTCTTTTTATATGATGTGGAATGGATTCATGTCAGCGCTTCGGCGGCGGTTCCTGCATTTTTGTTGCCGTAAAGGTTTTATGATTTTTGGCGGTCAATGTTCCGGCATCTTATCTTTTATGGTGGCGTCTGCGTTTCGGTGACGATCACATTCGCGTTAGAATTTTAGATAAGAAATTTCGCTAGAATTTTCTTAGTTTTTTAAGTTTGGGTCACAAATAGTAGTTTGGCATTGTTGTTTCTGTTGGTTTTGAGCTATCTATCGGATTTATTAGGAGTAATGTAAAAATAGCCCAAAAAATAAAAAACCTTTAAAATTTTCTGCAATGAATTTGTCAAAAAAATACTTTTTATAATATAAATAATCGTGAAATTTTATTTATTTAGTTTTGGCGAATAAACACTTGTTTGGGTCGATCGCACAAGTAAAAAACAATCCAATCGCAATCAGTGTGTAGTTATTAACGGTAACTTCGAAACGTGGATTGCCAAACGCTAAAAAGGAACACTGACGCAAACGATACAAATGAGCAATCATGGTACTACTAAGTCAAAGAAGCCTTTTCTACCGAACATGTGTTTATCTTAAAGCGAGTAGTTTGACGATCTTGCGTGTGGTTGAAGCAAGGCATTTCGCGTTTGAGGCGGTGAAGCCTTTTCTGATATTTTATCAGTAGATATTTTTTGGTAAAGAACACGCACAAAAAATTGAAATGAAAATAAAATTAAATAAAATAAAAGAGCATTAAAATTTTATTACAATAATATTTCGAGAAGATCGCTTATACCGAGGAGATTTATCACGGGAGCAAGGGGACCACTAAATATATAAGCGATCTTGTATATCCCTTTAAAAAAAAAAATTATATTATATTAAATTCCCAAACCGGATAGATAACCAAGCATACAAACCGTAATTTAAACCAGAAGCCAAAATAAACAAACCGAACATAACTAGGAAGAACCTGAAAACCCTAGGAAAGAAGATCGAGAAAATTCCGGCGATTAACTCAGGGGCACTCCGGCGATCGACCGCCTCCGATACACAACACGACAATCTCCGGCCACGGACTGAACCGGCGACTCTCGGCGAACCGAGAGCCCTTAGACGAAACCTCTTTTTTCCTTCTCGATTTCCAGATCCGTCTTCCATAGTCGCTCGCTGACTTACCACACCGGACGAAGAGGACTGACTGACGACGTCGACAAGCATAAAGGGCTAGCACCACTCGCCGCCGAGACATCTTCAGCCGAGCTCCGGATTAGACCAATGCTAACCTCCTCAAATCGCGACTCCTACCCTCCTATCTTCACGGCGACTTCCGCGCAAGAGCCGACCCAGATCTACTTCTTTCCGCCATCCCCTGCGCACGATCTGCTCCACCGCAGTCCTCCAACGGGTCACCGACCGACGACTTAACGATCTCTGGCGATTCGAACTTCCCCCACCGTCTCCTGCTCTACCGTGAAGAAACCCATGCACGATCCCTCTGAAGCAACCCAGCGACGCTTCTAGCCAAATACGGAGAGCTCGGTTGACAACGAAGCTCTAATCAACACCAGAGGCCTCTCACGGCATCGGCGGAGACCACCACATACTGGAGAAGCCTCGAAACAACACATATCTATTTTTGAGAACTTTCTCTCACTAAACTTTTTCTCTCTCCTGGCACTCAAAGCCTCTTGTATTAGAAACTAATAAAACCTTAATTATTACTATTTTATTTCTCCTGTATTAGAAACTAATAAAAATATATATATTATATTTTTTTTTCTAACATAGTTATTTCAATTTGATGTCACTATAAACGATCTTGGTAATGTACTTGTGCAAATACTAACCCAAGTTGGGTTCAAGACACAGCCCATTTGTCGTTGTTATTTTGGGTATTTGCTTTAATTAATGGAAATGACTAAATTGTCCTCATCTTTTTCCTCTGGACTAAAAACCAGACTCGTTAGTTCGTACCTTTTTCTCACCCGATTTGCTTGATTTCAACTTAATTTCGTTGATGTTTATAACCAAATCATGATAGATCCATGACGAATCTATTGATTTCGAACTCAAACAAGCCAAAACAATGATTTATTTTAGACTGTCGATTTTTTTACCGAATACACCATAGTCGCGGCGGTGAAGCTCCGCCCAGCGTTTTTCCGGCCGATTAGTCGTCTCCGCGGGCGCGTTTTAGAACAAGGCTCCTAACAAAGCACCGCTTTTTCCGTTTTGCTGTTTCTGGTTGTCGGTTTTGTCGGCGGTCGGGTTACTTTTGCTTTTTGTTTTGTTTATACTCTCTGACTTTGTGTTCGGATTTTCTTTGTGTGTGTGTGTTCTCCCGGTTATTTCCGGATTTAATAATTCCGATTAATATCGGATTCTCTACTTGTCGTTGGCGAGCTCTTTCGATCTTCTTCCCTTGTTTCTGTCTTGTCAGCCAATTGTTCTCATTTTCTGTTTCGTTGCGTCTCTAGGTGATCGCCTGGTTAATTATTCGCTTGCCTTTACCCCTTGTTCGAGGTTGCAGCGATGCAACGGTGGAAATAGGTGGATCATCATCTGGATCCAACCAGCGGTGGATTTCCATGGCTCTTTTGAGTTCTCGGCGAAGCTCGTAAGCGGTCTTCATCTTTATGCGATTTCGTCTGACAAATTTGTCTGTGGGATGAGATCAGCGGAGGTATCAGCTTGTTCCTGGTTTTATGCATTAGCGATGGTGGTCGGTGAAGCTACCACCGGCGGTGATGCATGACGGACACTTTGTAGAGGTGACGCGTATTCCTTCTTCCTCCACGTAGCGTGCTCTCTTTCTTCTTAAGTTGAATAGGATCGAGATTCTTACTTCGGCCTATTTTGTTTTTTTAATCAAAATCTTATAATCATACTTGGCCTTTTGTACTTCGGCTCATTTAGATCTTTTAATGAAAAAGCTAACAAAAAAAAATGGTAGTTAAGATGCCCTCCCCCCCCCCCCCCCCCCACACACTCCGTCCATTCGCTCCATCCATCGTTTCATAATAATCTTTAAAAACACTAGGTCTTTCATCCGCGCGTATGGATACATATTAATAATTTTATTTATTATATTTTTCTAAATTAGTTTAAATTCAATATTAATAAAGTTTATAATTTTATTATTGTTTATTCAATTTTACTATTTATATTATAAAATAATATTTATATATTGACAAATAAGAAAAAAATTTAGTAACAAAATAATTTGTTGGAATTAGTTTTTACTAAAACACGTGATATTTCATTTTTATATATTTGATTTAAGTTTATTCTAATAAAATAAATTAAAATATATTTTGTTAAAATATTATGACTAATTTACTACAAAAGATAAATTTGTAATCAGAATAGTAAATCAAATAATTTACTTAATGACGATATATATCCACTATTTTTTTTTAAAAATATTGTTTTAAACCTTTAACAGTTGCGATCAACTCTTAAACAACAATATATTACTTTAAAACCTTATATACGTCTAAATTAGTGTATCTATGCAAAGACAAATTAAAAGAAAATATTTTCCATATAGGTCAACATTCATGTTGATTATTTCTTTAAACTCGTCATAAGATCAAATTTTAAAACTTTGTCTTTCAATGATATCGTTACCTTGATTTGCATGAACCATTGTTGTAAGTTGAGTAAATTGAATTTGAAATTTGTGAGAAGTCACTTTGTACATGTTCTTGTTATTAGTAACTACAAAAATTTTGATTTTGTAGACTACATCAGGTTTAAGGTTTGATTCATGTTAGCATATCCGGTTAGTAGATATGAATGCGTGAATAACAGTGCCCTGCATTATTTTGTTACAATTTATAAGTAGTTGTGTTAACTAAATATTGAATAGATGATATATTAATAAATTATAATATCTTTTGATCAATGAGAAGGAGTTCAAGGCCCATAAATAAACTTTCTTTTTATGTTTCGTGCTTTCTAGAAGTGAAGAACTCTAACCAAAAATTCTTTCTTGTTAAAACTTTTCTAAAGCTCGTTCAAAAACAAAGAAGCCAGTGGTTGGTTAGAAAAAGAATTAGCCATTGCCTTATCAAGTTTTCTTTGTCTCTTAAGAAATATTTTTGATTAAAAAATTTGTATAAGCTATTGGAATTTGAGTTGCTTATTTATAATCAACAACTAAACTTTGAAAAAAGAAAACTTATAATTATAAGGAAGAAACTAATTTTCTTTTTATAATAGTTTGAAATAATGTTAATTAAGAAAAATCTAAATTATATACGTAATATTTAATTATATTTTTTGAATTTTCTAATTTTTTTTGAACATCAATATGTGCATTATTAAATTAATAATACTTATTTGACATTTTGTTTTTATGATAATTTATGTATGTTTTTTTATTTCCAGTTCTATGTTAGTTTTCCTAATTATAAAATTATGTTTTTTATTTCCATTTCTATGTTAGTTTTCTTATTTATAAAATGTTGCTTATTTTACATTATGTTTTTTTATGAAAATTTATGGATGTTTTTTTTATTTCAATTTCTAAATTAGTTTTACTATTTATATGATTTGTAAATTTTCTCAATTTTGAATGATGAAGTGGACCAATCATATTGAGTTTTTTAAATCCTATGTGGACACTCTCAAATGCTTATCGCTTCAACTTTTATATTATATATGATGATTATATATGATTTCATTTTTTTGAACATCAATATGTACATTATTAAATTAATAATACTTATTTGACATTTTGTTCTTATGACAATTTATGTATGTTTTTTATTTCCAGTTTTATGTAGTTTTCCTATTTATAAAATTGTTTTTTTCCATTTCTATGTTAGTTTTCCTATTTATAAATTTTGCTTATTTTACATTATGTTTTTATGACAATTTATTGATGTTTTTATTTCCATTTCTAAGTTAGTTTTACTATTTATATGATTTGTAATTTTTTTCAATTTTGAATGATGAAGTAGACCAATGATATTGAGTTTTTTTAAATCCTATGTGGACACTCTAAAATTCCTATAAGTTCAACTTTTATATTATACTAGGTTTTTCATCCGCGCTACGCGCGGATACATATTAATAATTTTATTTATTATATTTTTCTAAATTAATTTAAATTCAGTGTTAATAAAGTTGTAATTTTATTATTGTTTTTTGATATTATATTTCTCTAAATTAGTTTAAATTTAATATTAATAAAGTTTGTATTTTGTTATGTTTTCAATTTTAATATTTATATTATAAAATAATATTTCTATTCATAGTAGCATATCCGGTTAGCAAATATGAATGTGTGGATAACAGTACCCTGTATTATTTTGTTAAAATTTATAAGTAGTTGTGTTAACTAAATATTAAATAGATGATGTATTAATAAATTTGTAAATACTTTTTGATCAATGATAAGGAGTTCAAAACCATAAGTAAACCTCTTTTTGATGTTTCGTGCCTCCTAGAAGTGAAGAACTCTAACCAAAACTTCTTTCTTGTTAAAACATGAGCTCGTTCAAAAACAAAGAAGCAAGTGGTTAGTTAGAAAAAGAATTGACCATTGTTTTATCAAGTTATTTTTGCCTTTCAAAAAATAATTTTGATTTAGAAATTTATGTAAGCTATTGGAATTTGAGTTGTGTATTTATAATCATTTGCTAAACTTTAAAAAAAGAAAATTTCTAATTCTAAGAAAGAAACTAATTTTTTTTTTATAATAGTTGAAAATTATGTTAATCAAAAAAATGTAATGTACGTAATATTTAATTATATTTTTTTGAATTTAATAATTTCCTTTTTTGAATATAAGTAAGTACATTTTTAAATTAAATAATACTTATTTGACATTTTGTTCTTTTTTTGACAATTTATGTATGTTTCTTATTTTCATTTTTATGTTAGTTTTCCCATTTATAAAACTGTGTTTCTTATTACATTATGTTTTTATGACAATTTATGGATGTTTTTTTATTTAATACTTATTTGACATTTTGTTATTCTATGACAATTTATGTATATTTTTATTCCCATTTTTATGTTAGTTTTCCTATTTATAGAATTGTGTTTCTTATTACATTATGTTTTATGACAATTTATGAATATTTTTTTTATTTCTATTTCTATGTAAGTTTTACTATTTATAAAATTTAAATTTGTAAATTATCTCAATTTTGAATGATGAAATAGACCAATAATATTTAGTTTTTAAATCCTACGTCTAGTAATTTAAAATTTGTAAATTTTCTCAATTAAATAAGTACTTACATGGCGTTATATTTCCATTTCTATGTTAATTTTATTATAGTAATTTAAAATTTGTAAATTTTATTAATTTAGGAAAAATAAGTACTTACATGGCGTTCGATTTCCATTTCTATGTTAGTTTTATTATAGTAATTTAAAATTTGTAAATTATCTAAATTTTAATAATGAAGTGGACCAATCATATTGAGTTTTTTAAATCTTACGTAGACGCTCTCAGATGCCTATAGCTTCAACTTTTATATTATATATGATATAGGATGATTATATATGATTTTCTTTTTTGAACATCAATATGTACATTATTAAATTAATAATACTTATTTGACATTTTGTTCTTATGACAATTTATGTATGTTTTTTAATTTCCAGTTCTATGTTAGTTTTCCTATTTATAAAATTGTGTTTTTTATTTCCATTTTCATGTTAGTTTTCCTATTTATAAAATTTTGCTTATTTTACATTATGTTTTTTTTATGACAATTTATAGATGTTTTATTTTATTTCTAAGTTAGTTTTATTATTTATATGATTTGTAAATTTTCTCAATTTTAAATGATAAAGTAGATCAATGATATTGAATTTTTAAATCTTATATAGACATTCTCAAATTTCTATAGTTTCAACTTTTATATTATATATGATTTTCTGAATTTTTTTGCTATAATTTAGTTAATTTCAGTGGTGGGACACAAGATTGATTGGAAATGTAAAGAGAGTGGGAACTATTGTTTGGTAATTTAATATTTATTCATTCTTACACAAGATCTATAGTTTTAAATATTAAGCGCATGCACATGCCAATAGTATTTTATGATTGTTTGATTAGTATTTGTT
This sequence comes from Orychophragmus violaceus, assembly GCA_030180135.1. Taxonomy (NCBI): domain Eukaryota; kingdom Viridiplantae; phylum Streptophyta; class Magnoliopsida; order Brassicales; family Brassicaceae; genus Orychophragmus; species Orychophragmus violaceus. Next base: position 27,897,009 of record CM058231.1, on the reverse strand, counting down.
TAGATGGAGTTGAGGAATGAGTCGAATGACACGTAGCTTATTACCATTAAACAGATCTGACCTCTTTTTTCTCAGATCCAATAGAGATACTTTATAAATAAATACTGACGATAATGTTATAATTTGATAAATTTATGTCGTAAAACAATTTCACCATATGGGTCTTTGTCGTAAAACGCTTCTTTATGTAAAAAAACAACCGTTTTTCCTTTGTAGATTCGCGATTATTGTGCACAATAAAGTTAGTTTGACCGATGTAGAAGTTGATTCCTGATTTACTATGCTCAATTTCCGGAAAATGTGTAAAAATTTTTTTTTTAGTCTTTCAGGTGATTAAATTCAAAATGAATGCCAAATCAGCATAAACTCTTATTAATTAGAGTCATACGAACCGTGAAATATTTTTCTTTTATTAATCAGAGTATTTGTGCCGGATCTAAACTAATTCCCAAAGTACCGACCTCCAGATTTTCTAATGAATTCTAAGACATAAATGTAACTTTCTTGTATCGTGCACAAAAAATTTGATGGCAGATAGACTAGTACGGAGTGTCCGCCTAAGACCGTCATATTCAATCCACGTTAGACCGGTGCCACCAGTCTTATCTTGTTGATAAAAAAATGTAACTTTCTTCACTTTCTCTAGTCTTCTCTTGCGTTTCGTGTCTGGTCTTGGTCGGTAGGTGTCTTTGATAGAATTGCTATGTTCACGTGTAAGGTTGGAGGGTCCTCTTTGGCGTTCTTTCCCAGTCAGTTGTCAAGGTTTCGCCTTGCGCCTTTGTTTCCTTGGTGTCATCTGCTCTTTTAGTTTTTTTTTTGGTTCGTGGGTCTTCTGGTTCGGCTCCTCGTTGGCTTCGGTTTCGGTTTAGTTGAACCGGTTCTGGGTTGGGTTCGTGTTTGGTCTGTCCTGAGTTAGGCTTCACGGCTCATGTTTTTTATCCCGTTCTTGATGTCAATTGGTTTTCTCAGTTTGTTATGGAGGCTTATCGTGGTGTTGTTCTCATCTCGATCATTCTTCTTTAGTATTTTTCGGGTTCCCTTCTTTGGTTTCAGTTTTCGGTTCTTGTTTGCCTCCTTTGTTTGGACTTTGGTTCCGGTATCGATCTTTAAAAGCTGGCTTTAGTGTATTATCAATGTATCCAAACTTTGTATCCTCAAAGATCGAGTTTTGGATGTGCGAAAATCAATTTTTCGGTTCCAACAAAAAAAGTGACATCATATTTGAATGTGCGAAAAATAGTTTTAGAGTGGTATAGTTCAAGTGGGGTATATGCGGAAGAAATATATTTGCGGAACAAGTGAGATTTCTCATTTGTTTTGAGAAATGTAAATAGGTTTTTTTTTTAAAGAAAAAATGATAATTATAAAAAATTATGTGATTAATAACTTAAAAACGTACTTGAAAAACGCTTTTTAAGGGTTACCATTCAAGGCCTAAAATTGATTCTTAGTCTCTTCCCTTTCTTTAGCTTTTGATCTTCAAATTTGTCTCATCTATCACTTTTTTTTTGTCAACCACATTACAACCTAAAAGGACTCGGTAATCCAAGTCGAAGGGTAGGGGTCTACGTAAATAAGGTATGACGGTTGAATTCGGACACTCCTTGCCAAAATATCCGCCTTGGTGTTGTTCGCCCGTAGAATATGCATGATAACAAACCTCGTGAAGAATTCCTTCTGTAGTGCATACTCCGCTAAATGAATTGCAAAAGCTAGCTATTCCTTGGGTGTCAACACTATCTTCACCAGATCCGAACAGTCAGTTGCAAAGGTAACGTCTTGTTGATTCCATATCTTCATACACTACATAGCCCATATGAGGGCTTCAAACTCAGCATGTAGGGGTGTTATATTTTTTCGTATATTCCTAGCTCCCATCATTATATATCTCTCTCCTTCATTGATACTATACCATCCATGTCCTGCAAATTTTTCTCCTTCCTTCCACGAACCGTCTAAGAAACTCCATCGTCTCTGTATTTGTAAACTTATTTCCTTCGAAATTTCCGCTTCCATAACCGAATTTTGTATGTCCAACGAAATCATTTCATCCGATAATTGTGCTTCTTCCCATGCTCGTGATTCAGCTTCTGAAATCTTTAATATTCCTCTTGGATCCCTATCAATATTCTTATAGACATTTTCGGTTATGCTCTTCCAAATATATCAAATTTTCCATGGAAAGTGATTCTTTTGAATGTCCTTTGGTAACCTCCAGAATAGATAATCCATATTAGTAAATACTGATGAACTTGGATAATTTACGGGATTTGTGGGAATCGGTGATAGTGCCCACGTATGGAGGGCATGTGGAAATTCGAAAATGACATGATTTACTGTTTCCTCCTCCGCCCTGCATCTTACACATCGAATATCACATTTTATTCCCCTTGAACTCAAATTTTTTGTAACTGCTAAACAACCTGATATCACCTGGCAGATAAAATGCTTTATTTTTGGGGGACATTTGATCTTCCATGTATATGCATGTAAGGCCTTGAAATTTTGGACCATATATATATATATATATGTGATCCTATTGTATTCTTAATCGATGATGAGTTTTCCAGCTGATATCCTGATTTGACTGTGTATCTACCAAATTTTGTGAAATGCCATGCAATAGTATCTGGACGCAAAAATCGACTAATTGGCAAGCTAGTGATTATACTTGCATCTTCTGTTACTATAATATCTCTAATCAACTGATCATTCCACATATGTGTGATATGATCAATCAATTGATTAACCGTTAGTGATGGATCAAAGTGAGTTATTTTTTATGATGCTGGCCTCGGGCATAAGCCTGGTATCCAGGGATCACTCAATACTGATATGGAAGTTCATGTTCCAACCCTTTTGATTAGTCCTTTTCTAACCAAAGATCGAGCGGATACAAGACTTTTCCAACCAAAGGATGGTGAGTTTGATATAATTGGGTCAAAAGGACCACCTTTACGATAATATCTTCCTTTAAACACCTTCACAAATAGACTTTTCGGGTTTTCAATCAGTCTCCACAACTGTTTAGCAAACATAGCCGTATTAACATCTGAAAGTACTCGAAATCCAATACCACCATCTTCCTTTCCCAAACAAATTTTATCCCAAGACATCCAATCAATTTCTGATAACTATTTGTACCACCAAAATTGAGCTGTCACACTTGTTAGTTTATTGATTACCATTTCGGCAACTTAAAACAGGACATGACATGATTTGGCAAAGCAGTTGCCACCAATTTGATTAATACTTCTTTCCCTCCTCTCCTATATCACCTAATAAAAGTTATTTATAAGAGAACTCTCTTCATAATACTTCCAAATTTGTTTTTTTTTCTCCCATTCCGAGTTTTTGGGTATTTTAGAACTTTGGTTCGAGTTTGATTCGGTTTCATTCGGGTTCGGGTCTGGGTATCCAAAAATTTATTATACTGAATAAAAGTGTTAAATTTTAACAAATATTACCAAAAATTTCATATATTTTGTTTATTTTGAGTATTCCAGTTATTTTGATCTAAAATTAACCAATATATTTGAGTTTATAATTGTAATTTTGGATAATTTTGTTATATCAAGTCTAAATAAAATATAATTAATATTTTTTGCATATGATTGTATTTCAGGTACCATTCGGTTATCGGTTCGGTTCTTCAAATATAGGAGTTTAGGATCCGTTCGGGTATTTTATCGGTTCGAATTCGAAACCTAATTAACGAAAAAATATGTAACGACAAAATATGTAACAACTAAATATTATTATATATTTGTTGCTAATTCGCTGTTAATAATGCAACGAATTAACGACGAAGAAATAACATCGGTTTTACTTCGAGAGCATCAAGCGACAATATATTAACGGTTTTGATTACCGACAAAGTTACGACGACAATATTGGTGACGATTTAGCAACGCTTACCATAATTTTATATAATTAAAATAGGTCATGATTTCGAGGTTAATTCGTTGCAGTTTGGTTGGTTGTTGATATAGGACTCGAAATAGCTTTATTTGCACCGTTCCCTTCTTTATCGAATAGGGGTTCCTATGTCACTTCAAATTTGACTAGGGATGAGAACCAACGACGATATACAACTAACCTATTTTGTTGTTAATCCGTTGGCAATATTGCGAGGAATTAACGACAAAATATATACGGCGAATTAACGACAATTTATATTGGATGTAACTTTAAGACGAATTAACGACTAATCTTCTTTTTTGTCGACACACGATTTGAATTTTGTCGCAAAGCAGTTGGAAAGACTTATTTGCGACGATTAAACGACGAATTGGACTGTCATTATATGCATGTTTTCTTGTAGTGTCCGGGTTCAGATCCTCTTTTTTGGTTCAAATTCAGTTTAGTACTTCGCTTCTGGGTATTTTACCCACCCATATTCCATCTTATCTTATCACTTATCATTAGAGTGAGTTATCATTAGAGTGAGTGTTGATAGCCAAATAAGGTATGGTAGACCCTTTATTTAACTCTATTCACAATGATTCCATCAGTTTTGCGGCATGGCGGATTTTCCTATGTTAGTCCTTGTATGTATTCATCGACCTACGAATTAAGTTGTTCTTAGACCAGGATCCATGGCAACATAACATCACTCGATTGGAGGATGGTAAAATCCTCTACAATATCATCATAACAACTTAGGAACAAATTACACATGTGTAAGAAATTAACGATGTGTTGACCAATATTTAATAAAACAGCAATGACAATACCCAAATTTTAAAATACAACCACATAATTTTAAAAAAAAAATTAGTAAGTGACAAAATTTTGTGGTTGATTTGTGACAAATTTAGCAACAAAATTCTAAGGCCAAATTTTTTACAAGTAATGATAAAACATTAAAATCTAGAACACTAACAACTAAGAAGATATGAACATAATTCAACAAAATGTGTTATTTTTATTTGAAATCACTTTAACAAGATCTACAAATTTGTTTAAGAAGAACAACTCGACTTCACACCGGTATTTGACACCGGCTAATTTCTAATCTAACGAATGTTATCCGCACAACATCAATTGCACAACTCTCAGTTGTTTACTCATCAATAGAATCCTAACAAAACCTTTGCTAACTTGTATTTCCTTTGTTACAAAAAAACCTTGGATTTCCTTTTCTTCTTAAATACCTTCAACATCTTTTCTTTTCTTTTCTTTTCTTTTCTTTGATGATTTTCGATTTCCATATTTCAACATCTTTTTCCTTGGCTATATCATTAATGTTAATTTTCATGGACAAAATGTTTTGGTGGAATTATTAAAAAGTGTGCATGCACTAAAAGATTACAATGATAATTTATTTGCACAAATAATATATACATTTTTATAAGTTGATTTTTGTATGGCAAGTATTTTCAAATAGTAGTAATTTGTTCATACTTTTTAGAAACAATATGTTATTTTATCAGTTAAAACACTATTTTGCATAATATCATATTATTTGTTTAAATTACGAAATAAACAAACAATTTTTTTTTTTCACTGCATGGTTAGTAATTATGGCAATCATATGGTGTATTTCATTTTTTTTTTGGTTTTGATCTTTTGAGTTCATTCAGTTTGATTATACAAAGTTTTGTTTGAAAGGTGTTCATTCATATGAGTGCTTGATTCTCTTTCAAACTTTTGAAAGGTGTTTTATGTGGTCTTATGCTTTGTCTTGTTTTCCACGAGGTTTGTATACCGTTGTACCATACCAAAGGGTCTCTCTCATGGATGATTCATATCTTTGGGATCGACACTATTTTTTTTCTTTCTGCAACTGAATAAAACATGGACTTTATTTTACGGTTTACACATGCTTTGTGAATATGGACCTAATGTCGTAAGGGGTCTGGTTTTATTGAGGTTTTTGTGGAACAAAACACATGTGAATGAGGTTTGGTCAAGTTATGAGAGAAATTAAGGGTCTTATTGTTTTGGTCGTATTTATGATTGATCATCTTTTGATTAATGGAGTCATGATAATACATAATAATAATAATAATGTAATTATGTATGTTTTACGATATATTCTTCTAGATATGATTGGTTTTGACAAAAGGGAAAGACATATCAATTTTTAAGGATTGGCTGGGTTTTTTTCAATAAAAGGCAGTCTTCTATTGACTACCATTATAATAGAGGGTTGATGAGATTTGAAAAAAATGTATGTTAAGAGGTTATTAGATTTGAGTTCAGGTAGACAATTAGGATAACTAGGTGTATAATAAATAAACATAGGGATTACCTTTGGCATATGGGGGCACAAGGAAATTTTAACAAGTTTATTCATTTAGAGCTAAAGTGGTATCGTGAACCAAGTATTTTATCAAGCAATTTAAGTTTATTCAGGCTGGTATATGTCTGCTCCATGTTTTTTTGGCTCATTTGTGTTGTTATAATTACCATAAATCAAATGTCTGGAAAATGATGATTAATAGGTACTGTAATGTGCTCTTATTAGTCCAATTCATTTTGACGTCGATTATATGTGATCGATACATGTCATTACACTTTGCGGTAGTATGTGGCGGTAAATTCACTGACTATCCAGTTTCTAAGAAGCATACGGTAATGAATCTTGGGTGGTAGATTTCATCACATCCGAATATCTCAGCTATTATCGTAAATACAATGTTTATAGATGCAGATTTTGAGTTCAAATTGCCAAGGATTAGGTAGTAATTGGCCTATAGGATATTTATGGGAAATATAGTATAAACATAAGCTGTACTTCTTATTTATTTCTATCAGAGACCAAGTAAAACTATATATTCACACAAAAATTTCAAGGTCATTTTGGTTATGACAAGTTATATACAGTTGAGCCAATTGGAGAAAATAGAGGTCTTGCATTATACTACAAAGATGAGTTTAATGTAGACATTATTATTTCCAATAATATAATTATTGACATTGAAGCAGAAATTCAGGGAACAAAAGTAGCTATGAACGACAAACTTATAAGAGCAACAACTAAAGAGGAGATCAAATGTGCATTATTTATGATGCATCCAGAGAAAGCACAAGCTCCTGGCATGACAACATTGTTTTTTCAACAATCTTTGCCGATAATAAAGTATGACATCCTCAAATTGGTCAGTGGATTTTACGGACATGAGAAATGGATCCCTGGATGAATATGACAAACATTGTCTGATTCCCAAAATGGAAAGACCAAGCAGGATGACGGAATTACGACCTTTTAGCTTGTGTAATGTTGGATACAAAATAATTTCAAAGGTTCTTTGTCAGTGACTTAAGTGTCTTCTTCCGAACCTTATATCGGAAACACAATCGGCATTTGTTTCCGGGAGGTTGATTTCGGAAAATATTCTTATCGCATAGGATATGTTCCATGGACTGAGAACCAATCCTTCCTGTAAAGATAAGTTTATGGCGATAAAAACGGATATGAGTAAGACTTATGACCGGGTAAAATGTGGTTTTATAGAAAATCTATTTAGAAAGATAGGGTTTGGATCACATTGGATTCATTTAACGATTCAGTGTATTACCACGGTTCAATATAAAGTCATTATTAATGGGCAACCACATGGGCTCATACATATTCATCATGTGCAAAGAAGCATTAATAGTGAACATTCGGAAAGCGGAATGTGATAAGTTACTAACGGGATTAAAGGTTGCGCGGACATCTCCTCCAATATCACATATATTGTTCGTAGATGATAGTCTTTTTTATGTAAAGCTAAAAAGGAGTAATGTCAAACAATTTTCCGGATTCTTAAGGAATATGAAGCTGTCTCGGTGCAAAAAATAAATTTCTCGAAGTTATCTTTACAATTTGGTCACAAGGTTACCGAAGAAAGTCGTGAAGGAATGAAATCGATACTTGGCATCTCAAACATGAGAGGGATGGCTCATATTTTGGTATACCAGAGAGTTTGGGAGGATTAAAAACGCAGATATTTGGTTTTATTCAGGATAGGTTACATAACAAGGTTAATGGATGTACTACAAAATATCTCACAAAAGGAGGCAAAGAGGTACTAATAAAGTCGGCTCGATGCCTAATCATGTAATGTCTTGTTATCGGCTTCCCAAAACAATGACTACAAATTTGACGAGCGTAGTCTCTAATTTCTTGTGGAGTTCGAACGGATCAAATAAAGGTATACACTGGAAATCATGTGATAAACTATGCAAGGATAAAGAAACTGGTTGAATTGGTTTTCAGGCCTTTACAAATATAAATACGGCTATGTTTGCTAAAAATTATGGAGACTAATTGAGAAACCAGATACTATATTCTCTAAGGTATTCAAAGGGAGGTACTTTCGGAAATCAGATCCTCTTGATCCAGTACGATCATACTCACCATCATAGGATGGAGGAGTATACCATCCCCTAGGTCTCTGGTAGAAAATTACGAATTAAAAGGTGGGAACTGGGGAGTCGATTTCAATATGGAACGATCCTTGTATTCCAGCCTCACACCCGTGACCAGCAATCTGCAAAACTCAAAATAACTTACTTACGGTAAACCAGTTGATTGATCATCATAATCAGAGGTGGGATACACATTTGATTCAGACGATTATTGATCATGGAGATGTGGATATGATTAAGGGCATTCCAATAAGCCGGTTTTCGCGTCCTGATTCAATTGGATACATTTTAGGAAAACTGGAAAGTATATTGTAATATCAGAATACCACACCGAACAAAATTACCTGGACAAAGGAAGAGGTTTGATAACTTTTGGACCAGATTTCAGTTCACTACTAGCATATGCTTGGAGGATTAAATGCCCTCTCAAATTAAAGCATTTTGTTTGGTAGGGTATTTCATGATGTTTATCGGTATCAAAGAATCTAAGGTCGAGAGGGATTGTATACGGCGTATATTGTGCACGATGTGGCGCAGAGGAAACGGTAATTCATGTCTTATTTGAATGTCCTATGACTATTCAAACTTGGGATCTCTCGTAAATTCCAACAAATCCAGGGAATTTCCGAACGAAATCGATATATACAAATTTTTGATTATCTTTTTTTGGAGACTACCTTCTGATAACCAAAACAAACAATATCCATGTATTTTGTGGTATATATGGAAAAGTAGGAATGATATGGTTTATAATCAGATAGATAGGAGTCCTCAAGATACACTAAAGATGGCGGAAATGGAATCCTTAATTTGGGAGGATGCACAAGTTTCTACGGTTAAGGAATCACAAAACCAAATGACAAATCATTCGAAAAACAGTACGCCTCAAAAGGGACAATGGTGGTTTGTAGAGGATTCATGGAAGAAAGGTGAAATGTATTCATGTCACGGTTGGTATAGCATTTTCGAAGGTGGCATAGACGTTCTTTTTGTTGGAATTGTGTCCAGTAATCTCAGTACTGTCTCTAGAAAGTAAGAGTATGTCAATGATCAGACATAAGTCATATAATACTGGGGGTCATGATGGCTTGCTAGAGTCCGCTCATGATCTATAAGTCTTGGACTCATTGCCTTTATTATATGATCCCATATGGGTCACACGCCTAAGCTAACAGGAAAATGTGTAGGAACGGTTTAGCAGAAGTACGGTAAAAGTGCTAGGCATTTACTGTACTTAGAGAGAATAAATGGGTTTAGTCACTGTGTGTCGATCGATGCACAAGGTGTGTCGATCGACACAGTGCGAGAACGCCGTCGAGTTAATTGGTTTTTGGGCCAAAGGCCCAAACGGAACTGGACAAGTTTTATAAATAAAACTTGAGACGAGTTCAGGCGAAAAAAACCCTAGCCCCAGCCGCGAGCCTCCTCTCTCTCTGCGCCGATTTCCCGTGTGGTCTAGCAGCCTCTCTTCCTGCTTGGTGTGCGTGTGTGAACCTCTGGAGGAGTTATCACTCGGTGGCTCTCTGATCTCTGACCATACCATCCCTTTCCGCTGCATAAACAGGTATAAGGTGAGATCATCAATTGTTTCTATTCAAGAGAACCTAGATCAGCATGTTTAGGACTGTTGAATCTGAGAATTGAATCTGGATTAACCCCTAAACATTCCTTCAGTGGTATCAGAGCTATTGGTTCTGGTTTTTCTTGTTTAGATTCAAGTTTAGGATTGTTTTCTTGTTTAAGAAGTGTTTTGAATCAACTACTGATAAGAGAAATCACTTAAGCAACAAGGAATTGAAACCTAAACACACTTGAAATCGCATATCCAAGCTATATTGATTTGGAATGCGATTTTCATAAAGAAGTATCGGCTGTGATCGCATGGATCGATCGATACGATCGCATGGATCGGTCGATACAACCGCGAGAGATCGACTGCAATCGCATGGATCGATCGAACGATCGCATGGATTTCGCATATCTCGGCCAAGCCTGCTCAACGCGTGAACGCATCGATCGATGCTGAGAGCATCGACCGATGCGATTGATGAATCGATCGATGCGGTTGATGAATCGATCGATGCGGTTGGTTCATCGATCGATACGGTTGGGTTTAAGGCTCGGTTTAAAATTTTTTTTTATTAAAATTATAATCGTCGCGGTTTAATAAACAGAATTAATAATTTTATTAAGTTCTGGTTAAACCGGGATAAGAAATCCAATGTCGAAATAATTATTGGATTTAGTGCCTAAACCAGGATTTTCTAATTTGATTTGGTTGGACCAAATAAATTGAGAAAATCCGGTTTAGTAAATAACCGGTTGACAATTGTGGTCGTCGTAGTAATTAATTTTGGTTAGACCAATTTTAATGAACCAGACCGGTTATGTCATCTAATTGGACGATCGGGTTATGTCTCGGACATAGACCAATTCTTAGGCCTCGGGCCAAGAAGTTAAAACGATTGGGCCAATTATTTGAGTCTTTCTTCAGATTTAATTTAAAATTTATTTTATAAAGAATATAAATCGATTTTAAATTAAAGTTTCCGAAATTTTGAAATTAGAAAGTTTCTTAAATTAGAAGTTTCTAGATTTGCATGATTCGGATTTTAAGAAATTTCTAAAGTTAGAAAGTTTCCAATTTTAGAAAGTTTCCAAAATTAGTAGGTTTCCTAAAATGGAAAGTTTCCAAAAATAGTAATCCTCTATTTGGGAATGAAATTTTAAAATAAACCTACGAACCTCAAATAATATCAAGCGTTGGATGTCTTGTCCAGGCTATGTCAGCTGTCGAAGCTCATTCAATTGTATTCACGGCCTTACAGTGTGAGGGTGTCTGCTTTTGCGTGGGTAAGACGGTTTGTGATTCATAAATGTCATTGGGAGTCCCAGACATTAATGATTACATGACTGTATAGTCTGGTTTTCTTGACTGGGCCATCGGGAGTCCCGGGCCTTGAGACATCAGAGTGGATTGGGCCTCGGGCCCAGATTCACAACCAAGAATTATATCACGGATATAATTAGCCGATATAGGGCTTACCGATATAAGCTAAAGTTAGGTGACGGCCAGTGGCCCACTTTAATCTTGGTTATATGTGGATCTTGGAATCATTATATTCTATTGAGGGTAACTTATGTTATTGAATATAATGCGTGATTAATCATATTAATTTTAATACGAGATTAATCATATTGAACATATTAACTAATAACCTTTTTATCTTATATATATTTCAGCTATGACTACTACAAGCACTCAAAACACATTCTCGATCCGGTCTGTTCTCGAGAAGGAGAAGCTGACTGGAACGAACTTCCTGACGTGGTCAAGGAACTTGAGGCTAGTCCTCAAGCAGGAGAAGAAGGATTATGTCCTTCGTGATCCCCTCCCCGAGAGGCCTCTTGCCAATGCCGCCAGGAATCTGCATAATGCTTGGGAAAAGCATTCGTCAGATGAAAATGATGTCTATTGCCTGATGTTGGCGACAATGACTGCTGAGCTGCAAATGCAGTTCGAGAGTGTATTGTCTCCCATCGAGATAATGGCAAGCCTGAAATCGCTTTTTCAGGAGCAGGCTAGGACTGAGAGGTTTCAGACTGTTAAGAACCTCTTAGACTGTAAGTTGGCTGCAAATGCGGCAGTGAGTCCTCATGTCTTGAAGATGATGGGTTATCTCGATCATCTTCAGAAACTCGACTGCCCAATCAGCCAGGAACTTGCCTGCGACATCATTCTGCAGTCATTACCTGCAAGCTATGATCAGTTCATTCTGAACTTTAATATGCATGGCTTGAGTAAGACATTGCCTGAGCTTCACGGAATGCTCAAGACTGCAGAGCCCAACTTGAGAAAAACCGCCAAGGACCCCAATGTGCTTATGGTGCAAAAGGGCAAGGGGTTTAAGAAATCCTCTGCTAAGGATAAGGGAAAGGCCAAGGCTGTCCAAGTCGCGGACAAGGACGAGCCAAAACCCAAGCCCAAGTCCAAGGCTGGGCCTACTGACATTTGCAGGTTCTGCAAAGAACTAGGGCATTGGAGAAGAGATTGTAAGAAATTCCAGGAAGGTCTAAAGGAATTGAAGAAGAAGACTTTTGAGACTTCTTCATCAGGTATTTTTGTTATAGAAGTTAATACAACTACTTCTGATAACACCTCATGGGTTATGGATACTGGTTGTGGGGCTCATATTTGTACTAATATGCAGGCACTCAGCAACAGTAGAAGGCTGAAGCAAGGACAAGTTGAGCTACGAGTTGGGAATGGAGCGAAAGTTCCAGCACTAGCTGTAGGCACATACTTGTTGTCTTTACCTTCGGGATTGATTTTAGAACTCAATAATTGTTATTTTGTACCTGCTATAAGCAGAAATATTATTTCAATTTCTTTGTTGGATTTGGAAGGTTATGATTTTTCAGTTAAGAATAAATTATGTTCCTTCAATCGCAACAGTTTGTTCTATGGTTGTGCCCCTCTTTCGAATGGGCTTTACATACTCGATCAATCCGCGCCAATTTATAACATTAATACCAAACGGTTCAAACCTAATGAGGAGAACCAAACGTTTCTATGGCATTGTCGTTTAGGGCACATCAGCGAGAAACGCATCAAGAGGCTCCATTCGAATGGACTTCTTGGCTCATTTGACTTTGAGTCATGTGAGAAATGCGAATCCTGCATGATGGGCAAAATGACACGGGCCCCCTTTAATAAACCTAACGAGAGGGCCAGTGACTTGTTGGGCCTGATACACACTGATGTGTGTGGCCCAATGTCCACTAATGCAAGAGGAAACTATCAGTACTTCATTACCTTCACTGATGATTTCAGTAGGTATGGATATGTTTATTTAATGAAACATAAGTCTGAATCTTTTGAGAGATTCAAAGAATTCCAAAATGAAGTACAGAACCAACTTGGCAAAAGCATTAAGGCTCTTCGGTCCGACCGAGGAGGAGAATATTTAAGCCAAGAATTCAGTGATCATCTAAGAGAGTGTGGGATCGTATCCCAACTCACTCCTCCTGGAACACCTCAATGGAATGGTGTGTCTGAGAGGAGGAATCGGACCTTATTGGATATGGTTCGGTCTATGATGAGTCACACAGACCTTCCAATATCCCTTTGGGGATATGCTCTGCTAACAGCAGTGTTCACTCTAAATAGAGCGCCATCAAAAGCAGTAGCAAAGACACCATATGAATTATGGACTGGAGTGGCTCCAGTGCTGTCTTATCTAAGAATTTGGGGTTGTGAAGCATATGTCAAGAGATTGATCTTAGACAAGCTTACACCAAAGTCTGATAAATGCTACTTCATTGGTTATCCGAAGGAAACCAAGGCTTATTACTTCTATCTACGTTCCGAGAACAAGATCTTTGTTGCCCGGGATTGTAACTTTCTTGAGAGGGAGTTTCTCTCTAAGAAAGACAGTGGGAGTAAGGTACTGCTTGAAGAAATTCAAGATGAACAGGATACTGCTCAACCTGTAGAGGAAGAGCAGCAGGAGGACCTACAAGAAATTGTAGTGCCTGAACCTGTAGTACCTGAAGTTCGAAGATCCGGGAGGATCCGTCACGAGCCCGAGAGATATCAAGGATTCCTCGTGACTGACTGTCATGATCTTTTGATCATTGATGGTGATGAACCATCGAACTTCAATCAAGCCATGATGGGCCCAGATTCCTCAAAGTGGCGCAAGGCCACTGATTCCGAAATGGACTCCATGTCAGTCAACCAAGTGTTTTCGTTGGTTGATTTGCCTGCTGGTGTAAAAGCCATCGAGTGCAAATGGATCTTCAAGAAGAAGATTGACGTGGATGGAAATGTCCAGATTTATAAAGCCAGGTTGGTGGCAAAAGGTTTCAGACAAGTTCACGGTGTGGATTACGATGAAACCTATTCCCCAGTGGCAATGATGAAATCTATTCGGATTCTACTAGCAACTGCAGCTTTTCATGATTATGAAATTTGGCAGATGGACGTAAAAACCGCCTTCCTGAATGGTATTCTGGAAGAGGATGTGTATATGACGCAACCTGACGGTTACATAGATCCAAAGAATGCTGGGAAAGTTTGCAAGCTTCATAAATCCATTTATGGATTGAAGCAAGCATCGAGGAGCTGGAACCTTCGTTTTGATGAAGCGATCAAGCAATTTGACTTCATCAGAAACGAAGAAGAACAATGCGTGTATAAGAAAACTAGTGGGAGCAAGATAGTATTTCTTATTCTGTATGTTGATGACATACTGCTTCTCGGAAACGACGTTCCAATGCTAAAGTCGGTAAAGGACTGGCTTGGAAGTTGTTTTTCCATGAAAGACATGGGTGAAGCCGCTTACGTTCTTGGAATACGGATCTACCGGGATAGATCTAAAAGGCTGATAGGCTTGTGTCAAGACTCATACATTGACAAAGTCCTGCAAAGATTCAGCATGAAAGATTCCAAGAAGGGCTTCACGCCAATGGTACATGGCACAACGCTAAGCAAGAAGCAGAGCCCTACGTCGGCTGCTGAGCTTGAGCGCATGAAGAATATTCCTTATGCATCCGCAATAGGATCTATCATGTATGCCATGATTTGTACTCGCCCTGATGTTGCTTATGCACTGAGCATGACGAGTAGATACCAGTCAAATCCAGGTGAAAACCATTGGATTGCCGTAAAGAATATCTTGAAGTATCTAAGACATACTAAGGATAAGTTCTTGGTGTACGGTGGAAGTGATGTGCTTAAAGTCAGTGGATTCACGGACGCAAGTTTCCAGACAGACCAAGATGATTTCCGGTCACAGTCCGGTTATATCTTTTGTCTGAATGGCGGTGCAATCAGTTGGAGAAGCTCCAAGCAAGATACCGTTGCAGATTCCACTACAGAAGCTGAATATATCGCCGCTTCGGAAGCAGCGAAGGAAGCTGTTTGGATACGAAAGTTCATTATTGAACTAGGTGTGATACCAAATGCGGCTGAGCCTCTGGCACTGTTTTGTGACAACAATGGTGCTATAGCTCAGGCAAAGGAACCAAGATCACATCAGAAATCCAAGCATGTTCAAAGAAGATTTCACTTGATACGTGACATCATCGATAGAAAGGAAGTCAAGATCAGCCGAGTCCCGACAGATGATAATGTCGCTGATCCGTTAACAAAGCCACTCCCAAGGCCTAAGCTCGAGTATCTGACTGAAGCTGTAGGCATTAGAAACATTGAAATGTAATCTAAATTTGAGTGGGAGTTTTGAGGCTTTATTTAGTTATTTGATATGTTCTTGTAAAACATTCTTTTATGTTTAATGAAATTATTATTTCAAGATTATTTTAGCTGTGATGAAATAATCGTTCCAAAGTGATATAAACCATTTTATAGGTCATCGAAGTAAGTGACTTGATCTTGAGTTATCAAAGTCATTTAGCTTGATCATGAGACACTATATTTGATAGATGGCTTATATCATTCAGTCCCTAGTCGAAGGTTATTGAAAATGGAACACCAACAACCGTGTGAGACTAGATTGGTATGTGACTTATGACCAAGTTTCATGGTGTCATAGATGCACGGCATCAAAGTCAGTACATAGGTGTATGTTGGGAACATACGACCGGACATGACCCGCTTATAAGAACTCTTCAGGATATTTATATCTGTGTCATAAGAGATTCTTACTACGACTATAGAGTATAGTCCTTAGACCTGAGTTCGCATGCATGTGACTGCACATGGACTAATGCACTTTGATCATTGTCTAACGCTGTCGTTCTGCGATAGTTATAAGGACCTTGTTTGGGTACATTATGAAGTAAGTAGTTTACAGTGATGGAACAAGACGGGATTTGTCCCTCCAATATAAATGGAGTGAATATCTCTAGGCCAATCGGAGATTTGAATACTGGAAAATGCATGGCCATGCTCAAACGGACTGTCCCGAGTCGTTTGGATTGTCAGTATCAAATCAGAGTCCGATGAACAAGATTAGGCTTTATAAGGATGACACTAATCTTGCCTTATGACTAATCGAGATATTGAGACAAAAGGATTATGAATACAGAGATTCCAGTACAAGTGGGAGATTGTTGGAATTGTGTCCAGTAATCTCAGTACTGTCTCTAGAAAGTAAGAGTATGTCAATGATCAGACATAAGTCATATAATACTGGGGGTCATGATGGCTTGCTAGAGTCCGCTCATGATCTATAAGTCTTGGACTCATTGCCTTTATTATATGATCCCATATGGGTCACACACCTAAGCTAACAGGAAAATGTGTAGGAACGGTTTAGCAGAAGTACGGTAAAAGTGCTAGGCATTTACTGTACTTAGAGAGAATAAATGGGTTTAGTCACTGTGTGTCGATCGATGCACAAGGTGTGTCGATCGACACAGTGCGAGAACGCCGTCGAGTTAATTGGTTTTTGGGCCAAAGGCCCAAACGGAACTGGACAAGTTTTATAAATAAAACTTGAGACGAGTTCAGGCGAAAAAAACCCTAGCCCCAGCCGCGAGCCTCCTCTCTCTCTGCGCCGATTTCCCGTGTGGTCTAGCAGCCTCTCTTCCTGCTTGGTGTGCGTGTGTGAACCTCTGGAGGAGTTATCACTCGGTGGCTCTCTGATCTCTGACCATACCATCCCTTTCCGCTGCATAAACAGGTATAAGGTGAGATCATCAATTGTTTCTATTCAAGAGAACCTAGATCAGCATGTTTAGGACTGTTGAATCTGAGAATTGAATCTGGATTAACCCCTAAACATTCCTTCACTTTTGGGGTCCACGAACATTATGCAAAGCCTTTCCCCACTGCACGCATAGTTTGAAGCTATAATTTGGGTCATGGAATGCATGAGGTTCTATCAACAATCTCATGTCACATTTGCAACAGACTGTTCGGAATTGGTTAAGATGGTGTTGAACCAATTAAATGGCTAGTTTTTTCAATCCACCTGGAGGAATTTGAAAGTTGGAAGGAGTTTTTCACGACATTTTCTCTTCAGCACATACCACACACAATAAATTTAATGGCGGACAAGCTGCCATGGAGTGCTCGTAAAAGACCGTCACACTGTTTCCACATCGGTCCAGAACCAACGACTTAGATTGCCTAGATAGGTTCTCAATCTTTGTTGTCAGAAAAAAAAGTTTCCTTTAGTGTTAAAATTGGTATAAAAGTTTCTATTCTATATGAATTATTTTATATTTTGATTCATGTTTGATAATTTTTAATCTGGATTTAATCATTTTAGTTTGGTTCAAACATTTTTCAGTCGGATTTGAGGTAAACAACAATATGTTCCAATTAGAACAAAATCGATTTATTTAATATCAAATTATTTATGAATAATAAGATGGATGCTAATTATAAGGCCCATCTCCTAGAAGTCTCTAGAATTACTTTTACTTTAGGTTTTACTTGGTCACCAAGTTCTTGTACTCCTATATAAAGGACTCTTTATTCATTAGAATAGACACACCAATTCTTCTATCTCTTCTCTAGTTATAACACGTTATCAACACAATAGTCTCTCGTTCTATTTGTTTACACAGAAAATGTGAAATTTAATTTATGTTTAGTTTATGTCTTATTCTGGGATGATAAGTGGTACAATCTATGAATAAATCGTTATGGTAGGCTATGCCTTTACGATCATAATCATATGGTAGGCTTTGTCTTGTCGGATCATATTCATAAAAGAGATAGTTATCGGTACTTATCTAGAATAATATTTATCTCTTTTTAATTATTTAATCCTGTGTTTGAATCATGCTTATTATCAATTCATGATTCATCTTAGTGGATTCACTCTTATCACTTATGTTATCATCATGATTCATATTTATTAAAATCATGTTACATCACTTTTTTATTATGAATATGTTTGCTAGATCATGTTTCTAAAATAAAGATGATAATTTGGTTTGGTAATTATTAATTTAACTGAATTTAAATTTAAAATATTTTAAATGAATTTTATTTCCTAATTTATTATTTGCCGATGTTGTTTTATTGACTGCCTTATTGATTGACTTATTTTATTGCCTTATTTTGTTTTTGCCTTATTATGAAAATATTGACAATTTCTGAATCTACACTATTGAATATGATAAGGTTTGATAGATTAATTGTAAATGAATATGATAAGATTTGAAGACTAATTGTAAAATATATAGGCTCGTCACAAGCTAATGATGCTAAATCAATTTTTTTTTTCTAATATGCCAACATAATTAGGATATCGAATGAATTGTCGTCACTGCTTTTTAAATTATAATATATGATAAGGAAACATAATATATTTGCTTCAGTATTCTTTATTTTCAATGTTTTTGGCTTTAATACGTAAAATAATTAAATTAAAAATCAATTTTATTTTTGAAATTGTCATGATTTAGTTATGAATTGATCCAATATGTGTAGAAAATAATATATTTTTATATGAAATTTGATCTATTTTCTTAATATTTCAGTAAATTATGTCGAAACTTACAACCCTTGAATTTGGAGTTTTTGATATCAGTGTAGACAACTACTTAGCATGAGCACTAAATGCTGAAATTAATCTAGAATAAAAAAATCTCCTTGAGACCATCAAAGAAGGAAATCAAACTCAAAAGCAAAGATAAATTAAAGGCTATGATATTTCTTCGCTATCACCTCCATGAGAATCTCAAGAATGAGTACTTAAGTGTGAAAAATACACAAATCCTATGGAATGAACTAAAGGAAAGGTATGATCATAAAAAAAAACTGTGATTTTACCTAAAGCTCGCTATGATTGGACTCATATGAGACTACAAGACTTTAAGTTTGTAAGTGAGTACAACTCAGCCTTGCTTAAGATTACTTCCAAATTAGAGTTATGTGGAGAGAAAATGAAAGATGCAGATAAGTTAGAGAAGACATTCTATACTTTTCATGCTAATAACATTGTCCTGCAGACACAATACCGTGAAAAGAGATTCATGAAGTATTCCCAACTTATTTCTTGTCTCCTTGTGGCTGAGAAAAATAATGAGTTGTTGCTGAAAAATCATGGATTACGTCCAACTAGCTCTGCTCCATTCCCTGAAGCGAATGTGACATCCTATGATAAGACCAATAACAGTGGCCAAGGAAGTGGATACATAAGTGGTCGTGGTCGTGGACATGGACGTGGACGTGGATACTTTCGAGGACGAGGCCGTGGAGTTCAGTTTAAGAACTCATACTCTCACCAGAAGTGGGAAAACAAAGATGGTAACAAGCAAGAGAAAGCAACACTTTTGAATGTATGTTACCGCTATGGAGGAAAAGATCATTGGTCTCGAACATGTCGTACAACAAAGCATCTTGTTGAACTCTATCAACAATCAATGAAGCAAAAGGGAAAGAAAGTGGAAACAAATTTGGTGTACAAAGATGGAGAAGATGATTTTTCCCTTGGTGATACTACTCACATGGATCTCTCCGACTTTCTCCTTGATGAAGAGAACAAGTGATTTCGTTATAATTATTTAAAGAACCTTGTTGCTTGATTTTTATTCTCATATTTTGGCTTTTAGTTATTTGAATTTTGGTTTTTATTTTTATTCTATGAATTGATGTTTCTGGTTAAAGTTGATTTATTAAGTTAATACTATTGAATTATTTAAATGAAACATTAATTTATTTTATTTTTTATTTGAAGAAAATTAATGGTGGATATTTATGCTTGACAGATAGTGCAACTGCCACACTATTTAAAAAAATAAGAATTATTTCACTTGTTTGACAATGAAAGAAAAAAGTATAAGTATTGTAACAGGTAGTGCAAAGATAATAGAAGGCTTTGGAAGAGAAAATAAATCATTGCCTATGGGACAAAATTCGAAATTGTTAATGCATTATACTCCCCTAAGTCTAAAAAAAAACTTAATTAAGTTCTAAGGATATCAACAAAAATGGATACCATATTGAGACTATGAGTGAAAGTAATGTTGAATACCTTCAAATCACAAGTAATACCCAAGCCTCTAAAGATATTGTGGAAAAAATACATGCATTCTCCACTGGACTCTACTATACTACAATTAATATAATTGAAGTAAATGGTATAGTAGACCATAAGTCTACATTAAACATCAAAGTTTGGCATGACCGGTTAAGCCATTCTGGTACAATAATGATGCGAAAGATTATCACTTATTCTTGTGGACATTCATTACAGAACCAGAAGATTCTTCCTAATGATTTTTCATGTGCTGCTTGTTCGCAAGGCAAGTTGATTATACGGCCTTCACCAGTAAAGACAAATTCAGAATCAATAAATTTTCTGGAATGCATACAAGGAGATATTTGTGGGCCGATTCACCCATCATGTGGAACCTTTAGGTATTTTATGGTTTTAATTGACGCATCTAGTAGATGGTCACATGATCCTTGTTATCAACTCGAAACTTGGCGTTTTCGAGATTACTTGCTCAGTTGATTAGACTACGAGCACATTTTCCAGATTTTCCTTTAAAGGCAATTCACCTTGACAATGCTGGCGAATTCACGTCTCAAGCTTTTAATGACTATTGCATGTCCATTGGGATAAGTGTTGAACATCCTGTAGTACATGTTCACACACAAAACGGTTTAGCAGAATCACTAATCAAGCGTCTTCAGATGATTGCTAGACCATTACTAATGAAATCAAAACTCCCAATATCTGCTTGGGGACATGCTATATTACACGCAACAACATTGATTCGCATCAGGCCAACAAGTAATCAAAAGTTCTCCCCATCACAACTGGTTCTGGGTCATGAACCAAATATTTCCCATCTGAAAGTTTTTGGATGTGTTGTATATGTTCCAATTGCTCCACCACAACGATCTAATATGGGTCCTCAAAAGAGGTTTGGAATAATGCTGGATACGATTCTCCATCAATAATTAAATATCTCAAGCCATCTACGGGGGATTTATTCAAGGTTCAATTCGCAGACTGTCATTTTAATGAGTTTGTTTTTCCAACTCTATGGGGAAAAATAAACAACTAAGAAAATATATAAATTGGAATGAATTATCAATGTCTTATCGTGATCCTCAGACCAAAGAATTTGAATTAGAAGTTCAAAAGATAATTCATTTGCAAAACTTAGCAAATCAATTACCAGACGTGTTTACTGACCCAAAAAGTGTGATCAAATCACTTATACCAGCTGTAAATGCTCCGATAAGAATAAATATTCCAGACGGAAAAAATCAAACTGCTAATGAGTCTAAGGCACATTTGAAGCGTGGTAGACCTATTGGTTCCAAAGATAAAAATTCTTGAAAAAGAAAAGGAGCAGAAATTATCAATGGTGAAACCGAGGAAATAATTACGAATGAGGGATCTCTAGAAGAGACTTCAGACATGACAATGAATGAAATTCAGGAACCTGATAATGAAGAGATCTCAATTAGTTATGTCATGTCTGGAATAAAATGGAACCGACAGCAAATCGCCGTCGATGACATTTGTGCATGCAATGGAGCAGTTGATGTTATGGATGAGGATCATGAACCAACATCTATTGAAGAGTGTACACAAAGAAGTGATTGGCCAAAATGGAATGAAACACTAAATGCATAATTAAAATCTCTCGCTAAAAGAGAAGTATTTGGACCAGTAGTCTGTACACCTAAAGGTGAAAACCAGTGGGACATAAATAGGTATTTGTACGAAATAAGAATGAAAATGGTGAAATTGTGAGGTATAAAGCACGTTTAGTCGCACAAGGATTCTTACAAAGACCTGAAATTGATTATGAAGAGACATACTCTCATGTGGTGGATGCAACTATTTTCAGGTTCCATATTAGTCTGACGATAAAAGAAGGACTTGAATTACGTTTAATGGATGTAGTGACAGCCTACTCATATGGACCATTGGAAAATGACATTTATATAAAAGCCCCTGAAACACCCCATCCCGGCCATAAGGCTTAAGAGGATGCCTTCTATCCTATCCGTTCTAAATTGAGGTTCATTCCGATTCTAAGTCCTAGTTTCTTATCCGTTCTAAACATTCATTCATTCCATTCACTTAGTCTAGGGCAATGAGCAAAGCATAAATAAGATAAACATATTTTTTTTTTATTAATCAAACCAAGGTACTGAATACAAATGTAGTGTCATGCTCAATAGGCTAGTATAAATGTATCAGTCCTAACTATTTGTCTATCTAACAACACTCGTCCCAAGGTCTTGTGTCCACGCCTAGGCTTGATCATCGCCCCGATCAACCTCACGTCCTGAAATCATAAAAATGCATAAGAGATCTATCTAGAACATGCATGAAACCAGCAACCTAGCCAATCCGTTTCTATATGCCCAAGTATCCCCAATGCATTCACACAATATTCATAACCATTCTACGTTCCCTAAAATCAGCGTAAATCATGTTATGGTCGCCCTACATGTGAACGGACACAACCGTGGTCGGGTCATGTTCCACGAACGGACGCCACTCGATTGCGTCCGTATGGACATGTGCGATTGTCCGCGAACAGATGCGATCATCACGCGATCGGGTGCGATCGTCCCGCGGATGGATGTGATCGTCCATCAATCGGGTGCGATCATCCCGCGGACGATGCGGTCGTCCCGTATGCAACCTCGAGCCTGTCCGACCATGATCTTATACGGTTGCACCATCTGTTTCGCACACAGGCCAGCCCGCGGACGCGTTCTGCCGACCAACCGTATCGTCCCACGGACGTACCGCTTGGATCGTACGTGAACCGTCCCGAACCCATTCGCATCCGTTCATGCGTTCGACCACAGCCAAATCGTCTCGTGATACTCGGCCATGATCTTGGCCTTTAGCCGATCATGGATTCAACCATGGACTATAGCCGCTAACCCTAAGGATAATTCTCCTATCATTTGGTTCTATTTTCAGAGATGTAGAGAGAGAGAGAGAGAGAGAGAGAGAGAGAGAGAGAGAGATTCCCATCGGCCAATCTGACCAGACCGCCGACCTAACGGCCATGCCGCGGTCGCAGTGAGTCCACCGGTCACACACCTTTGAAGTGGTCGTGGACTTGCCATGATCTTTGGCCGTTTCACCAGCCATTTTGGATCCTCCTTAGTCGCCTTGTTCCACCCACAACACGCCTTGCCTCTCACCGATAATTCCTTTGGGAGATTTCCGGCCAAAACCCTCTTTTCTCTCCTTTAGATCGGCATATGCCTTAGAAGAATTATGGGATTTGTTCCCTGGATGTGTTGTGTGCGCAAAAGGGCTCCTTGTGTTATATTTATAGGCCTCACACTCGGCCAATAACTGCGCCTAGCGAATGGATGCCAATGGGTTGTCGAATGGGTGCCAACCCATTGGTGTCCATTCGCCCAATAACTCCCATGGTCAGCTAGTGTCACTAGCTGACCAGCTGACCCAGGAGGTGAACACTAAGGCCAGCTGAGTTGAGATGGTTGCCAGCTGAACTTGTAATACCCTGTATCAAGAATTGGTCAACGGACAGTCAAGAAGTCAACGATGGGCATTTTTGTAATTTCTAAGAGTTAAGGGGCATTTTGGTAATTTTACCAAAATGTGAGCCAGAAGCTAAGACGGGCCAAATGTTATTCTTTTAAATAAAGAAAACATTTAGAAGACCAAGAGTGGTGGAAAACGGACCGTAGATGAGTTTTTCGGATTGTCGGGAAGGAAACCGATAAAACTTGTAAAATTCATAACGGGAGCTACGGGTGTACGTTTAAGGTGATTCAAATTTCTAAATTCATCCAAGATCATATAGAATCTGAAAATGAGGCTTGGTGGATTTATAGAAGCAGCTAAATATTTTTAAATTATTAAACACAAAACCAGATAAACTGAAGCATCGGAACGAATCGGAAATATGAGCTTCTACGGAGTGATTGGAGCAATATAATTGGTCATAAAACATTATCAGTGACATGTGATATTTCCATGATGGCGCCACCTATCTCTTCTAGAAGGTTTATGAACTTGTGACTTGGAGAAGAAGTAACAAAGAGAAGAATTGAGCTTGGACTTACAACAAAAACATCAAAGAATCAACAAATAGGTTTTGACCCAAATTGCATGAAAATACCTTCATCTAGAAGCCCATTCACGTGGCTACTAAGGAGGGAATAAGAAGAGTTCATGGGTTTTAATCTTGATGGGTTTTTAGCCCATTAAGTATAAAAAAAGAAAAGAAAAAAAAGAGAGAAGAAGAAGGGAGAGACAAGTGGCATGGCTTGGCATATGCTAGAGGAAGGAAGAGACATGTGTTCAAACATGTGTCAAGAAGGCATGAATCTCATTTTGCTATAAAAGGGGGAGAGAAGAAAAAGAAGAAGAAGAGAGAGAGAGAGGATAACCGGAAGTAAGGGATGCATTCTAGTTCGCTTATATCCGTAATCATTGATAGTTCGTTGTTGCTTGATTGGGTGTTTCATTAATTGATTGATAGTTCGTTGATTGCTTGATTGGGTGATGCATACATATAGAACGGCATGATAGGACGTATATGCATATATAAGTATTTAAGAACGTATCTAAAGGAATCTATATACGGGAAATTATGAGTTGATTAAAATACGGTTAAGAGACATAACACACTTAGAATATAATAACGGGGTGGATTAATTAGTTGGGTTAAAGATAATGTATGAAAGTTAATGAATAATGAGATGTCGGGGAGTTAGTAATCTTACTAACTCTAAACCGACATATCGAAGACGTATTAAAAGCTACTTAGGAGGTGATAAGTACAGAAGTGGTGTGATTGATTGGCTGTCTATGGGATTAGTAATCCACTAATCCCAAGGTAGCGGATTGAATGAGTAAAGGTTAAGGATTGAATGAGTGAAGGTTAAGAAAAAGTTAAAAGACTAATAAACCTAAATCATTGTTTGTGTAGTGTTGTGAGTATTGCTTGCGTGATTGTTTATCTACTTCGGTGTTGGACCGAGTAGACTGTTGTTTGTGTGATTGTTTATCTACTTCGATGTTGGACCGAGTAGACTGTTGTTTGCTTGTTTGTGTATCTACTTCGGTGTTCGACCGAGTAGACTGTACTGGTAGACACTTACTCTGGTGTGGGACCGAGTAAGTGTATGGTCGGGTGATGTGGAGGTTGATGATAGGACTTGCGGGACGGGATTTATTGGGGATTGTGATAGTAGTTCTAATTGAACTTGTTGGTGTTGCGTGATAGAGTCCCAGTGAGTCTGCTTGTTTACATTGCTGTTATAGGACTCTATAGGGCGCGTTAGATTCCGCAAGTCTAAAGATGGCGTTCCGGTACTTCCTGCCCGATTGGATCCTCGGGAGTTGAGAACCTGGTCAGTTCACGTACCTTCGGTAGTGGTTCTGTCAGGTGTTAACCTATGGAGTGACGTCTGAAGGTGTGTGGTCCGGAGAATACGGGGTCTTATCCTAGGGCCGGACTGCATGGAAACTCGGGTTGCTGGGGGTAACTAGAGTCACCGCGTATCGATGGACGGAGAACGGTGTCCTAGCCGTTGGACTTCGTGTTATCGTCTAGGAGTCGTGGGAGGTTTTAGCTACCGTGGCGGCAACTAAGTGTTCCCGTGGAAGTCACCGAGTTCCCAAAGTGGGCCCAGATGGTGTGGAGTTGTGTATTGCCGCGATATATAGATCGAGTCTAATCAAGAACATGTGCCGCAGTGTTATCGATTCCCTTCGTTGATGATTGTGTTGTTATTTTAATGCTTGTGTGTTGTGGAGCTCATCACGTCTTGGTAGCACGTGATCGGCTATTATACTTGACTGTTATTTTGGGTTTGGGCGGGATTAATAGATTGTTAGCAGCCTTTAGTTGGGAGCCGTCTCACTGGGTAATCTTAGATTACTCATTAGACTCTTTTGTGTTTTTTAGGTTTGGCGTAGCTCGGCGGACGCGTAGGACACTCGGAGTAGTCTCAGGTTGGCATTGGGTATCGGTTATTATGCATTTTGACTGTACTTTCGGTTTCGGATTTTGTTGGAACGTTCCGCTAAATGTTTTGTATTAGACCGTATATTGTTATGAATAAGATTTATATTTTTCAAGTAATAAAAACGGAATAATTCCCTGATATACGGTTTCGTCTGAACCGAACACAACTCGTGGAAGCGGTACATGTGTTAAAGCCTCGTATCGTGGAAATGAGGTAAACGGAGTCAAAGATAGTTTGGTTCGAGCCTTTGTCTCAAACGAGATTGTCTCTGGCTTTCGTATTGTGACAAATTCTTCTCGTATGACTGCTCGGGTTCGATCGGTCATGTTCTTGTTCGATTGTTGGCCGGTCAGCTCGTCGGTCAGCGGAAAACGGGAAGGGGCTTTACAAAAGGTGGTATCAGAGCATGGTTCGTCGTGGGTTCGAATATTCCGGGTTTTCAAAGTTTTCAATGTTTTATCGAGTCAAAATGTATCGCCAATACAACCATTATGAATCCGAGTCGCGTCTGTCAATCCGGGGAAATGGGTGTATTAGAAACTTTATTAGGATTGTGCTAATCTTTTGGTGTTTTGTTGTAATCACACAGCAGAGTTGTCCTAGGAAGATTGGTGTGTGTGTGTGTGGGTGAAACGATAAGATGAGCAGCATCAGCATGGATGACCTTGAATCCATTGAATCTACAGCAGCTAGTCCAGGTCCATACTTCCAGCTTGCGGCGTGTTCCCATATTTTCCAGCCTATTCTGGAGTATGTGATTACCGGTGCCGAGCCCGTTACCGTACCATCCAATCCATAGCCACCTTATGATACAATTACATCCGGAGTACCACCATCAGTAGCGCGCAAAGTCGATATTCATCCCTGATGACATGGTGATAAAGTACAATCTCGGGATATGGGAGCTACCACCGCCTACTATTCGACCACCAGTCCGACTTTGTTCCTTGCCTGCGGTGCCACGTGTCTTTCATTTCTATTCAGTGTCGGTTGTTTTGCTGAGCATATCCTCCACTGCAGCATTGACGCAGACTCCGACTTGTCACTTTTGCGACCGAGATGAACATTGTGCTCCTTTCCTGTCATGTCGAGACCGCGTCGCTCCGCCACCACCACCACACTCATTTCATCCTCCTGGCGCACATGTCGGTTAGGATCCACATGAGTTGTACCACTCATGTTGGAAATTAGGAAATAGATTAGGCCCAGGTAAGTAAGGGCTCTAACTCGTTCTTTGATGTGTGTAGATCGGCTTGCGATCGTCTCTGATGATTCGGTTGCGTGTAGTGGTGATTCTTGTGGGACGAATTGGTAACCGCTAGTATGTAGACTCCGACGGAACTACGTATCTAAAACTCTATGTGGAGCATTTCGGTTGTCGTTTTTAGTAGCGGAGTGGTTATTTTGCATACTCATGATGGTTGTGAATGCAATATAGTTACGATGTGAAAATAGATGATGGTCCGAGCAAACGGTTTCCATCAGAACCCTGAGAGACAACTACAATCGCCGATTTGCTTGATTGATTGTGTGTGATTGATTGCCTTGCTAGGTTGTTAGAATTGTGAATTGCTGTGATTGCTCGCTAGGTTGGTAGTTGTTGATATTAATCTCTGCATTTTGTTTAATTGCCAGGTTGCTAGCATTGTGTTTGTTTGATCGCTAAGGTGTTAGCCTGATTGATGCATTGCATTGTTCGCCAAATTGATAGATTTTAATTGCAGCATTCATTTGATGGATATAATGATAGCATGGCATTCACATGATCGTTAGGTTGTTTAGAATTTCCGTGTTGCATTGCGAATGAATGCTAGGGTGGTAGATGGTTAATAGAGATTCGTTGCATTAACCATCTTGTTATATTGTTATTTGAATAATGAACATTTCCGCGATGTTTGATTCGCTAGGTTGCTAGAAAGTGATTTTTGATTTTAATTAGCAAAATCGTTTGGTTTGCTCGGTTAGAATTGTTTTTGGTAAGAAAGGTTAGAGAACCTCTTAGAAAGCGGTTTTTATAGGAAGCTTATTTGAGATTGAGCGGAATTATAGGATATTGTTATTTAGCCATGTGTGACCGTTGGGTACATGACTAAGTAACCATATTTATATAAGGAAGTAATATTGGGAAGTAAGTTAGAAGGTCTAACCATTCCAGTGTTGTTAAGGTTGTTGATGTAGGACGTGATGGACGATTTGACAAGGATACGAGACCGAACCCGAACCCGAGAGACGAGATGTTATTTCAGAAGCAGTTTGACCCGAGCTTTCAAGAAAGTCAGTGAAGATTTTGAAAAGATTTTGGCTATCAGTAGTAGAAGAAATCAAGACAGATGAGTTTAATGAGTTAGTGAAGAGATTCAGAAGCATCAAAGTCAGTGGAGGAGTCCGTTCGAGGGTATCTGTGGGAAGACTAGTTTTGGAGATCGATGCTCGAGAAAGTTGAGATGTGTATGGCGATTTAGTTGGAAGGAGGAACATCAATCTTATGAGAATATCTATGGGGAACGATAAGCAGTAAAGGCGGTACAAGTATCAGGGATGGAGGACGAGTTTGTGTCACATGATCGGGGAAGTTGAATCAAAGTGGGGAAGTCAGAATATCGGTTGAGGAAATCGTCAAATGGCATAGATGGATTCAGGAGCCAGACTGAAGCATAAGTTCAATAAAGAAATCAGACGGGAACCAGAAAGCGATCAGGAATTAAGTTTCAGCATGAGGAGTTCAAGCATCAGTATATTGATATTTTGTACAAGACCGTATTTTCAGAAGACAATAAGCACTGGAAGAGCGGATTCACTTTGAGATCAGGATTGGAAGTGAAGCAATCAGATGAAGAACCAAGAAGTGATCGTGAGTCAAGTTCTCAGTGCAGGAAGTTCAAGACGTCGGTATTTTTGGTTTTGTGATCAAGACGGTGTTTCAGAAGTCAGTAAGCATCGAGAGTATAGTCCAGTTGACCCAGCATTCAGGTGATGGGGCAATCATATCAGTTTCAGGAGTAGCAACTTACGGGGTTTAGTTCCGATTCGAAGTTTGTTAGTAACGGAGAATTCGGGGACCGAATTCCTGTAAGTGAGGAAGAATGTAATACCCTGTATAAAGAATTGGTCAACACGCAGTCAAGAAATCAACGAGGGGCATTTCTATAATTTCTAAGAGTTAAGGGGGCATTTTGGTAATTTTACCAAGATGCGAGCCGGAAGCTAAGACGGGCCAAATGTTATTTTTTTAAAGAAAGAAAACATTTAGAAGACCAAGAGTGGTGGAAACGTACCGTAGATGAGTTTTTCGGATTATCTGGAAAGGAAACCGATAAAACCGACAAAACTTGTAAACTCTATAACCGGAGCTACGAGTGTCCGTTTGAGGTGATTCAAATTTCTAAATTCCTCTAAGAGCATCTGGAATCTGAAAATGAGGCTTGGTGGATTGATAGAAGCAGCTAAAGAGTTTTAAAATATTAAACGTAAAACCAGTTTTTTATGAGAAACCGATACAATGTTCGGGTAAGCTAGAGGACCTTCTAAAGTCCACCAAAATTATTAAATTTTGACCAGAGATCCATTGGAATATGTAGAAGCTATGGTTAAAATGATTCAGTAATATTTGATGCCTAGATCAAGTTATAAATTTTAGATCATTAATGGGTAATTAATGACTAAAAAATGCAAAATAAAGTCAAGGGAGCTTGGCTTGGTTTAGACTGAACAGAGGTGCTAGATGACGTCATTATGGACCTGATTCAAGCCCATTAATGGGATTGTGCCACGAAAATGATGCAAGAACAAAGAAGAGCCCTTGAAAGGTTTTTGGTTCAATGAACCTACAAGAAGTTTTTGTCCTAAACTAAAGGGCTTCTACATGGGCTTTGCATAGGTGAAATGGATTCCAAAATGAGTTATTTGTGGCCCTGCATGGGAGGTGGCATGGCAGAAGAATAAGGGAGAAGAGTGGATGGACACATGGCTACATCTAAGCACTTAGAGTTTGCTATATAAAGAGACCCTCACCCTCTCATTCTCACCACACCAACAAAAACACAACAAAGAAGATAGAAAGAAGAGAAGGAGAGGAAGAAAGGCGTGGGAGAAGAAGGAGAAGAAAAAGAAGAAGGAGGAGGAAGAGAAGGAGAAGAAGCCGGAGGAGGAGAGGAAGAAGAAGACGGAGGAAGAAGAAGAGAGAGAAAAAGAGAGAGAGAGAGAGAGGTGTGAAGAAGAAGAGAGAGAGAGGATAACCGGAAGAGAAAGAGAGAGAACCGGAGGAAAGAGAGAGAGAACCGGAGGAGAGAGAAAATGAGGAGAAAGAAGATGGTCCAGAGGATCGATCAGAATCATTCGGTCAACGGTACGGTCAAGTGCGGGTCAAGGTTGGGTCAAAGCAATGGAGGTTCGGGGAAGGTTCGAGATAGCGTCGGGTTCGTGCCGGGTCTCGTTGTTCCGCTAGTCCATCAATTAGTCCGTCCGTCGTCATAATAACACTCTTGAGTCGGCTAATTGTGTGTTGCATCTAGTTAAGATCATATAGATTCGTAATTGATAAACCGTAGTATAGGTTGCATACCCGATTGATAGAATTGGTTAGAACGGCTAGGTTGATTTAATATCTCGGTTAATCAATGAGATGGTTAGGGTAAGGGATGCATGCTAGTTTGATTATATCTGTAATCGTTGATAGTTTCCTTGATTGCTTGATTGGGTGTTGCATTGATAGTTCGTTGATTGCTTGATTGGGTGATGCATACATATAGAACGGCATGCTAGGACGTATATGCATATATAAGTATTTAAGAACGTATCTAACGGAATCTATATACGGGAAATTATGAGTTGATTAAAATACGGTTAAAAGACATAACACACTTAGAATATAATAACGGGGTGGATTAATTAGTCGGGTTAAGGGTAATAAATGAAAGTTAATGAATAATGAGATGTCGGGGAGTTAGTAATCTTAGGAGGTGATAAGTAAAGAAGTGGTGTGATTGATGGGCCGGCTACGGGATTAGTAATCCACTAATCCCAAGGTAGCGGATTGAATGTGAGTAAAGGTTAAGGATTGAATGAGTAAAGGTTAAGAAAATAGTAAAAGACTAATAAACCTAAATCACTGTTTGTGTGGTGTTGTGAGTATTGCTTGTGTGATTGTTTATCTACTTCGGTGTTGGACCGAGTAGACAGTTGTTTGTGTGATTGTGTATCTACTTCGGTGTTGGAACGAGTAGACTGATGTTTGCTTGTTTGTGTATCTACTTCGGTGTTGGGCCGAGTAGACTGTGTTGGGATAGTGTCCTGAAATCACACTTGTACTCACTCCTGATGATAGTTGTGTGTCGAGATCAGACATTCGTATAATACTGGGTGGTTGCAATGTTTTGCTAGAAGCCTCTTGCAGTCTGTAAGTTGTAGACTTACTGCCAGTATTATATGATCCTATAGGGTCACACACCTAAGCAAACTGGAAGCATGAATGTGGAAATGATCATTATGGTAATGATCATGTTGATGTGTATTGGATATACATTGACATAGAGTTTTATGATATGTGTCGATCGATGCATGAGTGTGTCGATCGATGCAAGCTTTTCGTGGAGGTGTAACGATCGACACTTTGAGTGTGTCGATTGTTGCATATCGGGTTTCGAAACTGATGTTTCGGATTAATGACGTAACCGAGTCGGGTTTGTCCGACGGTTGATGATGTCATTTCCAGGTCAATATATATAGGCTTATATGGTCGACCTGAACCCTAGCCATCTTCTCTTCTCTTTGACAGAAAAGCAGAAACACGAGAAACTCACAGATTCCACAGATTCGGCACTAGCATCCCGTTTTCCAGCTTGTGTGCGTGTGTACGTGGTAGAGGCGAGGCACCTGTGTCGCTACTGATCTCGTTCACCATTCATTCCGCTGCCAGTAACAAGGTAAGAACGAGGTTGGTGATTCAATATATCAAACCCTAGATCCTAGGAAAATCCTACAGTGGTATCAGAGCTTGTTAGGGTTTAGACTATTGAATCTGATGCAATTAATTCGAAAATGGGTTTGTTGAATTGATTGTTGCCTGCTGAAATCGTATTTTAAAGTGTTAATCTCGGATTAAAAGCTTCTGTTGGAAAATCGATACCTGTGTTTTTCGCAGTGTGTCGATCGACACAAAGCGTGTGTCGATCGATGCAGAGCGAAAACACGTAAACCTTTTATGGTTTGTCGCAGCGTGTCGATCGGTGCAAAGCGTGCATCGATCGACACAGAGCGAAAACTCGCAAATAATTTTAGGGTTTGTCGCACAGTGTCGATCGACACTAAGCTTGTGTCGATCGATGCACCGCGAAAACTCGCACTGTATCGATCGACGCACTGGGTGCAACGATCGATTCAGTTGGTTGGTTTCGGTTGAATTGGATTGAACCGGAAACCAATTTTGATTGTGGTTAGGATGTGTCGATCGATGCAAGGATGCGTCGATCGTCACACAACTCGCAGACTCAGGGGTTGGACCTCTAGTTGCGATTACCAAATCAAATAAAAACCTAAACTTGATAAAACTGAATGTTTTAATTTAATTAATAACTTCTTGGATGTATATTGGATATGCATCAAGATTAAATAGTTCCTTTCCTCAACTAAATATCAAGTGATCTTGATGTCTTGCCCGATCTTGTCTACTTTCAAGACTCGTGTCGTTCGTTGGATAGTCTTGGAGTCCTTGGTATCCACAGCAACATGAGTAAGGCAGGTGGTCATTGATAGACTTTCAGTGCCACTGTCAATGATCGCAAGACAGGAAAAGATTGGTTTACTTGACTGGGCCATCAGAAGTTCTGGGCCCAGAGACATCAGAGTGGATAAGACATGGATTGTCTTATCTGCGACCAAGAGTTGTACTGGGTACAATTAGCAATGATTTGCTTACCTGGATGACTAAAGTTTGGGTGATGGCGAGTCGCCCACTCGAATTTTGGTGATATGAGGATCTTGGTTCATTGTATTCATCTGAGGAAACATAGTTTTGAATACAATGCGAGTTTTCTTATTAGATAAGATTTCTCATTTCCTTGAGCATTATAACTAAAACCTCTATCTCTTTTAATTACAGCTATGTCTGTCTCAAATCACATCAACACTTTCTCACTGAGATCCGTCCTTGAGAAGGACAAATTAAATGGATATAATTTCTTGGAATGGTATCGGAACCTGAGAATAGTTCTCAGGCAAGAGAACAAGGAATATGTCCTTGAAAGAGTTCTCACCGAGAGGCCACGTTCCAATGCCCCGCAGACAGAAAATAATGCTTGGGATAAGCATTCAGCTGATGTCAAAGATGTTAATTGTCTAATGCTGGTGACTATGAACTCTGAGCTGCATAAGCAATATGAGAACGTGATGTCACCCATTGAGATGATTAACAGCCTGAAAGCTTTGTTTCAGG
The DNA here is from genome assembly GCA_030180135.1 of Orychophragmus violaceus. Taxonomy (NCBI): domain Eukaryota; kingdom Viridiplantae; phylum Streptophyta; class Magnoliopsida; order Brassicales; family Brassicaceae; genus Orychophragmus; species Orychophragmus violaceus. The sequence goes on along the minus strand of CM058231.1, from coordinate 27,863,299 downwards.
AGCAAGCTCGCACAGAGAGATACCAGACGGTTAAATCTCTCATGGATTGCAAGCTGGCTAAGGACAGTCTAGTAAGTCCTCATGTCCTTAAAATGATGGGTTACATTGATAACCTGGGGAAACTGGACTGTGCCATTAGCCAGGAGCTAGCCACTGACATGATTCTGCAGTCATTGCCGTCGTGTTTTGATCAGTTCATTATGAACTACAACATGCAAAACATGACTAAGACATTGACTGAGTTGCACGGTATGCTGAAGACAGCAGAACCGAATCTCAAGAAGGCTACTCCCAATGTCCTGATGGTACAAGGGGGTAAAAGGTTTAAGAAACCTAAGAAGGGTAAGGGTAAGGCCCAGGTTGTCCAGGCTGAAAGTCAGGACAAGCCCAAGCCCAAGCCCAAATCCGGGCCTTCTCCTGAGGATAAGTGCAACTACTGCAAGCAGTTGGGGCATTGGAAGAGAGACTGCAAGAAGTTCAAGGAAGATTACAAGAAGCTGAAGAAGACGTATGATGCGTCTGACTCAGGTATTTATGTTATCGAACTCAATGTTATGTCTTCTAGTTCTACTTCGTGGGTATTGGATACCGGCTGCGGTGCTCATATTTGTACTAATATGCAGGCACTAAGAAACAGTAGAACGCTGAAGAAAGGACAAGTGGAGCTGCGGGTCGGGAATGGAGCTAAGGTTGCTGCACTGGCCGTAGGCACCTATGAGTTGTCTTTACCTTCGGGCATGGTTTTAGCTTTGAATAATTGCTATTTTGTACCTGCAATTAGCAGAAACATAATTTCAGTTTCCGTTTTGGATTTGGAAGGTTTTGATTTTGAAGTTAAGAATAAAGTTTGTTCTTTTAATCGTGATGGTACATTTTATGGTAGCGCCCCATTAGATAATGGGTTATATGTTTTAAACCAAGAAATGCCTGTCTTTAACATAAATACAAAGCGGTTTAAGTCCAATGACGAAAACCCGACTTTCTTATGGCATTGTCGTTTGGGCCATATCAATGAGAAACGCATCCAAAGGCTCCATCGAAATGGGCTTCTGGGCTCATTTGATTTTGAATCATATGAGAAATGCGAATCTTGCTTGATGGGCAAAATGGCTAGGGCCCCTTTCAACAAACCAAATGAAAGGGCCAGTGAGTTATTGGGCCTTATTCATACTGATGTATGTGGGCCAATGAGCACTGTTGCCAGAGGAAATTACAAGTACTTCATTACCTTCACTGATGACTTCAGTAGGTATGGCTATGTCTATTTGATGAGACACAAGTCAGAATCCTTTGAGAAATTCAAGGAATTCAAGAATGAAGTACAGAACCAACTTGGCAAAAGTATCAAAGTTCTGCGATCGGATCGCGGAGGAGAATACTTAAGCCAAGAGTTCAACGACTATCTGAGCGAGTGTGGAATTGTTTCACAACTCACTCCTCCTGGAACACCTCAATGGAATGGAGTGTCAGAGAGGAGGAATCGAACCTTATTGGATATGGTTCGGTCTATGATGAGTCATTCTAATCTTCCATTATCCTTTTGGGGATACGCTCTAGAAACGTCTGCGTTTACACTAAATAGGGTGCTGATATATCATGGTTTTTACTAGTTTTAGACCATGATATAAGTGTTTTAGTGTCTTTTGTCTTTGTTTAGAGTCTTTTACAGGTATAATCAGGTTTGGAGCTAATTTGGAGATAATGGAGCATTTTGGAGATTTTTGGAGTGTTTGGCCGAGAGATAGAGTTCACTGTCCGAAACAGAGGAAGGTGTCGATCGTTGCACTCTTGCATCGATCGATGCACCAGCGAGATGGGCCAAAAACTCGGCGGTTTAGAAGAATCAAGTTATTGCACTTTGATCCAGAAGTTCCTGATATTTACAAAGAAGCCCTTGGCCGAGATTATGCCTATATATTAGAGTTTTTAGTGTTTTTATTAGATACGCTATATACTTTTTACATTACGCAATTCATAATTAAGAGCAGAGGATTTTAGAGCTTTTTGGGGCTGATCTGAACCTATTACTTCATCTGTATTCGGAGAAGATTTCGAACCCCTTTTACTCTTATTCTTTTATGCAATTTATTCATTCTATGATTATGATTTCATTATCTATGTCTGAGTAGATTCCTAGTTAGGTTTAGGGTTTCTCACATAGGATTTCATGACTTGCTAGACTTGTTCAAATTCAGTTAAGGATTCATAACTATATCTGTTCTTCAATTTAATTGTGCTTAAAGCTAGTTCTAACCTGATCAATTAGAATCTAGATCTTAGGTTACTAAATACGTCACGGAAGTGGGGTTTAGGAATCTGAACTAATTAAATTGGGCAATTAAACTATTCGCAAACGGAAGTTTGGTTTAGGATAATTGTGAACATATCAAACTTGGACTTATTGCTAGTTTAATCTGTTAGTTCTCGCAAACGAAAGTTTGGTTTGCTGCACTTAAGCTTAGAGAATTATCGCAAAGGAATTTGGTTAATTCTATATCTGTGTTTTGAGTTCTAGAACCGTGCTTAATTAGATCCTTGCTGAATGAACTGTCTGCTTGTCTGATTTCCTGAGAATACCCTAGGCTTGACGCTTTTAATTACTTGCTTCACAACCGTTAATCTCTGCTACTGATTTACTTTCTCGCACCGCAATTTATTTCATTCACTATTTGCTTATTTCTAGTATTTATTCCTATAGTTTGATTCTCTTGAGACCGAGTGTCCCTGTGGATTCGATAACCCTATATACTACCTTGACATTGCTGTTCACTTGCAGTTTAGTATAGGGAAAACTTAGAACCTATCAAGTTTTTGGCGCCGTTGCCGGGGACTCTTTGAGTCTTTGATAGGACCGAACTTAGGGTTTTACTAGAAATTTTTCTTTTTGTTTTTGTTCTTTTTCGTTTTTTGTTTTATTTTGATTTTGCTAACTTACTTTTTCTCTGTTTCTTTCTGTCGCAGGTACGAATTTCGCCTTGCGTCGATCGTTGCATACCTTGCGTCGATCGTCACTAGGCGATTCTGAGAATTGAATCGATCGTTGCACTGATAGCATCGATCGTTGCTGGACGATTACAGACAGTTTATGCCAACGCAGAAAACTCGAAGTAATCCGAACTCGAGCTTGGTTAATCTCGATCTTGAGGAACTTGGACGTCTAGAAAGGACTAACAGAAGAGAAAAGAGAGAGAGAATGGTACGAGAACGTTTGATCTTGATACCAGATGCTGAAGGTACCCTGAGGGACCAAGATGACAACCCGTACAATGCTGCTGGGCATCGGGTTGATGCTGAAGGGAATGTCATCCCTGATCCTCCTGAGCAACAGGAGCTGAACCGAAACCAGGGTCAAGGACATGCCCAAGGTAGAGATTTGGTGGTTCATGAGAGGACACTAGCTGATTACAACAGACCTGATGAGTTTCATGCAAACCGAGCAGCTCTAGTGCTTCCTGCTTTCGAGAGGAATGATTTTGAGGTAAAGACCATCTACTACCAGCTGATGAGACAGATTGCTTTTCATGGTCTTCAAGCAGAACAGCCTATGGATCACATTGACAAGTTTGAGGACATAGTCACTGGCATGAAGTATGAAGGAGTATGCCCGGACTATCTGTTCCTTAAGCTATTTCCGCACAGTCTTGCTGGAGACGCTAGTGCATGGCTGAGACAACTGGCACCTGGTCAGTATACTACTTGGACAGCCTTAAAGAGTGAGTTCCTGCGTCACTTTTATGATGATGCACGCTCGGATCAGTCCAGACAGGACATACTCACCTTTTCCCAAGGAGCTGTGGAGCCCTTGAAGACTGCCTGGATGAGATTTAAGCAGTATCAGCGTGACTGTCCACACCATGGATTCACAGAAGTACAGCTGATTGGTATTTTCTTCAGAGGAATAGATCTTCCTTATCAGACTGCGCTGGATAATTCCAGTAATGCTAATTTTAACACCAGGACTCCTACGCAAGCTAAGCAGTTGATAGAGAATCTGATTGGCAGCAACAGTTGCAAAACAATGGATGAAAGGAGGAAGAGATCTGGTGGAACTGTAGAGAATTCTGATATAGCTAATATAAGATCCAGATTGGACACAGTCTACAATCTCCTAACAAGTAAGAAATCTGTCCACTTTGCCCAAGATGTAGAGGTGATTCAGGCTGAGGAGGAAACTCAGGAAGAAGATGTGAATTTCATAGGAGGTTCTGGTTTCCAAGGTAATAGATTTGGTAATCAACAGGGGAACAGATTCTCCAATGGTGGACAGACTGGTGGTTTTCAGAAGACCTATGGACAAGGTAATCAGAGAACCTATGGGTCTACATCCTATCAGACTCCTCCTGCACCTACAGCCCATGAGAGCAAAATGGAGGCTATGATGGAACAACTGATGGAGAGTCAAACCAAGCTTTCTGTGGACAACACTAAGAAGCTGGACGCTGTCTATCAAGACCTCAATGGGAAGTTTGAGTCACTGAGCACTCACATGAAGCAGTTGGACACTCGGGTGAACCAGATGTCCAGCTCACTGAAGGGAAAAGGAGTTGCAGAGACTCATATTAAGGCCTGGTCTGTACTCATTAATGATGGATCTTATCTAGGGGAGAAATTTGAGCTAAGTACAGCTGAGTTGGTGACTGAGGCAGAATTTTCGGATTTCTGTGAAAAACTCTCGGGTAGAAACTGTAGTGATGCAACGATCGACACACAGCTGGCATCGATCGATGCAGGTCGTGAACAAGCAGAAGATCCGTGGGATGAAAGTGAGATTGATGCAGAACTAGCCCGCCTATTCCCTGATGTATCTGAGATCACTCAAGAAGATGTTTATGCACAAGCCATTAGGCAATACCCCAAGGTGTCTGAAGTGATTAAACAAGAGATTGAGGAGCTGAAAAGGCTAGAAGAGAGTGGTGAAGACTTGGAAGAAATCCCACCTTCTGATGATCCACCTTATCATCCATGTGTTCAGAGATATTTGAACAAGATGTTGCCTTTAGATGAGGAGCTGAGAGAATGGGTGATAATAGTTCCTCAGCATATCAGTGATGTTCTGCTAACTAAGGTTCCGAAGAAACTGCCTGATCCTGGAGTCTTTGTGCTAGATTGTTCTATCTTTGAGGATAGTTTTAGGCGTTCTCTATGTGATTTAGGAGCTGCTGGAAGCATAATGCCTTACTCTATGGCAGAGAAGCTGGGAATGTTGGATTTTACTCCTACTAGGACTTCTCTTATCCTAGCTGATCAGTCCATACGAGTTCCTGAAGGACTTCTTATGGACATTCCGGTGAGAGTTGGGAACTACTTAGTTCCAACGGATTTCCTTGTGCTGAAATATGATTGTGATCCGGATGAAGCTTTATTGCTTGGGAGACCATTCTTGGCTACAGCAGGAGCTGTGATTGATGTTAGACAGAGTCTAATAGACCTCCACCTGGGAGATGAACCGCTGCACTATGAGATGGATAAGCTGCGAAAGCCACTGATAGATGGGCAAACATTCACCATAAGGGACGCAGATTTTGAGCAGCCTGATCATACCATGGTTATAGATCCTGGAGCACATTTCACTCCATCTTTTCTTGGACATGAGCATTCCGCAACAGCTTACTCACCACCTTGGATGAGGAGACTTGAACAGAGACAGAAAAAGTCTTTGTCAGGACCTCCTGGTACTTGAAAGATCTCATCCGTCCGGTCAAGCTATTGACCTTAAACAAGCGCTGGGTGGGAGGTGAGGGATTATGGTGATTTTCAAGGTTTAATTCCCATGTTTCAACCTAACACATAATCTTAACAGATCTAGGTTCTTGCAAAACGAATCATAAAACAAACCTGATCTTTACCTTTTGCAGCGGAGTGATTGGTGGTAATGACAAGATCAGATTAGAGCTGATGAGAATCGGCTCCTCCTCAAGTATCCACACTCTTACAAGCCGGGAAGGCTGCTAGACCAAAGAGATGGATTAGATCAGAAAAGAGAGAGTTAGAGAGAGAGGCAAACTCGCGGCCAAGGAAGAAAAGAAATCGCAAGCTCTGCTCTTCCTTAGGGTTTTCTCATTCTTTTATCTCTCATTAATGGGCCCAAGTCATTAGACTAATGGCTCATTAATCTTTTGGGCCCAAGACACAAATCAGACAAAAGCCTGCATTTTGTCTGGCCCAATTCTCTGATCCAATACAGTAAATGCCATAGCATCTTACCGTATTAATTCCATTTAACTTTCCCGTTAGCTATGGTGTGTGACCCTTCGAGATCATACAATACTGGTAATAAGTCCTAAACTCATAGATCATGAGCGGACTCTAGCAAGCCATCATGATCACCCAGTATTTATGACTTATGTCTGATCTCGACACTTATCATACTTTCTAGAGATAGTACGGTAGATTTCAGGACATTCCCAACAATCTCCCACTTGTACTGGAATCCTACACAGGACATTCCCAACAATCTTCTGATTGTACTGGAATCCTACATTCCCTAATCCTTTTGTCTCAATATCTCGATCTGGCATAAGGCAAGATGCGTGTCATCCTTATATAGCCAGACCATGTTTATCGGACCAGATTTGATACTGACAATGCAAACGACTTGGGCAAGTCCGTTTGGGAATGGCCATTCTCTTACCAGCTATCAAATCTCCGATTGGCCTAGAGATATTACCTCCGTTAAACGGCAGGGACAAATCCCATCTTGTTCCATCACTATGAACTACACAATTCATTATACACCCAACCAAGGTCCGTATAGCTCCCAGTTACGAAACAGCGTTAGACAATGATCAAAGCGCATTACTCCATGTGCAGCCACATGCATGCGAACTCAGGTCTAAGGACTATACTCTATAGTCGTATATGAGAACTTCTTATGACACAGATATTAATATCTTGCAGAGTTCTCATCTTGCGGGCCATGTCCGGTCATATGCTCCCCTACATATACCTATGTGTCGACTTTGATGCCGCGCATCTATGACCCCTCGAAACTTGGTCATAAGTCTCAACACAATCTAGTCTCAACAGGTTGTTGGTGTTCCAATTTCAACAACCTTCGACTATGGACACTATGATTTATGTCACTTCGTTAAATATGGGGTTTCAGGATCAAGTCTACTCATGTACTTCGATGGCCCATATATAGTGACATGAATCATTTTGGAACGATTATTTTATATCACAATTAAAATAATCCAGAAATAAAAATTTCATTAACATTTTAAAAATGTTTACATGAACCTTTCAAAACAACTAAGTAAAGCCCTTTACAAACTCCCACTGAAATTAAGACTACATCTTAATTTCACTCATCCTACAGCTACAGTCCGCGACTCGTGCTTAGGCATAAGGAGTGGCTTCGTTAATAGATTAGCAACGTTCTCATTCGATGAAACTTGCTTATCTACTTAACACCTCTGTCATTTATCTCACGGAATAGGTTATACCTATCCTCAAGGTGTTTGGACCTATGATGTGCAGCTAGTCTCATCTATGCTGGGAATCACATCAAGTTCAGTGATGAACTCTTCTTTCCAAACAACCTCTTTCTCCGCTTCTCAAGCTGCGAAATATTCAGCTTAAGTCATGGAGTCAGCAACAGTGCCTTGCACCGCCAGTTAGACACAAGATATAGCCGGACTGTGACCAGGAATTATCTTTGTCTATTGGAAACTTGCCTTTCAGACTCTATCGACTTGTAGCACCTCACTTTCTCCGTAAATCAAGAACTTATCCTAAGTATTCCTCAAATACTTCAGAATATTCTTTACGGCAATCCAGTGATTCTTTGCTGGATTTGACTGGTCTTTACTTGTCTTGCTTAGCATTAAAGCAACATCAAAACAAGTATGTGTCATGGCATACATGATAGATCCAATTGCCGTCGCATATGGAATCCTATCCATGCATTCAAGCTCAGCAGATATCGCAGGACACTGTATCTTGCTTAATGAATTGCCATGTGACATTGGCATAAAACCCTTCTTGGATTGCTGATTACGTGTAGGACTTTGTCAATTTAAGAATCCTGACTTTGTCCTACCAGCTCTTTTGGATCTCTATCTTTTGATCCAAAATCCAAGAACATACGTGGCTTTACCCGTGTCAATCACAAAACCAACTCCCAAGCCAGTCCTTTACCGACTGTAACATTGGGACGTTATTTCCGAGAATCAGTATGTCATCGACATACACTATGAGACATGCAACATTGCTCCCACTTATCTATTAGTAAACGCACAGTTCCACTTCGTTCCTGTTCAAGTCAAAACCTTGACTACTTCAACAGAACGAAGATTCCAACTCCGATATGTTTGCTTCCATCCATGAATGGATCAATGAAGCTAACTTACACATAGTGTAATTTTCGGAGTCCGGGCTCACTTTCGCTTCTTTGAATTTCGCAGGTTCGTCGCTTTCAATGATCATCAGATCATGCGAACTTTCAATGATCATCAGGTTCAACTAATGACGAGAAATCACTCTCGGATTAGTGACTGATTCATTCATATCTGCGAACTTCAGGCTCTACAGGTGTAGCTTCTACAGAAATCTGTAAATCCATCCGTTGCTCTCCCTTAACAGGTTGAGCAACCTCCTGTATTTCTCGAATTTCTTCGAGTTGTACTTTTACTCCCACTGTTCTTCTTGGAAAGTAACTTCCCTTCTTAGAAAACAGAATGGACGTAAAAGTAACAAGCCTTGGTTTCCCTAGGACAACCAGCGAAGTAGCACAACTACAGATACTCAGTAAAGACGAATTTGGATCGATTCCAATCCACATTGACGTGGTGTCTTTCAACTGATATTAGTGGAACTATTTCAGCGTAAACTTAGATATTTTTAGAGCGTTATTCTTAAAGAATATCATGGAAGATTCGTGTGACTCATCTTTAATCATTTCTAATAAGATCTGATTCTTTCTCACAGAAACACCTCCAGATTTTCAGGAGAAGTGAGCTGTGAAACGACTTCACACTCATTCAGATGATCACACAATCAATGACTTAAGTATTCTCACTCGTGATCTAATCCAGAGTCTTAATACTTCTGTCATTCAGATTCTATACTTCATTCTGGAACTCTTTCGACCATGTCAAAGAATTCCGACTTGTGTCTCATCAAATGAACACAGTCACACTCACTGAAGTAATCAGTAGAGACAATGAAGTACAGGAAATTTTCTCTGGCATTACTGCTCATCGGACCACATACATGAGTATGTTCAATCTCCAATAAGCCTTTGGGCCTTTCTCTAGCTCGGCTAAGATGGGCCCTTTGTCTTTTGGTCCAGTAAGCAGAATTCAAGTCTCATAAGATATCCATTCAAATGAGCCCAAAAGTCCATAACTATGGGGTTTCTGAATCCAATTTACTCTATTTGACCAAAACATTTATGCCAAGAAAAATCAGGTTTAATTCATCAGATTTAAACCAATTTGGTATTTATGTTACTTTTAGGCACTCTTTGGTTTAAGATATAAAACCCATTCCTTGAATAGGGTGCTACAATTAACATTTCATTAAGATCAAAAGAACAAAACTTGTCTTTATCAAAATGAAAACATTCAAATTCTTCACAAGAAAATGAAAAACAACTCTGCTTAAAGCAGGTACATTGTAGCAATTACTTAATTCAAAACCAAGCCTCAAAGGCATCTACAAGTGAAAACCCTACGGCTGAGGCAGCATCCCAAGCTCCTTCCAGACACGCAGTTCCACTTGCCCTTCCTTCAACGTTCTACTGTTGTTCAGGCTCTGCATATTATAACAAATATCAGTGCCACAATCAGTATCCAATACCTACAAGGTATAACTTGAAGTAATAACATGAATACCTGAGGAAGTAGTCTCATACATCAACTTTAACTCCTCATAATCTTCCATGAATTTAATGCAATCTCTTTTCCAATGCCCAGTCTCTTTACAGTAGCAGCACTTACCAACGTAAGAGGTATCTGACTCGGGCTCAGAAGACACACGCTTGCCATGATTCAAAATCTGGACAACTTTGTCTTCACCCTTGTCAGCATTAGGTTTAGTAAACCTACCCTTCTCATTCATGAGATTGTACAGGGTACTCTTCACGTTTGGCTCAACTATCTTGAGCATATCATGCAGTTCAGTCAACGTCTTCGTTAAGCCTTTCTTGATATAGTTCCTTACGAACTTATCATAGCTTGACGGCAGTGACTGCAGAATGATCTCAGTTGCCAATTCCTGGCTAACTGGATAATCCAGTTTCCTCAGGTTATCAATGTAACCCATCATTTTACTGACATGAGGACTTACTGGATGATCATTTGGTAGCTTGCAGCTAGTGAGAGATTTAACCAACTGGTATCTCTCCACTCTTACCTGCACCTGAAATTTCAATTTCAGGCTGCTGATCATCTCTATTGGCGACTCCATGTTCTCATATTGCTTCAGCAAATCTGAGTCCATGGTAGCCAATATCAGACCACGCACATCTACCGCATCATTATAATGCTTATTCCAAGCATCATATACTGCATGAGAGGCATTGGACCCGATCCTCACGGGGAGAGCTTTCTCAAGGACATAGTCATTTCTCTCCTGCCTGAGGACTAGCCTCAGGTTCCGCGACCAATTCAAGAAATTTGATCCGTTCAGTTTGTCCATCTCAAGGACAGACCGGATCGAGCAAGTGTTTTGATTGTTTGTGCTCGTCATAGCTGAAAATTAGAGATAAATGGAGTTTTAGTTATTTAGTTCATAAAAGAGTAATCTTAATAACTTATAAGAAAACTCACATTGTATTCAAAATTTCTTTGTTTAACCTCATAAGAATACAATGATTCCGAGACCCATCTTCAGCTAAATCCAAAGTGGGCCACTGGCCGTCACCCGGAATTAGCTTTACTTGGTAAGCATACACACAGCTAGTTATATCTCATATAACTCTCGGTTGTGAATTGGACCCGAGGCCCAAATTCACCAGATGTCTCAAGGCCCGGGACTCCCGATGGCCCAGTCAAGGAAACCAATCTCTTACAGCCAAATAATCACTAAAATCTGGGACTCCCAATGAAATTAGTGACTATATACTACTTTACTTACGCGAAAACAGATACCTCACACTGTAAGCCATATCTGCAATCAAATAAGCATTAAGTAGCTGACAAGATTGGAAAGACATCCAAGCTTGATATTGTTTTTGAGGATTTTTAAGTTTTATTTCCAAAAATAGAAAATTACTATTTTGGGAAACTTTCTTATTTTAGAAACTTTCTAAATTTAGTAACTTACTAAAAATAGAAATTTCTAATTTAAATATTTCATTAAATATTTTGGGTTGGGTCACAAATTATAGGCCCAATTCTTTGGCCCAAGACCATAGAATTCCAGCTGGCCCAATAATTTGACATAACCGATCTGGTTTATTAATTCTGGTCCAAGACCAAATTAACTATCAAAACCATCGATTATTTACTAAACCAGACCAGCTCTAAATTATTTGGTCCAACCAAATCAAACTTAGACCAGCCTTCGGTTTAGGTTAAAATTCAATTTTGAATTTCAATCCGGTTTAACCAGAAATTAAATAATACCATGTATTAAATAATTTCCATCAAACCGCGATTCGGGTTAACCGCTTGAACCACCAATTAAATTGGATCGGTTCAGTTAAATCCAAAACCGGGAAGAAACACCTAGTGTTTTAGCCAATTTGATTTAACTTGCGGTTTAAGGCTTTAAACACACGATTAACCGCCAATTAAATGGACCGGTTAAATCGGTGTGGTTTTGGGCAACGAACCGCGAAGCTCGGTTTAACCGATTGACTATTCGCGGGACGTAATAATTTAACGGGCCAAACGATCACTTGGCCCATTAACGCATCATCACGCATCATGGCAACACGATCACTCGTGATGAAACGATCATCCGATCGATCACCCCTCAAGATCACGCGGTCAATTCGAGACCATGCCAAGCGATCGTTTGTGCGATCCAATCAAGTGATCCATGATCACACGCATAATATCATTGTATGATCACATGCGATTGTTGAACAAGATCACTCGGCCCACAAAATTAATTATCGATCAACATCACTCGGCAAAGCAACACAAGCACACGCCCGAGACCAATTAGGGTTTTAATTAATTCATCACGAACCCGATAATTAATTGGCTCTTAAACACGCCGAGACCAAAACACTCGATTAGGGATTTTAATAACTATAATCAATTTTAATTCAATTGATCCAAAAATTATTAAACAACCTATGATCCAATTTCACAAGAAACCAAACCTGGCTCTGATACCACTGAGGGATTATGGTGATTTTCAAGGTTTAATTCCCATGTTTCAACCTAACACATAATCTTAACAGATCTAGGTTCTTGCAAAACGAATCATAAAACAAACCTGATCTTTACCTTTTGCAGCGGAGTGATTGGTGGTAATGACAAGATCAGATTAGAGCTGATGAGAATCGGCTCCTCCTCAAGTATCCACACTCTTACAAGCCGGGAAGGCTGCTAGACCAAAGAGATGGATTAGATCAGAAAAGAGAGAGTTAGAGAGAGAGGCAAACTCGCGGCCAAGGAAGAAAAGAAATCGCAAGCTCTGCTCTTCCTTAGGGTTTTCTCATTCTTTTATCTCTCATTAATGGGTCCAAGTCATTAGACTAATGGCTCATTAATCTTTTGGGCCCAAGACACAAATCAGACAAAAGCCTGCATTTTGTCTGGCCCAATTCTCTGATCCAATACAGTAAATGCCATAGCATCTTACCGTATTAATTCCATTTAACTTTCCCGTTAGCTATGGTGTGTGACCCTTCGGGATCATACAATACTGGTAATAAGTCCTAAACTCATAGATCATGAGCGGACTCTAGCAAGCCATCATGATCACCCAGTATTTATGACTTATGTCTGATCTCGACACTTATCATACTTTCTAGAGATAGTACGGTAGATTTCAGGACATTCCCAACAGGAGGCAACCCACCATTAGGTACTAGTGTTTTTCTTTTTCATTTTTGGTGTTTTTGTTAGGATTTTACGTTTGTTTTTGTTTCTGGTGAGTTTATGTTTGCAGGTCTCGGTTAATTCGCAGTGCAGCGATCGATGCATTTTTGCATCGATCGTCACAACACGAAAGGAATCGCATTGCAGCGATCGTTGTGGTCCTGAGCAACGATCGACTATACACGAAAATCGCCAAGTAACGGTCGATGCACTTAGTGCAGCGATCGATGCTCAGCGACAGAGGTAACCCGACAGACATAATTTCACCCTTTCAATTTTTATTTTCTTTTTACCAATCCTTCGCTGGACACTACTGGGGACAGTGTGTCTTAAGTGTGGGGGAGGTGCTACTGACTTATATCTTTCTGTTTTCTTAAGAGTCAGTCCGTTTTTCAAAAAAAAAAAATTTTGTTTTATTGAGTCAAAATTGTTTAAGTAAGAAACTATGATTTTCTGAGAAGATTTACAAGACTTGCAGGAACTTAAGTAACCATTGGGATGAAGTTGCAGGATCTATCTATGACTATTAGAAAACTCCATCACAGATCAACCTACTGGGAACACCCACATCACTTCAGGTATCAGAGGATCCTTTTACTGACTTCAACCTTAATACTGACTTAGATTTCTCACCTAAGGGCTTGGTATGCTTTATGTCGGATTCCCTTGTTAGTTCTGACACAGCCTGTAAACCTGTCCTATTTAGTCCCCTTCTCCTCTTCTGTAAAGTAAAAAAAAAATAATAATAATAAACTGAGGATGAGTTAGTAACTCCGAAGTGGTCATGGGAATAGTAGCAAACACTATTATCTCTCATGTGATCCATGGAATGTGTCCAAAGTACACCCCATAACGGGAAGAACACTGATAAAAAAAATAAAATGATACCCAGTGGGGAAAAATCAGTTGTTAAAGAAGGGAAAGAGAAGAAAGGGACTAGAGAAAGATAGTATGGTGGTCTAGAGCTGATAAGGTAAGAATCCATATGCCTTTAGATCGATACTCCTTAGGTGAGACCGCACTTAAATACTTGCAGAAGTCAGTAGGGAGAATTTGAATGCTTGAATGTGATTGTGGAGTTTACCTAGGACAGTTGCTAAGTGTGGGGGAAGTACATGTTGGTCTTGATATCCTGTGATTGATTCTTTCAGTGGTTTACTAAGGGGAATCTGAGTATTGTAGCTTCTAGGATGAAATGAGTTTCTGAAGAGTTTTCAAACCTCTTCACCATGTTTTAGTTCTCTGTTTTGCTTGAGGGCAAGCAAAGGCTAAGTGTGGGGGAGTTGATATATCATGGTTTTTACTAGTTTTAGACCATGATATAAGTGTGTTTTAGTGTCTTTTGTCTTTGTTTAGAGTCTTTTACAGGTATAATCAGGTTTGGAGCTAATTTGGAGATAATGGAGCATTTTGGAGATTTTTGGAGTGTTTGGCCGAGAGATAGAGTTCACTGTCCGAAACAGAGGAAGGTGTCGATCGTTGCACTCTTGCATCGATCGATGCACCAGCGAGATGGGCCAAAAACTCGGCGGTTTAGAAGAATCAAGTTATTGCACTTTGATCCAGAAGTTCCTGATATTTACAAAGAAGCCCTTGGCCGAGATTATGCCTATATATTAGAGTTTTTAGTGTTTTTATTAGATACGCTATATACTTTTTACATTACGCAATTCATAATTAAGAGCAGAGGATTTTAGAGCTTTTTGGGGCTGATCTGAACCTATTACTTCATCTGTATTCGGAGAAGATTTCGAACCCCTTTTACTCTTATTCTTTTATGCAATTTATTCATTCTATGATTATGATTTCATTATCTATGTCTGAGTAGATTCCTAGTTAGGTTTAGGGTTTCTCACATAGGATTTCATGACTTGCTAGACTTGTTCAAATTCAGTTAAGGATTCATAACTATATCTGTTCTTCAATTTAATTGTGCTTAAAGCTAGTTCTAACCTGATCAATTAGAATCTAGATCTTAGGTTGCTAAATACGTCACGGAAGTGGGGTTTAGGAATCTGAACTAATTAAATTGGGCAATTAAACTATTCGCAAACGGAAGTTTGGTTTAGGATAATTGTGAACATATCAAACTTGGACTTATTGCTAGTTTAATCTGTTAGTTCTCGCAAACGAAAGTTTGGTTTGCTGCACTTAAGCTTAGAGAATTATCGCAAAGGAATTTGGTTAATTCTATATCTGTGTTTTGAGTTCTAGAACCGTGCTTAATTAGATCCTTGCTGAATGAACTGTCTGCTTGTCTGATTTCCTGAGAATACCCTAGGCTTGACGCTTTTAATTACTTGCTTCACAACCGTTAATCTCTGCTACTGATTTACTTTCTCGCACCGCAATTTATTTCATTCACTATTTGCTTATTTCTAGTATTTATTCCTATAGTTTGATTCTCTTGAGACCGAGTGTCCCTGTGGATTCGATAACCCTATATACTACCTTGACATTGCTGTTCACTTGCAGTTTAGTATAGGGAAAACTTAGAACCTATCAGGTGCCATCTAAATCAGTGGATAAGACACCACATGAATTGTGGACTGGGAAAATCCCTAGTCTGTCTTTCCTGAAGATTTGGGGTTGTGAGGCTTATGTCAAACGTTTAATCTCTGACAAGCTCGCACCCAAATCAGACAAATGCTACTTCGTTGGTTATCCTAGAGATACCAAGGCATACTACTTTTACAACCAATCTGAGAACAAAGTTTTTGTTGCTCGGGACTGTTCTTTTCTTGAGAGAGAATTTCTTTCTAAGAAAAACAGTGGGAGTAAAGTACATCTCGAAGAAATTCAAGATGCACAGGAAAATGTTCAACCTGTTGAGGAAGAGCATCAGTTGGATCCACAAAGTTCTGTGGAACCGACGCCTGTGGAGCCTGAAGTTCGCAGATCCGGAAGGATCCGTCACGAACCCGAGAGATACTATGGATTTCTCGTGACCAATTGCAATGATCTGATGATCATTGAAAGTGACGAACGAGCGACCTTCGCGGAAGCAATGATGGGCCCGGACTCCGAAAAGTGGCTTGGAGCCTCTAAGTCCGAAATGGAATCCATGTCAGAAAACCAAGTATGGTCCTTGGTCAATTTACCTAATGGTGCAAAGGCCATTGAGTGTAAATGGATCTTCAAGAAGAAGATTGACGTGGATGGCAATGTACAGATTTACAAAGCGAGGTTGGTGGCTAAAGGTTTCAAGCAAATTCATGGTATTGACTATGATGAAACCTATTCCCCAGTCGCTATGCTTAAATCCATTCGGATTCTTCTAGCAATTGCTGCTCATTATGATTATGAGATTTGGCAAATGGATGTCAAAACCGCATTCCTGAATGGTATTCTGGAAGAGGATGTGTATATGACACAGCCTGAAGGTTTTGTTGATCCTAAAGACGCTGGGAAGGTATGCAAGCTTCATAAATCCATTTATGGGTTGAAGCAAGCATCACGGAGTTGGAATCTTCGTTTTGATGAAACAGTAAAACAATTTGGTTTCATCAAGAACGAAGAAGAACCATGTGTTTACAAGAAGACTAGTGGGAGCAAAATTGCGTTTCTCGTACTGTATGTCGATGACATACTCCTCCTCGGTAATGACGTTCCGTTGCTTCAGTCTGTTAAGACTTGGCTCGGAAGTTGTTTTTCCATGAAAGACATGGGAGAAGCCGCGTATATTCTTGGAATCAGAATCTACAGAGATAGAATGAACAAGCTGATTGGACTGTGCCAGGACACTTATATTGATAAGGTGTTACACAGATTCAAGATGCATGATTCCAAGAAGGGCTTCATACCAATGTCTCATGGCATTAGTCTCAGCAAGAAGCAGTGTCCGAAGACACATGCTGAGCGAGAGCGCATGAATAGGATTCCTTATGCATCTGCAATAAGATCTATTATGTATGCCATGCTCTGCACTCGTCCAGATGTAGCTTACGCGTTAAGCATGACGAGTAGATACCAATCTGATCCAGGTGAAGATCACTGGACAGCCGCCAAGAATATTCTCAAGTACTAAGGATAAATTCCTGGTGTATGGAGGAAGTGAAGAACTGGTAGTGAATGGATTCACTGATGCGAGTTTTCAGACCGACAGAGACGATTTCCGATCACAATCTGGATATGTCTTCTGTCTAAATGGCGGTGCAGTGAGCTGGAAGAGCTCTAAGCAGAATACCGTAGCTGATTCCACGATGGAAGCCGAATATATTGCTGCTGCAGAAGCGGCAAAGGAAGCTGTTTGGATCAAGAAGTTCATGACTGAACTTGGTGTGGTTCCTAGTATCTTGGAGCCAGTGGCTTTGTTTTGCGATAACAATGGAGCCATTGCTCAGGCGAAAGAACCCAGGTCACACCAGAAGTCCAAACACGTTGAGAGGAGATATCACCTGATTCGTGATATCGTCAATAGAGGTGATGTAAAGATCAGCAGAGTTCCGACAGATGAGAATGTCGTTGATCCTCTGACTAAGTCACTCCCAAGGCCTAAGCATGAAAGTCATACGACTGCTGTAGGCATTAGAGATCTAAAGATGTAATCTTGATTCTAGTGGGAGTTTTTAGTTTTATTTTAGTTATAATAAGATGCTCTTGTAAACATTCTTTTGAATATGTTTAAATGAAATTTGATTTCAGCATTATTTATTGTGATCTAAATAATGGTTCCAAAATAAGTTTATGTTATATTATAGGTCATCAAGTTGAAGACTTGATCATGAAACCCTATAAGTATAGATGGCATAAATTATAATGTGTCCCTAGTCGAGGTTGTCAAAGTGGGACGCTGACAACCGCGAGAGACTAGATTGTGAGGTGACTGTTGGCTAAGTTTCATGGAGCCAATGATATGATTATCGCAGTCAGTCACATAGGTATATGTTGGTGAACATATGATCGGACATGACCCGCTAATGAGAAGTCTACAAGATAGTTATATCTGTGTCATAAGAGGTTCTCATTACGACTATAGAGTATAGTCCTTAGACCTGAGTTCATCATGTTTTCTTGCATATGAATTGGTACACTTTGACCTTGTCAAACGTCGACCCGTGACTGGCGGCTATAACGGCACTGTTCAGGTATATCATGAAGTGTGCGTTGAAACAGGGATGGAACAAGATGGAATTTGTCCCTCCTGAATAACGGGAGATAAATATCTTAGGGCCTATCGAAGATTTAATACTGAGAAAATGTGTGGCCGCACTCAAACGAACTGTAGTTCAGTTGTTTGTAACGTTCAGTATGAGATCTGGAGTTCGATAAACACGATGTTGGCTTAATAAGGATGACACCAATCTTGCCTTATGCCAAATCGAGATATAGAGACAAAAGGATTATAGGAATTGATGATTCCAGTACAAGTGGGAGATTGTTGGGATAGTGTCCTGAAATCACACTTGTACTCACTCCTGATGATAGTTGTGTGTCGAGATTAGACATTCGTATAATACTGGGTGGTTGCAATGTTTCGCTAGAAGCCTCTTGCAGTCTGTAAGTTGTAGACTTACTGCCAGTATTATATGATCCTATAGGGTCATACACCTAAGCAAACTGGAAGCATGAATGTGGAAATGATCATTATGGTAATGATCATGTTGATGTGTATTGGATACACATTGACATAGAGTTTTATGATATGTGTCGATCGATGCATGAGTGTGTCGATCGATGCAAGCTTTTCGTGGAGGTGTAACGATCGACACTTTGAGTGTGTCGATTGTTGCATATCGGGTTTCGAAACTGATGTTTCGGATTAATGACGTAACCGAGTCGGGTTTGTCCGACGGTTGATGATGTTATTTCCAGGTCAATATATATAGGCTTATATGGTCGACCTGAACCCTAGCCGTCTTCTCTTCTCTTTGACAGAAAAGCAGAAACACGAGAAACTCACAGATTCCACAGATTCGGCACTAGCATCCCGTTTTCCAGCTTGTGTGCGTGTGTACGTGGTAGAGGCGAGGCACCTGTGTCGCTACTGATCTCGTTCACCATTCATTCCGCTGCCAGTAACAAGGTAAGAACGAGGTTGGTGATTCAATATATCAAACCCTAGATCCTAGGAGAATCCTACAGACTGCTATTTGCTTGTGTGTGTATCTACTTCGGTGTTGGACCGAGTAGACTGTACTGGTAGACACTTACTCTGGTGTGGGACCGAGTAAGTGTAAGGTCGGGTGATGTGGAGGTTGATGATAGGACTTGCGGGACGGGATTGATTAGGGATTGTGATAGTAGTTCTAGTTGAACTTGTTGGTGTTGCGTGATAGAGTCCCAGTGAGTCTGCTTGTTTACATTGCTGTTATAGGACTTTATAGGGCGAATTAGATCCCGCAAGTCTAAAGATGGCGTTCTGGTACTTCCTGCCCGATTGGATCCTCGGGAGTTGAGAACCTGGTCAGTTCACATACCTTAGGTAGTTGTTCTGGTAGGTGTTAACCTATGGAGTGACGTCTGTAGGTGTGGTCCGGAGAATACGGGGTCGCGTCCTAGGGCCGGACTGCATGGAAACTCGGGTTTCCGGGGGTAACTTGAGTCACCTCGTATCGATGGACGGAGAACGGTGTCCTAGCCCTTGGACTTTGTGTTATCGTCTAGGAGTCGTGGGAGGTTTTAGCTACCGTGGCGGCAGCTAAGTGTTCCCGTGGAAGTCACCAGTTCGCAAAGTGGGCCCAAATGGTGTGGAGTTGTGTAGTGCCGCGATAGATAGATCGAGTCTAATCAAGAACATGTGCCGCAGTGTTCTCGATTCCCTTCGTCGATGATTGTGTTGTTATTTGAATGCATGCGTGTTATGGAGCTCATCCCGTCTTGGTAGCACGTGATCGGCTATTATACTTGATTGTTATTTTGGGTTTGGGCGGGATTAATAGATTGTTAGCAGCCTTTAGTTGGGAGCCGTCTCAGTGGGTAATCTTAGAATACTCATTAGACTCTTTTGTGTGTTTTCAGGTTTGGTGTAGCTCGGCGGACGCGTAGGACACTCGGAGTAGTCTCGGGTTGGCATTGGGTATCGGTTATTACGCATTTTGACTGTACTTTCGGTTTCAGATTTTGTTGGAACGTTCCGCTAAATGTTTTGTATTAGGCCGTATATTGTTATGAATAAGATTTATATTTTTCAAGTAATAAAAACCGAATAATTCCCTGATATACGGTTTCGTCCGAACCGAACACAACTCGTAGAAGCGGTATAGGTTGCAAAGCCTCGTATCGTGGAAACAAGGTAAACGGAGTCAAAGATAGTTTGGTTCGAGCCTTTGTCTCAAACGAGATTGTCTCTGGCTTTCGTATTGTGACAAAATCTTCTCGTATGATTGTTCGGGTTCGATCGGTCATGTTCTTGTTCGATTGTTGGCCGGTCAGCTCGTCGGTCAGCGAAAAACGGGAAGGGGGCGTTACAGACCTAGCTAACCAGCTCAACCGTTCAGCTCATTTGAGCTGAACACTCCCCTTCCAACTGCTTTCCTCTTGACCAAACTCCTTCCCAGCTGAACTTGGCTTCTTCCTGCCTATGGAACACTCTTATTTGTCTCCATTGACCGTGTGTTCAACCTTCCGGTCCCATATATAGTCCCAACGAACCTTAAGCAGGGTTGGTGATGTTACAAATCTCCCCCCCCCCTTTTGAAAGGGATTCGTCCCCGAATCCGCCTCAAGGTTCCCATTCCGTGCAAACTCCATAAACAACTCTGGGTAATCGGCTTTCATCTGATTCTCTGTTTCCCAAGTGATATCCTTAACTCCATTGCAGATCCATTCCACCTTAACCATTTGTATCACCTTCTTCCTTGTTGCTTTTCCATTCTATTAAAAATCCTTAAGGGTCTAGCTTCCAAGGTCAGGTTTGCCCTAAGATATTTTGGGTATCTCAGGCATAACCACATCTTGATCCGAAAGGTACTTGCGCAATTGAGAGACATGGAACACATTGTGAAACGTTTCCATCTCGTTTGGCAAGTGCAATTTGTAGGCGAACGCCCCCACCCTTTCCAGGATCCGGAACGGCCCCAAGTACCTCAGATCTAGCTTTCCACATTTGGAAACCCTTGCCCTTCCTTTGAAGGTGGTCATCTTCAAATAGACTCGGTCCCCAACTTGGAACTCAATGTCTTTCCTTCTTTTGTCTGCATAACTCTTTTGTCGATCTTGTGCTTCCTTCATCTTAGCCCTTAGGAACCGGATTTGCTCGGTGGTCTCTGCAATAATATCCGGTCCAATCACACTTGACTCCCCCCCCACTTGCGTCCAACATAGTGGAGTTCGACAAGGACGCCCATACAAGGCCTCGTAAGGTGACATCCCAATACTTTCTTGATAACTGTTGTTATAAGCAAACTCGGTCAAAGGCAAGTACCTTTCCCAAGAGTCACCCCAGTCTAGAACACATGACCGAAACATGTCTTCTAAGGTCTGTATGGTCCTCTCTAATTTCCCATTCGTTTGTGGATGGTACGCAGTGCTCATATTCACTCTTGTTCCCAGGGCTTTCTGAAAATATTGCCAGAAATAAGAAGTGAATCGGCCATCTCTATCTGAGACTATACTTGCTGGAATACCATGAAGTCTCACGATTTCATCTATGTATTTCTCAGCAAGTTTTCCCACTCCATCAGTCTTCTTAATGGCTAAGAAGTGTGCGGACTTGGTTAACCTATCCACCACAACCCAAACCGTGTCCTTTCTCAACCTGGTCGCGGGCAGTCCGGTTACAAAGTCCATTGTGATGTGATCCCATTTCACTCCGGAATGGGTAGACTTTGTAGCAGGCCGCTCGGGACCTGGTGTTCTATCTTGATGTTGACACGTTTGGCACTTAGCAACCCATTTAGCAATGTCTCTTTTCATTCCGACCTAGTGATAGTACCGTTTGAGGTCACGGTACATCTTGGTCCGTCCGGGATGTATAGAGAACTTTTACTGGTGAGCCTCCCTAAGGATTTCCTCCTTAAGCTCCTTCACGTCAGGTACACTTACTAGACCATCCACCACAATTGTCCCATTATTGGAGAATTAGTACTCGGTGTTATTGTTGTTGATCGCCTTTTTCAACTCCTCATCATGCTCCTGAGCCAACCAGACCCTGGTTAATAGGTCTGCTTGGTTTGCTGCTCCCAGACCTAGTGGCTCATTGTCTACTGACAATGCATTAAGATGCAAAGACCTGACCAATCCGACCAAGGTCTCTGCGTCCCGTTCCACGGCCACTTTGGTCCTCTTTCTGCCTAATGCATCTAGTACCAATTTTGCCTTTCCAGGATGATAAGTGATGTCCATATCGTAATCTGCAACCAATTCCATCCACCTTCTCTGCCTCAGGTTCAACTCTGGCTGAGTGAAAACATACTTCAAGCTCTTTTGGTCGGTGAATAGTTGCACTTTAGCTCCGTAGAGTTAAGATCGCCAGATCTTAAGTGCAAATACCACCACCGCCATTTCAAGATCATGAGTAGGGTAGTTACGCTCATGCTTTCTCAGTTTTCTCGAGGCATAGGCAATCGCCTTCCCTTCTTGCATTAAGACACATCCCAAACCATTTATGGATGCATCTGTGTATACCACGTATGGTACATTGTCCACTGGCAAGGTTAGGACAAGTGCCTTGGTTAGCATCTCCTTTAGGTCCATGAAGCTCTTCTCGGCCGCATCTGTCCATTCAGACTTGGCATTCTTTCCGGTCAGACGAGTCATGGCCTGTGCCATACTAGCAAAACCATGGACGAACCACCGGTAATAGCCGGCTACTCCTAGGAAAATTCTGACTTCAGTTGCGTTCTTCGGCCTCGGCCATTCCTCGATCGACCGGATCTTCTCGGGGTCGACCGACACTCCCTCGTCCGACACAATGTGTCCAAGGAAGCCGATCCTCCTTTGCCAAAAACTACATTTACTTAGTTTGGCATAGAGCTTCTGCTCTCATAACTTCTCCATCACTATCCTTAGATGTTCCCGGTGTTCTTTCCGGTCCTTGGAATAAACAAGAATGTCATCAATGAATATGATCACCAACTTGTCCAACCATTATCGGAAGATCCCGTTCATCATCTTCATGAACGCAGCCGGTGCATTTGTTAGACCAAACGGCATGACAAAAAACTCATAGTGACCATACCGGGTTTGAAACGCTGTTTTCTTCATGTCCTATGGTGCAATCAGGATTTGATGGTACCCCGATGCTAGATCGATCTTGGAAAAAACGGTCGCCCCCTTTAGTTGATCCAACAACTCGTCTATTCGAGGCAACAGGTACTTGTTCTTCACCGTGACCCGGTTTATGCCTCGGTAGTCTATGCACAACCTAAGGCTACCGTCCTTCTTCTTCCCAAATAAGACCGGCGCCCCCCCATGGAGAACTTCTCAGCCTAATGAATCCCTTATCCAACAGCTCTTACAGCTGCTTCTTCAGCTCAGCTATCTCGGCTGGTGCCATTCTGTTTGGCGCTTTAGATAGAGTTTGGTCCCGGGTTCAAGTTCAATGTTGAATGGGTCAGACCGGTCAGGCGGTAAGCCTTGTAGGGCCTGGAACACGTCCTCAAATTCCTTGACCACTGGAATCTCCCCAATATTTGTCTCCGTTCCATCCTCCTTGGTTGTGATGGTGGCTAGGTATGCCTCACATCCTTTTTCCAGCATCCTTTCTACTTGGATTGCAGAGACAATCAAACTTCGTGAAGTAGGTCTCACTTCTTAAAACTCCACTCTTCCTTCAGATCTCTCGAACCTCGCCCTTCCTCGATGACATTCAATGGTGGCTCGGTTCTGACCGAGCCAGTCCATACATAAGATCACTTTGTGATGCTTAAGTTGAACAACAACCAGGTTGGCCGGCATACTCACGCCTCCAATAGAGACGGGTATGTCTCTGACAAGACCTAGCATGGGCATGGGTTGCCCACCGGCCTCATTCACAATACCTAAGCCATCCACTTGTTCCTTCTGGAACAAGCCTTTCCCAATCATTCTCGGACTCACAAAACTATGTGCAGCCCCAGAGTCAAACAAGGTGTGTGTTTCTACACCACCTATGGTTACGGTCCCTACACATTCACCATGTCTAAGCAACCTAAACCTTTCCCCAATGCAAATGCCACACAAATCAATTGAAGAAGCAGGGGTTTAGTGACATACCAGTAATCGAGTCGTAGGAGCCGTCCAAGCCAGTGTTCTTAACCAGTTCGTAAACCCTTGGAGTCTCGGTCTGGCCCTTAGCCCTTGACGTCCTCTCTTTGCCTTGGTTCACATCTGATCTCTTCTTTTCTTCAAGAAGCTTTGGGCATTTCCTCATGAAGTGCGCGAACTTCCCACAGTGGAAGCACGTTGTGGGGTTTTATTTGGTCACACCTTCCTTGCCTTCCAACATTCCCCCATGTGGTGTTGGATAGCCTAGGATCTAGGGTTCGTTATATTGAATCACTAACCTCGTTCTTACCTTGTACTGGCAGCGGAAAGATTGGTGAAACGAGATCAATAGCGACTCAGATGCTTCGCCTCTACCAGATACACACGCACACAAACCTGGAAAGCCGGGATGCTAGTGACGGATCTTGGGATTTCTGAGTTTCTGGTGTTTCTGCTTTCTCTGTGAAGAAAAAGTCAACCGCTAGGGTTCCAGGTCGAAACTATATGTTTATATAATGACCTGGAATGACTTAAACCGAGCTTTGGCTAATCCAATTCGTTTAAGTCATAAAATCGAAACGTCAGTTTCGAAACCCGCACCACTCTAAACTCAATATTAATGTGTATCCAATACACATCAACACAATCATTACCATAATGATCATTCCCGTATTTATGCTTCCAGTTTGCTTAGGTGTGTGACCCTATAGGATCATATAATACTGGCAGTAAGTCTACAACTTACAGATTGCAAGAGGCTTCTAGCAAAACATTGCAACCGCCCAGTATTATACGAATGTCTGATCTCGACACACAACTATCATCAGGAGTGAGTACAAGTGTGATTTCAGGACACTATCCCAGCAATCTCCCACTTGTACTGGAATCATCAATTCCTATAATCCTTTTGTCTCTATATCTCGATTTGGCATAAGACAAGATTAGTGTCATCCTTATTAAGCTAACATCGTGTTTATCGAACTCCTGATCTATACTGAACAAGACAAACAACTGAACTACAGTTCGTTTGAGTGCGGCCACACATTTTCTCAGTATAAAATCTTCGATAGGCCCTGAGATATTTATCTCCCGTTATTCAGGAGGGACAAATCCCTTCTTGTTCCATCCCTGTTTCAACACACACTTCATGATACACCTGAGCAATGCCGTTATAGCCGCCAGTTACGGGTCGACGTTTGACAAGGTCAAAGTGCACAAATTCATATGTAAGAAAACATGATGAACTCAGGTCTAAGGACTATACTCTATAGTCGTAATGAGAATCTCTCATGACACAGATATAACTATCTTGGAGACTTCTCATTAGCGGGTCATGTCCGATCATATGTTCATCAACATATATCTATGTGACTGACTGTGATACTTATATCACAGACTCCATGAAACTTAGTCAACAGTCACCTCACAAGCTAGTCTCTCGCGGTTGTCAGTGTCCCACATTGACAACCTCGACTAGGGACATATCATAATTTATGACAGCTATAACTTATAGGGTTTCATGATCAAGTCCTCAACTTGATGACCTATAATATGGCATAAACTTATTTTGGGACCATTATTTAGATCACAATAAATAATGCTGAAATCAAATTTCATTAAACATATCCAAAAGTATGTTTACAAGAACATTCTAATATAACTAAAATAAAACCACAAAACTCCCATTAGAATCAAGATTACATCTTAAGATCTCTAATGCCTACAACAGTCGTATGACTCTCATGCTTAGGCCTTGAGAGTGGCTTGGTCAGAGGATCAGCGACATTCTCGTCTGTCGGAACTCGACTGATCTTTACTTCTCCTCTATTGACGATATCACGAATCAGGTGATATCTCCTCTCTATGTGTTTGGACTTCTGGTGTGACCTGGGTTCTTTTGCCTGAGCAATGGCTCCATTGTTGTCACAAAACAAAGCCACTGCCTCCACAATACTAGGAACCACACCAAGTTCAGTCATGAACTTCTTGATCCAAACAGCTTCCTTTGCCGCTTCTGAAGCAGCAACATATTCAGCTTCCGTCGTGGAATCAGCTACGGTATTCTGCTTAGAGCTCTTCCAGCTCACTGCACCGCCATTTAGACAGAAGACATATCCAGAATGTGATCGGAAATCGTCTCTGTCCGTCTGAAAACTCGCATCAGTGAATCCATTCACCACAAGCTCTTCACTTCCTCCATATACCAAGAACTTATCCTTGGTGTGTCTCAAATATTTGAGAATATTCTTGACAGCTGTCCAGTGATCTTCACCTGGATCAGATTGGTATCTACTCGTCATGCTTAACGCGTAAGCTACATCTGGTCGAGTGCAGAGCATGTCATACATGATAGATCCTATTGCAGAAGCATAAGGAATCCTATCCATGCGCTCTCGCTCAGCATGTGTCGCCGGACACTGCTTCTTGCTGAGACTAATGCCATGAGACATTGGTATGAAGCCCTTCTTGGAATCATGCATCTTGAATCTGTGCAACACCTTATGAATATAAGTGTCCTGGCACAATCCAATCAGCATATTCGCTCTATCTTTGTAGATTCTGATTCCAAGGATGTACGCGGTTTCTCCCATGTCTTTCATGGAAAAACAACTTCCGAGCCAAGTCTTAACAGACTGAAGCAACAGAACGTCATTACCGAGAAGAAGTATGTCATCGACATAAAGTACAAGAAACACAATTCCGCTCCCACTAGTCTTCTTGTATACACATGGTTCTTCTTCGTTCTTGATGAAACCAAATTATTTTACTGCTTCATCAAAACGAAGATTCCAACTCCGTGATGCTTTCTTCAATCCATAAATGGATTTAAGAAGCTTGCATACCTTCCCAGCATTCTTAGGATCTACAAAACCCTCAGGTTGTGTCATATACACATCCTCTTCCAAAATACCATTCAGGAAGGCGGTTTTGACATCCATCTGCCAAATCTCATAATCATAATAAGCGGCAGTTGCTAGAAGAATCCGAATGGATTTAAGCATAGCGACTGGGGAATAGGATTCATCATAGTCAATACCATGAATCTGCTTGAAACCTTTAGCCACCAACCTAGCTTTATAAATTTGGACATTGCCATCCACGTCAATCTTCTTCTTGAATATCCATTTACACTCAATGGCTTTTGCACCATTAGGTAAATCGACCAAGGACCATACTTGGTTTTCTGACATGGATCCCATTTCGGATTTAGAGGCTCCAAGCCACTTTTCGGAGTCCATGCCCATCATTGCTTCCGCGAAGGTCGCCAGTTCGTCACTTTCAATGATCATCAGATCATTGCAATTAGTCACGAGAAATCCATAATATCTCTCGGGCTCGTGACGGATCCTTCCGGATCTGCGAACTTCAAGCTCCACAGGTGTGGGCTCCACAGAACTTTGTGGATCCAACTGCTGCTCTTCCTCAGCAGGTTGAGCAGTCTCCTGTGCATCTTGAATTTCTTCGAGATGTACTTTACTCCCACTATTTTTCTTAGAAAGAAACTCCCTCCCAAGAAAAGAACAGTCCCGGGCAACAAAGACTTTGTTCTCGGATCGGTTGTAAAAGTAGTATGCCTTGGTTTCCCTAGGATAACCAACGAAGTAACATTTATCTGATTTGGGTGCGAGCTTGTCAGAGATTAAACGTTTGACATAAGCCTCACAACCCCACATCTTCAGGAAAGACAGACTTGGAATATTCCCAGTCCACAATTCATGTGGTGTCTTTTCCACTGATTTAGATGGCACCCTATTTAGTGTAAACGCAGACGTTTCTAGAGCGTATCCCCAAAAGGATAATGGAAGATCTGAATGACTCATCATAGACCGAACCATATCCAATAAGTTTCGATTCCTCCTCTCTGACACTCCATTCCATTGGGGTGTTCTAGGAGGAGTGAGTTGTGAAACTATTCCACACTCGCTCAGATAGTCACTGAACTCTTGACTCAAGTATTCTCCTCCGCGATCCGACCGCATAACTTTGATACTTTTGCCAAGTTGGTTCTGTACTTCATTCTTAAATTCCTTGAATCTATCAAAGGATTCTGACTTGTATCTCATCAAATAGACGTAGCCATACCTACTGAAGTCATCAGTAAAAGTAATGAAGTACTTGTAATTTCCTCTGGCAATAGTGCTCATCGGCCCACATACATCAGTATGAATAAGGCCCAATAAGTCACCGGCCCTTTCATTCGGTTTGTTGAAAGGGGCCCTAGCCATTTTGCCCATCAAGCAAGATTCGCATTTCTCACATGATTCAAAATCAAATGAGCCCAGAAGCCCATTTCGATGGAGTCTCTGAATTCGTTTCTCATTGATATGGCCCAAACGACAATGCCATAAGAAAATCGGGTTTTCGTCATTTGACTTAAACCACTTTGTATTTATGTTAAAGACAGGCATTTCTTGGTTTAAGACATATAACCCATTATCTAATGGGGCGCTACCATAAAACGTACCATTACGATTAAAAGAACAAACTTTATTCTTAACAGCAAAATCAAAACCTTCCAAATCCAAAACGGAAACTGAAATTATGTTTCTGCTAATCGCAGGTACAAAGTAGCAATTATTCAATTCTAAAACCATGCCAGAAGATGAAGACAAATCATAAGTGTCTACGGCCAGTGCAACAACCTTAGCTCCATTCCCGACCCGTAGCTCCACTTGTCCTTTCTTCAGTGTTCTACTGTTTCTTAGTGCCTGCACATTAGTACAAATATGAGCACCGCAGCCAGTATCCAATACCCACGAAGTAGAACTAGAAGACATAACATTAAGTTTGATAACATAAATACCTGAGTCAGACGCATCATACGTCTTCTTCAGCTTCTTGTAATCTTCCAGGAACTTCTTGCAGTCTCTCTTCCAATGCCCTAGTTGCTTGCAGTAGTTGCATTTGTCCTCAGGAGAAGGCCCGGATTTGGGCTTGGGCTTGTGCTTGTCTTGACTCTCAGTCTGGACAGCTTTAGCTTTTCCCTTATCCTTACTAGGTTTCTTAAACCTTTAACCCCCTTGTACCATCAGTACACTAGGAGTTGCCTTCTTGAGATTCGGCTCTGCTGTCTTAAGCATGCCGTGCAACTCAGTCAATGTCTTAGTCATGTTTTGCATGTTGTAGTTCATGATGAATTGATCAAAACACGACGGCAAAGACTGCAGAATCATGTCAGTGGCTAGCTCCTAGCTAATGGCACAGTCCAGTTTCCCCAGGTTTTCAATGTAACCCATCATTTTAAGGACATGAGGACTTACTGGACTGTCCTTAGCCAGCTTGCAATCCATGAGAGATTTAACCGTCTGGTATCTCTCTGTGCGAGCTTGCTCCTTAAAACAAAGCTTTCAGGCTGTTAATCATCTCAATCGGTGACATCACGTTATCATATTGCTTCTGCAGCTCAGAGTTCATTGTCACCAGCATTAGACAATTAACGTCTTTGACATCAGCTGAATGCTTATCCCAAGCATTCTTATCTGCCTGCGTGGCATTGGAACGTGGCCTCTCGGGGAGAACTCTTGTAAGGACATATTCCTTGTTCTCTTGCCTGAGAACTATTCTCAGGTTCCGATACCATTCCAAGAAATTTGATCCATTAAGCTTGTCTTTCTCAAGGAAGGATCTTAGCGAGAAAGTGTTGATGTGAGTTGGGACAGACATAGCTTGTAATTAAAAGAGGTAGAGGTTTTAGTTATGATGCTCAAGGAAATGAGAATTCTTATCTAATAAGAAAACTCGCATTGTATTCAAAAACTATGTTTCCTCAGATGAATACAATGAACCAAGATCCTCAGCTCACCAAAATTTTGAGTGGCCGACTCGCCATCACCCAAATTCTAGTTATCTAGGTAAGCAAATCATTGCTAATTGTACCCAGTACAACTCTTGTCGCAGATAAGACAATCCATGTCTTATCCACTCTGATGTCTCTGGGCCCAGAACTTCTGATAGCCCAGTCAAGTAAACCAATCTCTTCAGTCTTGTGATCATTGACAGTCGCACTGCAAGTCTATCAATGATCACCTGCCTTACTCATGTAGTTGTGGATACCAAGGACTCCAAGGCTATCCAACAACGAAACGAGTCTTGACAGTAGACAAGATCGGGAAAGACATCAAGATCACTTGATATTTAGTTGAGGAAAAGAACTATTTAATCTAGATGCATATCCAATATGCATCCTAGAATTTTTTAAGTTGTTTAAAACATCTAGATTTATTAAGTTCATGTTAATCTAGAATAGGGAATTAGTTTTGATTTGGTATTTGCAATTTGAGGTCCAACCATAAAATCTGCGAGTGGTGTGTCGATCGACACATCCTTGTATCGGTCGACACAACCTAATTTAAACCAGACTTCGATAACCGGTCAAACCGGATCGAATTTCCTTAACCGTAATTGAACCGGTCCGGTTTAATGATCCCTGTCAATCGACACACATCACTGTGTCGTTCGTCATGACCAAACCAAAACCAAATTGCCTTTTCTGGTTCAATCCAATTGAACCGGGTCGATAACCGGTAAATCTAATTTAACCAAAATCAACCAATTATAACTGTGTCGACCAACGCACCCAGTGTGTCGATCGACACATTAGGGTATCATGAAATCCGATCTCTAAAATCAGAAACCTAAAATTTTAATAGGCGTATTCACAGTGCATCGACCGACACAAGCTTAGTGTCGATCGACACTGTGCGAAAACCCTAAAGATTTATTATCGTTTTCGCGGTGTGTTGACTGACACAAACTTGTGTCGATCGACACTGTGCGAAAACACAGGTTCATCGGTTTTTCAACAGAGACTTAATCCGAGATTAAATTCTTCAAAACACGATTTAACAGGCACTAAACTAATCAAATTCATCAGTATTCGATTTAAATGCCTTAGATTCAATAGATTAAACCCTAATTTCTCTGATACCACTGTTGGATAGCCTAGGATCTAGGGTTTGTTATATTGAATCACTAACCTCGTTCTTACCTTGTACTGGCAGCGGAATGATTGGTGAAACGAGATCAGTAGCGACTCAGATGCTTCGCCTCTACCAGATACACACTCACACAAACCTGGAAAGCCGGGATGCTAGTGCCGGATCTTGGGATTTCTGAGTTTCTGGTGTTTCTGCTTTCTCTGTGAAGAAAAAGTCAACCGCTAGGGTTCCAGGTCGAAACTATATGTTTATATAAAGACCTGGAATGACTTAAACCGAGCTTTGGTTAATCCAATTCGTTTAAGTCATAAAATCGAAACGTCAGTTTCGAAACCCAATCTGTGTCGATCGACACACATACTGTGTCGATCGACACACCACTCTAAACTCAATATTAATGTGTATCCAATACACATCAACACGATCATTACCATAATGATCATTCCTGTATTTATGCTTCCAGTTTGCTTAGGTGTGTGATCCTATAAGATCATATAATACTGACAGTAAGTCTACAACTTACAGATTGCAAGAGGCTTCTAGCAAAACATTGCAACCGCCCGGTATTATACAAATGTCTGATCTCGACACACAACTATCATCACGAGTGAGTACAAGTGTGATTTCAGGACACTATCCCAACATGTGGTACTTCCCACCAGTGGTGCAATTAGTGCGGTTCGCAGAGTTATGGTGATCAGCCCCGACATGATCCCACTTCCTCTTTAGGTCCTTCCCGGATCGGCTAGACACTTTTTCTTGTGTTCTAGCTCTCACCCGGTTCCCCTGAGCCAGGTTTGTTTCAACCGTGGCCGTCCTCTTGACTAGCTCGGAGACAGAGTCATAGGTGAAAACCGAGAAGTGAGTACAAATCTCTACCCGCAGGCCGTGGAGGAAACACCGCACTTGTGTTGGTTCGTCCTCAACATCTCGTCCGACATACCGTCTGAGTCGATCAAACTCAGCCTCATACTCACTGACCGTCCTACGGCTTTGTACCAAGTCCAAGTAATGCCCTTCCATACGATCCCATGCCTCAGCTGGAAAGTACTTCCAGTTGAACTCGGCCTCGAAGCCCTCAAACGTATCAACGAGTCCCTTGGTGCGCCTGTTCACGGCCAGCCACCAGTTATGCGCATCCCCTTCCAGGAAGTGGACTGCAATGTCTTTCCTGTAGTCCACTTGACAACGGGTAGACTTGAAGTTCCGGACCAACCGGTACTTTCATTCATCAGCCTCAAGTAGGTCTGCATTTTCCTTGAAGTGCTTTGTTCCCAACTTGGTAATGTGACCAAGGACGTTGAGGTAGTCCACATTACGGCTTTCCCTAGGAACCGGTGGCTCTATCTCTACAACGTCTGGCTCAATATCGTCATGATCCTTAGCCTCCGGAATGGTGACTCGGATCCTTCCTCCATCATCAGCCGGTTTCTGACCAGAAGTGATGTTCTGGTTTAGAACCGTCAGCTAGTTCATGACCGCCTTTAGCATGGTCCACATCTCCCCGATGTTTGAGACCCCGGTCGGTGGTTCACCATCACCTGTAGCACCATATCTCACATTACCGGTCTCAGTGTGAGCCGCATGTGATGAAGAATCAACCATCTCCTCATTCTCTATCCCAACCTGGACGTTCGGGTCCACGACCCTAGTCTCATTGGGTGCCGGAGGAGTGACCAGTTACACCAGGTGCGACAGGTGTGGTCTGGTTCTTTGAGCCTTGCCTGGTCCCTGCCACATCCTTGTCCTTAGTACGCTTTGTCTTGCTTTTTCCAACCTGAAGATTCAACAAGGTTAATTCACTAACAAGCAACCTCCAAGTCCTAAGCAAAACTAACTAATATGGACATCTAACCTCGGACGAGTGGTGTAGCCCTAACCCAACTGTCCTAGAAACAACTCCGCTCTGATTCCAACTTGAAACACCCCATCCCGGCCATAGGGCTTAGGAGGATGCCTCCTATCATATCCGTTCTAACTTGAGGTTCATTCCGATTCTAAGTCCAAGTTTCCATACTTATCTGTTCTAAACATTTATTCATTCCATTCACTTAGTCTAAGGCAATGAGCAAATCATAAATAAGATAAACATATCTTTATTAATAAAACCAAGGTAATGAATACAAATGTAGTGTCATGCTCAATATGAAGGATTATGTGTGTTCATGGTGTAATTGTCAGGTTACATCCTAGCACATAATCATCTAGGATCTAGGTGATTTGCAGTTGAATCATAAACAGATCAGGATTATTACCTTGTGATTGCAGCGGATTGATCAAAGGAATATCGAGATCTGCTAGAGCTGATAGAAAACGGCTCCTCCTAGGTATCCACACGCTTACAAGCTACTGGATCAGGCTGCTAGACCAAGCTGGAATGAACAGAGAGAGAGGAAGACGGCCAGACCTAAAATCGCAGGAGCATGGTCTCACTGGCGCCTGTGCTCTTCCTTATATGGGCCCAAGTGATTAAACTAATGGCCTATTAGGCTTTTGGGCCCAAGACCCAAATCAGACAAAATAACTGTATTTTGTCTGGCCCAATTCTCTGTACAAATACAGTAAATGCCATGCATCTTACCGTATTAATTCCATTTAACTTTCCCGTTAGCTATGGTGTGTGACCCTATGGGATCATACAATACTGGTAATAAGTCCTAAACTTATAGATCAAGAGCGGGCTCTAGCAAGTCATCATGATCACCCAGTATTTATGACTTATGTCTGATCTCGACACTTATCATACTTTCTAGAGATAGTACGGTAGATTTCAGGACATTCCCAACACAATAGGCTAGTATAAATGTATCAGTCTATCTAACACCACTCGTCCCAAGGTCTTGTGTCCGTGCCTAGGCTTGATCATCCCCTGATAAACCTCACATCCTGAAATCTTAAAAATACATAAGTGATCTATCTAGATTATGCATGAAACCAGCAACCTAGCCAATCCGTTTCTATATGCCCAAGTATCCCCAATGCATTCACACAATATTCCTAACCATTCAACATTCCCTAAAATCGGCGTAAGTCCTTTTATGGCCGCCCTACACGCGAAAGGACACGACCGTGGTCGGGTCGTGTTCCATGAACGGACGCCACTCGATCGCGTTCGTACGTACAAGTGCGATCATCCGCGAACAAATGCGATCATCCTGCAGACGGATGCGATCGTCCCACGATCGGGTGTGATCATCCCGTGGACGATGAGATCGTCCCGTATGCACCCTCGAGCCCGTCTGACCATGATCTTATACGGTTGCACCATCCGTTTTGCACACAAGCCAGCCCGCGGACGCGTTTTGCCGACCAACCGTATCGTCCCACGGACGTATCGCTTGGATCGTACGTGAACCGCCCCGAACCCAATCACACCCGTTCATGCGTTCGACCACAGCCGACCCGTCTCGTGATACTCGGCCATGATCTTGGCCTTTTTCCGACCATGGATTGTAACCATGTACTATAGCCGCTCACCCTAAGGACAATTCTCCTATCATCCGGTTCTATTTCAGAAATGTATAGAGAGAGAGAGAGAGAGATTCCCATCGGCTCATCTAACAAGACCGCCGACCAAACGGCTAAGCCGCGGTCGCGGTGAGTCCATAAACCGGTTACGCACCTTTGAAGTGGTCGTGTAATTTCCATGATCTTTGTCCATTTCACCAGCCATTTTGGATCCTCCTTAGTCGCCTTATTCCACCCACCACACACCTTGCCTCTCGCCGGTAATTCCTTTGGGAGCATTCCAGCCAAAACCCTCTTTTTCTCTCCTTTAGATCGGCCTATGCCTTAGAAGAATTATGGGATTTGTTCCATGGAGTTGTTGTGTGCTGAAAAGGGCTCCTTGTGGTGTATTTATAGGCCTCACACTCGGCCAATAACTGCCCCTAGTGAATGGATGCCAATGGGTGGCCGAATGGGTGCCAACCCATTAGTGTCCATTCGCCAAATAAACTGACCAGCTGACCCAAGAGGTGAACACTAAGACCAGATGAGTTGAGCTGGTTGCCAGCTGACCTAGCTGACCAGTTCAACCCTTCAGCTCATTTGAGCTGAACACTCCCCTTCCAGCTGCTTTCCTCTTGACCAAGCTCCTTCCCAGCTGAACTTGGCTTCTTCCTACCCAAGAGGTGAACACTAAGGCCAGATGAGTTGAGCTGGTTGCCAGCTGACCTAGCTGACCAGTTCAACCCTTCAGCTCATTTGAGCTGAACACTCCCCTTCCAGTTGCTTTCCTCTTGACCAAGCTCCTTCCTAGCTGAACTTGGCTTCTTCCTACCTATGTAACACTCTTATTTGTCTCCCATGACCGTGTGTTCAACCTTCCGGTCCCATAGACAGTCCCAATAACCCTTAGGCAGGGTCGGGGATGTTACAGCCCCAACTGAATTTAAACTACCTGAAGCAGTAAATTCTAATTCCAGAGAACAATATTGCATAAAACTAAATCGATCTCTTTATGTATTAAAAAAGTCAAGGCATATGTGGTATAATCGCCTTAGTGAGTACTTGTTAAGAGAAGGCTACAAGAATGACCGTGTTAGTCCATGCATCTTTATAAAGAGATTTGAGAAAGGATGTTATAATTGCAGTATATGTTGATGATTTAAATATTATTGGAACTCCTGCAGAGATTTTCTACACAATAGAATATTTGAAGAAAGAATTTGAGATTAAAGATCTTGGGAAAACAAATTTTGTTTGGGACTACAAATTGAACATGTAAAGAATGAAATTCTAGTACATCAAGAGACATACATAGAAAATGTGCTAAAAGGTTTTTATGGATAAAGCACACCCCTTGAGTAGTCCAATGGTTGTAAGATCACTTGATGAGTCAAAGGACCCATTCCGCCCTCGGGAAAACAATGAAGAAGTTCTTGGTCCTGAAGTACCATACTTAAGTGAAATAGGAGCATTGGTGTACCTTGCTAGTCACACAAACCCATATATATCATTTGCGGTGAATTTATTAGCAAGGTTTAGCTCATATCCAACTCAAAGGCATTGGAATGGGATTAAGCATATATTTTGTTACCTCCAAGGTACAAAAGACACGAGCTTATTCTTTTTCTAACTTATCCAATGAAGGATTGATTGGTTTTGTAGACGCATGATACTTATTTGATCCTCATACTGCTAGATCGCAAACAGGATATGTGTTCACTTGCGGAGGTATTGCCATTTCCTGGCGGTCTATGAAGCAAACTCTCACCGCCATTCTTCTAACAATGCAGAGATTTTAGCCATTCATGAAGCTAGTCACGAGTGTGTGTGGTTAAGATCTGTATTTCATCATATACAACAAGACTGTGGTACTGTAAAGAAGCTCCAACAATTATGCATGAAGACAATGCAGCATGCATCGCACAACTCAAAGACAGATACATTAAAGGTGATAGAACAAAGCACATTCTACCAAAATTCTTTTTCACACACGGTCTACAGAAGAACGGCGATATACATGTTCTACAAATCCATTCAATCGATAATTTGGCTGACTTATTTACTAAGGCGCTACCTACTTCTACTTTCAAGAAGTTAGTTCATCATATTGGATTACGCCGTCTCAAAGATCTCGGCATGTGTACTCATGAGGGGGAGTAATTGCGTGTTGCACTCTTTTTCCCTTAACCATGGTTTTTCCCATTGAGTTTTCTTGGTAAGGTTTTTTTAATGAGGCAACATCTTAAACGCATTACGAATCATTACATTATAATGGACATCCAAGGGGGGAATGTTATGAATAATAAGATGGTTGTCCATTATAAGGCTCATCTCCTAGAAGTCTTTAGAATTACTTGTACTCTAGGTTTTACTTAGTCGTCAAGTTCTTGTATTCCTATATAAATGACTTTTTATTCATTGGAACAGACACACCAATTCTTCTATCTCTTCTCTAGTTACAACAAATTTAATATTTTTGTCTATAGTATAAAATTTTAAATTGTTTTAACAGTTTTGATTGGTACATAATTTTTTGCTTGGATTTTAAAAAATTATTTTGATTGTGGATTTTGTTTTCAGCCCTATTTGTGGTAAAGAAGAATCTGCTAGATTATTAGCTTTTTTTAGCTAATTCGTAACACATCTACACTATTAAAACAAAAAGGTTTTTTGAAACTAACCTTTAGTTGACGTGTTTATTACGATGTAGGCCATTAGAATTAATAAATATTTTAATTATTCATTAGGGCTATTTTTGGGTTTAATAAAGTTAGACAATATGTGGCCATGTTAAATATTCTCTAATTAATGATTTTATTCCAAAATATATTCATAATATATTTTAATAACTTTTTATCTTAAATATAAATATATAGTTTTTTTTTTCTTCAATTTTTTATTAAGTTAGTATTTTTCAGTGTTCGAAAAATCGTTGGGGGTTAGTCGGGTGGCAAGGCTGGGCCTAGCGCGTAATAGGAAAACCGGGGATTAAGCGGAAATTAATCGGGACGGAATTTTAGGACTTTTATAAATGTATATCTATAAATATTTAGCATATACAAAACAATTAATTTCGGTAGCTCATTTGTCAAAAGCCCAATATGTGTGCCCGAGCGTGCTGAGTTCGAGTAGAGCCAACGACGTTTTACTCTCTTTTCTGTTTTTTTAAGTAAGGGCAAGATGGTAATTTTGTATTCTTCTTCTTCCTTGTGCTACTGTAACCCTATAATCGGGCAGCCATGGATAAATCACACAAAACTCTTCGTTTCTTGTTTTTTCACCGGATTTTCACCGATTTAACTTGTTATTATTGTTGCTATTACTCCAATCTAATAGATCTACTATAAATTTTGAGATTTCGAACTAGAAACTTAAAAAAAATATACAAAGCAGCGATTTTTTTGGCCGCCGAGGGCTTAATCCCGGCGGTGACGCACCGACATGCGCCTATCCAGCGATTACACGGCCTTAGTCGGCGCGTTTTCAACAATGGTATTTATTAATAAAATTTATTTTTTTTTTTTTTATTTTTTTTTTTTTTGTCAACTTATTAATAAAATTTATTATAAAATAATTTTAATTACATTTTAATCTTTTTTTTTTTTTACAAAAGATGGAAAATAACCTATCTATCTAGTATTCATAATGGTGGTTAAGGACCAATATGAGCACATAATGACTGCCTGAGACGTGCACTCCATGCTAGCCTATCATAATGGTATATGTTTGAGATCGAAGGTCGTGAAGTACTCCTTCATTCGTTAGAACTCTTCCAGGTGGATCGAGAAAGCTGACCATCATTCTCGTTCAGACACAATCTTTACCAATTTTGAACAGTCTGTTGCATGCGAGGTTGTTGAAAGAACTTCATACATTCCATAGCCCATATTAGCGCTTCGAATTCCGCTTGAAGAGGGGACAAGCTTGTCCTAATATTCATTGAAACCCATTATAACATTTACATCTCCCTCATAACAATTGTACCACCCTTGTCCTGAGAAAATATCTCCTTCCTTCCAAGATCCATCCACATAGCACCATTGACCCTTTTGGACCAGATCAAGTCCGTGATTCCGAGTACTTTCCGGAATTTCCGAGACATCTGTAGCCTCAAGAGATTGGTCGCCTCCCCCATAATAATGATTTTGTTCCTGCCACCCTAATTATTTCTTGAGGGCTTAATTATTTTGTCTATGTTACTAAAAACCATATAATTTATGCTCTTCCAAATGTACCATAGAATCCATGGATAATTATCCTTGGCACTATCTGATGGTAATCTCCAAAACAAAAAGTTCATATTTGTATAGATTGATGATGTTGGGAAGAAATCCGGATTTGTTGGAATTCTTGAAAGTGCCCAAGTTTGTCGAGCCGGTGGACATTCAAATAAAACATGGTTTATTGATTCCTTCATTCCACAATGGGCACATCGTGTATCAGATTTTATTCCACGCGCATTTAAATTTTTCGAAACCGACAAACATCATGAACTTACTTGCCATACGAAATATCTAATTTTCGGAAGACATTTTATCTTCCAAGCAAAAGCTTGCAATGCTTTAAT
Source organism: Orychophragmus violaceus (assembly GCA_030180135.1). Classification (NCBI taxonomy): domain Eukaryota; kingdom Viridiplantae; phylum Streptophyta; class Magnoliopsida; order Brassicales; family Brassicaceae; genus Orychophragmus; species Orychophragmus violaceus. The sequence continues at coordinate 27,824,216 of CM058231.1, read as the reverse complement.
ATTTAGACCCAGAAAAATGGGCCTCTCCCCCATATCCGGATAATCCCTTTCTATACGATAACCCGATTTAACCTTATATCTTCCAGATTTTGTAAAATGTCATCTAATCGAGTCTAGTCGACCTAGCCGACTGAACGGAATGCTCATAATTAGTTCCACATCCTCCTGATCAATGACCATCTCAATCAGAGTTTTGTTCCACACCTGATTCTACTGATCAATTAGTTGATCCACCGTAAATAAAACTTGTGTTGTATCGGTTTTTTGTTTAGCTGGTCTCGGGTGATAGGTCGGTATCCATGGATCATTCCATATTGAAATGGATGTCCCAGTTCCCACCCTTTTAGTTAGTCTTTTTTTTTCTTAACCAGAGATCTAGCAGAAGTAATACTCTTCCATCCAAAAGATGGAGAATATGATCTTATTGAGTACAAAGGCTCTATATTCCGACAGTATATTCCTTTAAATAATTTTTTAAAAAGAATATCTAGTTTGTCAATTAATCTCCACAATTGCTTAGCTAAAAAAGCAGTATTAGTATCCCTGAACGCTCGAAATCCAATGCCACCTTCTTTTTTGTCCCTACAAAGTTTGTCCCATGCCAGCCAATGCATGCTTGTGCTTGCCCCCACCCCCCGAACTCCACCAGAATTGAGAGACTACACTCGTTAATCTCTTCGTTACTGTTTTTGGCAACCGAAAACATGACATTACATTATTCGCCTTGGAATTCGCCGTCGCCATACATTTTAATCTTAATATTCACTAATTTATGGTTTTATTCAAAATATATTCATAATATCTTTAATATCTTTTTGTTTTGTTTCAAATAAAATATATATATATATATATCTATATATATATATATATATTTTATATTATAACAAAATCTTAAAAAAATATTTTTAGTTTCTTGATTTTTTATGGAAAAATAATTACTAAATTTGTATTTATTATTATAATTATTGAAAAATAATTTCAATTACATTTTAATCTATAAAATAAACACAATTTTTAATATTTACATCATTATAAAAGGGGTTGAAAATAGATTAATCAATTTCAATTATTATTAAAACAAAGTTTGTCTACTAAAAAACGAGTTAAAAAGATGTATTAACCAATTTCAATTGATATATTTTTAATTTGGTAAAAATATTAAAATTATTAAATATTTTTATTATTCGAATATATGATGAGTTAGATTACAGTTGATATTTTAACGATCACAATTTTTAAATGGTGGTTCTATTAAATTTTCAAAATAATTAGAACTAATATAAGAAGGGTTAAAATATAGATTAATTGAGCATCAAAATCGAGAAATACGTTTTACGGAAAACACTCTCTCCTCTCTCATCCATCTTGCAGACACCGACACAAAAATCCCGACCGCCTCTCCGCTACCCGAAGCTCCTCCGGTGGTGTGAGAGGGCTTCTCTTTTGATTTTCGCCTCCGTTCTTCACCCTTTTCTCGGCGCTTTCCAGTTTCGGTTCGGTGGCAGTCTTCTATTCGTTTTGTCGGTCGCGGTGGCTTGGCGGAGGTTTCGAGGCGGAGGATCTTAACGGATCCGGGTCATAGAGGACAAATCTGGTGAAGTTTCCTCTAGATATAAGGTCGCGAGTCTCAGTTCTTGCTCTCTAGCGGTGGCGTTTTCTGTTCGTGCAGAGTTGGCCGGGGGGTGGAGAGGAGCTGGAGCCGGTGGGGAAGCGAAGGGATGTTTGCATGAACTTGGGGTATCTTGAGTAACCTTTAGCTTAGGGGCGGCACACGGAGTGAAAGAGATTCCCAGGCGGCTGAATACAGCGATGGATCTTCGGATTCGTTTATCTGCGGCGACCCCGAGTGGAAATCCGGTAAAGCCTCTTCTTCATCATGTATTCTGGGCGTAGTCCTTCATCCGTAGGGCAGGCGGCTCATCGCTCAGGTTGCGGTAGTTAGGACAGCAGGAGGCTTCGTCCCAGTCCACAAGCTTTGTCTCAGGCGAGGAGGTGGCAACTCGGCAGTCTTCAGCGTTGGAGGCGGCGGTGTCTTCGAGCTAGGGTTTTGTCTTGTGTTGGGCCTTGTTTTGTGGAGTTCTAGGCCGGCTCGTGTCTGTGAAAGGCCCATTTGAATTTTGCAGGGTTTTAGTTTGTTTTAGTTTTATTTTCTGCACCTTGTTACAAAAAAAAATCTATTATGTATGAAAACCCTTTGACAAAAAAAAGAAAAATAAATATAGATTAATTTATTTTGATTATAAAATATTTAATACGATTTATATTTAGTGGAAGACAAGTTAACCAGAAGTAAAATAACCAAACGTAACAGACCGGTCAGAGTCTTAACCGAACCTGAACCTAGGACTACGCATCTTTTAGGGGCTAAAAGATAAATTAACCAATTTTAATTATAGAAAAATTAAAATAAACTTAAACTAATCCAAAAATGTTAAATGAACAGATTATCATATTTTAATTACATTTTGATCTATAAAATAAACATAAAATATTTATATTTAGATCATTATAAAACAGGTTGAAAAATTGATTAACCAATTTCAGTTATCTATACTACTAAAAAATTGGTCTACTAGAAGACGGATTAAAAAGATGTATTAATTAATTTCAATTGATATATTTTTAATTTGATAAAATATTAAAATTATTTAATATTTATATTATGCTAATATATGATTAGTTGTATTACGGTTGATGATTTTAAATGGTTGTTTTATCAAATTTTCAAAATACTTAAACTACTATAAGATGAGTTGAAATATAAATTAGCATATTTCGACTTTCATAAATATTTAATAATATTATATAAAATTATAAATTTAATTATTAAAAATATTAAAAACATAAATAAATTTCATATATGAGCATATGATATTTTATAATATATTTTAAATCAACACAATACATATTATAGTTATATCACATAACTTTAATTATGACTGTTTTATTAAAAATAAAATATTGTAAAATTAATTTCAACAAAAAAAAAATTATTCAAACAAAATAAATTGATTCAAAAATTATTTTAAAAAAAAATATATTCGCGCTTCGTTAGCACGGATCAAAATGTAGTTTATTTTATTTTTATGTTAATCTTATGTAATATATGTCCACCACGCTGGCAAGGCACCAACAAATAAGTCCATCTTAATTTGCAAGTTGCAACTATTCAAAACCTAAAACAAATGAATGAAAAAGGAAATGAACAAATCGTAAACCGTACCTTGCTAATCTAGTCATACGGAACTAAAATCCCTATAGGATATATATTTCTATTTTTAACTAAAAGCACATCTGATGTTTTTCAAAACCATAGATTAAAAAAAACAATCTAACTTTTATCAAGGCATATCCAACAGACCTAGGAGAGGGAGCGCTCTTGGCTCTTGCGGCCGGAGACCTAATCGCATTTTTTTGGTTGATATTTATTAACAAATAATATCATTGGAGAAAAGATAAATAAGAATTTATAATTTTTTTTTTTTTTTTTTGAAATGCCGGACTGCATTTCATATGGTTGTATGGCCCTATAAAATGAACAAAGGACTGCTCCATGGCCCGTCTCTCTCTGCTCGCCCAACAACACTACCACACACTTTCACGCCTTTGATCATCCCTTCTCTACCAATTTTTTTTTTCTCTCAATTTTCTTTTTCTTATACAATCAAATCTATGTTCTAGCTCTTATCGGCTTATCGCAATAGCTCCACCCTGCAATAGAAGCTGTACAGTTAAACTTAAGGTAACCTTCTCTCTCTCTGCTCTTTGTTCACTCTTCCATAGATTTTGCTAGTTTCTTAGATAGACGATTTGATTTGTAGATCCTGTTTTGTTTATCTATCCCGCTTAAGATCTGTGAATTTCGTTTCGAATTTGGTCTCGTCTTCTAGAGAATAGAATACTTGTTCCAATTTTCTCCAGAAAATTGACGGATCTGTTCGTCAAAACTAATACGAATCACTGAACATGATATCTCCTTCGTTTGGTTCTTCGTGATTGAAAATATTGTTTCGTTTATCAGATCTGATCATTTTTTCTCTCTCAGCTTCATATACTAATCCAAATTTTTGATGAACAGGTTAAATATTTTAATTAGTTTTTTTGTTCAAAAGAAAGAGAACGATGAATCAGTGGGCGGTCCAGCCAAACGCTTTCGCTGCGGGCGGAGATCTGAGGAGCTCCGTTTCAGTGGTGGAAAGAGATCAGACTGTTGTTGTTTGCCCAAAACCACGTCGTTTTGGCCTCCGTAACCCTGCCGTCTACGACCATCCCGCTCGCTCTCTCCGATGCTACTTCAGGTTAATAGATCTCTCGTAGTTTTCAAATTCTCTCATATTGATGATTCGTTTTTTACTTTACTTTTCAATCGTCAATTGTTTACAGCCATAAAACGGAGCTATGTGAATCCAAGGCAGAGACAGAGACTGATATCTTAGATATCATACTGACAAAGGTATAATCTATTTTTTGATATCTAATTCATAATTAGGTGTTTGGTAGTTGAAATTTGTTTATCAAAACCGGTTATTTCTTGGTAGATCTCAATAAGTAAACCAAATAAACCAGTAGAAAGGCGGTTTTCTCCATATTATTTTTAATTATTTAACACTGAAAACAAGAAAAAGAGAGTATAATCGTGTACGGTTCTTGATTATTAAAAAACATGTGAACTTTGTTGTGTTTGAGACAAACTTTTATAAAATACCATTAAAACTTTAGATTTAAGACGTCTCGAGTTATATCCTTACAGCACATAGGTGGGCCAGTTTCTTGAAACCGGCCACATGATTTTAATTAATAACTCATGCGTCATCATAACTGTTAAAACTTTGTATTCTATCAGTAATATATTCGAACCAAACTCATGTAAACTGGCGATGTTTGTTGTTGTTGTTGTTATGGTCTTACACAGGATAGTTATGATACGGAACAAGTTCATACGCAGGTATTAGACTCGCCGTCCCCGTTTTTATGTGGGTCGCCGCCGAGCAGAGTCGCTAACCCATTAACACAGGATGCTCGATTCAGAGATGAAATCTCACTGGTCTCTTCCTCACCGATCCAAGCTCCGCTGGGCCAACCTCCGTCATCCCCTTCTTCCTCAGGGAGGAAAGGAGGATGTGTTAGAGGCAATTTTGGTAATAGCCCAGCGGTCAGGATCGAAGGGTTCGATTGCCTTGACAGGGACAGTAGAAACTGCAGCATCCCTGCTTTGGCATAGAACCAACCTCGAAAACCACACACATACTCTGTTGAATTAGCTCACAAAAACCCAATTTAGTTCGTCGTATATAATGTGTGTGTTAAGGATATGGAGATGTGTGGGAATCATTGAGGGACTTCGAGAGCACGAGAGATCGATCCTTTTGGAGTTTGTTTGTTTTTTCGTTTAAGAGTGTATATAGGTTACGGAGTAAGCAATTTTATGGGTTAAGTTTGTAGTATTTGTGGTTTATTTTGTGAAGTATTAAGGCAGAAAATGAGTTGTTGAGGAGAAGGGGAGAATAAAAAGATTAGGTTTAAGGTGCTCTTCTATGGTTATTTTGTAAAGAGAGATGGAGATAGAGAGAAGGGTATTTTGGTTATTCTCTTATGTTTTGAGTCGGTTTACGAGGATGAGGAAAAAAAATTGTACAAAAGGAAATAAATTCAAATGAAAATATAATTTTAATTTGAAATCGAATCTTTTTTATTACTTATGGGTTTGTGGTTTTGGAGAAAATTAAAAAGAAAGAGATGATGTAATAAGTGTCACAATCTGAATTTAATGACTGTACATAAACATTTAAAATTTGTTTTTACATTTACATACTAATTTTGAAACCGTGTCAAATACATACATTTGACCAAGCCAGACCAATGACAATAATGAAATGGATACTGGATCAGCTGCCACATCATCTTTAATTGATGAGTCATATGTCACATCAGATGACACGTCATTATTTAAATTTTTTTATTAAAAGTAAAATTTCAAAAAAATTCAAAATTATATATATATATATATATATTTTATATAATAGTATGACTCTAAAAATATAAGGGCAAATCGCAAAAATAGCACACAAAACATGCATTGTCACAAATATGGCAATAAAGAGTAACAATCATAAAAATAACATTTTTTAAGGATAAAGACTAAATTAACCCTAACCTTAAATCCTAAACCCTAAATTCCAAATCCTAAATACTAAACCCTAAACTCTAAATAATAAACCCTAACCCTAAATATTAAACCCTAAATAATAAACCCTAAAAATAAACCATAAACCTTAAATTATATAATGCTATAAAAGTTTTTATAATTTAAATAATGCTAAAAATGTGAATTATTGTCCTTGATGCTATATTTATGATAATGTATGTTTTTGTGCTATTTTATGACTTTTCTCAAAATATAAACCGAAGAGTATGGTAAAATTCATGTTTTTCATATAAACATTCAATATCTCATAAAAGGAAAGCTCCGATTTTATTAATTTTGAATTCTAAAATAATCTAAAAACTTTTTACAAATGGGAGCTCTGATGTTATGAAATTCAAACATAAATATTATTTCTTACATATACTTTTTAACACATCATAGTCCCTTACAGTCTTTCTCCCTTTTACAACTTTTGAATACATCTGAACATATAGATCAAAACTCCCGTTTATAAGAAGTGTTTAGATTAGTTTAGAGTTCAAAAGGAATGGGATCGAAGCTCTGTTTTATGGGATATTAAATGATTTCAGAAAAACATATGAGTTTTACAACTTTTTTTCACTTGTGTTTTTTTTTTTAATTTTTTTATTCGAGTGAATTAATAAAAACATTAAATACTAAATCTAAATGTAACTAAAATTATTAAAATTTTGTATTTAACAAAAAAGCTTTATATAAAATTTTGAAATATTTTGAAAAACTAAATTTTAATAAATTTATTTTTAAAAATATATTGATGATGTGGCATATGATGTGGCAGTTGACTTACTATCCACCTCATCATTGTCATTGGTTTGACTTTGTCAATATATATATTAGACATGGCTTCAAAATTCAGGTATGTAAATGAAAAACAAATGAGTTCATATATGTTTAGGTACTAATTGTCAACTTTAAGGAAGGTACAGACATGCATATGCCTTATCCCAACTATGAAGTGTCATGTGTTACAGTAACGTTGGAGGCTAATTTCAAAATATCTTGTTTTTTTCCATTTATTTTACTTTTCGTATAAAATGTTCCTCACTTGAGAAAAGACTTTTTTGTTTATCAACTGCGTTCAACTATTAAATTAAATATCTTTACTCTCCTTAAAAAGTTAAAAATAATGAATGGTACTGTCGGGATACGAATACGATTAAGGAATGCGGAGGAAAATGCAACAAATTAAAGACTCGTTCATTTTTTCTTCTAAAAGAGGTCTTCTTAGTAACCTTGTAACTTGTAAGGCTTAAGAGATATAAATCTTTAATGTAGCATTACTGACCAAAATAATTTGGAGGATCCTCATTAATTCCGAATGTCTTTCCGCACGGATGCTACAAGGCAAATACTGCCAACAAAAACCTTTCCTCACAGCTACAACCCCAGACTCGGCCTCCCATGGATAGAGAGGTATCCGGGAAGAGACTTCTTAGCTCCACAGCTGGGAAAAACAATCGACAATAGAAACACTACAAATATATGAACGGATATTTGGTTATCAATAGATCAACCAATCAGATTGTTTGGACCATCTAACCTCTCATATCAAGATCTAGTTGTAGCTGATCTAATCACTAGAGTCACGAATACCTGGAACATATAGATGGTGAATGCAATCTGCACGAGCGTCAAAGATGAAATCCTCTGTTTAAGACCTAGTATCACCAATGCGGAGGACCGCTTCCTCTGGTTCCTGGAAAAATCAGGAAACTACTCAGCAAGATCATGTTATTACGCACTCATGAATCGAAAGCAACAAATTCAGTGGGACTACAAAACTCGGAAGACATAGATTGGCAAAAGCTCATTTGGACATGTAAATAATCTCTTCCTATGGAAGCTATTGCAAGGAGCATTTCCAATAAGAGAGAACCTGCAGAAGCGTGGAATGACTGTAAACACGAACTGCACAGATGTGGAGAAGTGGAAACAACAGCCCACCTCTTCCTTCATTGCGATTTTTCGAAACAAGTCTGGAGAAAAGCACCTTTCATCTATTCTATTTAAACCCACCTTCACGAGTCTGTAGCAACACTCTGCAAATTGAAGACAACTTTATTGATCATGTATGTTTCAATAAAGTGAAATCTGGTGAAACAGTATGAAGTCTGGTGAACCAGTATGAAGTCTGGAGAAACAGTCGGAAGTCTGGAGTGAAGTCTAGCATATAACATCGACGACTGGACATACAACATCGACGATGTCACCGTCGATGTCATGCCCAAACAGAAGAGAAAAACAAACAGTGAAGTCTGGAGTACAAAGTGAAGTCTGGAGTACAAAAGTGAAGTCTGGAGTTCGGACTAAAATGACAGGCTGTCTAATTTGTCCTCTAGCTAATTAGGTTTTAGGTCATTCTTGTGTATCCATCTTATATAATATGTGTGGCCGCCTAATATAAAAAATTAAGTCATTTTTGTGACTATTCTCTCTTCTTCTCTTGAGCAAACAATTCATCCATTTCTGAATCTTTAAGATTAAATCTTTCTTAAAACTAACATGGTATCAGAGCAATATAGTTATTGTTCTTTGATTCTCTCTATTCTTTTACTGATTCTACTCATTCTTAGTTCTAAATCTGTCTTTTTCTCTTCATTTCTGCTCTTCAAACTGTTTCTCTTTTCTGAAACCTTAAAGCTTCATCAATGGAAGACATTGTCCAAGTAAACTCAAGCCTCAAGCCTACTGTCATTCCTGTGGTTCTCAAGGGTTTAAACTACATGACATGGCAGAGAACAACCAAGACCGCAATCTGTGGCAGAGCACTTTGGGAGCACATTCTTGAGGACAAGACACCGCCTGATGAAGATCCAAAGGAGAAGAAAGATGAGGCAACAAAGGAGGAGGAGGCAAGGTGGTTTTAAGAAGACCAATCAGTTCTGGGTTTTCTTCAAAACTCACTAGATCCTTCCATCCTTGAAGCTTACTCCTATTGTGAAACTGCTAAATCACTTTGGGACACTCTGAAGAAGGTGTATGGTGATGTCTCTAACCTCAGCCGTGTGTATGAAGTGAAGAAGACAATCAATGAACTTCACCAAGAGGATTGTGAGTTCACCAAGTATCTTGGGAAGTTCTCATCTTCTTGGTCTGAACTTGTCATGTTAAGGCCAAGCACCATGGACCCAAAGGTTCTTAATGAAAGGAAGGAGCAAGACAAGATCTTTGGACTCCTCCTCAATCTGAATCCGGTCTACAATGATGTTATCAAGTCCATTCTAAGGGAGACTACTCTTCCTGAATTTGAAGAAGTGTGCTCAAGGATCCAAAAGGAACAAGGGAGCATTGGGCTGTTTGGAGGAAACGGGGAGCTTGTCATTGCCGACAAGAGTGTGTTCAAGCAAGAGGACATGAAGCACATCTCCTGTGAGCATTGCAAGAAGAAGGGACACGCCAATGAAAAATGTTGGATCCTCCATCCACACCTCAAGCCATCCAAGTTCAGGGATTCAAAAGCCAACATCTCTCAAGAAGTGACTGAGCAAGCTACTTCATCTACTCAAGGAGGAGAGCTGGCCTTGTTCACTAACACTGAGTATGTGAGAAGGAGTGATATGGAGGATATCATCAAGGCTTATGCCTCCAAACTCTCTGGTATCACACTCTTGTCTCATAAATTACTTGCACAATCTGGTCATAAGATGGTAGTAGACTCAGGAGCTTCTCACCAATGATTAGAGATGCTAAGTTGTTAAAAGACATTAAACCAGCCTTAGGTAGAGTAACTATTGCTGATGGTCAAGGTATTCCCATTGTTGGAACAGGAAAGTTAAGATTGTTTAACAAGGATAGTGACGCATTCTTTGTGCCTAAGTTTAAGTCCAATCTGCTTTCTGTAAAAAGGATTACTAAAGACTTGAATTGCAATGTTATTTTTGGGCCTAATGAGGTTTGCTTTCAGGATATTAAGAATGGAAAGGTACTTGGCAGAGGTGGAACACAAGATGAGCTTTATCTCCTTGAAGACACCACTCCAAGCAATTCGGATTCTTTAGCTTTCAATTCATGTTTTCCTGTTAATCAAAACACTTTATGGCATGCTAGACTAGGTCATCCTCATGCTAGAGCTCTAAACTTGATGTTGCCAAATGCTACCTTTGATCATTCAACTTGTGAAGCTTGTATTCTTGGAAAACATTGTAGGACAATCTTTCCTAAATCTACTACTATCTATGAAAACTGCTTTGATCTAGTACATTCTGATGTTTCGACTTCACCATGTCTGTCTTGAGATAGGAACAAGTATTTTGTGACATTCATAGATGAAAAATTAAAGTATACTTGGGTCACCTTGCTTCCATCTAAAGATAGAGTTTATGAAGCATTCATCCACTTTCAGAATTACATTACTAATCAGTTTAATGCCAAGATCAAAATGTTTAGATTAGATAATGGAGGAGAGTATACAAGTCAAATATTCAAAGCAAATCTGAACAAACATGGAATCCTACATCAAACAAGCTGTCCACATACACCCCAACAAAATGGAGTGGCTGAGAGAAAGAACAAACATCTTATGGAGGTGGCTAGATCCATGATGTTCCATGCCAATGTGCCTAAAAGATTTTGGGGAGATGCAGTCTTGGCAGCTTTCTACCTCGTCAATAGGATTCCAACCAAAGTTCTACAAGACATCTCACCATTTGAGGTATTAAACAAAACTCAACCCTTTATTGAACACTTACGTGTGTTTGGGTGTGTGTGTTTTGTCCATATCTCAGGTTATCAAAGAAACAAGCTAGAGGCTAAGAGCATCAAGTGCATGTTCCTTGGATATTCAACTACTCAGAAGGGATACAAATGCTATGATCCAATCAACAACCGCACATATGTGTCAAGAGATGTTAAGTTCATTGAGGGGCATGCGTACTATGAGAAAAGGGATTGGGAAGGATTGAAGGATCTTTCAAGATCACCGTCTGACCTTGCTACAAGTCTGAGGTTTCTCTTGGATCATTTGGGAAATGACTCTCCTAAAGTACCAAGACAAGGGGAAACAGAAACAGGAAGTCATCAAGAAGAGTTGCAAGAAGAAGAGCCAGTGACAGCTAATCAAGAACCCACTCAAACTCAAGAGGAAGTTCTACCTCAGAATCAAGATCAAGACAACTTGAATATGAATGATGAGGATACTATTCATCATGAAGAAGAAGAAGAAGAGATGGGTGTAGAGGAAGCTTCTCAACCGGTCCAACAACTCAGAAGAAGCACTAGAGAAAAGAAAGATCCATCAATCTGGATCAACAAAAGATTCTACTTCAACAATCAGGTTGTTGCTCATCCCAACCAGTCCGTGTGTTCTATTTACTTGTTGCCATCAAGTCATTGCGCTTTTATTGGGAAGATATAGATGAATCATGTTCCTAAAACCTATGAAGAGGCTAAAGACACCAAGGAGTGGATGGATGCTGTGATTGATGAGAAGGGAGCTATGGAAAAGAATCACACTTGGAATTTGGAGGGCTGCCAAAGGGAAAGAAGACTGTCAGCTCAAAATGGGTCTTCACAATCAAGTATATGAGCAATGGAGACATTAAGAGGTACAATGCAAGGTTGGTTGCAAGAGGGTTCACACAAACATATGGAGAATACTACACTGATACCTTTGCACCAATAGCTAAACTCCATACAGTAAGAGTCACACTGTCCTTGGCCACAAACCTTTCATGGAACCTATGGCAAATGGATGTTAAGAATGCCTTCTAACAAGGAGAGCTTGAATAGGAAGTGTACATGACTCCACCACCGGGACTAGAGCATTTGTGTAAACCTGGTGAAGTATTGAGACTAAGGAGAGCTATCTATGGTTTGAAGCAATCACCAAGGGCATGGTACCATAAGCTAAGCCATACACTCATGGGCCATGGATTCAAGAAGTCTCAATCTGATCACACATTATTTACTCTTCAAATCCCTTTAGAAGTGGTGGTGGTTCTGATCTATGTGGATGATTTAATCGTTACTGGAAGTGATAATGAGGGAATTCAGTCCACAAAGGCTTTTCTTAAAAGTTCATTTGACATCAAAGACCTTGGAGAGTTGAAGTATTTCTTGGGTATTGAAGTGTGCAGATTCAATGATGGGTTGTTTCTATCCCAAAGGAAGTATGTTCAAGACTTGCTGACAGAAACAAGAATGCATGATTGCAAGATAGCAAAGACTCCTCTTGAATATGGCTACCAAGTCAATAGAAAGGGGGAGAAATCAGATGAGGAGAAGTTCAAGGATGTCTCCTTGTATAGAAGACTGGTTGGGAGGCTTATCTATTTAACTCTCTCTAGACCAGACCTATGTTTTGCTGTGAATCAAGTCAGCCAGCATATGCAATCACCCACGGTTTATCATTGGAGTTTGATTGAGAGGATCCTTAGATATCTCAAAGGCTCAACATGACAAGGAATTTGGATGGGTAAGAATGATAGCACTGAGATTGTTGGCTACTGTGATGCAGATTGGGCTAGTGATAAGAGTGACAGGAGGTCCACAACCGGTTATTGCACCTTCATTGGAGGTAACTTAGTGACTTGTAAGCCAAAGAAGCAGAAAGTGGTCTCATGTTCAACTGTTGAGGCTGAGTATAGGGCTATGAGAAAGCTTACAACATAGTTAACTTGGTTGAAGTCTCTACTCAAGGACTTTGGCATTGAGCAATCAAGTCCCATTACCTTTCATTGTGACAATCAAGCTGCAATACACATTGCTACCAACTCTGTGTTTCATGAAAGGACTAAACACATTGAGATAGATTGTCACAAGGTAAGGGAGAAGATTGAAGATGGGACGGTTCTACCTTGCTACACAAAGAGTGAAGATCAGCTAGCAGACATCTTCACCAAGGTTGCAAGTCTCAAGGTTTGCGACCATATCTTCAACAAACTAGGACTTGTAGACCTCCCTACCCATGATTAGAACTTCCCTGATCATGTGCAGTATACTCTTTTTCCCTTGATGTGGTTTTATCCCAAGTGGTTTTTCACATCAAGATTTTTAATGAGGTGTTGCCATGATCATTCCAAGTTCATACTTTAGGGTGATTCCAAAGTCTGAACTTGAGGGGAGTATTTGAAAATAAAATAAGACTTAAGAAAAGCGTAGTCTAAACAAGTGGCTAAAAACCCTAATATATAGTCTAAAACACGTTTTGGGCTTCTGTGTAAATATCTGGGCTTTTCTGCAATATCAGCATTCTTCATTAAACCGCCGAGTCTGGCCCATTCGCGCTATGCATCGATCGATGCAGGTGTGCAACGATCGACGCAATCCTCAAATCTGGACAGTGAACTCTGTCTCTCGGACCAAATCTCCAAAATGCACCAAACAGCTCCAAAATCTCCACTTCTGCTCCAAATGTGCTTGTACTTAATAAAACCTGTAAAAGACTCTAAAGAAACACAAATAGACTCTAAAACACACTTATATCATGGTCTAAAACTAGTAAAAACCATGATATATCAACTCCCCCACACTTATCCTTTGCTTGCCCTCAAGCTAAACAGAGAACTAAAACATGGTGAAGAGGTTTGAAAACTTTCAGAAACTCTTTTCATCCTATAAGCAACAACACTCAGATTACCCTTAGTAAACCACTGAAAAAAATCAATCACAAGACATCAAGACCAACATGTACTTCCCCCACACTTAGCAACTGTCCTAAGTAAACTCCACAATAACATTCACGCATTCAAATTCTCCCTACTGACTTCTGCAAGTATTTAAGTGCGGTCTCACCTAAGGAGTATCGATCAAAGGGCACATGGACTCTTACCTTGCCAGCTCTAGACCACCATACTATCTTTCTCTAGTCCCTTTCTTCTCTTTTCCCTTCCTTAACAACTGATTTTTTCCCACTGGGTATCATTTTTTTTTATCAGTGTTCTTCCCATTTTGGGGTGTACTTTGGACACATTCCATGGATCACATGAGAGAAAATAGTGTTTGCTACCATTCCCATGACCACTTCGGAGTTACTAACTCATCCTCAGTTTATTATCTTTTTTTTTTTACTTTATGGAAGGGGAGAAGGGAACTAGATATGACAGGTTTACAAGCTGTGTCAGAACTAACAAAGGAACCCGACACAAAGTATACCAAGCCCTTAGGTGAGAAATCTAAGTCAGTATTAAGGGTGAAGTCAGTAAAAGGATCCTCTGATACCTGAAGTGATGTGGGTGTCCTCAGTAGGTTGATCTGTGATGGGGTTTTCTAATAGTCATAGATGAATCCTGCAACTTCATTCCAATGGTTACTTAAGTTCCTGCAAGTGCTGTTAATCTTCTAAAAAAATCATTGTTTCCTACTTAAACTGATTCTGACTCAATAAGTAGGAAACAATGATTTTTTGAGAAGATTAACAGCACTTGCAGGAACTTAAGTAACCATTGGGATGAAGTTGCAGGATTCATCTATGACTATTAGATTTTTTGACCAAAAAATCATTGTTTCCTACTTAAACTGATTTTGACTCAAGCATTTTACGCTGGACTGATCAGAACGCGCATCATCATAGAAGTGACGCAGAAAATCACTCTTCAGGGCTGCCCAAGTAGTATACTGACCCGGTGCCAGTTGCTTCAGCCATGCAGCAACGTCTCCAGCGAGACTGTATGGAAAGAGTTTAAGGAACATATAATCCTGGCAGACTCCATCATACTTCATGCCATTGATTAGGTCCTCAAATGTATCAATGTGATCCATAGGCTGCTCCGTAGGATGGCCATGGAAGGCATTCTGTCTCATCAGCGAGTAGTAGATGGTCTTGATCTCAAAATCATCCCTCTCAAAACCAGGAAGTACTAGAGCTGACCGGTTTGCATGAAACTCATCCGGTCTCTTGTAGTCAGCTAAAGTCCTTTCATGGACAACCATCTGTCTACCTTGGTTCTGTCCTTGCGCCTGCGGTTGTGGTTGTGGTTCAGATTCCTCAACCTCAGGGATCACACGTCCCTCAGCATCAATCCTCTGCCCAGCAGCATTGTAAGGATTGTTTTGCTGATCCCTCAGGGTACCTTGAGCATCAGGCATAATGATTAGCTTCTGTACCACCATCCTTGCTCTTCTTTCTCTTCTGTTAGTTCTCTCTAGACGTCCAAGTTCTTCAAGTCCGAGATTAACTAAGTTCAGGTTCTGATTACTTCGAGTTTCACGCGTCTGCATAAACTGTCTGGAATCGTCAAGCAACGATCGATGCTATCAGTGCAACGATCGATACAATCTCAGAATCGCCTAGTGACGATCGACACAAAGGTGCAACGATCGACGCAAGGCGAAATCGGTACCTGCGACAGAGAGAAAACAGAGAGAAATCAGTAACTAAAAAAATAAAAATAAAAATAAAACGAAACAAAAATAAAAATCCTAGTAATAACCCTAAGTTAGATCCTATCGAAGACTCTCAGAGTCCCCGGAAATGGCGCCAAAAACTTGATAGGCTCTAAGTTTTAATCCTATTCTACTACAAGTGCACAGTTAAGTGATTGTAGTATATAGGGTATCGAATCCACATAGACTCTGGTCTCGATAGAATAAGAACCGTAGAGATTAATAATAAGAAGAAAGCAGATGTGAAGTGAATTAAAAGCAAGGCAAGAAAATAAATCAGTAGCAAGATTGTTGTGAAAGCAGTTAACTAAAAGCGTTAAGTCTAGGGAATTCTCAGGAAATCAGACAAGCAGACAAGTTAATCAGTCAGGATCTAATTAAACACAGTTCTAGAACTCAAATCACGGAATTAGAATTAACCAAATCTCTTTGCGAAAATCCTCTAAGTCTAAGTGCAGTAATCCAAATCTCTTTGCAATTACTAACAGATTAAACCAGCATTAATTTCAAGTTTGATATGTTCACAATTAAACTAAGCCAAATCTCTTTGCGAATAATTTAATTGCTCAACCTAAATAGTTCAGATTCTAAACCACACTCTCGTGTCGTATTTAGCAACCTAAGATCTAGATTCTAATTGATCAGGTTAGAACTAGCATTAAGCACAATTTAGATCGAAGAACATTCTATTCATGTGAATCCTTAACTTAATTAAACAAGTCTAGCAAGTCATCAAATCCTTAATGAGAAACCCTAAACCTAACTATGAATCTACTCAGACATGATTAATGAAACAGAAATCATAGAATTAATAGATTGCATATAAGAAATTAAATAGATAAGGGGGTTCGAAATCTTCTCCAAAATAGATGAAGTACATGATTAGATCAGCCCCAAAAGCTCTAAAAATCTCTTAGCTCTAAGTATGAAAGCGTATCTAAAATAAACACCAAAATCCTAATTATATAGGCATAATCTCGGCTGGGGCTTCTTCGTAAATACTGGAAACTTCTGGGCCAAAGTGCAAAGTCTTGATAACTTCATTAAACCGCCGCGTTCGGCCCATCTCGCTAGTGTGTCGATCGACACCAAAGGTGTGTCGATCGATGCATGATCTCAAATCAGACAGTGAGTTTAAACTCTCGGCCAAAACACTCCAAAAGTCCCAAAATGCTCCAATATCTCTAATTCCGCTCCAAACCTGATTAAAACTGTAAAAGACTCTAAAAGAACATTAAAACACAACTATATCATGGCATAAAACCGGTAAAAACCATGATATATCAAGGATCGAAACCAAAACTTCTGTCCAGAGCTTCTAGACAACGACTCATAGCAGAATTGTCATCAGAGAACTCATTGATCAAAGTGTACCGATTATGGAAGCATCTTCTTCAGCCTTCTTCAGATTAGGTACAAATGATTGCATATCCAGAAGAGTATCAAGAAAAATGCCTCCAAAACGTGTCGAGTTGGGGGCATGGTAAATAGAATGAAGGTACTTCAGCTAACGCCAATCTGGGTCTGAAGAATAAAAGAGCCCGTTCGCTTCCCCAAGCTCCTCTATGCCAAGAAATATTCCTCCCAATGATGACAATTTACCTCGTACTGAGGTGGTCTCTAGCTACCCTACCGGGCAATCCGGTTCTTCTGAATCTCGTCCTAAGGTTTTGATGGTTTCCCAAAAACCATCCACGCTTCAATGATTGTAACCAGTTAGAACTGTAAGGGATTAAGGAACATTCGGACAGTTCAATGCTTAAGGGAATTGAGATTCAAACTCTTCTCAGACATCATGTTTCTTACGTAGAATAAAAATAAAGATGAATATTTTAATCAAATTAAGATTCTTCTTAGTTACGATAATAGCTTCACGGTTCCACAGTTTGGGCTAAGCGGAGGATTGGCATTATTTTGATGCAGAGTATTCAAGCTCGCATTATTTTATTGGATATGCTCTGAAAGCAGAAGTTGTAGCACTACTACAAGGAATGAAGGAAGCTCATAGAAGAGGTTTACATGTCATTAATTTCTTCTCGGATTTGCGAATTCTCATAAATGCGATGACTCGGGGAAGGATCTGATATATCATAGTTTTTCTAGGTTTTTAACCATGATATAAGTGTATATATTGAGTCTTTAACCTTGTATTTCGAGTCTATCGAGTCTTTTACAGGTAAGCATGCGTTTGGAGCAAAGCTAGGAGTTCTGGGACGTTTCTGGAGATTTCTGCAAGGAGTTGAAGTTGGAGCCGTAACCACGAGCTGATGTCGACCGACATCACCTTTAGTGTCGGTCGACCCTGAGGTCCAGGCGCAAGTCTATTGCATCTTTTGAAGATTTGCAAGAAAGTCCAGAAGTTTCTCTTATTTCTAATTTGGCCCTAAAACGTGTTTAGCCTTTTTAATAGGGTTTTGGAGAGTTGTTATCTCCCATCTTTTGTTCTTGCTTAAGGAGATTGAGAGATTTTGGCTTGGGGCTGATTCTGCTACTTGTAACCTTTGAGAGAAGGATTTCGAACCCCATTTCATTATATCTATTCAGTCTTGTTTTCTATTCAAACATGTCTTGTCTTTTTGATTCCATGTCTGAGTAGTAACCTTAGTTAGATTTAGTAATTCTCATAGGAATTTCATACTTTGTTAGATCACTAGATAATTAGGATTCTAAATCTATCTGTTCATCACCTAGTTGAGATTAAAACTGAATTTTGGATTGATCACCTAGAGTTTAGATCTTAGATAACTAATTTGGCACGAGAGTGTGAATTATTAATTTGACAGAACTAGTGTGAGCAATTTGATTAGATGCAAAGAGATTTGATATAGAGAATTGTGAACCGAAGAACTTGCTATTAATGCTTGTCTAGAACTCTAAGATTGCAAAGAGATTTGAATCATTAGGTTGCTAGACATAGATAATAATTGCAGCGAGAGTTGGGTTGTTGACATTTGTGATTCTAGTTCCTGAACCTGTGCCTAATCTAAATCCTGATTATTGAATGCATGATTTCCTGAGAATTTCCTAAATCTAACGTCTCCCATTGAAAACACTCTTTTATTTTATATGCATTGTCTACTGCTTTCACCTGATTGACTTAGCTGAGTTTAAAAACATATAATATGTCGTGTGAACTTGAGTCTCTGTGGATTTGATACCCTTTGTACTACAGTTGCATTTCTGTGCACTTGCAGTTAGAATAGGGATAAAATTTGACCTATCAAGTTTTTAGCGCCGTCGGCGGGGACTCTTTGAGTTCGCCGATAGATTTTGTTCTAGAATTTAGACTAAGTTGTTTTACTTTTGTTTTGATTACTAATACTTTTATGTTTGCTTGTCTTTGTTGCTGCAAGAATCGACAGAAAACTTCAGTGTCGACCGACATCCATCAAGTGTCGATCGACATCGATCTCGAAGCCAGACTTTGAGTTCAGTGTATGCCTAGTCGTCACACCAGAAGCAACCAGGACGATAATCTTTTGAACCTCAGATTTGAGGAACTTGCTAGACTTGAGAGGATAAACAGAAAAGCTCAGAAATCTTCAAGGATGATGAATCGATTGATCTTGATTAGAGATGCAGAAGGTGTTCTGAGAGACTTATAGAACAATCCCTACAATGCTCAGGGCCAAAGAATTGATGCTCAAGGAAATGTGATCCCTGAACCTGAGCAACGGATTGTTAATCCTCCTGCTAGGAGGATACTAGCTGACTACAACAGGCCTGATGAGTTATACGCCAACAGGTCTGCGATTGTACCTCCTGCTTTTGAGAGGAATGAGTTTAAGTTGAAGACTTCCTACTACATGCTTGTGGGACAGCACCTGTTTCATGGACACCCACATGAGCATCCTATGGACCACATAGAAGACTTTGAGTCTTTTGTCACTGGGATGAAGCACAATGGAGTGAGCTATGACTACCTACATTGCAAGCTTTTTCCTCACTCTCTTGGAGGAGAAGCTGCTAATTGGCTGAAGCAGATTCCACCTGGGACTCTGACTACTTGGAATGCAGTGAAGGAGAAGTTTCTACGACACTTCTATGATGATGCTAGATCCGATCAGCTTAGACAGGATCTCTTGACCTTCAAGCAGGGATCTACAAAGCCTTTTAAGACAGTCTGGGTGAGATTCAAGATGTACCAGAGAGACTGCCCTCATCATGGTTTCTCTGAGGTGCAGTTGTTGGGTATCTTCTTCAGAGGAGTTGATTTCTGGTATCAGATGGCCTTAGATGCTGCCAGTAATGGGAACTTCTACACTAAATATCCAGAAGAGGCTAATGAGCTTATTGAGAACTTGGTGACTAGTAATAGTGTCAAGAATGCTAATATGGAGAGGAAGAAGTCTGGTGGTAAAGCTGATAATTCACAGATAGCTGAGATGAACAAGAAGATAGACATTGTTCACAGCTTGCTCATTGGGAAGAAGGCTATCCATTTTTCTCAAGAGACTGAGGTGATTGAGGATGGAGAAGGCTGCGAAGAAGAGGATGTGAACTACATTGGTGGATCTGGATTTCAGGGAAACAAGTTTGAAAATCAGCAAGGTAATAAGTTCTACAATGGTAGTGGTCAGAAGAGTGCTTTCGCAAGCAATCAAAACTCTTCTGGATATGGTCAGAATCATGCTTTCCAGAAACCTTTTCAGCAGAACAACTCCTACCAGAGGACTTATGGGTCTTCATCTTATCAAACACCTCCTGTTACTAATACCCATGAGAGTAAGTTAAAAGCTATGATGGAGAAGATACTTGAGGGGCAGACAAAGACTACTGTGGACTGCAACAAGATGATGGATTCCATCTACACTGATCTGAATGGGAAGTTTGAGTCTTTGAGCACACATATGAAGCAACTGGATACACAAGTAGCCCATATTTCAGGCTCAGTCAAGGGGAAGAATGTTCAGAACGCCCACATCAATGCTATCTCGGTTCAGATTGAAGATAGGCTGGATCAGGAAGAAGGATTTGACGTTGAGACTGTGGAAATCGTTGAAAACAGAGATGAATCCGAAGCTACAGACTAAGTGTCGATCGACACACCTTCTCAGTGTCGGTCGACATTCACTGAGAAACCTGAGTTCGAGAGATTTGACGGACCAAAATCGATCGAGATCGACATTGATATTCAGGACACTACCCTCAGTGTCGGTCGACACTTACACAACGTCGATCGACACTACGGTCGGGCAGGGCCAATTTCAACCAAACCTCGTGTTGTTGCTGAAGAGAAGGTTTATAAACCTCTTATAGCATTCCCCAGGGTAGCTGTGAAGTCTAAAGAAGAGCTTGATGAAGAAAAATGTATGAAGTAATGGATAAAAAGCTGAATGAGATTCTCCCAACTGATGATTTGCAAATTCACCCTTGTCTACAAAGATATGTGGAGAAGATGATCCCCATAGATGAAGATTTAATAGAATGGGTGGTGGTGCTTCCTAAACAAGTCAGTTATGCGCTGTTTAATCAGATTCCAGAGAAGCTACCGGATCCTGGTGTATTTGTGCTAGACTGCTCTATTTTTAAGGATAGCTTCAAGCACTCCTTATGTGATTTAGGAGCTAGTGGAAATCTCATGCCATACTCTGTGGCCGAGAGACTGGGGTTGACAGACTTCCAACAGACTAGGATCTCTCTAATCCTAGCTGATCAATCAAAGAGGATTCCAGAAGGTGTTCTTGAGGATGTCCCTATCAGAGTTGGAAACTACTTGATTCCAACAGACTTCGTGGTGCTGAAATATGATCAGGAACCGGATGGTCCTCTGATACTAGGCAGACCCTTCTTAGCTACAGCTGGAGCAATTATTGATGTGAGGCACGGTCTGATTGATCTCCACCTGGGAGATGAGCCTCTGCACTACAAGATGGATAAGCTGCGAGTTGACGGTCAAGCCTTTAGTATTGAGATGGAGCAAGAAATTCAGAGTAATGAGGCTACAATTTCTGATATTGGAGAAAGAAAGATGGTGGTTTCTCAAGAATCCACTCTAACATCTTCAGAGCCTGCAACTGCTCGTAAGCAGAAAGCTCCAAACATCAGATCTCCACCAAAGCGAGGGTATGCATCTTCAAAACTCAAATGTCCTCACTTCATTGCTGTGAATGCAGGGACACACTCTATTCCTACATTCCTTGGACACTCTCATGCTGACACCGCTTACAAACCTCCATGGATGAGGAGACTTTCGCAGAGGCACTCACAGCCTCTGTCGAAACCCCCGGGAGTCTGATTTCTTACCCACAGTCAAGCTAACGACTAAAAACAAGCGCTGAGTGGGAGGCAATCCACTGGTGAGTTGTAAATATTAGGATTTTTGGTTTTGCTTTTTGATTTTCTTGGTTTTTGGTGTTTTGTGTTAAGTCTCGCAGAACCCGTATCACTGAGGAGTTAGTGTCGGTCGATCCAATTGGTGTCGGTCGACATCAATTTCGAGAATTTTTTAGCACGAACGATAATTGACCATGATCGATTTCCAGGGGTTGATTTGAGGCAGAAAAAGTAGTGTCAGTCGACATTACCAGTTAGTGTCGGTCGACATCGACAAAATCGAGGTAAATTTCTTTAAAAATCCCGACCCGACTTCATCTTCTTCATTCTTCCTCTCGCAAAAACCCTATTCCAAATTGCCATCTCCTTCGTTTCTTAACCGATTTCAATGATTCAAAGCTCTATTCCACTTGATTTTCGGTGCTCTATCTATATCTAGTGTATGTTCCATCGATCTGCTAAGGTATGATTTTCAATCTCCCTTTTTCAGTTCGTGTCAAAAGGTAAAAAGCTTCGATTTTGGCTCAATCTGTTGATATCTAGGACGGATTAGTGATGGAATATGGTTGATTTCAGTGTTGTGGATGATTGTATGGATTCAATTCAGTGAGATTATGATGTTGTAAAATTGGTATCTTTGGGTCTCATGCTTGAATGCATGTGCTTGTTTTGCAGATGCATCCTTCCCTACACCGCGGTAAACGACCAAGGAGAGTTAATGAATCATCTGGTTCTGGTTCCTCTCAAAAGCGGGATGACACGGCTGACACCAATGTCCGCGACGCACAAAGTCGCCCACCTTGGCCAAGGATGGAAAAGCGAGGTTCAGGTACAGCCGGGTTTGGGATGACAGTCCTGCGGAGGAATCTAAGAAGGTCACTTGCACTCAAAGGCCAATCTCGGAGCAGTGGGATGATTATGATTCTTTGTTCTACAATGCCTGGTGTGGCGTCGACATCATTCCCACACGGGTCGCCTGTAACACCACCATGTCCAAGCTGAAGATTAGATCGGATGTTCTGCGTGTTCAGAGGACGATTGGTTTGGGTACCATTTGTACCAAGTACTATGACTTGCATGAGGAACTGGTCAGACAGTTCATGGCAATAGTCTGAGTGTATTACACCAATGACGTGGTGAGGAAAGCTTCTGAAGGGACATTGACCTTTATGGCTAAGGGAGTGCGGTACAGGATCACCATTCCTGAGCTCTGCGACATCTACGAGTTTGACAGGACTAAGGAGCGAGTGAACCTACCTGAGAAGTGGCGCGATGTGAAGGTGTTCTGGGAGCATTTTGGCAATGGAGCATATGACTCTAAGACTACCAGACAGTCCGCAGTGAGGCACCCGGTCTTGAGGTACCTTGTCCGCTTGTTTGCCAACACGATCCTGTGCAAGATGAAGCCAGGAATGATGCGGATAGCTGAGCTTTTCCTGCTGTACTTTGGGATTGCTGATATTATTGATGAGGAGGTTTATCAGGACGCACACTTGGAGGCTGATGTAAACATGGGAGCTGTCTTTGCCCACCATCTAGAGGATCTCAAGACTAAGCCATTCAGTGGAAAAGGGCAGAAGACAGAGTCTGTTGGGAGTCTCCTAACTCCTATTTTTGACCACTTTGGGATAGATAGGAGTCAGTTGTCGATATGCACCAAGAAGTCTACCATGGATTTTACACACCTAAAGAGTATGCATTGGATTAAGGGAGACACCTCTGGGAGAGAGTTTTTGTGGCATTTTACTGATATATCTGGTGTTGAGCGCCTCTTTCCTCTCCATGAGCCTAAGCTGACAGGTATCACTGATGAGCCTCTGTTGCTCTCTTTTCACCCTGATGAGGATCTTTGTCTACCTGTGCGGCGTCGCTCCACTGTGCTTCGAGGAGCCACTTCTGGAGCTTCTGCTTCTGCTGCTGAGCACGATGCAGTTCCTGCTACTGATCCTGATGAGACTTATGGATTCCAAGACCCACCACAGCCACCGGAAGACATGCCACCTGGACAATGGCAGAAGTAGATGACTAGCACAATCAAGGAGATGTGGAAGGGTATTTACAGCTGCTCCTGTCGTCGCCCACAGCGCGTCTCTCACCCACAGCCACGACGTCGCGCACGTGCACCTGCACCTGCACCCATCAGTCCCGAGGCTGAAGACACAGAGGAAGATGCTGATTCTGAGGAGATGGATGACGAGGACTCTCCGGTGTTCTAGCTCCTTTGCTGCTGCTGGTTATGTGTTTATTTTTCTTTCTTTTCTTTTTCCTTTTGAGTCTTGAGTCATTTTTATGTCTTCTTTTGAGTCAGTCTGTTAGTCCAGTCTGTCTGGAACTTGGATGATTTGAGTTTATGCATGCTATTGTTGCTTCTGACATGATTTTTGAGTAATCTAACGCAACAAACATGTTAGAATTTGAGTGCCAAACAGTCTAAACCGACCATGACACTTCAACTGTGCCTGCGTATGATCCTGTAGGATCAGTGTCGGTCAACACTAAATCAGTGTCGGTCGACACCAACTGTGTTCAGGTAAGAGATTTCGACTCAATTTTCCTATCGTTCCAGATTGATTTTGTCCGAACCCAAGCTGCGATTGCACTGAGGCCAGTGTAGTTTAAGTGTTGGGGAGGTGGTTACTGACGACATATTTTGTTTTCTTAGTGTTGTTTCCTTTGTTTTCTTGTGTTTTCAAAACTGTTTTATTGAGTCAAAATCAGTATGAAACTATGATTTTTCGAGTAAATTTTTCGCTGAAACAGGAACTAAGTGACCATTGGACAGACCTGCAGTAGCTATATGACTGTTAGAAAACCACACACTGATCAACCTACCAAGGATACCCATATCTTATCAGGTATTCAGAGGATCCACTACTAACTTCACCTCTAATCTTGACTACATTTTCTCACTTAGGGGCTTGGTATCTCTGGATCGGATTCCTCTGATGTGCTTGACACAGCCTATAATTCTGTCTGAATATGGTTCCATCTTTTCCGTCCCTTGAAAATAAAAAGAGATAAAAATTGCGGATAAGCTAATAGCTTCGAAGTGGTCACGGGAGTGGTAGAGCCCCTATTACCTCATGTGCATCCATGGAAACATGTCCAAAGTTACACCCCGAATAAAAAGGGAAGAGCACTGATAAAAAAATGATACCCAGTGGGGAAAAATCAGTTGCTAAGAGAGAAAGCGAAAAGAAAGGAACCAGAAACCGATAGTTTGGTGGTCAAGTACTGACTGAGTTGAGTCCATGTGTCCTCTGATCGATACTCCCTTTGTGAGACCACACCTAATTGTATACAGAGGTTAGTGTGGTGAACTTGAATGTCTTGACTGGATTATGGAGTTTACTTGGGACAGTTGCTAAGTGTGGGGGAAGTACATTGTGGTCTTGATCTCTGTAGGGATGTTTTCATGTGTGTTATCAAGTGAATGTGAATGCGATGTTCCTAAGACGAAATGAGTTTCTGAGTTTTCAAACCTCTTTTCTATACTTTGGTTCTTTGTTTGCTTGAGGGCAGCTAAGTGTGGGGGAGTTGATATATCATAGTTTTTCTAGGTTTTTAACCATGATATAAGTGTATATATTGAGTCTTTAACCTTGTATTTCGAGTCTATCGAGTCTTTTACAGGTAAGCATGCGTTTGGAGCAAAGCTAGGAGTTTTGGGACGTTTCTGGAGATTTCTGCAAGGAGTTGAAGTTGGAGCCGTAACCACGAGGTGATGTCGACCAACATCACCTTTAGTGTCGGTCGACAATGAGGTTCAGGCGCAAGTCTATTGCATCTTTTGAAGATTTGCAAGAAAGTCCAAAAGTTTCCCTTATTTCTAATTTTGCCCCAAAACGTGTTTAGCCTTTTTAATAGGGTTTTGGAGAGTTGTTATCTCCCATCTTTTGTTCTTGCTTTGTTTTGGTTTTTGCTTAAGGAGATTGAGAGATTTTTGCTTGGGGCTGATTCTGCTACTTGTAACCTTTGAGAGAAGGATTTCGAGCCTCATTTCTTTAAATCTATTCAGTCTTGTTTTCTATTCAAACATGTCTTGTTGATTCCATGTCTGAGTAGTAACCTTAGTTAGATTTAGGGATTCTCATAGGGATTTCATGCTTTGTTAGATCACTAGATAATTATGATTCTAAATCTATCTGTCCATCACCTAATTGAGATTAAAACTGAATTCTGGATTGATCACCTAGATTTTAGATCTTAGATAACTAATTTGGCACGAGAGTGTGAATTATTAATCTGACAGAACTAGTGTGAGCAATTTGATTAGATGCAAAGAGGTTTGATCTAGAGAATTGTGAACCAAAAAACTTTCTATTAATGCTTGTCTAGAACTCTAAGATTGCAAAGAGATTTGAATCATTAGGTTGCTAGACATAGATAATAATCGCAGCGAGAGTTGGGTTGTTGACATTTGTGATTCTAGTTCCTGAACTTGTGCCTAATCTAAATCCTGATTATTGAATGCATGATTTCCTGAGAATTTCCTAAGTCTAGCTTTTTTCTCCCATTGAAAACACTCTTTTATTTTATTTGCATTGTCTACTGCTTTCACCTGATTGACTTAGCTGAGTTTGAAAACATATAATATGTCGTGTGAACTTGAGTCTTTCTGGATTCGATACCCTTTATACTACAGTTGCATTTCTGTGCACTTGCAGTTAGAATAGAGATAAAATTTGACCTATCAGGATCAAATCAAAATATCAAAATATTTGGATGATATTAGAGGAGTAGCTAATGTGTTTCAATTAATATATTTCCATTATGTACCAAGATCAGCCAATGAAGTGGCAGATTCCTTAGCAAATAAAAACTCTATTTGAGTTTAACTTTGTGTTTACATTTATATGAATAAAATGAGATTTTTGTGGACCCAAAAAAAAAAAACAAATTAGGTAGGTATCTGGATAAAGTTTTAGGTTGATTCAAATTTTAAATTTGGTTCAATATTGGAGATTTGATGGTTTATTATTGATTTATATCATAACAACCATTGAAATTGATATTTATAGCTTTTGATGTTTAAATTTTTTAATTCCTGAAGATATAGATCTTCGTGGCCTAGTGGTCAAGTGGTTAAAGCTTTACACCGGCAGATACTGGGTTCGAATCCCCGAAGGCGCAGTTTTACAAGATTAATGGAGGCAAGCTTATAAGGAAGTTTTCAGGAGCAGGTGGAGCCGTTGATCGTGACCGTTGATGGATTCTCGTAGAACGGAGGTAGTATTATCTGTAAAATTGTCCTTGTAATAGTTCTCATAATCTGTATCAGCGTTAAAAAAAAAGATATAGATCTTCTACTATATTTTTGGGATATTTAACAAGAAACCTTGGCGTAAACCATACTTAATAGTTATCGTGGAAAAAATATATCGTTTTCCTAAATTAAACGACTGTTTTGATTTTTATAGAAGTTTGTCATTATGTTTTAACCTTACCTTTTTTTTGAACAACCTTTAAATTAGATTAAAACCAGACTTTGATACCTCTCTCTCCTCTCCTATTTCTCTCTAGAGCGACTTTAAGGGTGATTTCCGATTATCTCCGGCCACCGGTGTTCTGCCGGTGGTCCGACTGTATTATATGTTCTATACTTTTGTCTTCTCTCTTTCGTCGCTGCGGTTTTCTACCGCCAATAAACTTCTGGTGCGGTACCGGACACGGCTTCCGAGCTTGTCTCGGACTTTTGATCTCGGGATCTTCCCGGACCTTTCTCTCCGCTTAACCCGGCTTTCCTTTGTTTATATGTCGGTTTAATCGGAGACTTGATCTATTTTCCCGCTGCTCTTTCTTCTCGGAAAACAGGCCACTCATCTCCTTCACGCTTTCGTCTGTGGGAACAGTTCCTGCGCCGTTGTCTCCTCCCCTTTGTTTGCGGCGAGGCTTGTGGGAGCCGGATTTTGTTCGGAACACATCTCCGGCCAATAAATTGGGCCTTGGTGGTTTGATTGTCTTCCCGAAGCATTCGTAAGTTTGGGGTTCGTGAGGGTTTCTTTCGATCAGGTTGCTTTTCCGACTCTACCGATCAAGGATCTAGATCGCCAGAGTTGCTCTTCGGTTGCCGATGTCCCGCGATTCTCCGGCACCGCCTCTGCATGACGGAGTTTCTCGGTGGGCGACGCGTGTCCGTGAGTTGTCCACACGTGGCTGTCGCGGCTGCGTTCGAGCTGATTGGGCCGTTAATGGGCCACTTCTTCCGTTTTGATTTCAATACCCTGTAATTGATGTTTGTAACTCTGTTAAAACTCTGTAACTTAGCCCATTTTGGGCCCATCAATGAAAGGCTTGTCGACAAAAAAAAAACAAATTTTTGGGCTGGGCTAAGTACAAAGCAGGGCTGATTTAGCCAAATGATTTGCTGCAATATTCTGGTCTCTCGGGACAAAAGACGTTACGACAGAAGAAAAGAGAGAAGATAGATTTTCGATGTCAGCTAAAACCCTGTGGATTTATGCTGTAGATGACGCCGAATTGATGGCTGTAACGATCACTTGAGAGTCTGATGGTAGCCAGACGGTGGTGAATCCTAGAGATTTCGCGTGGAGGAGGGCATAGCGACTGCAAGAGCTTCTGCCATTAGAGGTGATGAGACGGATGATTGGCTTTGGGCTCCCTGTTTGATGATTCCTTAAGATTGATCAGTGAAGATCCAGCCAAAACCCGCTATTTCGAGTCCTTTTTCCATGCACCATCAGTATTGCACACAATTGCCTCGGACGCGATTTATTGTGCGTTAATCCAAGGGTGCAGAGGCTTCTTACTCAGGTATGGTTCCAAATTTTCCTATGCTAATTGCCATTCTCGAGCTCCGACAGTTGCATTTCGGATCACTGTGTCTTCACTTTGTGCCCTGTTTTCAAAGATCCAGGGTAGGAGCTCGGCTGTGATCCCTATCGGAGGGAGTGTGGTCAAAGCTTGTTAGTTTTAAGAAAGATTTAATCTTGAAGATTCAGAAATGGAAGAATTGTTTGCTCAAGAGAAGAAGAGAGAATAGTCATAAAATGACTTAATTTTTTATATTAGGCGGCCACACAGATTATATAAGATGGATACACAAGAATGACCTAAAACCTAATTAGCTAGAGGACAAATTAGACAGCCTGTCATTTTAGTCTGAACTCCAGACTTCACTTTTGTACTCCAGACTTCATTTTATACTCCAGACTTCACTGTCTATTTTTCTCTTCTGTTTGGGCATGACATCGACGCTGACATCGTCGATGTTGTATGTCCAGTCGTCAATGTTATATGCCAGATTTCACTCTAGACTTCAGACTATTTCTCCAGACTTCATACTGTTTCACCAGACTTCATATTGTTTCACCAGACTTCACTTTATTGAAACTTACATGATTGATATATCATGGTTTTTACTAGTTTTAGACCATGATATAAGTGTGTTTTAGAGTCTATTTGTGTTTCTTTAGAGTCTTTTACAGGTTTTATTAGGTACAAGCACATTTGGAGCAGAAGTGGAGATTTTGGAGCTGTTTGGTGCATTTTGGAGATTTGGTCCGAGAGACAGAGTTCACTGTCCAGATTTGAGGATTGCGTCGATCGTTGCACACCTGCATCGATCGATGCATAGCGCGAATGGGCCAGACTCGGCGGTTTAATGAAGAATGCTGATATTGCAGAAAAGCCCAAATATTTACACAGAAGCCCAAAACGTGTTTTAGACTATATATTAGGGTTTTTAGCCACTTGTTTAGACTACGCTTTTCTTAAGTCTTATTTTATTTTCAGAGAGAGTTAGGGGCTGATCATGTTCTCGAAAGAGAGAGGATTTTGAACCCCAGATCTTTACTTTGTTTTATGATATTTGGTTTTCTATTCAAGATGTTTTCTGTTTCGATGAACATGTCTGAGTAGATTACCTGTTAAGTTTAGGGATTCTCATTAGGGATTTCATTGAAATATAGTTTAATCAATCCGTAGGGATTCATATCGTCTAGTTCTTCATCTAGGTTGATCTTAATGCATAATCTGAATTAGCTACTTAGATTATTGATATCAGATCTGTTAGCGCATCGAGAGTTGGTTAATAGATTATAAAAGAACCTAGCTGAGCAAATAACCTATTCGCAAAGAGATTTGGCTTAGGGAATTTGTGAACGAAAGAACCTAAACTAAATGCATGTTTAGAACTTTAGAATTCGCAAAGAGATTTGGTTTTCTAGGTTGTTAGACATAGTTAGCATTCGCAGCGAGAGTTGGTTTGTTATATGATTGTGATTCTAGTTCTAGAATATCGATATCTGAATCCTGTTAATTGATTGATTGCTTGTGTTCCTGATTTCCTGAGAACTCCCTAGACTTAACGCCTTCGCTTTCTTGCTCACAAACTCGCTTGCTACTGATTTACTTTTCTGCTTGCTTTAGTTTCTCATTACTTTCACCTAGTTTAATCTGATCGTTCTTAATCTATCATTGACCGGAGTCCCTGTGAATTCGATACCCTAAGTACTACAACTACATCACTGTGCACTTGCAGTTAGTATAGGGATAAAACTCGACCTATCAAGTTTTTGGCGCCGTTGCCGGGGACTCTTTTGAGTCTTCGATAGATTTGAACTTAGGGTTTAGACTAGGTTTTTCGTTTTTATTTTTTGCTACTAATTTTTTTCTTTTCTATTCTTGCGTTTCAGGTACGCCTGTAATCGCCCTGCATCGATCGACACGGTCCTGTGTGTCGAGCGTTGCATTCTCGAGCTTGCATCGATCGACACTACTATGCATCGATCGACACATTACGAAAGAATGATGGGAATGATGGAACAGATGTTGGAAAATCAGCAGAATAACTCGTTCTGCAGAAGCTATGGTTCCTATTCATTCACCAGAGATTATGAATCTCCATCATATCAGCCTGTTCCTCCTCACAATACACAGTCTAATAAGCTGATGAGCATGATGGAGCAGTTACTAGAGGATCAGACCAAGTTTGCTGTAGACTTCGACAGGAAGTTGGAAGCTATACATGAAAATCTGAATGAGAAGTTTGAATACTTGAGCACACATGTGAAGCAGCTAGATGTCCAAGTTCAACAGACATCTCAAGCAATACAAAGGCATAATGAAGCTAGGAAAGCTGAACAGTACAAATCCATCAAAGCTGTGACCTTAAGAGATGAGATTGAGTTGCTAGGTGAAGAAGAGAGCATAATCTCGGATTTTCTGAATGAATATTGTCTGTCTGAGACATGCATCGATCGACACCCCCTTAGTGTCGGTCGACACGCAGTTCTGACGGCAATTTCGAGTTCTTACGACGAACAGAAATTGACCATTGTCGACACTGAAGGTCGACATCAATTCAATGACGACCGACACCCACTCTGCGTTGGTCGACGCGACAGTCGGGCAGACCCAATTTCGCCCAAATCTGGTGTTTTTGCTAAGGAAAGGATCTACAAACCTCCAATACCCTTCCCAAAAGTTCCTATAAGGTCTAAACACGAGCAGAGTGTAGTCAAGTGCATGGTAGTGGTGGATAAGGAGATGAATGAAACTCCACCAGCTGAAGCTTCGCGAGTTCATCCTCCTGTGTTGGGATATGCAAAGAAGATGATCTCCACTGATGGTCATCTGAAAGAAGAAGTTCAGATTGGTGGAACTACAATATCTGATAGTGGAGAGAAGAAGATGGTGGTTCCTCTTGAACATGCTCTAACATCTTCAGTACCTGCAACTGCTCATAAGCAGAAAGCTCCAGACATCAGATTTTCACCAAAGGAAAGGTACAAATCACCTAAGCTTAAACCTCCTGACTCCATTGCTTTGAATGCAGGAAAACGCAGCATCCCACCGAAGCTTCACTCCCGCCCTGGTTCTCTTCCTTCTTTCCTTTGGAAATCTCATGATCCGAAAGCATATACACCACCTTGGATGAAGAGATATTCACAGAGACATTCAAAATCTCTGTTGAAACCACCATGAGTCAGATCTCCTTTCCACAGTAAAGCTATTGACTTTAAACAAGCGCTGAGTGGGAGGCAACCCACTGTTAGGTTTGCATAATTTATTTTTGGTGTTTTCATTAGCATTTTACGTTTTTGTTCTTGGTTTTTGGTGCATTTTGTCTGCAGGTCTCGGCCAAATCGTAGTGCGTCGATCGATTGGAGAGACTCATATTTTCTCCAATCGATCATAGAAGTAACGCAGAAACTGAGATTTAGGAAGTACCAGCGTGACTGCCGAAACCATGGATTCACTGAGGTCACATTGCTAGGTATCTTCTTCAGAGGCATAGATCTGCCATATCAGTCTGCGCTGGATAACTCCAGTAATGCAAACTTCAACACCAGGACTCCTGCACAAGCTAAGAAGTTGATTGAGAACTTAGTAAGCAGCAACAGTTGCAAGACTATGGATGATAGGAGGAAGAAATCTGGTGGAAGTGTAGAGAATTCAGAGATGGCTGAATTTAGATCTAAGCTGGACACAATTTGCAATCTCCTGGCTGGTAAGAAGGCTGTCCACTTTGCCCAAGATGTTGAGGTAATTCAGACTGAGGAGGACACTCATGAAGAAGATGTGAATTACATTGGAGGATGTGGTTTCCAAGGTAACAGATTTGGTAATCAGCAGGGAAACAGATTCTTCAATGGAGGACCGAAGAGTGCCTTCACAGGCAATCAGAACTCCTTTGGACAGACTAGTGGTTTTCAGAAGCCTTTTGGACAAGGTACTCAGAGAACCTATGGATCTTCATCTTATCAGACTCCTCCTGCAGCCACTGCTCATGAGAATAAGATGGAGACAATGATGGAACAGCTGCTGGGGAGTCAGACCAAGATTTCTGTGGACTGCAATAAGAAGTTGGATGCTGTTTATGAGGATCTCAATGGAAAGATTGAGTCTATGAACACTCATATGAAGCAGTTGGATACTCAGGTGAATCAGATTTCCAGTTCTATGAAGGGAAAAGGAGTAGCAGACACTCATATTAAGGCCTGGTCTGTGTACATTGATGATGGATCTCACCTAGGTGAAGGATTTGAGCTAAGCACATCTGAGTTAGTGGAAGAGGTTGAATTTTCAGATTTTGGAGAAAATCTCTCGGGTGAAAACTGTGAAAACAGTGTTGCATCAATCGACACACCCCTAGTGTCGATCGATGCAGGTCGTGAACAGACAGACCCGCCGAAAGTTGACAGCATTGATGCAGATTTGGAGCTTAATCGCTTATTCCCTGGAGTGTATGAGATTACTCAAGAGGAGATTTATGGACAAGTAATTAGAAAATATCCCTCGGTATCTGAAGTGATTAAGCTGGAGATTGAAGAGCTTAAGAAGCTAGAGGAGATTGGTGAAGAGTTGGAAGAAATTCCATCATCTGATGATCCACCTTATCACCCATGTGTGCAGAGGTATTTGAACAAGATGTTGCCTTTGGATGAAGAGCTGAAATATTGGGTGATTATAGTCCCTCAACAGATAAGTGATGTTCTGTTAACAAAGGTTCCAAAGAAGCTGCCTGATCCTGGAATTTTTGTGCTAAGTTGTTCTATCTTTGAGGATAGTTTTAGGCGCTCTCTTTGTGATTTGGGAGCTGTTGGAAGTCTTATGCCATACTCTGTGGCAGAGAAGCTGGGTATGCTGGATTTTACTCCTACTAGGACCTCTCTTGTCCTAGCTGATCGGTCTATACGAGTTCCGGAAGGACTCCTTGAGGACGTCCCGGTGAGAGTTGGAAACTATTTAGTTCCAACAGACTTCTTGGTGCTGAAATATGACTGTGATCCGGATGAAGCGTTGCTACTTGGAAGACCATTCTTGGCTACAGCAGGAGCAGTGATAGATGTTAGACACAGTCTAATAGACCTCCACTGGGAGATGAGCCGCTGCATTTTGAGATGGACAAGCTGCGCAAGCCATTGATAGATGGGCAGACCTTCACCATTATGGATGAAGCTGATGAGCAGTCAAGTCGCACTACGGTTTTGGATCCTGGAGAGCAGTTTACTCCTTCTTTTCTTGGACATGAGCATTCTGCAACAGCCTACTCGCTACCTTGGATAAGGAGACTTGAACAGAGACAGAAAAAGTCTCTGTCAAGATCTCGTGGTGCCTGAAAGATCTTGTTCGTCCGGTCAAGCTAATGACCTTAAACAAGCGCTGAGTGGGAGGCAACCCACTGTTAGGTTTAGTTGTTTTTCTTTCTTATTTTTGGTGTTTTTTCTTAGGATTTCACGTTTTCGTTTCTGTTTTTGCTAAGTTTTAGATGCAGAACTCGAGTCTGGAGATGTGTGACGATCGATGCACTTGTGCACCGGTCGTTGCAAGGAGATTTGACGAAGAGGGGTAATCGCATTGTGACGATCGTTGCTCATACGCAACGGTCGTTGCAATTGGTTCAATTGCAAAATTAAGGTATGCGCTAAACCGGAAATCGATTTCGATTTGACCAGCATCGGTCGTTGCCCCTAAGCAACGATCGTTGCACCCACGACCGAAGTAAGTTGCCTTAAACCCTTCTCTTCTCTTTTCTTCCTCATTTCCGCCGTCCGTACACCGAGAACTCCACACCCAAAAATCGCAATTCTTCATCATTTTCTTCGATTCAATCGCTAATACTTTCGATTTTACACTCTAAATCCGTTTCTATAGCTCATATCTCAAGAATCCAAGGTAATGTGCCTCTATTTTTCGATTTTCGGATCCAGCTTTAGGGTTTTAGGGTTTGAGATTTTTGGATTGAAATTGATGCTTGCATGCGTAATTAGACCGAATTTAGAGTGATGGGTTATGATTCTAGGCTGATTTGCAATAATGTGGCACGAATTTGGAAGAATCTCGTTGATTGTTTGCGGCCAAAATCGCCTTGCAACGGTCGTTGCTTTGCGATTTTAGGAAAATGTTCGATAAAATGAAATCGCCTTGCAACGATCGATGCCTTAGATGCAACGGTCGTTGCTTCGCGATTTCACATAGAGATTGCCGAGACTAATTGGTTTTGATTTCTTGTTGAATGCAGATGGCATCTCGCAGACAACCCCGCAAGCGCCAAGCAACAGCATCCACAGCCACACGACAGTACATTCCACCACCAGAGTGGTTTCATAGAGAGTCTCAGCCACCCGAGCCTTTGGTACATGACATTTTAACATTAACCGCACCCTGTCTGACTTCTTTACTACATAACCAAAACACTCATTAAATGCGCCTCTATCCACCAAATCTTGCAAAAACGCTTTACTTGGAAATTCTTGACGCACATAAAAACCCAAACCGTCTTCCCATGCCTCTATAAACTGACTGGGTTTTACAACAGGTGGCGGCTCGACATATCTATCATAGCTATCCGATATATCCACACCCACATCACGTGGTAAATCATCCTCAACCTCATCCTCATCCTCTACTGCCTCATGTTGTGGTTCCTGTACTGCGTTTTCCTTTTCCACGTAGAAAGTTATGGCTTGAGCTCCGTTTTCAATATCTTTTGCCTGCAACTCCTCATAGTTCATACCAATAGAACTTTTGTCTACTCTCGATATTTGCTCGGGCAGTTCCGATACATTGATGACTTCGACATAAAAAACACATCTACGGTTATCTTTATCCATAGACATTAGGTAAACACAAAGATCCTCATCATCAGAAATAGTAAACTCTTCCTCACAACCCACCAGCAATGGATAGTAACTCAATCGCAACTTAACCTTACTCACATCTAGCCTAAGCTTCTTATATATCCTATCTTCTATCAACAACAATGTCATATCCTCCACTGATATCTTCAACAACAAACTATACATCCGACTTTCACATTTAAAATGTATGATGGCGTTGTTGCTCATTGTGTACTGCAAAACAATTAAAAAAAAAACAGAATAAGTGCTAGTACTATTACTAGTGTTACCCAATATTATCCCCAGTATTACCAGTTTTACCCAGTATTATTCACAGTGTTAGTTACTTGTATTACTAGTAATACCTAGTATACCTAGTACTATCCAATACATAGTGTTACAAAGTATAACCAGTATTACTATTTCTACAAAGTTCCATATCGCAATAACTAGGCGATTTTTTGATGATTCCACCTCAAAATAGGAGAAATTGGCTTCTAATCTACAACTCACGATACAATATGATTCAATCACGAACCTAGTGCTCTACCAAAGTACATATAACCGTAATGTGCATCCAAATCGAATCCCCAAATCCCTATATTTTATATTCCCAATTTATTCACAAATTTGAGCTAAAATCAATCAACAACAGCTTCTATTTGCTTAATTAGTAACTTACAATGATTTATGAGTGAAATGCAGCTCAAATTGGAAGGTTTCTGGACGCCAGCGAGTATGGTGGATATCGACGGGAGATACGGTCTCGTCGCCGGCGAAGGTGAGGTCGAGGAGAGAGGAGCGAGACGCGTTTCTTTTTTTCCAATTTTTTTTTATTAAATCAAATAATTAAAAGGAAAAGGGTAAAATCGTAATCACAGTAATTCATTAAAAGAGAGAGGGGCATGTGGATTAATGGGGGGGGGTATAAGAGATTATCATTGGAGATTTAAGGGCATATGAGCCAATGTTTCCATAAAAGTTCAAACAAAAAAGGAGTTCTCGGAAGATAAATTCAAAGAAGTAAATGTGATGTATGGAGGAGAAATGATTAAATATGTTCAATCTCGCTTTGTCTTTACTTGGGAAGGATTGATAGGCTCTAAGTTTTATTCTTATTCTACTGCAAGTGCACAGTTAAGTGATTGTAGTATATAGGGTATCAAATCCACAGAGACTCTGGTCTCGATAGAATAAGAACCGTAGATATTAATACTAAGAAGAAAGCAGATGTGAAGTGAATTAAAAGCAAGACAAGAAAATAAATCAGTAGCAAGATTGTTGTGAAAGCAGTTAACTAAAAGCGTTAAGTCTAGGGAATTCTCAGGAAATCAGACAAGCAGACAAGTTAATCAGTCATGATCTAATTAAACACAGTTCTAGAACTCAAATCACGGAATTAGAATTAACCAAATCTCTTTGCGAAAATCCTCTAAGTCTAAGTGCAGTAATCCAAATCTCTTTGCAATTACTAACAGATTAAACCAGCATTAATTTCAAGTTTGATATGTTCACAATTAAACTAAGCCAAATCTCTTTGCGAATAATTTAATTGCTCAACCTAAATAGTTCAGATTCTAAACCACACTCTCGTGTCGTATTTAGCAACCTAAGATCTAGATTCTAATTGATCAGGTTAGAACTAGCATTAAGCACAATTTAGATCGAAGAACATTCTATTCATGTGAATCCTTAACTGAATTAAACAAGTCTAGCAAGTCATCAAATCCTTAATGAGAAACCCTAAACCTAACTATGAATCTACTCAGACATGATTAATGAAACAGAAATCATAGAATTAATAGATTGCATATAAGAAATTAAATAGATAAAGGGGTTCGAAATCTTCTCCAAAATAGATGAAGTACATGATTAGATCAGCCCCCAAAGCTCTAAAAATCTCTTAGCTCTAAGTATGAAAGCATATCTAAAATAAACACCAAAATCCTAATTATATAGGCATAATCTCGGCTGGGGCTTCTTCGTAAATACTGGAAACTTCTGGGCCAAAGTGCAAAGTCTTGATAACTTCATTAAACCGCCGCGTTCGGCCCATCTCGCTAGTGTGTCGATCGACACCAAAGGTGTGTAGGATCTCTCGCGCCAGAATCCTCAAACTGATCCCGCAGCCCGATGAACAACATCTCCATCTCATACTTGCGCATCTTGTTGGCCTCAAACTTGCACAACAGGCTCCAACACAAGATACGCGAGACATATCTCAGCACAGGATGTCTCAACTGCACCACCGGTGTAGTCCGTGAGTTGTATCGACCACTGCCGATACACTCCCAAAATGATCGCGCCTCCTCTGGATCCCACTCAAGTGGCATGCCAATGCGTCTCGGCTCAGTGCTTAATCCGTAGATCCTGCAGATATCTAGTAAAGGAATCCGATACCTGACTCCCCAACTCATGAAGGTAATGATACCTCCTGTAGCGCTCCTGCTGTCTGGAGACGGGTAAACCACTCTGCAAGTGGCTAGCAACTGTCTGACCAGCTCTGGGTACAGATCATAAGGACGCATAGGCATCGTCCCTAGACCAATGCCTCAGCACACTGCAAGTACCTGCTCATCAATCCCTAGACTCTTGCAGGTAGAGTAGTCTGCAAACTTGGTTGGCTTGATCGTCATCCAGCACCAACCACTGTATAGCAGCGAGTCATACTCATCCCACTGGTTAAGCAAATGGAGTCTACGAGCTGCAAAGATTGGAGAGACTCATATTTTCTCAATTAGAACGTACACCAATATGCATTCATGCAGTCGAAGTAGTCAGAGTGAAAGCAACGCGAAGAGGAAAGGCACACCTCAGTTGGTTGCATCTATTTTGCATGATGATTACCCGAGACAAATGGAAACTCCCGCTCCAAAGATTATCATGGATCTTGTTAAGACAAAAATTGGTGTTGACGTATCGTACTCCACAGCGTTGAGGGGGAAAAACGAGGCTGTTCGTGATTTGCGTGGTAGTTCTGAAGGAAGCTATGAGATGCTGTACTGTTATTTGTACATGTTAGAGAAGGTGAATCCAGGTACAGTAACGTGTGTGAAGTTGGATGAGCAGAATAAATTCAAGTACCTATTCGTAGCTTTCGGAGCTAGCATTGAAGGGTTTCAAGTGATGAGGAAAGTTCTAGTCGTGGATGCAACATTTCTTAAAAATGGTTATGGTGGTTGCCTAGTTTTCGCTTCAGCTCAGGATCCTAATCGCCATAATTATCCCATAGCCTTTGCGATAATTGATGGTGAGAAAACTGAAAGTTGGAATTGGTTTTTTGAGGTGCTGAAAACCGTGATTGCAGACTCTTCTGAATTGGTGTTCGTGAGTGACAGGAATGCTAGGCTCATTGATGCCATAGCTAATGTGTATCCTCAAGCTCATCATGGGTACTATGTTTGGTATTTGTCGCAAAATGTGAAAGCCCATGCTTCTAATGTGAACAAAGACACAGTTTATGATAGATTCATGGAAATGAGCGCTCTTTACACGGTGGTTTATTTCGAAGCCGCTTATAGTTCTTTTAAGTTGAGATTCCCTAGTGCTACCGAGTATCTGGAAAAGACTACCGTGAAAGAAAAATGGGCAAAGTGTTGTTTTCCAAGAGAAAGGTACAACTTAGAGACAAGTAACACTGTTGAGTCTTTGAACAAAACTTTTAAAGAGGCCAGGAGGTACGCATTAATACCCTTGCTAGATGCGATTTTAAAGAGACTTTCGAAATGGTTTAACGAACATCGGAAGGAGACAGTGGCCGGAACAGATGATAACAAGGTAGTGCCTTTAGTGGAGAACCATGTTCATGATCTTTGGATACAAGCTGAAGCATTAATTGTCACGGTGTTAAATAGTTTCGAGCTTCTGTATGATGTCACCGGTAGCGATGGGAAGCCTTATATGGTGAACTTGATGTCGAAGTCGTGCAGTTGCAAGTTCTTTGATATTGAAAGGTACCCTTGTGTCCATGCACTTGCCGCTTTTATTAAACTCAAAAAGGATCCCAATAGACCTAAGGATATGGAACTACATGAGTTGTCTTCGAAATATTATTGGATGGAGTTATGGGCATTGGCATATTACAGGACAATTTATTTAGTGCCAGATATGTCAGAGTGGGATGTTCCAGAGGACATCAGAAATTTGCAGATACTACCACCCTACAAACCAAAAACGAGGGGAAGGAAGAGAACTAACAGGTACCCATCGACAAGAGAAAGAAGAAAGAAGAATAGGACTCAGAACAAGAGGCGGCCGAGACAATCACTTCAGTGGTTGATGTTTGGAAGATTGTAATTTTAGCATTTCGATTGTCACTTGCATGACAGACTTTTTCTATTGTGACTTGCATGACAGGCTTTTCTATTGAAAACTATTGACTATATTTCACTTTTTTCTTCTGGTGGTAATACTGGTAATACTCTGTTATACTAAGCGATTATCGTATCATTGTTGTTTCTAATTCTGAATATAGTGTTAATGAATTCCAAACTAGCCATGGTGTTAATGAATAAAAGTACTAGAATCGTATTTTAATGTAATTATAAATTAACCACTGCCAATGACTACTACTAGAAGAAATCAAAACAATATTCCATCAATGTAGTCCTTATACATTTAGGATCACTTAGTAAATTACAACCCACCTTAGAAGGTTAAGTTACATAAATTCTTAAATTTGTAAATTTATTGCATCAACCCACCCAAAATACATATTTATCTTCTTATATTACGTGTTAAACTACAAAAACACAAATTAAACACTGGTAATACTAGTAAAATCGAAAAACAGCAAAAGTAAAACTATGTGGAACATGTGTAATACTAGTATCTTGGGTAATACTACGTGTATTTTTTACTACAAAAATTTTGGCGCCAAAATCTTATTATTTCCCTCCATTTTTTTTAGCTTTCTGCATTTTGGCTCCATTTTTATTATAGAAATCTTTTATTATATCCACTTTATGTCTCATCTCCCCTCTCACCTCTCTCCTCACCTCTCATCGATTTCCCCTCCATCTCTCCATTTCTCTCGAAATTCTCTCCATTTACTCTCCTCTCTTTCTCTCCAAACCGTCACCAAATCCTCCTCCATCCAATCCCTCTCTCAAGTCGTACACAACTATGGACCCAAGTTACAGCGATGAAAAGAGACACAAGAAGATATACGATAGGATATGGCTTATCGCTGATGGTGACTATGGAGTCCCGAAGCATTGTCCTTGTGGAGGAGGAATAACCGAGCAAAGAATCGTAGAGCACGTTTCCATAGCTGAACCGGTTATAGGAAAAAATACTACATATGCAAGGATTTCGAGGTTTATATCTAAAACTAAATCGGTTATATGGTTCAAATAGGGTTACTATGTGTATTGTTTTGTGATCTTGTTATATGGTTCAAATAGGGTTACTGTGCTAGTAATACTTTGTGATACTAGTAAAACTGTGAAAGTCATACTAGGTTATACTGGTAATACTAGTTGAGTAATACAATGTCATACTGTATATACTAGTTATACTGATAATACTTTGTGATACTAGTAAAACTGTTAAAGTCATACTAGGTTATACTGGTAATACTGTAAATGTTATACCCTGGAATACTGATGATACTTGAAGTGTAAAACACTGTCATACTGGTGATACTAGTAAGCATACAATGTTATATTGGTAATACTGAATAATAATATTTGTTTGTAGGATGATTATTCTCACATCAAAAAACCATGGGATTTGGCCGTAGAAGAAGAGGTGACATTGTTGAGGAAGGAGGTCGATGAGCTTAGCAAGAAAATCCGGGACATGTCACACTATGAGTTTCTGATCAACCAAATGCGTGAGAAGATTGCAAAACTGAAAAATGTCTAAAATTTTGCTTTATATTCACTTTCTAAGTTTTAAGTTATTGGATCTTGTTCCAGATGCTGTCTGAATTGTTGTTTGTTGTTGACTTTATGTTTTCTTTGTTTAAGGCATTATCTAATTAAAACCTTCTTTTTTCTATGTTTTCTTATTCTTTCTTAAGCTTGATGTGATCTTAAAACCTTAAACCTGATAAAACCTTAAACTAGAAAAGGACACAAATATATAGTATTCATGACAAAAGGATAAATATAGACATGAGCTGGTTTTTTTAAACGAACCAAAACGAACTAAAAGAGTGACTTCACAATGGACGATCTACACATTCTTCTCCTTCGTATCCTTCATGAAAGCTTCTAGTGCAGGAAGTCTTCCATCAAACCCTTCAACCGTTCTCACAACTGCCTTCAGCTGATCTTCAATTTCTTTTTGGAACTTGATTAGGATCTGCTCAATCTCGCTATGTCCCGGTACCGGAGGGTGAATGGCGGCAACTGGCTCTGTAACTGGATTATCAACTGGCTCGGGAACTGGTCTTCGGGCAGCA
The DNA here is from genome assembly GCA_030180135.1 of Orychophragmus violaceus. Classification (NCBI taxonomy): domain Eukaryota; kingdom Viridiplantae; phylum Streptophyta; class Magnoliopsida; order Brassicales; family Brassicaceae; genus Orychophragmus; species Orychophragmus violaceus. Next base: position 27,782,437 of record CM058231.1, on the reverse strand, counting down.
ACATCCATGTCATACATATCTTCAAAGAAAACGGTTTTACCTTCTCCCAAACGTTTCATCCAGCTTTCCACGACAATATCATGCGTATCAATGTCATCATCTTCCTCCGTTAGTCGAAGCAGAAGAGCCTTTTCCTCATCATTATGGGGAACCATGATACTGTCAATGTCCTGTTTCACAGAAGACAAAAATATTAGCATTTTAACTATTTTATAACCAAACTAACTAATTTGCATAACAAACAAACCAAACACCAACCTTGGTTGTTCCAAGTTCCTCATTAATCTTCGAAAGAGGGAAGCCTTTCATGTCACAGCTACTGAATTTTGAATGGCACATCTGAGGACAACCTTCATCTGCATCTGGTACCTCTTCCCTGAACTTTATCCTCAAATTAGGGATCGCCTCGAATGGTAACAGCTAAAAAAGACAAAAAATGATGAGTACAACTAAGTATTTCCAGTATTACACCATCCTAAGAACATAATATTACCTAGTATTGAAAGTATACACAAATCCAATAAATGTGTTTCACTGACCTCTAATGGAAGACAAAATCCTGGAATCGGCCATTGCCCTCCCTCTTTCACAACACCTCCAAAATGCTCTACTGTGTGCTTGATCTGACTAAGCATATAATCAAAAGACAATCTCCCCCAAGGGAATGTCTTACAGAGATCGAGATCATCCACTGCTTTCAGAAGGAATGGACTCACAGGGTTTGCTTTTTTACATCACTTGGTCTGCGTTATGAGAACGCTGCACAAGAACAACATCACCAACATCCTCAGCCTACCACGACCTGCTTTCTTCATCTCATCTACCTTCGCTTTGACGTCTACGAATCTAACAACACCTTTACCAAAATGCTTAGTGACAAACTTCGTACCACCGAGCGTCTTATAATGCGGTGGGTAGTTCCGGCAGTCTAAACCAGAGATCATGGTGTGTTCTGTCAGACCGTATCGTATAGGGACGCCGTTTACAGCAAACCATGCTTCCCATTTCCTCTCGGTTTTTGTCGTGCGTAGAAGAAGCATCCACATGCCTTGAACCTTGTGGTTCTTGTCCATAGGCATGTGGAAAAGATGTTTAAACTGAGGATGATTCTTAAACCAATCCCTCTCCATGACACTGAGTGGAGGATCCAAATTATCAAGCGTAGTCAAAAACTCATCCATAAAGTATCTAGTCCAGACCTTGAACCTCTTCCTATACTCGCTTGGAGGGAAGTACATACCCATCGGTCGAAGTGTTTCTGTTTCCTCTAGATTCTGATCTAAACCCTGAAAAAACAACCAATTATTACTTTTAAAACCCAGTATCTCATAGTATAACCCAATATACCCGTAGTATAACCCAGTATTCTCGTAATATTACTCAGTATTGCCAGTATCCTCAAAGTTTTACTTGGTACTACCAGTATTACTAGTAGTTTCACATAGTACTACCAATATTGCATACAAAACATTATATTCGAACCTCATCTACTCGAGCTTCTTCGCGATGTTGAGACGATATCTCGTGATGTTGATCTATCGTTTTCTCTGAATCCTGCAACCAAAAATCAGTTGAAGTCAGTTAACCAAACTTAATAATTATATTTTTACATACATATTTCTATCGTGCTAATTTTACCTCGGAGGTCTCTTGTCTATTTTCTTCTCCTTCTTCACCTTCTTCTCCTTCTTCTTCACTCTCATCTCTCTGATCTTTGCTTCTGTCAACTTCATCAACAGTCTTGTGGGTTTGAACAACCACAAGTGCTAGTGGTTGAGCTCCAGGAGGTGCATTACCCACGGCTTCCGAATCGTGAGCTCCAGGAGGTGCATTAACCACGGCTTCAGGAATCATTTTATTTGATATCTCAGTCTTCTTCCTCCTATTATTTTTCTCCTTAACACTCACTCTCTTCCTATTCTTTGAACTCTTTGAAGAAGAGCCGGAATTCTTGGCCTTCTTTGTCTCTCGCCTTGTTGTAACCATCTCGGATCGTCAGTACCTGAGAGAGATAACAAAGAGAGAGGGTTACAAACCCATTTTCTTATCGCATCCAAACTACAAAGATACAATGAACGAGCCTCGAGATTCCTACAAACCTCTAATCCCGATTTCAATCAATCCCATTTTCTTAATTAACCTATTTCAATCCAACAACACAAAACGTTTTTTTCCTCGGGACATCTAAAATGGAATGATGGCAGACGATGGAGGTGTAAGGAGCTCGGATCACGTTCCTTTTCACGGCGTTAGACGCGACGATAGAGAGACGATGGAGGTGCTCAGAAATCGAGATCGAACGTTGTCGCAATGCAAGATTTCGCCGGAGTTAGGTGGAGTTAGGTCGACTCTCGGACGAGATCGGAGTCGGAGGAGAGTCAGAGTTAGGATAGGTTTTTCAATTGATTTTTTCTTCTCTTCTGGTCGAATTGATAACTAAGGAAAGAAGATCCGAGAAAAAAAAATTGATATCGGGTCTGGCTCTGGGTCGGGTTGGTTTTCTATGTAATTTGAATAAAAAAGTTTGAGTAAAATCGTAACTTGCCCATTTTCCGAATTAAAATGAAAAGAATTAAATCTTCTAATAATTCAAGGGACATTTGAGATTTTTGTTTGAGATATAGGGGCACACCAGCTCATGTCTCAATTTTATGCCTGACTGCAGCGTTTTTTGTTGTGTATGTACTTCTTGGTGAGATTATTTCTAGAGCTGAGACTCTTGTGGCTGAGTTATTAGCTGACTGAGGAAGGTTGTTGTGCCTCTGGCCTGAAAAAAATGTCAATGGATAACTCTTTTTTCTCTGGAGGCATAATTCTTGGCAAGTCTTTCTGAAACTGAGGCATATCTTCTGAATCTGAACCTCTGTATTTTCTAACATACCTTTTGCCAACTGTTTCTCCCACAACTGTGAAAAATCTCATCAAATCATACTTTACGATCTGTTCTGGTGTTTTATATGGGGAGGTTTTATCTCCTCTCTCCCTGACCTCTATACTGAACGGTTGTATCCTTGATTAGCTCCACTATTGCATATCGGATTTTATAAGCATTTGCTGACAGTTTTGGTCTCCAGTGATCTCTAGACTGAGACGGATAGCGATTATCCTTCTAAGAGGGGAAATCCCTTTCAATGTCTGATCGACCTCTTTTCCAATCCCTTCTAGCGTCATGCCTTTCCTTATCTGTCTTTAGCTTCTGTAAGGTCTTTTGTTGATTTGGGCCTAAATCCCTTGCCTCGTCTAACCTTCTTGCAGCTGCCTTAGGGCACTCTTTCTCCTCATGGGTGAGAGACGGAATCAATGTCTTTCCAATTTTTCGTACTCACGCTATAGTTGCCTCCTAACTCGATGGAAAAGTAAACAATTTTTCATAACTAGGGGTTTTAGATCATTTATCTGAACAAGGATTCGACAATTCCTTCCATCATGATTTTCAAATCGTCCAAGCTCCTGAGCAATCGATTTGAAGGTATCTCCCTTCCAGTAATGAAGAGGTAGGTCGTGGATTGTAATCCAAAACAGTATCTGGTTTGGGAACGAATCTGCAATAATTAGTTGCCATCTTTGAAGGACAAACATCCATCTCTTATAATGGAATGGTGCACTCGCCAAAAGTTTTTGTATATCTCCTTCCGATTCAAATCAAAACATGAATCTTTCCCTACCCAACTTCTTTCCTTCTACTCTGCCTCTAAGACCCCACACCCCATGCATAAAATTGATGATTGCTTTAGGTCTTTGCATCTCTTGATTCATAACCCTTCTAATCAGGGTAAATTTGTTCTCCTCAATAAAAAGGATGGAAAAAAAAGATTATTATCCCTTTACCCTTTTTTCTTATTTTACCCCTTTTTGACATGATTATCCTTATAATTATTTTTAAAAAATCATATTTTAAATTATTTTTAATTCTTAAAATACAGAAAATTTAACAAAAATAAAAATACACAAAAAAAAAATTCTTGTTATTTTCGAATTTTTATATATTTTTTTCTTACTTGTTCTAAAATAATAGAACTTGAATTCTATCATGTAGAATATGTTTTCTACCGTTTTCACTAACATCCAAAAACTTTAGAATATAAAATCTACCACTTACACTATGATCTAACTTTTGTAGATTGTAAACTCTACGGTTTTAACTGCATTCTAAAAATGTGGAATATGATTTCTACACTTTTCACTATATTCTAAAAATTTAAACATTTTGTGGAATATGACTTCTACACTTTTCACTATATTCTAAAAATTGATTTTTTTTGTAGAACACGTAATCTGAAGTTTTAACTTTATTCTAAAATTAGATAGAATTTACATTCTACAAATTACTCATTATTCTAACTTTCGTGGAACATACAATCCACAATTCTCTCTTTCTTGTACATTTTGTGGAATGTATATTCTACGAAATCTGTTAAAAATTGGAAAAAATCTAGGAACAAAATATATGCTAATCTTTATCTTTTTATCTTGAATATTTCAAAAATTAATTATTTTTTTCAAAAAAAATCGTCCTATAGTTTGGTTGGAAAATTTCGCTGGTTCCTTTAACAAACTTATCATCCACTTCCTCGTCTTTGGTCATCGTGCTTAAGGAGAAGCGTAAGTTAAATTTAATTATATAGAGGAACCCCAAAAAATAAAATTTTAATAAATGACGACGCATCTTTGTTTGGAGTACACCACAAATACATATCATTACATATTTATACGTAAAACCAAGACAAGAATTATTGTTGTGAAATAATGTATATCATGTACTTTAAAGAAAATTAAACCCGAAAAAAGTCACCAAAGTTCCCAAATTCAAAGAGAGAATATATGATCATATAAATATACAGAACCAAACTTCCTTTGCTTTCTTTCATATTGATACCATAATCTTTTCAGTGCTCTAAGCAGCAGATCCCTTGAGCTTCAGGAATGACTGCAAATGCTTGTTGTAGTTCCAGCTCTGTTGGCTGCCGAGAACCATCTCCTGCGAATGTTCCAGCTCCACAAGGGCTCCCGCCTTTAACGTTCTCCATCTCGAACATTCCCGCACCAAATGTGTAACCGTTCGGAACAAATACCATCCCACGGTGAACCAGCTGAGTTATCACCGTCAATATATTGATTACCACAACAAACGTTTTTAAGATATAGGCTAGGATGATGTGAAGTGATGTGAAGTTTTCTTGTTATTGATGTGAACTTACGCGGTGGATTCTTGGCCACCACCTTGAGAGCCAGTACTGTAGAAGATACCAGCTGGTTTACCAGCGAGTGACTGAGTCCTCCAGAGTCCACCAGTTGCATCTAAGAAGGCTTTAAACTGAGCAGCCATCATACCAAACCTTGTGGGGAATAGCTTCAGTTAGCTCGTTAGGTGTGATGATTGGTGATTCACTCTTTGGTGGTGCGTTCATCTTAGAGAGTACTTCTTCTGGAAGCTGTCTCCGGCACCTGTAGGACATCAATTCATTACGTTCAATGATATGTATAGCTAATCCTAATAATTTCTACAGCTAACTCTAATTTATAGCTAATCAGAAAAACATAAAACGCGGTGCCATAAACCAAGTAAACAACCAAGACAATGTTAGTATCTCTATGATATTGAAAACTTGATAAGCTAAGGAACTTGGAAAATGGTAAGCTGGAAGCTAATGTTAGAATGTATTATCCTTTATTCCAGACACACAAACTACTTTCAGACACAAGTCTTAGTGTTAAAAGACTTTGTAGCCACTTACTTATATCCGTTAATGTAGTGAAACATAGTCACTCTGGAAATGCTATCTTAAAGCAAAGAGACAAGAAGACTTGCAGTCTTGCACTGCTCTGGTATGGTCAAAATATCTCGTTGTGCCCACCAAAGAAAAGCTCCCAATCCCAAAATTAGAACAATCACCACAATCAGCTGTATATTGTAAGAACTTCAATCAATCACAAGGCCAATTCCCAAAAAAAAACTCAGTATAAACTGCACAAACACAGAGATTGAGAGAGTAATTACCCAGACGATTACAATAGCTTCCAAAACCCAACCAAGCTGACCAGTCATAGAGAGAAGAGTCAAACCAATAGCCAAAGCAGAAAGCACGTTACTCTGTCTCCTTCTCCCAGCCTCAAAAGCGACGACGGAGATAAATCCCGCAGATCGCACAGCGTTGTCAGAGGTGAAGGCTCACAGGTGGGCGGATGCGGAGTCTCACAAGCGGCCGGAGACGGGGTCTCACAGGCGGCCGGAGGCGCGAAACCGGAGGAGGTTAATCCGAAGGGTTTCTCTTCCTCCACGAAGACAAGAAGGGTTGCGCCTGGTAAAAATATGCTGCAGTTTTCTTTCTATTTTATTGTTTTAAATAAATTATTTTTTTACAAAACCTTTTTCTTTTCTTTTTAAACATGAGGTTAAAATAGGATTTACATAAAATTTAATACTATTTGGACATTTTTAATGTTGGAAAAGTGTATTAGGACAATAGTTTCTTTTTTTCAGCCTTATTAGCCAAATTTCCCTAAAATCATTGTTGTCCACAAATGGTAATTTCGTAGGTCGATCTCTCGTCCATCTGTTTTGGTGAAAAAATCATTTTCCTTTCTCGTCATGCGTAAAGCTGACTTGTTGTCCCAGTAATATGATGTCAGGAATGACTGCAAACTACAGTACGCCCACTAAATCTTCACCCCACGAGCTAGATCTTAAAGAGAAGAGACTAAAAACTTGATCGCTTCAAAATTCGCCCTGCTCTGAAAAAACCCTAGCGCCGCCATCCAGATAAAATTTATAAATCAGTTTGAGGAAAACAAATTTAAAATAATATTTACAAATGATTTTTTCCATTGACATTCTCAAATAAAACAAAGAGTTTTTTTTTGGAAAATGAATTTACTAAAAGATGGAAAAGACAACAACCCAATTGAGAAAATGCAGACAAAATTACCTTCAAAAAGAATTAATCTAATTCCCATGAGAAAACTATAACCAATTATCTTTTTGTTTGTGTGTGAATACTTAGGTTAAACATGTTGTATAAATATCAGCCCATTTGCCTGTGAATAAAAATCAGAAAACCTATTCATAGATTTTAGTTTCTTACCTGGTTTGTAGAGCAATATCCATCTTTATACAAAACTTTCGGCTTCTCTCTGGCTCCTAAGAGTTTTTCTCTTGCGTCGATATGTGTTTCTTTTCTTTTGCTTGACCTACATCTCGTTACAATTTTTTTGAAACATGGACAATCAAAATACAATGTTAACAAATCCTAATGTAAGCGGACATTGCACCATTGATCCCTATGATCTCTCTTCTGATGATAATCCTGGTAGTGTCATCTCGCAGCCACTATCGTGGACCAAATTACGATAAATGGTCTATGAATATACGCCTTGCTTTGAATGCACATAAGAAGTTTGGCTTTGTGGACGACATCACACCACAACCAGCAGAAGATTCTCTGGATAATGAGGCTTGTGGGCAAACAATGTACGATTATCTCATGGTTGAAGTCGACGGTTAAAGAAAATCTTCGCACCTCCATCTCTAATCATGAAATTGCTAGCAATCTGTGGACACACATTTATAAATGTTTCTCTGTTAGAAATGGGTAACATGTTCATAGAATCAAAGCCGAGTTATCAAACTGCCATGAGAAAGGACTCACGTTGCATGAATATTACGGTAAGTTGAAAAAGTCATGGCGAAATTTGGCCGATTATCAAAGGGCCAAAACAATGGAGAAAATTCAAAAGGAAAAGAAGAGGATAAGCTACATCAATTCTTGATGGGTATAGATGAGAAAATGTTTGGTGCTACAAAATCATCGATTATCTTTCGCGATCCATTTCCATACCTTGATGAAGCATATCATATCCTTACTCAAGATGAAGAGTCCAAGCTTGCGAGTAGGTAGCTCGCAGAGCGGGCTGAAGAAATGAGCTTTGATGTACAAACTTCAGCTCGCTCTCTTCGGTTCCTACATCTTCCTTTCGATTAGTATGTACTCACAGCGGCAAGACGTGAAATCTCACAAACAACCGTTTCCAAAAATTGGGATATTTCCAGTGGTGGAACAAAAGGAGGAATTTATGCAAAGTTCATGGCTCTTCTCATCAGAATCCGGGTCATTGGAGTGGCTATTTTCATCGTGCAAATCTGATCGAGGAAATTCGGACGACCTCCGTGAACTTGGTAGTCACTAACACAGATCGTACTAGTCTTTGCAGGTTAAGAGATACGCAATGGAAGCATCTTGTCTCTTTTCTTCAAGAACGCGAACAACCTTCCAACACCAAACTATCTTGTATGATTTCTAACTAATATTTCATTCTAAAAATAGGCGCATCAAATCATATGACAAGGTCACTTAGCGCCGTTGTTGAGATATATGATATGTTTCCGGTTTTGATCAAAGTATTGGATGTTCGGTTCACCCTAGCGAATGAGCAAAGAACAATACAATTGGGTTCAAATTTGAATCTTCAGAATGTGTTTTTTGTCGATGGCTTACATTGTCATTTGATCTCCGTTTCTCAGCTCAATCGAGATAGAGCATGTGCTTTCCCAATCACTTACAAGTTGTGTGTGATCCATGAGAGCATTACCAGGACTTTTATTGCAGTAGGTGTACAGGAGAGTGGCTTGTATTTCTTTTGAAGTGTCGATGTCGCGGCTGTTATGCACATCTCTTGGAAGCCTTCTTTGGATGTTTGAAATAGACGTCTATAGGACATCCTGCATCTAAAGCTATGGAGTTGTTATCATTTCCGGATTTAAGTACTAGTAGTGGTTATGATTCAAAGGGGTGTGACATTTGTAATCGTGTTGAAAAATATCATGTTTCTTTTTTTCAAAGCTTGAATAAAACGACTGATGTTTTCAAGTTGTTCATTGTGATCTTTAAAACCCTTATTAGACTCCAGCTTTGTGTGGATCTCGATATTTCTTAACTATTCTTGATGTATATTCTCGTGCACTGTGGATTTGTCTCCTACTTGACAAAATACATGCACCAAAAATATCAAGTTTTATCAAAATGGTTGAGAGGTAATTTGGAACACAAGTGAAATCCGTTAGAAGTGATAACGATTTTTAATTCGTATGCCTCATGTATTTCTTTTGCGAGTCTGGCATCATACACGGGAAATCATGCGATGTTACTCCTAAAAAAATGGCAGGATCTAACAGAAGCATCGCCATGTTCTGAATATTGGTCGTGCTATGCGGTTTCAAGCCTCACTTCTGTTGGAATTTTGAGGCCAATGCATTTTAGTTGTGGGTTATGTTATTAATCGTACACCATCTACTACTCTTGGTGGTTAAACGCCGTTTGAAATGTTATATAAACGTCCACAACTTCTTACTCATCTTCACGCCTTTAAATGTTTATGCTACGTATATAATCATCACACTAAGAGAGATAAGTTTGCAAGTCGTAGCAAGCCATATATCTTTCTCGAGTACCCTTTTGATAAAAAGGGATGTAGAGTTTTCGACTTAGAAACTTAGAAGATTATTGTTTCTTGGGATGTGATATTTTTTTAAGACAAGTTCCCGTTCGCGACACCATAGTGTCATCTTCTCCGTTGACACTCTCACTTGCGCTCCAGTCGACATTTGGACCATCAAAGTATGCTACCGACAAGTATGATTTTACTTATCTCGCTTCCGCCTCTTCAGCACCGACTGTAACTCCGACTGATTATTCGACGTCGCCATTACTATGTGTTATTCTAAGGTGACTTAAATCTCAAGATACTGCAAAGGGGCCTTTCTTGAGTGAGCAAGGAATGTCACGGGACGGTACACTATGGCGGTTTAGTTTCCCCTTGTATCGAGAGAATGAAAAGATCTCGTTAGGTTTTCTATTGTCTATTGTATCAGGTTTTGGGGCAATATATAAAGGGTTCAAGGGTTTGTAAATATTAACACACACGAAATATAGAAACCCTAGACAAAAAGGTATTTGCCTCAATATCGTTTCTCTCTAAGTATTCCGCAAGACGTTCTATCTTCTAGGGTTCACTCGAGATTTTACAACACTATGATATCAACAGTTACGGAATTATCTCCGCCAATACATGAACCTGAACTTGGTTGTGCTATACTACTGAAGCAATTACATGCTCATTTACATGACTATTTCTTGCTACAACAGTGAGTCCATCGTCTTCATCTCCTACGACTTCCTCATGTATGTATCAGATTGATGAGTACGTCAGTTGTGACTGTTTCTCCGAATCACACTGCATATATCTTACTGCTATTATGAGTATGACTATTCCGAAGAATTACTCCCAAGCTGTTGTTGATGAACACATTATCAATGCTATGTATATCGATATTGATTTTTTGGAACATCAACAAACTTGGACTGTTGAAATGTTTCCTATGGGGAAGAAAGCAATCAGATCTAAGTGGTTTTATACGATTAAATATCGGTATGATAAAAGTCTTGAAAGGTATAAAGCACACTTGGTTGTCTTTGGTAGCAACCTAATTGAAGGGAAATATTTTGAGGAGAAATTTGTACAGGTTATTAAAATGACCATTGTGCGTATTTTTTCATAAAGTTGTTGCATCAAGAATTTTCAGGTTCATTAGATGGATGTCCATAACACATTCCCCCATGGTGATATTGACAAAGAATTGTTTATGAAACTTCCTTCTAATTTTCACACGTCTTCATAAATCACTTTATGGTTTGCGTCAGGCTCATAGATGCTGGTTTGCAAAACTTACATCGGCCTTGATTGATTATGGTTTTACTCATAATGTCTACGACTACTCTCTTTTCAACTATTTGAAATTAGGTGAGCATCTCCATGATCTAATCTTTGTTGACGATATGGTTATATCGGGTAGTTCTCAATTCAAGATTTTAAAGATATTTGAGCGCTTGTTTCCAAATCAAAAATTTTGGGAGATTTGAAGTATTTTCTGGGTATATAAGTTGCTCGTGGTATTGTGGGAATCTATTTATCTCAATAGAAATATGTGTTAGATCATATCTGAAGTTGGTTTATTGGGAGCAAAACTGGTTGCTTTTCCTATCGATCATAACCATCTTAACAATGGCTCACAGTGATGATATCACTAGTCTCGCATGTTACCGTCGGCTTGTATATCTTGCGACTACTCGTACCGACCTTTCGTACACTATACAACTTCTCACTTAGTTTATGAAATATCTGAAATATGTTCATTGGGAAGTTGCATTGCGGATGGTACGCTTTCTCAAGATTAATTCGGGTCAAAGGATTTTGTTACTAGCCGGTTCTTCTCTAACCATTACGGATTGTGTAACGACCCTAAACTAAATTGGGCTCAAAATCAATTTTTTCTTCTTCTTCATCTTCTGGCCCATTAAGCCCAATTTATTCCCTTTTTTTGTTATGTCGTGTGTAGTGTATATGGATGCTTACATCTCCTTCTCCATTAACCTGCAACCAACCCTAGCCGCGTCAATTTTTACGGAGTGGAAACGGAGCCATCGATCATCTCCTCCTCATTCTTCTTCTTCTTGCTTTGCTTCTCCTCGTTTTATTCTCGAAATCTCTTACCGTCAACGACGAGCCACCGGCACATCACCATCGTCGTCACCGTGCATCACCACACCGTCACCTCGGTCCGACATCCTGAAGCAGCAATCCATCGGAGAGCTTCGTTTTTATCGTTGGAGTTGTCACATGCCATCCTCACGTCGATCCGAGCCACTTAGATCACGATATAAGGTTTGCTTCTGGCGCAAGCCACCTCTTTCTTCACCTCCGTTCAATCGCCTCTGATCTGATTCATGTGCATTTTTTTGATCCACCAATGGCCGCTTCTTATGCCGGTGTCCGTCGTAGACGAACCACCATCGCTCGCTCTTTGTCCGTGTCCATTGATTTCATGTTCCAAGCTTTAGGGGACAACTTCTCTTATAGCCTTATGGCTCTAGAAAAAATCTACACTACCCCCAACTAATCTCCCATACCCTTCCCACTTTAATGAAATGTGGTTTGACGCTTTTGCCCTTGGTTTACTATGAAATTGGTTGTTTAGAAATCAGAAATTGGAATGGGGGAATTGGTTCCGAAATTGGTTATAATTTGATTGGGTTGGAATTGGGTTTAAGAGAATTGGATCGGGATTTGATTTGGTTTGCTGGAAAAAAAAAATAGAATCCCAGGCTTCCCCGCTTCCCCTCTGGGATCCCCTCCGTTTATCTGAACTGGTTTTGCCGGCGCCGTCGCGTCTCCGGTTGGCAATCGCCGCCTCCGTCGTGCTCCGTCAACCCACCGAGGTTTGTGACTCCCCCTCGATCTGCATTCAGCTCAATTTGAATGGGTTTGGGATCCGTTTGGGATGATTTGGAAATTTTTTTGGTAGATTCAGCTGATGAGTTGCTACATTGTTGTTTAGCCATTGATTCTTGGTTGATTTAGACTACGAATTGAGTATATTGTTGTTGTAATTGGATGATCTTTAAATCGATTCAAATTTGTGTTCATGTTGTTGTAGAACTGGGGACAACTAGTATAACCGATGTATAACTAGTAAAACTGGTATAACTAGTAAAACTGGTATAACTAGTAAAACTGGTATAACTGAGGACAACTTCTGTAAAACTGATAACAAACTTTGTACAACTATAAGTACTGAGTTTTTTGCTTTTGTTTTGGCAGGATAGTATGAGTGAGAGTGTGTGTGCATCCATTATAAATATCAGGGGCGCATGTGTAGCCTAGTGTTTAAAGAGGAGATAACTTTGGAGATGGTAATCCATAGGCTTTACAAGAAGCATGCGTTAGATGAGAATAAGGTTAGATTGGAACTGTGTTACATTCCGTTGGTGGTTGGCTGTGAGGAACATATGAGTATTTCTGGTGACGAAGATCTTTGTGGTTATTTAATGACCGTTGATAAGGAGAACCGTAGAAGTCTTTTGTGTGTGGAGGTCGTGACTGGACTGGAGCTGCCCACGCAACAGTCGAGAGCGGGGAAAAGCTCTGCTGGTTTAAACTATGACCATGAGGAAATCGGAGAAGTAGGACCTAATGCCTTGACATTTTTTGTTGAAAACGGAGAAATAGGAGATAATGTTGTGCCGTTGTTTATTGAAAACGGTCAAGCAAGTCAAGAAGAACAAGTGAGAGAGGAAGAGCAAGTGAGAGAGGAAGAACAAGTGAGAGAGGAAGAGCAAGTGAGAGAGGAAGAGCAAGTGAGAGAGGAAGAGCAGGTGAAAGAGGATGATACGTCTGGTAGGCGTGATGAATATCGTGAGGTACCACCTGTTGTTGAAAGTAGTCAGTTTGTCGCGCCATGGGAAGACGGTTTAGGGTTGAGTGTGCGTCAAGAATTCCGAGATAAGAAGGCGGTTATAGAGTTTGTAGAAAGCTTGGCATTTAAAAACTCTTTTGAGTATGTTACGCAACATTCTGATACAATGCGGTGGGTAGTTAAATGTTCTATTGAGAGATGTAAATGGGGTCTACGAGCAGCAAGGATCCCGAACTCGGATATATTCTCTATTAGAACGTACACGAATATGCACACATGCAACCGTGTTGATCAAACTGGAAGCGCTGATTGTATGAAAGGCTCATCACAGCTAGTTGCATCGTATTTGAGTGAGGAATATCCTGGGAACTTCGAAACTCCAAAGCCTAGAACCATCATTGATCTAGTCAGGCGAAAATATGGCGTAGACATATCTTACTCTACGGCGTTAAGAGGAAAACTTCAAGCAGTTTGTGATTTGCGTGGTAGCCCGGAAGATAGCTACAAGATGTTGTATCGTTATCTGTACGTGTTAGAACAGGTTAATCCTGGAACGGTAACTGCTGTGGAAGTGGATGTGGAAAACAAATTCAAGTATCTATTCATAGCTTTGGGAGCTAGCATTGAAGGGTTTGCATGCATGAGGAAAGTGATAATTGTTGATGCAACTTTCCTCAAGATCGGATATGGTGGTGTACTAGTTTTCGCCATTTGTCAGGATCCTAATCGTCACATTTATCCCATAGCGTTCGGTGTTCTTGATGGTGAGAATACACCTAGTTGGACATGGTTTTTCGAGAAGTTGAAAAGCGTTATAGGTGACTCGCCCGAATTGGTATTTGTGAGTGATAGAAATCAAAGCCTCATCAATGCAATAGCAAACGTGTTTCCACAAGCTCACCATGGGTACTGTTTATGGCATTTATCCCAAAACGTGAAATCACGTGCTGGTAATGTAGACAAAACAGTAGTCGATGATAGGTTTCAGGAGATAGGTTGGTCTCACACAGCGGCTGAGTTCTACAGTCGTTACGAGACATTTAAGAGGAGATATCCTTCAGCCGCGAAGTATGTGGAGGAAACTACCGTCAAGGAAAAATGGGTTAGATGTTTTTTTCCAGGTAAACGATACAACTTGGACACGAGTAACTCTGCGGAATGTCTGAACAAGACTTTTCTTGATGCGAGGAGGTACTCCTTAATGCCACTGCTTGATACTATCATTCGCAAGTTTTCGGATTGGTTTAACAAGCATAGGAAAGAGGCCGTAGCTGGAGATGTTAAAGACAATCTCGTGCCTTTGGTCCAGAACTTCGTGCATCAAAATTGGGCAATTGCTAAGACATTAACTGTGAGGGAGGTAAACACTTTCGAGCTCGAGTACGAAGTCGATGATATTGATGGAAAGGTTTATTTGGTGAACTTGGAATCGAAAACTTGCTCATGTGGTTTCTTCAATATTTCGATGTACACTTGTCTACATGCGCTAGCAGCATACAGAATATACAAAAAGAGCGATAGAGCTCGTGCAAGTGCTAACAGATTAAGACTCGTTGATTTGATTTCGAAATACTATTTGACGGAGATGTGGGCATTGGCTTATTATAGGTCCATCTATGCTGTCCCTGATATTTCTGCATGGAACGTCCCGTATTACATCAAAGAGAAGAAAATACTACCTCCGCATTACAAGATAACGAGGGGTCGGAAGAGAATACATAGATTTCCATCAGCTGGAGAAGGAGGGAGACGGCGAAGGACACAGAATAAAAGGGGTAGACTATCAAGGCTGTTATTTGGGGATGACTCAAACACTGATTGTGAGTGATTTTGTGTGTAATATTTGGTTATGTAATGTACTTTTGTTTAACTTTGTATAACTTTGTGTTTTCTATTTGGTGAACCCCTGCATTGATTTTTCTATGTCAATACTCTGGTGATACTGTGTAAAACTAAGTGACTATCGTAAGTATAATGAACATCATTAGAGAAAATAATAAACATATAGCTATAAGAGATTTTAACTTGTAGTGTCACATTTGATGTGTAAGACAATGGGTTGTATATATGTCGAATGAAAATCAATCAACATATTTTTACACAGATTGGAAATCACCAACAATGTTCATATACTCTCAAGAACATTTTTCGTCCAATGGACATGTTAGGAGGATGCATTTTCATATGTTGAGGAATGTTACATATTATTACGTATAGATACTAGATTTGTAGATCAATTGTGTAAAATAATCTGTAAAACTATAAAATCAAATTTAAAGTTCCAGTAAAACTGAATATATCGAAAACAGGCAAAGTAAAACTATTAAGAAACTTCGTACAACTACAAACTCCTGTAAAACTATGTGTAATTTTGTTTAGCGGGAAAATTCAAAGTTAACAATTTTTTCGGCGGCAAAATCCGGAATTGACCAATATTTTTGGTGCCCCCCTAGAATATACTTTTCCTCCTTTTTCTGCTCATTCTCTCTCCTTATCGGGAATCGTCCTCTCCCTCCACATTTACTTTTCCTCCTAATTCCTTCGCTTTTCCTCTCCCATTTCATTGTATACTCTCTCAATTCAACTTCTACCCTATTCTCTTGGACATGGACAAATTCGAAGCCGATCCTTACTACAGTGACATGAAGCAGAAGCAGAGGGAGTACGACAGGATGTGCTTCATCGCAGATGTTGACAATGGCATACCGACAAGATGCCCGTGCGGTGGTCGAATCATTGTGGAGCCTGAACCTGACGTGGGAAAGAGACACTTTGTTTGTAATGCGTTCAGGGTAAGCTATGATGATTTGGTGATTTGTTGGTTCTGGTCGGTGTTTAAGGAGAGTTTTTTTATGTGCAGGATAATGGGCTACACATTCGGAAACTTTGGGTTAGGGGCGTCGTGGAAGAAGCCACTACCTTAAGGGATATTGTTTCCTCCCAGGCCGTGAAGATTGAAAGCCATGAATATCGAATTGAGCAGTTGGGATTGGCGCTCAAGAAAAGAGGTGAAGAGATTGAAAATCTTAAGGAATTGCTAGGTCAATGGGCTATAAGTGTTTAATGTTATTAGAATGTTTCCAAATGTTGTCCTGATGTTTAAGACTTGTTTAAGAGTTTATCCTATTGCTTAAATGCACAACCTACTTCTACCAATTTTACATAGTTCTACCAGTTTTACATAGTTCTACCAGTTTTACATTGTTTTACCCGCAAACATTACCAACATAGTATAATAAAAAACAACTCCAAAACAACTTAAATCCAAAACAAGTTTCAAAAACAACATAAATACGAACATAGAACTTAACATCAAGTTCTAATCCTTCCTCGACCTTGTGTTGTGTGAGAGATCTCACCGACCATATGATCGTAACAGAATCTGCCCCAAGGAAAACTACGGCACAAGTCAAGATCATCGACAGCTCTGAGAAAAAAATCTACCACCGGAGTAGCATCGTTTCCAGTCTTCGTCTGGCCGATGAGGACGCTGCAAAGGAAGTAAAGAACGATCATCTGCAGTCTATCTGGACAAGATCCCATTTTCTCAAGCTTATCTTTCACATCTTGAATTCTAACTACGGCGTTCCCAAAATGTTTCCTCACAAACTTAAGGCCTCCCAAACGCTTGAAGTCAACAGGGTAGTTGCGGCAGTCTAACCCGGAGATAAGTGCATGCTCCCTCAGTCCATAACGAATCGGAACGCCGTAGACCACGAACCAGACTTCCATCCTCTTCTCGATGCAAGCGGTTCGCAGGAGTAGCATCCACATGCCCATCACCTTGTGGTTACCTTGTTTCGGCAGGTGAAAGATATGTTGGAACTGCGGATGCTCTACAAACCACTTCTTCTCGGTAGTCATTAGCTTAGGCTACAATGAATCTAGAGTGTCCAGAAAATCAATATAGAAGCACCGCGTTGATAGCTTTATTTTCTTCATGTACTCCGATGGGGGGAAGTACATTCTCAAAGGTTGCATGACTGTCATTTCATCATCGGATTCCTGCAAAAATAAATAGTTTTACCAAGTTATTCCAGTAATACATTGTTAGTTTTACACGGTCATACTCGGTTGTGCTTAGTTTTACTCAGTTTTCCAAGTTTTACTACAAAAGTTATACTTAGTTTTACCGGTTTCCCTGGTTATACTTGGTTTCACTAGTTTTACAAGTATTTTTACACTTACCGATTGGGAAGCTCCGCTATTCTCGGATTCCTCCTCGTCTTCTTCCGTAGATTCTGAAGGGATTATCATTGTCTCCTCGACTCTCGGCTGGGTTGGTTGCTGTTTCGGGTGCTGTGAAACGACCTCGTCTTCTGAACTCTCTGTCTCCTCGTCATCATCTTCTTCATCCTCTTCTACTTCACTCTCATCTCCTTCGCTCTGTTTCTCATCCTCTTCTGATTCTTCGTAAGGGACCATAGAAAGATCATTAACGACAGGAGGAGGGTCCCCGGAACATTAGCGACCGAATTCGTGGTCGTGGTACCAACAACATCGCTCGCCGGAGGAGGAGGAGCATTCGTGGTAGTTGTAAGCCTTGCTACACCGCTCTTCGTCGCCGGAGGAGGAGCATTCGTAGGCTTCTTAGGGCTTGCTACAACACTCTCCATAGCCGGATGAGAAGGAGGATTGTCGGGATTATCCTCGATTTTCTTGGTGGCTAAACGAGTTTTGGGCGCCATGTATTACGGAAGGGTTCGCGTGATTGAATTCGATTCGGAGGAGAAGGAAGAATAGGGGAAGTTAAGATTGAGAGAGATGAGAGGGAGTGGAGAATCGAAAGTCGAAAGAGGGGGAATCGAAAGGAGAGGTACCCGATTTCAAGAGAGATGAATTGGGGGTTTTTGGGGTTTTTTTTTTGAATTATCCGGATCTAACCCGACTCTCTGGGTTACCCAACACGGATAAATCGGGTAAACCACATTTTTTATGGTTCATTTGGTTCATTTAAGGTCCGAATTCTGATTTCGTTTTGTTCTAGTAGACCGTCTGGTTTACCACGTAATTAAACGAAAATCATAAGGTCTTTTGGTAATTTCGTTTGTTTTTGATTAAAAGAAAATGTTAATAAAAAGTCTAATAAATAGAGGGGCATATGGGATTTGTTTCCAGTACGGAGGGTCTCTAGAGACAATAATCTCAAGCTTTAGTTGTGATCTCTCTATGCAATCTTTGGTTCGTGTAAACCAAGCTAAGGTGATTATCATTCGCTCAATTTCCATAATATTATGGTTTTGTTTATCGTCGTTCACTAGCGTATGTTAGTAAGAATGTGGCTTATATATATATATATATATATTATGATTCTTGTGTTATAGTAAGTAATGAACTTACATATACGATGGATATTATATATATATATATATATTGAAAATGAAGACTTCTGTTATTGTATGCTATAGTTGCCTCGATTCAAAGCGCCGACTGGATCCGAGAGGAATTGGGTCAAACCTGAGACTTTACGTGTATTCCGCAAGTCAACGCGTTTGTCCGTCGTTCGTGATCGCCGTTCTTAAACTTTCATCGTTCTTTCTTCTCAGCTGACTTTGGCCAAGGTGAGGGCTATTCCGTAACTCTTCGGTTTCCGTTTTAACCTTCTAATATAGCTATTGTAGTATCTAATGTGTTTCGTTTGTTTGTAAAGTCTATCTAGAATGTTTGTTAAACTGGAGATTTGATTATAGATGATTCAACCCCCTTGTATGCATTGCCGGCTAAATTGTTTAATTGTTTGATGACTGAAAGTAGAAATATAAATATATATATATATATATATATATATATATAATTAGTCGTAGTGTGATGAGTAGGGAGGCCGCATGCGTACATGGAGTCAGTGAGGACTTCTGTATTTGAGCCGCAAGTGCATGTTGTGTGAGGCCGCGGGTGTACAGGGAGTTAGTGAGGACTTCTGTATTTGAGCCGCAAGTGCAGTCGTGGGTACGGGAAAGTCTTAGTTGATCTATTGCTCATACCTTAAGAGATCGATAAAGCCTTTTCAGGGGGTGTGGGCGATCACTTAAGTCGCGTAGGACCTTTTCTGCTTGGGCACTTTAGGTGCTGTGATTGTGCTTGTTAGACTAGTTTATATTGGGAGTGTTAGGACCGAGTCCGCGGACTTGCGTTTTAGCATCCTGTACCTCACTGGACGACTCCCCTGTTGCTCACCCCTCTTTCTTTCCCTCTTTCCAGGTGAGCATGATGAGTAGATGAACGCTTGGCTGGATCGGTGCTTTGGGATTTTATCGCGTTTTCCGCATTTTGTTTTTAAACGTTGTTTTATGGATTTATTTCAGTTTATTGCATTGTTGGATTAGTTGGTTCATTTTGGTTATTTATTGAGTCGTGACACGCTGTCTCAGGAGGAGGAGACGGGTGTTATATGTAACATACTGAGCCCGACCCATTTGAGAAAGGCTTAAATGAATTAATTTGGCTACCTATAATACCAAAGTGCACTTACCTTTTCGGTCACTTGTCCAGAGAGAACTTCTAAAGTTAAACGTGCTTGAGCTGGAGTAGTCAAAGGATGGGTGACCTACCGAGAAGTGACTCACGGTATCATGCGAGTGAGGACAAAACATGGGAAAAGGTCATGTGGTGATTGTAGGGTCAGTAAATTACTCGGTCGAGCATACGAAAAATAACGCACCGACCATCAGACAAGGGTGGGGCCCACGAACCCGATAGAGGGATGGGTCACTCACTGTGTACTTTATTCAAATTGGGAACTTACCAATGTCATGGAAGAAGCACAAGCAGAAAACCGTTTTATTTCGTCAGCCAAAGCAAAATATAGAGCTCTTCAGTATACAACTCGTGAGTTCATTTGGATAATATCACTTTTATTCTCTCTCGCTATTGATCACTATACACATATACATCTGCATTGTGATAGCAAAGCAGCCCTTCATCTTGATGCTCATCTTATCTTCCATGAGCGCACTAAAGATATCGAGATAGATTATCACTTTTTCGTTAAGCGATTCAACGGGCATCATCGCTACTCGGCATATTTCTACAAAACAACAACTTGTGGATCTATTGACTAAGGCTTTAGGTTGTATATATTGAGTTGAATTTTTTTGTATCCAAGATGGGAAATTGTAACCTCATGCTTCATATTGAGGGGGGAGGGTGTTACGATGATATTGTATATTGTTATTTAAGGGTAGTTTAGATTTTGTCTTTGTTAATACTTAGGTCAAATGTGTTGTATAAATATCAGCCCATTGACTTGTGAATAAAGATTAGAAAATCCTTTCATATGTTTTAGGTTTTTGACATAATCTTCTCTCTAGTTCTTCAATAACATAACTAAATGATTTGGCTCTTATTTCCTATTCACTTTGGGTTTTATTGGCAAGAGCTGTAGCTTTAGATTTTTTTGCTGTATAAATCATGTTGATGGTTTTTTTTTTTGTGACTTTAAATTTTATTGTTGTAGGTTTTTGACTGTAAATTTAAAATTTATTGCTACAAATCTATTTCTCACAGCCCAAATCTTTATACTCTACATATTTATCTTTCTATACCCAAAATAAATAATAAAAAATCAAAAAGAGCTGTGGACAGAAAAATAATTGTAAAGCATGATTGAGTTGGATTTAGGGGTGCAAAGAGAAATTATGGTGTATCGAGCTTCTACAACCATTTCCAATCACACCCTTTAGACCTTTTGGCACGAATACTTTTGTAGCAATATCTCACAATTTTCGGATCAAAGAGACTATTATCTGGCGATAAAAGCACTGGACTTGGCTCAATCGCCTTTAACGCCCGCAATCTTAAGCTACACGCCACTATGACCAATGCTACCCTTTTCGCTAGCCTTATCTTGAACAACCTCTCTCTAGTCATTGAGAGCTTTAAAACTCTAAAGAAATTATGGAGAATCAGTTTTCTGAATTTGCATTGTGTTTTCTGCTTTGATTGAGCGAGTTTATAGTCAAGATTCTAATTAGTTTTTTGGAGAACATTTAAGAGTATACATGTGAAGGAATTGTATTTTTTAACAAATTTTGAAATCTCAATCTAAAATTAATACACCAAAATTCTAGTTAGGGTTCTAATAATTATGAATTGTTTCATTTAAGGATTTTTTTTTTAATTTAGGATCATATACCGGGTTCTAATTCATGATTAATTTGTTGTAATATATTAGATTCAAAGAGAGAGAGAGAGATTATACACTGATTAATTCTAATTAAAGAGTAAAGTTTTGTTACAACTAGTTTATATATAAAGCTAATTAACTTAACTAACTCTAACTATCAGCTAACTGACTGTTGACTATTAACCATAGCTGGTTAGCTCTAATACCCCTCCCTCAAGTCGAATTCTTCAAGGAGGAAGAAAGAGACTTGAAAAAGCATAACGATACATGAGAAGTTTGAAAAACTTCGGTGGAAGGGCTTTGGTAAACAAGTCAGCTAGTTGATTTCCTGTTGGAACATGAAGAAGGTTTAGGAAGCCAACTCTTAATCTTTCTTGAACAAGATGGCAGTCATTTTCTATGTGTTTTGTTCTCTCGTGAAAGGCAGTATTTGAAACCATTTGAATAGCCGCTGTGTTGTCACATAATAGATTAGCTGGTCCAGTCACCTTCACCTGAAGATCTTGAAGCAGTTGATTCGGCCAGACAAGTTCACAAATTGTGTCTGCTTAAGCCTTGTATTCTGCCTCTGTACTGCTTCTTGAAACCGTTTGTTGTTTGCGTGATTTTTGCATGAAATCAAAGAGTTTCCAAAGAAAACACAAAATCCAGTTGTTGATCTTCTTGAATCCGGGAAATCAGCTTAATCTGCATTTGAAAAAAGCTTGTAATCGTATCTCTGATGTAGATGAATATAACAACCCTCTTCCTGGATCTCCTTTCAAGCATCTGACTATCCGGTGTGCTGCTTCTAGATGAAAATTTCTAGGAGCAGACATATATTGACTTAGTTTATGCACTGAGTAAGTAATATCTGCTCTTTTGATTGTCATGTACAATAGTTTCCCAATAAGAGCACGATATACTGTTGGATCAGGCAGAAGATCTCCACTTTCAGTACTTAGGTGTAGTGTAGAATCCATTGGTGTTTCTACTGGTTTGCATCCAAGTAGGTCAACACTATTTAATAGATCCAGAGCATATTTCCTTTGGAAAACTGAAATCCCTTGGCTCGCTCTAGAAATTTCCAATCCTAAGAAATACTTGACAGGACCAAGATCCTTCACCTTGAATGAATCAGCTAGCAATCTCATCAAATCGATGAAAACTTGATCTTTATTGCTAGCAATTAGAATATTGTCCACATAGACTAATATAGCAATGAATGTTGAACCATTAGCCTGACAAACAATGTATGCTCTTTTTCTGATTGAGAAAAACCATTCTTCAGCAGAACATCTGAAAACGTCTTGTACCACTGTCTAGAAGCCTGTTTCAGGCCATAGAGAGACTTATAAAGTTTCCAAACTGCATTTGGAGGTAACTTTTCACCTGTAGGAGGAGTATAACCCGGTGGAAATGTCATATATATTTCTTCCTCTAAGTCACCATGCAAGAAAGCATTTGTGACATCCATTTGTGTGAGTGACCAGCCATGTTTTGCAACTAAATCCAGTATCAATTTGACAGTAATAAGTTTAGCCATTGGAGAGAAAGTATCTATGTAGTCTACGCCTTCTTGTTGTGTGTATCCCTTTGCGACGAAACAAGCTCTAAATCTGTCTATTGTTCCAATTGGATTATGTTTGATTTTGTATACCCACCTGCAACCAATAGGTTTCTTCCCTGGAGGTAATGACACAAATGAGAATGTGCCAGTCTTGACACAAGTTTGTAGTTCCTCATTCATAGGTTCATGCCATCTCTTATCATTCACTGTTGCTTCAAAATTCTTACGCTCTGACTCAGTAGATATATTCAGAATGAATGACTGATAATGTTCATTCAGTAGTGAATAATCTAAAACATCTGATAGAGGATGAGCAGTGTTTCCATTCAGAATGGGTAATTGTTGAATCATGTTGCAGTGATAGTCTTGTAGGTAGATGGAGCACATGTATTTCTTCTAGGTCTATTTGCATTAACACCAATAGTAACATCAGATTCTACATGGAAATTGGTGTCATAATACAAGACTTCAAGAATTGATGTTGGTGGGATTTATTTGAGTTGGTTCTTGTATTGAAAGTGGTAATATGGTTGTAGAAAAGAGATCAAGAGTGGTGGTATGAAGATTGTTTGAATGAAAAGGGAAAGTGTCCTCATGGAAAATAACTTTTCTTGAAATGGAAATGGAATGAGTGTCTAGATTTAGGACTTTATACCCCTTATATTCATATGAATATCCCAAAAATTGAAGGTTCTGCTCTAGGACTAAACTTATAACGATCCTTTGAAAGAGTTGAAACATAACAAAAACAACCAAAAGATTTAAAATGATGGTAATTTGGCTTTTTGTTCATAAGGAATTCAAAATGAGTTTTATTCTGAAGAAGAGGTGATGGGGTTCTGTTTATAAGGAAAACTGAAGTGAAAATGCAAACAATCCAATATGAAAGAGGAATATTTAATTAAAAAAGGAGAGATCTAGCCACATTGAGTAAGTGTTGGTGTTTTCTTTCCACCACTGAGTTTTGTTCTGGAGTTACAACACAAGAAAAGTAGTGTAATCTGCCTTTTGATTCAAGAAGAGAAGTAAAGGTGAGTTCAGGGGTATTGTCTGATCAAATAGACTTGAATTTATTTGAATATTATGTTTCCACAAGGTTTTAAAAGAAGGAAAGACATTAAGTACATCACTCTTAGACTTTAGAAAGTAAACCACGTGACTCTTGTACAGTCATCTACCAAAGTGAGAAAGTATTTGAAACCTTCTGTAGAGACAACATAAAAGGACCCCAAACGTTGATAGGTCAAGAATTATCCTTATTCTAACTGCAAGTGCACTGATATGCAATCACAGTATAAAGGGTATCGAATCCACAGAGACTCTAGTTTCACGCGATAAATTGTATACAATCGAATTAAGCTAAGCAAGATGGGTAAAAGCAGTAAACAAAACATGTAAGTAAACGGTGTGTGATCAATTAACGAAAGCGCTAGACTTAGGGAAGTTCTCAAGAAATCAGAAACACAGATCAATCAATCAACATGATTCAGATATCGATGTTCTAGAACTAGAATCACAATCATATAACAAACCAACTCTCGCTGCGAATGCTAACTATGTCTAACAACATAGAAAACCAAATCTCTTTGCGAATCCTAGTTCAGCTAGGTTCTTTTCTAATCAATTAACCAACTCTCGTTGCGCTAATCAATCTGATATCAATAATCTAAGTAGCTAATTTAGATTAAGCGTTAAGAACAACTTAGATGAAAAACTAGATGGTTTGAATCCAATTAATCAATCAATCTATAATTCCATGAAATCCCTAATGATAATCTCTAAATCTAACAAGAGAACTACTCAGACATGGCAATCATAACAATAGACATGATCAAAGTAATAATCATATAAAATCCAAAAGAGTAAGAACATGGGTTCATAATCTCTTCTCTCTCTCGAGTACAAGACCAGCCCCAAATCTCATAATCTCTGATAAAAGAAAGCTTAGAATAAACTTAGCCTAAAAAGTGGCTGTAAAACCTAATTAATAGCTAAAACACGATTTGGGTCTTTCTGTAAATATGAGAAACTTCTGGGTAAATCTTGCAAATCTCCAAAATCTGTATTTTTGACGCGCAGGAATTTCGTCTTTTAGTGGTGTCGACCGACACCAAAGTGGTGTCGACCGACACTAAGTGCAAACGCACCCAGTGAACTCTGTGAAATCCATATATGCTGCAAAATCACTCCAAAAGCTCCCAGAATCTCCAGATAAGCTCCAAACGTACCTAAACCTGCAAAGGACTCAGAAGACTCCAAATACAAGGTTAAAGAATCAATATACACACTTATATCATGGTTGAAAACCTAGAAAACCATGATATATCAACTCCCCACACTTAGATCTTGCTTGCCCTCAAGCAAACAAATAACCAAAGTATGAAAAAGAGGTTTGAGAACGCAGAAACTCATTTCGTCTTAGGAACATCGCATTCACATTCACTTAGTAACACACATGAAAACATCCCTGCAGAGATCAAGACCACAATGTACTTCCCCGCACTTAGCAATTGTTCCAAGTAAACTCCACAATCAAGACAAGATATCCAAATTCACCACACTAACCTCTGTATATAATTAAGTGCGGTCTCACCAAGGGAGTATCGATCAGAGGACACATGGACTCATCCCAGTCAGTACCTGACCACCAAACTATCGGTTTCTGGTTCCTTTCTTCTCCTTTTCTCCCTTAGCAACTGATTTTCCCCACTGGGTATCATTTTATTTTTTCCTATCAGTGCTCTTCCCTTTTTATTCGGGGTGTTACTTTGGACATGTTTCCATGGATACACATGAGGTAATAGGGTCTCTACCACTCCCGTGACCACTTCAAAGCTACTAGCTTATCCGCAGTTTATTTCTTTTTATTTTCAAAGGAGGAGAGAAGGGGACCATACTCAAACAGGTTTACAAGCTGTGTCAGGAACATCAGAGGAATCCGATCCAGGGATACCAAGCCCCTGGGTGAGACGATTAAGTCAAGATTAGAGGTGAAGTTAGTGATGGATCCTCTGAATACCTGAGAATATATGAGTGTCCTTGGTAAGCTGATCCGTGTGTGGTTTTCTAACAGTCATAGAGCTACTGCAGATCTGTCCAATGGTCACTTAGTTCATGTTCCAGCGAAAAATTTCCTCGAAAAATCATAGTTTCATACAATTTTTAACTCAATAAAATAATTTTGAAAACAAAGGACTGACTCTAAGAAAAGAAAGCAAACGGTGGTCAGTAACTACCTCCCCCACACTTAAACAACACTGTCCCCAGTGTTATCGCAGCTTGGGTTCAAGAGAACAAGGTATAATAAGCCAAAAGTTCGGAAAATCAGAAACTTCTAGCGTGGTCAGTGCCGACCGACACACAGCCAGTGTCGACCGACACTGACTTGGATGTCGGTCGACACTGAGCGCGACAAAACAACATCCGCGAGTTAGAGACAAGTTTTGAAGATTTGCAGAATTGCCAAGAAGTTTCCCATTATTTTAAACTGACCCCAAAACGTGTTTAGAGAGTTTAATTAGGGTTTCAGACTCTTTCATTCTATTATCTTGTTCTTAACATTGTTCTTGCTTGAGAGATATTGGAGAGGGCTGATTCTTGCTACTTGTAACATTGAGAGAAGAATTTCGAACCCTTTTTCTTTATATATTCATTTCTTTGGTTTTCTATTTATGATGTATTGTTTGATTGCTGATATGTCTGAGTAGTAACCTAGTTAGATTTAGGGATTCTCACAAAGGTTTTATGCTTGCTTGATATCTTATCGTTCATCACCTAAGTGTTAAGTTAACACTAAATTCTAGATTGATCACCTAGGGTTTAGATCTTAGATAATTAACAATAGCACGAGAGTGTGAGTTATAATCTGAACTAAACTTAGTGTGAGCAATTTGACTAGATACAAAGAGATTTGGTTTAGGAGAATTGTGAACCGATAGAACATGTTCTTAATGCTTGTTTAGAACTCTAGGATCACAAAGATATTTGGATCGCTAGGTTGCTAGATATAGAAATAATCTCAGCGAGAGTTGGATTATTTAGCATTGTGTTTCTAGTTCTTGAACCTGTGTATAATCTGAATCCGGTTAGTTAAGTGTCTAGCATAGCATAATTCCCGAGAACTTCCTAAGTCTGACGCCTTTCTCTTATTGAAAACACCTTTCTAGTTTATTGCTTTTGTTTACTGCTTTCTCTGGAATTGATTTAGCTTAACTTGAATACATAAAATCTATCGTGTGACCGTGAGTCCTTGTGGATTCGATACCCTGAGTACTACAATAGCATAACTGTGCACTTGCAGTAGAATATGATAAAACTCTGAGCACTATCAAGTTTTTGGCGCCGTTTCCGGGGACTCAACTGAGTTCGCCGATAGATTTTATCCTAAAGTTGAGTCTAAGTCGTTATTATTTTCTTTGTTACTGATTTTTCTCTTGTTTGGCTTGTTTTTGGTTGTGCAGGAAATTGACAGACGCATTTAGTGTCGACCGACACTCTCTTTAGTATCGCCCGACACCGTGTTCGAGACATAGATTTTGAGTTCTTTGTATGCCAAGTCGACATACTCGAAGCAACCAGAGCGAAGAACTTGTGAACCTCAGGCTTGAGGAACTTGCTAGACTAGAGAGAACGAACAGAAAAGGTCAATGAACAAGGATGATGAACAATCGCTTGATTTTGAGACCTGATGCTGAGGGTGTTCTGAGAGACCAACAGAACAACCGGTACAATGATGACGGGATAAGGATTGATGCCCAAGGTAATGTGATCCCTGAACCTGCGCTTGAACAACCCCAAGGTCAGAGGCAGATGATTAATCCTCCTGCTGATGAGAGGACTCTTTCTGACTACAACCGTCCGGATGAGTTCTATGCTAACCGGTCAGCAATTATACCCCATAGCTTTGAGAGGAATGGCTTCTAGATCAATACTGTCTATTACACTCTTCTGAGGCAGAATCCTTTCCATGGTCTACCACATGAGCAACCCATGTATCATATTGATGATTTTGAAGACTTCGTCACTGGAATGAAGTATAATGGGGTAAACTATGATTTTCTCTACCTTAAGCTTTTCCCCTATTCTCTTGCTGGAGAGGCTGCAGCTTGGCTGAACAACTTCCACATGGGAAGTATACCACTTGGGACGCTGTGAAGAGGGAGTTTTTGAGGTTCTTTTATGATGATGCTCGCTCTGATCAGTCGAGACAGGATATTCTTACCTTCACCCAAGGTCCTACAAAGCCTCTTAAGTCTGCTTGGATGAGATTTAAGATGTATCAGCGTGACTGTCCTCACCATGGATTCTCTGAAGTGACGCTGCTGGGCATATTCTTCAGAGGTATTGATCTCCATTACCAGTCTGCATTGGATAATGCCAGCAATGGCAATTTCAATACAAGGACTCCTGAGCAGGCTAGAGTGCTAATTAACAACTTGGTGAGCAGCAATAGCACCAAGACTGCTGATAGAAGAAGGAAAGAATCTGGTGGAAAGGTTGATAAGCTGGAGATGATTGAATTCTAGAATAAATTGGACTCTGTTCACAGCTTATTGACTGCAAAGAAGGCTGTCCACTTTGCTCAGGATGTTGAGGTATTTAAGGCTGAAGAAGACAACCAGGAAGAGGATGTGAACTACATTAGTGGCTCTGGACTCCAAGAAAACAGGTTTGGGAATCAGCAAGATAATAAGTTCTTTAATGGTGGACAGAAGAGTGCTTTCACAAGCAACCAACACTCTTCAGGCTATGGTCAGAATGCTGGTTATCAGAAACCTTTTCAGCAAGGTAATTCTTATCAGAGGAACTATGGATCATCCTCAAATCAGACACCTCTTACTGCTAGTGCTCATGAGAGCAAGATGGAAGCTATGATAGAGCGGGTGCTGGAAGGTCATGGATTTCAACAAGAAGCTGGATGCTTTGTATGAAGATCTGAATGGGAAGTATGAATCATTAAGTGCACATGTGAAGCAGTTGGATACACAAGTGAACCAAATTTCAAACTCAGTTATGGGAAAGAATGTTATGGACACCCACATCAAAGCTAGGTCTGTTCAGATTGATGATGGATCAAATCAAGGAGAGAAATTTGAGTTTAAGACAGCTGAACTAGTTGAAGATGCTGAAAAACCCGAGAGTGAAATCTCAGTGTCGGTCGATTTCGACCTCGATGTCGGTCGGCATCAAAAGCGAGAGGAACCGGGTTTGCCAATATCTTGTGCCATTGCTGAAGAAACGGATCATGAGCCTCCTGCACCTTTCCCTAAGGTATCAATGAAGCCTCAACAAGAGCTAGATGAGGCTAAACAGCTGGAAGTGACGGATGAGAAGTTGAAGGAAGATCCGCAAGTTGACTCTTCACCCTATCATCCTTGTGTACAGAGGTACTTAGAGATGATGCTACCTATGGATGAGGTACTGAAGGAATGGGCAGTAGTACTTCCTCAACAAGTTAGTGATGTGTTGCTTACTCAAGTCCCTAAGAAGCTACCAGATTCTGGTATATTTGTGCTGAGTTGCTCTATCTTAGAGAATAGCTTCAAGCGTTCTCTGTGTGATCTAGGAGCTGCTGGAAATCCCATGACATATTCTGTGGCAGAGAGACTGGGGATGACAAAATTTTCAAGCACTAGGATCTCTCTGGTCCTAGCTGATCAGTCAAGAATGATTCCGGAAGGAGTTCTAGAGGATGTCCCAGTCAGAGTTGGAAACTATCTAGTTCCAACGGACTTTGTGGTTTTGAAGTACGATAGCGAGCCAGATGAATCCCTAATACTGGGAAGACCTTTCTTAGCCACAGCTGGAGCGAAGATTGATGTGAGGCATGGTTTGATCGATCTCCACCTGGGAGATGAACCTTTACACTTCGAGATGGATATGTTGCGAAAGCCTAAGATCGATGGTCAAACCTTTAGCATTGAGGATGAACAGGAAACTCAGACTAGAGAGGTTCCAGTTTCTGATCCTGGAGAAGAGAAGATGGTGGTTTCTCAGAATTCCACTCTAACATCTTCAGAGTTTGCAACTGCTCCTAAGCAGAAAGCTCCAAACATCAGGGCCTCACCAGAACAAAGGTACGCGTCTTCACAACTTGATTCTACTGATTTCACTGCTGTGAATGCAGGAGAACATCACATACCTTCGTTTCTTGGACGAGCTTATGCTGACAATGCTTACTCTCCACCTTGGATGAGGAGACTTTCGCAGAGGCACTCATAGCCTCTGTCGAAACCTCCAGGAACCTGATCTCGTTCGTCCGGTCAAGCTAATGACCTTAAACAAGCGCTGAGTGGGAGGCAACCCACTGGTAAGTTGTAAATATTAGGACTTTGAATTTTTCATTTTAATCTCTTTCATTTTTGGAGTTTTTGTGTCAAGTTTTGCAGAACCCGTAGCACTGCAGAATTAGTGTCGGTCGACATTCACCTTGATGCCGGTCGACATCGGTTCGAGGGAGTTTCGAGCACGGACGATAATCGGCCGAGGTCGATTTCAGAGGTCGATTTATTCTAAAAAGGTAAGTGTCGACCGACATCCAGCTCGATTCCGGTCGACACCGATGAAATCCAGGTAATTCTGTTTAAAAACCCGAGACCGTACATCATCTTCCTCATTCCCTCTCTCGCCGAAAATCACCAAAAATCGCCATCTTTTTCAATTCTTCACTGTTTTCGACGATTCAAAGCTCTATTCCACTTGTTTTTCCGTGCTCTATCCATTCCTATCATCTGTTTAATCGATCTGCGAAGATGGATCCTTCTCTGAACCAAGGAAAACGCCCACGCCGAGGCTCTGCAACTGATGTTTCTGGTTTCTCGTCGCAGCAACACGATGCTCAGAACCAAGCACCTTGGCCAAGGATGGAGAAAACTAAGTTCAAGATTACTTGCTTTGATGACGAACCTGCAGTGGTGGTGAAGAAGCGAGAATGCATTTACAGGGATATCTCAGAGAAGTGGGACATCTGTGACAGCCTGTTCTACAACGTATGGTGTGACGTTAACATCGAGCCCACACAGCTTCCTGACATGACCACAATGAGCAAGCTGAAGATACGATCAGATGTGGTGCACGTCTTGCGGACCATAGGTTTGGGTACGATCTGTACCAAGTACCACAACCTATATCCAGAGCTGGTGAGACAGTTTATGGCCACAGTCCGTGTGTACTATACCAACGATGTGGTGAGGAAAGCTTCTGAGGGTACATTGACATTCATGGCCAATGGCAGGAGGTATAGACTTAGTCTCCATGAGCTATGCAATATCTATGAGTTTGACAGGACGAGAGAGTCAGTTTGCCTGAGCACTGGTCCGATGTGGAGATCTTTTGGAGACACTTTGGCACAGGAGTATATGATTCTCAGACCACCAGGCAGATCGCTGTGCGACACCCGGTTCTGCGCTATCTTGTTCGCATATTCTCCAACACTATCTTGTGTAAGATGGAGCCTAGGATGATGAGGATTGTTGTGCTCTTCTTGCTTTATATTGGGATTGGTAAGAGCGTTGATGTCAGTGAGTTTGAGGAGACTCATCTGGAGCTAGATGTTAACATGGGAGCTCTCTTCGCTTACCATCTGGAGACACTGAAGGCGACTAAGCCTTTCACTGGGAAGGCAACGAAGACGGAGTCGATCAGAAGTCTTTTAACTCCCATCTTTGTGTTGGATCTCCTAGGATCTAAGGGTTTGATATATTGAAAACAACCAACCTCGTTCTTACCTGGAACTGGCAGCGGAATGAGTTGGTGAACGAGATCAGTTGAGCAACGCAGATGCCTTGCCTCTACCAGATACACACGCACACAAGCTGGAAACAGGATGCTAGTACCGGATCAATGGGAATCACCTGTTTCTGGTGTTTCTGCTTTTCTTACCAAGAAAAACTCGACGGCCCCTCTGTTTAGGTCGAAACTCTCAATTTTTATTCGACCTAAACATACTTAACGGGCCAGACTTGATTAAGTCTTAATTCGAAAAGCCTTTTCCGAAAACCCGAACTGTGTCGACCGACACACAAGCTGTGTCGATTGACACAACACCATTTTGTCGATAATAATGTGTATCCAATACACATTAATATGATCATTACCATAATGATCATTCCCATGTCGTAGCTTCTAGTTTGCTTAGGTGTGTGACCCTATAGGATCATATAATACTGGCAGTAAGTATACAACTTACAGATTGCAAGAGGCTTCTAGCAAAACATTGCAACCGCCCAGTATTATACGAATGTCTGATCTCGACACACAACTATCATCAGGAGTGAGTACAAGTGTGATTTCAGGACACTATCCCAACAATCTCCCACTTGTACTGGAATCATCAATTCCTATAATCCTTTTGTCTCTATATCTCGATTTGGCATAAGGCAAGATTGGTGTCATCCTTATTAAGCCAACATCATGTTTATCGAACTCCTGATCTCATACTGAACATTACAAACAACTGAACTACAGTTCATTTGAGTGCGGCCACACATTTTTCTCAGTATTAAATCTTCGATAGGCCCTGAGATATTTATCTCCCGTTATTCAGGAGGGACAAATCCCATCATGTTCCATCCCTATTTCAACGCACACTTCATGATATACTTGAACAATGCCGTTATAGTCGCCAGTTACGGGTCGACGTTTGACAAAGTCAAAGTGTACCAATTCATATGCAAGAAAGCATGATGAACTCAGGTCTAAGGACTATACTCTATAGTCGTAATGAGAACCTCTTATGACACAGATATAACTATCTTGTAGACTTCTCATTAGCGGGTCATGTCCGATCATATGTTCACCAACATATATCTATGTGACTGACTGCGATAATCATATCATTGGCTCCATGAAACTTAGCCAACAGTCACCTCACAATCTAGTCTCTCGCGGTTGCCATTGTCCAACTTTGACAACCTCGACTAGGGACAAAACATAATTTATATCATCTATGACTTATAGGGTTTCATGATCAAGTCCTCAACTTGATGACCTATAATATGACATAAACTTATTTTGGGACCATTATTTAGATCACAATAAATAATGCTGAAATCAAATTTCACTAAACACTTCTAAAAGAATGTTTACAAGAGCATCTTATTATAACTAAAATAAAACTAAAACTCCCACTAGAATCAAGATTACATCTTAAGATCTCTAATGCCTACAGCAGTCGTATGACTCTCATGCTTAGGCCTTGGGAGTGACTTAGTCAGAGGATCAGCGACATTCTCTTCCATCGGAACTCGGCTGATCTTCACATCACCTCTATTGACGATATCACGAATTAGGTGATACCTCCTCTCTACGTGTTTGGACTTCTGGTGTGACCTGGGTTCTTTCGCCTGAGCAATGGCTCCGTTGTTATCACAAAACAAAGCCACTGGCTCCAAGATACTAGGAACCACACCAAGTTCAGTCATGAACTTCTTGATCCAAACAGCTTCCTTTGCCGCTTCAGAAGCAGCAACATATTCAGCTTCCGTCGTGGAATCAGCTACGGTATTCTGCTTAGAGCTCTTCCAGCTCACTGCACCGCCATTTAGACAGAAGACATATCCAGATTGTGATCGGAAATCGTCTCTGTCCGTCAGAAAACTCGCATCGGTGAATCCATTCACCACAAGTTCTTCACTTCCTCCATACACAAGGAATTTATCCTTAGTATGTCTCAAATACTTGAGAATATTCTTGACAGCTGTCCAGTGAACTTCACCTGGATCAGATTGGTATCTACTCGTCATGCTTAACGCGTAAGCTACATCTGGACGAGTGCAGAGCATGGCATACATAATAGATCCTATTGCAGAAGCATAAGGAATCCTATTCATGCGTTCTCGCTCAGCATGTGTCGCCGGACACTGCTTCTTGCTGAGACTAGTGCCATGAGACATCGGTATGAAGCCCTTCTTGGAATCATGCATCCTGAATCTGTGCAGCACCTTATCAATATAAGTGTCCTGGCACAATCCAATCAGCCTGTTCACTCTATCTCTGTAGATTCTGATTCCAGGAATATACGCGGCTTCTCCCATGTCTTTCATGGAAAAAAACTTCCGAGCCAAGTCTTAACAGACTGAAGCAACGGAACGTCATTACCGAGGAGGAGTATGTCATCGACATACAGTACAAGAAATGCAATTTTGCTCCCACTAGTCTTCTTGTAAACACATGGTTCCTCTTCGTTCTTGATGAAACCAAATTGTTTTACTGCTTCATCAAAACGAAGATTCCAACTCCGTGATGCTTGCTTCAATCCATAAATGGATTTATGAAGTTTGCATACCTTCCCAGCGTTCTTAGGATCGACAAAACCTTCAGGCTGTGTTATATACACATCCTCTTCCAGAATACCATTCAGGAATGCGGTTTTGACATCCATCTGCCAAATCTCATAGTCATAATGAGCGGCAATTGCTAGAAGAATCCGAATGGATTTAAGCATAGCGAATGGGGAATAGGTTTCATCATAGTCAATACCATGAATTTGCTTGAAACCTTTAGCCACCAACCTCGCTTTGTAAATATGTACATTGCCATCCACGTCAATCTTCTTCTTGAAGATCCATTTACACTCAATGGCTTTTACACCATTAGGTAAATCGACCAAGGACCATACTTGGTTTTCTGACATGGATCCCATTTCGGATTGAGGCTCCAAGCCACTTTTCGGAGTCCGGGCCCATCATTGCTTCCGCGAAGGTCGCTGGTTCGTCACTATCAATGATCATCAGATCATTAGAATTGGTCACGAGAAATCCATAGTATCTCTCGGGTTCGTGACGGATCCTTCCGGATCTGCGAACTTCAGGCTCCACAGGCGCCGGTTCCACAGAACTCTGTGGATCCAACTGCTGCTCTTCCTCAGCAGGTTGAGCAGTCTCCTGTGCATCTCGAATTTCTTCAAGATGTACTTTACTCCCACTGTTTTTCTTAGAGAGAAACTCCCTCTCAAGAAAAGAACAGTCCCGAGCAACAAATACTTTGTTCTCAGATTGGTTGTAAAAGTAGTATGCCTTGGTTTCCCTAGGATAACCAACGAAGTAGCATTTATCTGATTTGGGCGCGAGCTTGTCAGAGATTAACCGTTTGACATAAGCCTCACATCCACAAATCCTCAGGAAAGACAGACTAGGAATGTTCCCAGTCCACAATTCATGTGGTGTCTTTTCCACTGATTTAGATGGCACCCTATTTAGTGTAAACGCAGACGTTTCTAGAGCGTATCCCCAAAAGGATAATGGAAGATTTAAATGACTCATCATAGACCGAACCATATCCAATAAGGTTCGATTCCTCCTCTCTGACACTCCATTCCATTGGGGTGTTCCAGGAGGAGTGAGTTGTGAAATAATTCCTCACTCGCTCAGATAGTCGCTGAACTCTTGACTCAAGTATTCTCCTCCGCGATCCGATCGCAGAACTTTAATACTTTTGCCAAGTTGGTTCTGTACTTCATTCTTGAGTTCCTTGAATCTATCAAAGGATTCTGACTTGTGTCTCATCAAGTAGACATAGCCATACCTACTGAAATCATCAGTAAAGGTAATGAAGTACTTGTAATTTCCTCTGGCAATAGTACTCATTGGCCCACATACATCAGTATGAACAAGACCCAATAAATCACCGGCCCTTTCATTTGGTTTGTTGAAAGGGGCTCTAGCCATTTTTCCCATCAAACAAGATTCGCATTTCTCACATGATTCAAAATCAAATGAGCCCAGAAGCCCATTTCGATGGAGCTTTTGGATGCGTTTCTCATTGATATGGCCCAAACGACAATGCCATAAGAAAGTCGGGTTTTCGTCATTGGACTTAAACCGCTTTGTATTTATGTTAAAGACAGGAATTTCTTGGTTTAAAACATATAACCCATTATCTAATGGGGCGCTACCATAATACGTACCATCACGATTAAAAGAACAAACTTTATTCTTAACAGCAAAATCAAAACCTTCCAAATCCAAAACGAAAACTGAAATTATGTTTCTGCTAATCGGAGGTACAAAGTAGCAATTATTCAAAGCTAAAACCATGCCCGAAGGTAAAGACAAATCGTAGGTGCTTACGGCCAGTGCAGCAACCTTAGCTCCATTCCCGACCCGTAGCTCCACTTGTCCTTTCTTCAGCGTTCTACTGTTTCTTAGTGCCTGCACATCAGTACAAATATGAGCACCGCAGCCGGTATCCAATACCCACGAAGTAGAACTAGAAGACATAACATTAAGTTCGATAACATAAATACCTGAGTGAGACGCATCATACGTCTTCTTCAGCTTCTTGTAATCTTCCATGAACTTCTTGCAGTCTCTCTTCCAATGCCGTAACTGCTTGCAGTAGTTGCACTTATCCTCAGGAGAAGGCCCGGATTTGGGCTTCGGCTTGGGCTTGTCCTGACTCTCAGTCTGGACAACTTGGGCCTTTCCCTTATCCTTCTTAGGTTTCTTAAACCTTTTACCCCCTTGTACCATCAGTACACTGGGAGTTGCCTTCTTGAGATTTGGCTCTGCTGTCTTCAGCATACCGTGCAACTCAGTCAATGTCTTAGTCATGTTTTGCATGTTGTAGTTCATGATGAAATGATCAAAACACGACGACAAAGACTGCAAAATCATGTCAGTGGCTAGCTCCTGGCTAATGGCACAGTCCAGTTTCCCCAGGTTATCAATGTAACCCATCATTTTAAGGATATGAGGACTTACTGGACTATCCTTAGCCAGATTGCAATCCATGAGAGATTTAACCGTCTGGTATCTCTCTGTGCGAGCTTGCTCCTGAAACAAAACTTTCAGGCTGTTAATCATCTCAATTGGTGACATCACGTTCTCATATTGCTTCTGCAGCTCAGAGTTCATAGTCACCAGCATTAGACAATTAACATCTTTGACATCAGCTGAATGCTTATCCCAAGCATTCTTTTCTGTCTGCGGGGCATTGGAACGTGGCCTCTCGGTGAGAACTCTTTCAAGGACATATTCCTTGTTCTCCTGCCTGAGAACTATTCTCAGGTTCCGATACCATTCCAAGAAATTAGATCCATTTAACTTGTCCTTCTCAAGGACGGATCTTAGTGAGAAAGTGTTGATGTGAGTTGAGACAGACATAGCTGTAATTAAAAGAGGTAGAGGTTTAGTTATAATGCTCAAGGAAATGAGAATTCTTATCTAATAAGAAAACTCGTATTGTATTCAAACTATGTTTCCTCAGATGAATACAATGAACCAAGATCCATACTTCACAAAAATCTGAGTCGGCAACTCGCCATCACCCAAACTTTAGTTATCTAGGTAAGCAAATCATTGTTAATTGTACCCAGTACAACTCTTGGTCGTAGATGAGACAAACTATGTCTAATCTACTCTGATGTCTCCGGGCCCAGAACTTCTGACAGCCCAGTCAAGTAAAACCAATCTCTTCTGTCTTGTGATCACTGATAGTCGCACTGCAAGTCTGTCAATGACCATCTGCCTTACTCATGTTGCAGTGGATATCAAGGACTCCAAGACTATCCAACAAACGACACAAGTCTTGACAGTAGACAAGATTGGGCAAGACATAAAGATCACTTGATATTTTGTTGAGGAAAACAATTATTTTAATCTTGATGTATATCCAATATGCATTCAAGAAGTTACAAATTTAATTAAAACATTCAGTTTTATTAATTTAGGTTCATCTAGAACTTTAGGATTAAGTTTGGTCTGGCATATGCAGATTTATGGTCCAACCATTAATTCTGCGAGTGATGTGTCGATCGACGCAACCCATTTGCATCGGTCGACACAACACAAGTTAAACCGGTCTCCGATAACCGGTCAAACCGGATCGAATTTGCTTAACCGATTTAATCCAATTGAACCGGTTCGGTTTAACGGTCCATGTCGATCGTCACACAACTCTGTGTTGATCGACATTACCAAACCAGAACCAATTGGTTAATTAAAATTAACCGAGCGAGATAACCGGTTCAATCCAATTGAACCGATCTATCTAATCGCTTTGCCTGTGTCGACCGACACACCCAATGTATCGATCGACACAGCAGGAATACGGGTACTCGATCTCAGATCGAAACCCTAAAATTATTTGCGAGTTTTTGCTCTGTATCGACCGACACACGCTTTGTGTCGATCGACACTCTGCGACAAACCCTAAATATTTTACGCGTTATTTCGCGGCGTGTCGACCGACACACGCTTTGTATCGATCGACACAGTGCGATTTCAACAGTTCATCGATTTTCAACATGCATATAATCCGAGATTAACATAAGAAAAACGATTTCAGCAGGCAATTTTTCAATTCAACAACATCAAGTTTCGAATTAATTGCATCAGATTCAATATTCTAAACCCTAACACGCTCTGATACCACTGTTGGATCTCCTAGGATCTAAGGGTTTGATATATTGAAAACAACCAACCTCGTTCTTACCTGGAACTGGCAGCGGAATGAATTGGTGAACGAGATCAGTTGAGCAATGCAGATGCCTTGCCTCTACCAGATACACACGCACACAAGCTGGAAACGGGATGCTAGTACCGGATCAATGGGAATCACCTGTTTCTAGTGTTTCTGCTTTTCTTACCAAGAAAAACTCGACGGCCCCTCTGTTTAGGTCGAAACTCTCGAGTTTTATTCGACCTAAACATACTTAACGGGCCATACTTGATTAAGTCTTAATTCGAAAAGCCTTTTCCGAAAACCCGAACTGTGTCGACCGACACACAAGCTGTGTCGATCGACACAACACCATTTTGTCGATAATAATGTGTATCCAATACACATTAATATGATCAATACCATAATGATCATTCCCACGTCGTAGCTTCCAGTTTGCTTAGGTGTGTGACCCTATAAGATCATATAATACTGGCAGTAAGTATACAACTTACAGATTGCAAGAGGCTTCTAGCAAAACATTGCAACCGCCCAGTATTATACGAATATCTGATCTCGACACACAACTATCATCAGGAGTGAGTACAAGTGTGATTTCAGGACACTATCCCAACAATTTGATCACTTTGGACTTGACAGGAGTCAGATGAACACCTGTACTAGGAAACTCACCATGAACTTCACACATCTGAAGAGCAGTCAGTGGATCAAGGGAGACACCAATGGGACACAGTTCTGGTGGAGATTCCATGACAGATCCGGAGTAGAGCGACTCTTTCCTCTTCTAGAGACTAAGCTCACAGGTTTCACTGGTCATCCTCTCTCACTCTCCTTCCAGCCGAGTGTGGATCTTTGTAGAGCTGTCCCGCGCCGAGCTACTGTGCTCCGAGGCGCATCTTCTGGAGCAGCTGCTTCTGCTGCTGAGCATGAACCTGTCCATGCTGATGATCCAGACGAGACCTATGGGTTTCCTGAGCTTCCTGGACCAGCAGAGGACATGCCACCACCGAAATTCCAGAAGTGGTCAGCAAAAGTGCTTAAGGGCATCTAGAAGACGGTCCACAAGATGTCCTGCCAGCGATCTCAGCGCGTTCACCACCCACAGTCACGTCGCCGTGTACCTGCACCAGCTGCTGAGCACATCAACTCTGAGGAAGAGGAAGTAGAGGTAGCTGCTGACTCTGATGAGGATATGGATGATGAGGACTCCCAGGAGTTCTAGACTTGCAGCTGCTACTGGTTTTGTTTTTCTTTTTCCTTTTCTTGAGTCAGTTTTTATGTTTCTTTTGAGTCAGTTTTTCAGTAGTGTTTTCTTGGACCTAAGACTATTTGAGTTTATGCATCTTTATCGGTTTTATTGATGTGATTTTGAGTGATCTAACGCAGTGAACATGTGAGAAAACTGAGTGCTAACTCATGATCTTAACCACAGACAGATTTATCATCCTGCGTATGCTCACACGAGCTCAGTGTCGGTCGACACTAACCTTAGTGTCGGTCGACATCGACCGTAAATTCGGATTTTCAACTCAAAATCTCTATGGTTCCAATTTGCTTCATACCGATCTCATGCAACAATTGCACTGGGGACAGTGCAGTTTAAGTGTGGGGGAGGTAGCTACTGACATTGTGTTTTGTTTTCTTAGAGTCAGTCCCATGTTTTCATTAGTTTTTCAAAATTGTTTTATTGAGTCAAAATCAGTATAAAACTATGATTTTTCGAGGAAATATTTCGCTTGAACAGGAACTAAGTAACCATTGGACAGACTTGCAGGACCTCTATGACTATTAGAAAACCCCAACCGGATCAACTTACCAAGGACACCCATATCTAACCAGGTATTCAGAGGATCCATCACTAGTCTCGCACCTAATATTAACTTTATTTCTCGCTTAGGGGCTTGGTAATCTTTGGGTCGGATTTCTTTAATGTGTTTGGCACAGCCTATGATCCTGTTCTAAAGTATGGTTTCTGATTTTCCCCTCTCTTTAAAGTAAAAAAAAAAGAGATAAAAACCGAGGATAAGCTAGTAGCTTCGAAGTGGTCACGGGAGTGGTAGAGACCCTTATTACCCCTGTGTATCCATGGAAAGATCCAAAGTTAAACCCCAATAAAAAGGGAAGAGCACTGATAAAAAAAAAATGATACCCAGTGGGAAAAAATCAGTGCTAAGGGAGAAAGGGAAAAGAAAGAAACCAGAAACCGACAGTTTGGTGGTCAG
Source organism: Orychophragmus violaceus (assembly GCA_030180135.1). NCBI lineage: Eukaryota > Viridiplantae > Streptophyta > Magnoliopsida > Brassicales > Brassicaceae > Orychophragmus > Orychophragmus violaceus. The sequence continues at coordinate 27,741,899 of CM058231.1, read as the reverse complement.
ACACTGAATAAGTTGAGTCCATGTGTCCTTTGATTCGATACTCCCTCTGTGAGACTGCACCTAATTGTATACAGAGGCTAGTGTGGTGAACTTGAATGTCCTAACTTGATTGTGGAGTTTACTTGGGACAGTTGCTAAGTGTGGGGGAAGTATATTGTGGTCTTGAGTTCTGTAGGAAAGTTTTCAGTGGTTTACTAAATGAATATGAATGTGAAAATTCCTAAGACGAAATGAGTTTCTGTGTTTTCAAACCTCTTTTCTTATGCTTTGGTTCTTTACTTGCTTGAGGGCAAGCAAGAGCTAAGTGTGGGGGAGTTGATATATCATGGTTTTTCTAGGTTTTCAACCATGATATAGTTGTATATATTGAGTCTTTAACCTGGTTTTTAAAGTCTATCGAGTCTTTTACAGGTAAGCTTGCGTTTGGAGCAATGGATGGAATTATAGAACGTTTCTGGTGATTTGTGCAACGATCTGAAGTTGGTGTCTTGACCACGATTGAGTTGTCGACCGACACTGACTTGGATGTCGGTCGACCCTGAGCGCGACAAAACAACATCCGCGAGTTAGAGACAAGTTTTTAAGATTTGCATAATTGCCCAGAAGTTTCCCTTAATTCTAAACTGACCCCAAAACGTGTTTAGAGAGTTTAATTAGGGTTTCAGACTCTTTCATTCTATTATCTTGTTCTTAACATTGTTCTTGCTTGAGAGATATTGGAGAGGGCTGATTCTTGCTACTTGTAACATTGAGAGAAGAATTTCGAACCCTTTTTCTTTATCTATTCATTCCTTTGGTTTTCTATTCATGATGTATTGTTTGATTGCTGATATGTCTGAGTAGTAACCTAGTTACATTTAGGGATTCTCACAAATGTTTTATGCTTGCTTGATAACTGATTGATTGGATTCATTATCTTATCGTTCATCACCTAAGTGTTCTTAACACTGAATTCTAGACTGATCACCTAGGGTTTAGATCTTAGATAATTAACAATAGCACGAGAGTGTGATTTATAATCTGAACCAAACTTAGTGTGAGCAATTTGACTAGATACAAAGAGATTTGGTTTAGGAGAATTGTGAACCGATAGAACCTTTTCTTAATGCTTGTTTAGAACTCTAGGATCACAAAGAGATTTGGATCGCTAGGTTGCTAGATATAGAAATAATCTCAGCGAGAGTTGGATTATTTAGCATTGTGTTTCTAGTTCTTGAACATGTGTTTAATCTAAATCTGGTTAGTTAAGTGTCTAGCATAGCATAATTCCCGATAACTTCCTAAGTCTGACGCCTTTCTCTTATTGAAAACACCTTTCTAGTTTATTGCTTTTGTTCACTGCTTTCTCTGGAATTGATTTAGCTTAACTTGAATACATACAATCTATCGTGTGACCGTGAGTCCTTGTGGATTCGATACCTTGAGTACTACAATAGCATAACTGTGCACTTGCAGTAGAATAGGATAAAACTCTGAGCCCTATCATTGCCTCCCACTCAACGCTTGTTTTTAGTCATTAGCTTGGCTATGGGTAGGAGATCAACGCTTGTTTCAACAGAGGCTGTGTGTGCCTCTGCGAAAGTCTCCTCATCCAAGGAGGTGTGTAAACGGTATCAGCATGAGCTTGTCCAAGGAAATAGGGAATATAACCAGGGCGGGAGCGAAGTGAAGCTTGGATGGGAAAGATAGTTTCCCTGCATTCACAACAATGAGGTTTGGGGGATTGAGTTTAGAGGATGCATACCTTCGCGTTGGTGGATGTTTGATGTTTGGAGCTTTCTGCTTATGAGCAGTTGCAGGCTCTGGAGATGTTAGAGTAGATTCCTGAGGAACCACCATCTTCTTGTCTCCAATATCAAACACTGTAGCCTCACAAATCTGAGCTTCTTGTTCTAGCTGAACACTGAAAGCTTGACCATCAATGGTGGACTTTCCCAGCTTATCCATCTTGAAGTGCAGAGGCTTATCTTCCCGGTGGAGATCAATCAGAACGCGCCTCACATCAATCACTGCTCCAGATGTAGCTAAGAAGGAACTGCTAAGTAGCAGAGGATCATCCGGTTCCATATCATATTTCAGCCCCACGAAGTCTGTTGGAATCAAGTAGTTTCCAACTCTGATGGGGATGTCCTCAAGAACTCCTTCTGAATCCTCTTCGATCGATCAGCTAGGATTAGAGAGATCCTAGTTTGTTTGAAGTTCAGTAACCCCAATCTCACAGCCACAGAGTATGGCATGAGATTAACACTAGATCCCAAATCACACATAGAGTGTTTGAAGCTGTCCTCGAAGATAGAGCAATCTAGTGCAAAGACTCATGGATCTGGAAGCTTCTCTGGAATCTGATTCAGCAGCACAGAACTGACTCGCTTAGATACAATCAACATCCCTTCTTTCAAATGACCATCAGTGGAGATCATCTTCTTCGCATATCTCCGCACACAAGAATGAACTCGCGAAGCATCAGCTGGTGGAGTTTCATTCAGATTCGTATCCATCACTACCATGCATTTGACCGCACTCTGCTCCTGTTTGGACCTCATACGAACTCTGGGGAAAGGTACATGAGGTTTGTAGACCCTCTCCTTAGCAAAAACATCAGATTTGGATGAAACTGGATCTGCCCGACCGTAGTGCCGGCCGACCCATAAGTGGTGTCGGTCGACACTAAGTGATATCGACCCTTCAATGTCGGGCATGGTCGATTTCCATTCGTCATGAGAACTCGAAATTTCCGTCAGAACTTGGTGTCGACCGACACAAAGAGTCGACACCGAGAGCTATAGTCAAAAGATCAATATCGATCTCGGTCGATTTCAGTCCGTCGAAACTCTCGAACTTGGGTGTTTCAGTGGGTGTCGACTGACACTGAGAAGTTGTGTCGATCGATGCTGAGTTTGCAGGCTCGGATTCTTCTCTGTTTTCCACGATTTCCACAGCCTTAACTCCAAATTCTGATCCCTGATTTAGTCTATCTTCAACCTGAACCGAGATAGCATTGACGTGAGCATCAATTCTTTGTCCCTCAGCATTGTAGGGATTGTTCTGTGAGTCTCTCAGAACACCTTCTGCATCTTGAATCAAAATCAATCGATTCATCATCCTTGAAGATTTATGAGCCTTCCTGTTTGTTCTCTCAAGCCTAGCAAGCTCCTCAAGTCTGATGTGCAAAAGCTCTTCGTCTGGGTTGCTTCGGGTGTGGCGATTAGGCATACACAGAAAATAAGACTGCTTCCGCGAAGAGTGTCGATGGACGTTGACAGTGATGTCGATCGACACTAAGTTCTCTGACTCGCTTTTTTCCTGCAGAAACAAGAAAAACGCGAAAAAGGTCAGTAAACAAGAAAAAAAACACTTAGACTAAATTCTAGTACAAAATCTATCGGCGAACTCAAAGAGTCCCCGAAAACGGCGCCAAAAACTTGATAGGTCAAGAATTAATCCATATTCTAACTGCAAGTGCACAGATATGCAATCGTAGTATAAAGGGTATCGAATCCACAGAGACTCTTGTTTCACGCGATAGATTGTATGCAATCGAATTAAGCTATGCAAGATGGGTAAAAGCAGTAAACAAAACAAGTAAGTAAACGGTGTGTGATCAATTAACGAAAGCGCTAGACTTAGGGAAGTTCTCAGGAAATCAGAAACACAGATCAATCAATCAACATGATTCAGATATCGATGTTCTAGAAGTTGAATCACAATCATATAACAAACCAACTCTCGCTGCGAATGCTAAATATGTCTAACAACCTAGAAAACCAAATCTCTTTGCGAATCCTAGAGTTCTAAACATGCAATTAATTCAGGTTCTTTCGTTCACAAATTCCCTAGACCAAATCTCTTTGCGAATAGGTAATTTGCTCAGCTAGGTTTTTTTCTAATCAATTAACCAACTCTCGTTGCGCTAATCAATCTGATGTCAATAATCCAAGTAGCTAATTTAGATTAAGCGTCAAGAACAACTTAGATGAAGAACTAGATGGTTTGAATCCAATTAATCAATAAATCTATAATTCCATGAAATCCCTAATGAGAATTCCTAAATCTAACAAGAGAACTACTCAGACATGACAATCATAACAATAGACATGATCAAAGTAATAATCATATAAAATCCAAAAGAGTAAGAACAGGGGTTCGAAATCTCTTATCTCTCGAGTACAAGACAAGCCCCAAATCTCCTAATCTCTGATAAAAGAAAGCTTAGAATAAACTTAGCCTAACAAGTGGCTGTAAAACCTAATTAATAGCTAAAACACGATTTTGGTCTTTCTGTAAATATGGAAAACTTCTGGGTAAATCTTGCAAATCTCCAAAATCTGTATTTTTGACGCGCAGGAATTTCGTCCTTTAGTGGTGTCGACCGACACCAAAGTGGTGTCGACCGAGACCAAAGTGGTGTCGACCGACACTAAGTGCAGACGCACCCAGTAAACTATGTGAAATCCATGTATGCTGCAAAATCACTCCAAAAGCTCTCAGAATCTCCAGATAAGCTCCAAACGTACCTATACCTGCAAAGGACTCAGAAGACTCCAAATACAAGGTTAAAGACTCAATATATACACTTATATCATGGTTGAAAACCTAGAAAAACCATGATATATCAAACGTCCAAATGGACAAGATCAAACGTTTTTCAGAAATATTATTATGAGAAACAAAAGGCATGCGTTTTTGTTTTGCTAGATGTCAAGTTTTGCAATGTGACCAGGATTTGAGCTGAGATCTTGGAATAGAGAGATCATTAGAGAGAATTTGGAGCTTATGAAAAGAAGGATGCCCCATACGTGAATGCCAGAGAGAAATTTGGTCAGAAATGGAAAGATTGCAAATGATTGAATGAAATGAATCCTGTTCTCGATCCATAAAGTATAGCTTAGTATACCTCTCCCAATCGTTAAGACCTGAGTATACTCCTGAATTAAACAGAAAGAAGGGAAAAGTTAATTGATAAAGGAGAATCTTGGAGTAAGGTACTGACACTGATAAGGTTTAAATGAAAGGAAGGGATGAATATGACATTTTGGAGAAGAAACTTAACTGACAATTTAACAGTACCATATTGATTGATAACAATCTGAGCATCGTTAGGTAATTTCAATGTAGTTTCTGAGATACTATTAATGTTATCAAACAAACTTAGTTGGCAACACACATGTGTGGTTGCACCATAATCTATTACTCAAGCAGCAAAGTTAAGGCATGGTTCCTTTAAGGTTGTGAAGATGAGGTTACCAGCTGAAGTAGATCCATAAGTAACATCAAGAATGACATTGATGCTTGGCATAATTGTTTGGATTTGAGTTTAACTTGTGAGTTGTTGAGCTAGCTGTTGTAGCTGATCCTGTGACAATTTTGCCAATGCATTTATGACCTGATGAAAGTGATCTTTTACTGCAGATGAATTTGTAACCGTTACAACTCTAACTACATTCCCACGCAGTCCTTTTGTGTTCTGAACATTTGTGATGTCGTAGTTGTTGGTCTGTTGTTGCGGCTTGAAAGATGCATTTTGTCGAGGTTGGAATTGTTTTGTAGCATAAGTATGTTGAGGTTGAGATATCATGGATCTATAACCAGGTGGATACCGATGTAATTTGTAGCATTTGTTGACTGTATGTTCTTGCAATCCACAATAAGTTTATATTGGTCTTTGCTTAGCCTTGTTTCCACCAGACATTGCCCTTATCATCTTATTATGTTCTGTATTTCCCATGCCACTATTATTCCAACTTGTATCCATATTTTGAGTATGCATATTACTCATTTAAAAGACAACAACATCTGACTGAGGCGTTTGTTTGATCTGATTTTGGTGTTCATGTTGAATCACCATACTCAATGTCTTCTCCAAATTTGGTAAGGGACATGTTAGTCTGCTCTCTAACATTCTCATATGAATCGTTGAGACCAAATAAAAACTTTATAGCAAAATTCCTCTCAAACAGATCCATCCATCTTGAATTCACATCACAATGACGTCTAGTACAACGACAGTTTGGGAAATCTTGAACACTTTTAACATCCTCCCAGATCATAACTAACTATGTGTAAAATGAGTTTACATCCAAGGAATCTTGACGCAAGACATTATGTTTTTGTTCGATCTGATATAACCTAGATACATTTTTCTACTTGAATCTCGCTACCAAATTCCATGAGCAGTCTTAACATATAGTACGCTTTGTCCTATGGTTTTTTGATATAGTACAACATCATTTGTGCGAGACCAGGCATCAGAAACTCGATGATCTTTAGATGGCTTTGGAAGAGTTCCATCAACAAAGCACAACTTGTTTCGACCATTCAGAGCCATCAGCATTGATTCATGCCATGAACCGGAGTCCAACGCACTAATGAGACGATCGAAGACTAGATGTTGACCGGAACGACCATTACTGCAGAGATAGTAGGGATTATCATATGAATCGCGTGAAATTGCAGCTGGATTCGCCATTGATTTGAACGAATGACAAAGCTACAAGAATCAGAGTAAAAGAAAAAGAAGGATTATCAATTCTAATCGAAGCGATTTCGAATCGGAAGAAAAAAGAGTTTGAATCAGAAAGATTGAGCTAAGATGAAGTGATTTGAAGAAGATGATCGAAGGTCATCAATGGGGTTTCACGGAAGGAAAAGAGAGAAGCTCTTATACCATATTAGATTCAGAGAGAGAGAGAGAGAGAGAGAGAGAGAGAGAGAGAGAGAGAGAGAGAGAGAGAGAGAGAGAGAGAGAGAGAGAGAGAGAGAGAGAGAGAGAGAGAGAGAGAGATTGGAAACTGATTAATTCTGATTAAAGAGTAAAGTGTTGTTACAACTCGTTTATATACAAAACTAATTAACTTAACTAACTCTAAGTATTAGCTAACTGATTGTTGACCAAGTGTTGCCTATTTAAAATAGATGGTTAACTCTAGTATAACAAGGTTTATTCTATTTTATTATTGATTTAGATGATTAACATATAATTGATTTAGATGATTAACATTTAAATTTTAAAGCTTTGAACTATGGTTTCAGATATAATAGATAGATTTTGAACTTTTGATTTAGAAAAATATAGGTTTTAATCTCCATTTGATATGAACTCCATTTGATATTATCTTATAGTTCTTGTGAAAATATACATTGTTGTACTTTAATCTAATATGACGCTTGAAGGTATTAAAAGTAAATGTGTGAATATATTTGTGATAAGATAAAGGTTTTTTTTTTAAAAGAAAATTTATATATTAAAATAATGATAAAAAGGGAGAGGCAGAAACAAGAAATGAACATGCGATCTCAGCATCTTCTGCGCTTTTGGTTACAAGAATATCGTCATATCTGTGAAAGCATGAAACTCTGCTACTGCTGACCTATCTTTTTATTTTAGAGTAATTGCAAAGTCTATGCATCAATGTTCAGGAAATTAAATGGGCAAAAAGCTCAACGCATGTCGGTTATGAACGGTGAAGAAAGACGCATGTACCCCTATCTCTTCGAAGGAGCTACTTGACGTGCAATATGGTTTCCGTAAAGTTACTCTGTCAGAAGATTTTTATGAGCATATTTGAATTGGCTAATTTGAAATTCAAACTATGTGTGGTGAGCAAAATTTGTGAAAAATGAAAGGAAAAAGCGAACGTCACTCGGTTTTATAACTCCCATCTTCTCTGATTGAACATCTCATTTGCTCCAAAAAAACCCCATTTCCATTTGAGTTTCTCTCTAACTAGATTTCTTCGGTTCCCAAAGTTCAATCATTTCTTTGTTCACCGGAGATGGATCTGCCTTGTCGCCTAATTTCCGCCGGAGAAGAACCCATGGGCGATCGTGTTAATGTGTACCAGAAAATAGGAAGCACCTGTGTTCTACAGGACGCTCCTGAAGAAGAGGAAATGGTTTTTATGCGTGCCTCCTCGCACAGAAAACTGTTTGATGTACCAGATCTTCCTGCTTGGTCTGGCAGTTTTGGGTTGTTCCTTCTGTCTAGACAACTAGTCATCCTCAAGGAGAATGAGATGTGGGTTCTTTTTGCATCAACTCCAATTAGGTTCTCCTTACGCAAATTTAAGATAGTCACCGGTCTACCTTGCACAAAGTATCCACCGCCACCAAAAAATAAGAGGAAAGGAAAAGGTCGGCAAGAGGAGTCCTATTACAAGACCCTTCTCCAGACCGCATAAGATGTTATGGTGGGGAGGGTTTCAAACAAGTAAAAAGAACCCAATTGGAGTTGATACTTTTTAGCAGGTCTCGTTCTTGTAGATGGTATCCTACTCCCAACTACCCATTACCCCCATTGCAAGATTGTCGTAGAACATACTGAAATGGCTGAGGATCTTACTCGCTTCTTAGCTTATCCATGGGGAAGGTTGTCATTTGATATGATTTTGAACTCGGTTAGGGAGAGGGATCTTAGCAAGGTTTCCACTGCGAACGTAGCCATTCAAGGATTTTTTCAAGCTCTACAGATGGTTGTAATCAAGGCTGTACCGGAACTGAAAAAAGTGTTATCAACGCCAGATGAGCAGCCTGCCATTGTCACTGATGGAGGTGTAATTCCGACTAAACGGCCAAAATTCCAATTTAAACTCAACTTTGCTAGAAAACTCGATGAGGAAAGTCAGATACATTAATAGTCCGTATTTTTAATATTATTAGCAGTCTATTTGATCTTCTAACAAGTTTATCAACTAACTTAGCTTGTTGACTCCATCATTCGTCCATATATTAACTTTGACTCGAAATATGATGACCTTACTTGGTCTGACGAAGAAGAGGTTAGAAGGGTGGACAAGATGGTCCGACTTATTGGTGAAGGATACATATTCGGCGAGGACAATTTTTTTGGCTGTAGTAAACCTGAAGAGCTAGTATGCCCACCTAGGCAAAGTAGGGGTAACAAAGAGAACAACAATCGTTCTTGGAAATCAAAATAAAATCTAGAAAGCTCCATGGGGGAACGATGAAAAAAAGACAGAACGGGAATGCGGTCGAAGAAGGCGGTCCTTGTGGAGAATCTTTGGAGTCAAGCATAGGTGATATAGTTGCCCACAAGCTTGTTGATAACAATCTTTTTATCATTTCTGCGATTATAAAATGGTTTGCAGATAATTATGAATTAGAGAAAGACCCTGGTGTCGACACTCGTTAACTTGATGCTAGACCAAAGTCGCTTACTGTCCCGACCAGCGAAAACGGCAACCTCACTCGTCCCCAAGGTTAAAAACTTAACAGATCGACCAGTCCTACCATGTCAGTGGATGAGATCCTATCTCATTGCGGTTCTAGCTCAATTGAGGTAAATTAGCATACATAAAGTAAAATTAGACTATTTAATGTTTGTATCAGTTGTTTAACTTAGTGTCATATGTAGGGTTTGGACCTCACTAATGGTTCTGCGAAAGTGTAAAAATTTTAAACATGGTTCCCGTGATGATCAGGTTAGTTTTCTCATGGTATTGATTACTCTTACGCAGCTCCCGTTTGTTAATTGTTTAATAAGAAATCTTCCTATTAGGTGTCTCCGGTAAATAAAGGGCATGAAAAAGAACCCAATTCTGATGGAATAGAATCCAACGATGTTGATGCTGAACTGTCTGAGGGTGTAGATGATGCACACGGAGAAGAGGTTTCCGATGAAGTTACAAATGAAGGCAGTGGCGAGGGTGACAATGTCACCAACCCCCTGATGGTAATGGTTTAACGGCCAAAGATCCAACATTCTTTCAAGACCCACAAGTGGATTCCGACGTAGGAAAGGTTTTAAATATACCCCCCCCCCAATTTACAATTGTCGCTATTTATATTACATGATAACTTAACAAAATATTAGCTACCTTTTATACCGACCTTATTTTCGCCCTGTGACATTTATCACATTATTTTAACTAAGAATTGTCTTTTGTTGTGCTTTATTTGTAGAATGCGAGTAATGGTGAGCAAGATGTATTACATGCTTTGTATAAGGATCCGGTGGTCACTTGAAAAAGCAAACGTAAAAGGACCAACTTATCTAAGCTAGGCGACCAAGTTAATTGTGGAAACGGGTTAAATCCTGTGAAATTGGCTTAACTGAATCTGGACCCGTCGAACAGCCAATATTGGATCACTTAGAAACATTGAAAACTTTAGTATATTACACACTATTATGCATTCTTCAATGATCCAGAAGATAATACACTAATATGGTGATAAATATCTTTTGTAGGTCTTTAAAATTAGGGAATTCAATTACAGTGTCGATCTAAGAGCTAACTGTTCTTCTAGGTCGTCAGAAATATGTCACTTGAAAGGTTCCTTTTAAGTTTCAACTGTTTTCATTTTACTAGAACACTTCTGTTGTTGTCAGTAGACGGTGTTATTTGGGCCACACTATGCCCTCTGAACGTGTGCAGGTGATGGATGCACTGATTAAATTCACTAGGCATGTGCTCCGGTCCGATGATAAGGATGGCCAACCTCTTCGGGTCGATGTGCTTGACTCCAAATTTGTGTCATTGCTATGTCGCTTGTATCCTAAATTATCGAAGTCAGTTAACCAAGATGAGTTTGTGTTTTACGAAGAACGTGGTAGACATCGTCGAAGGCTGTGGTGACACTGATCGAGTCCACTTCTACACTGAAGCAGATATGTTGAACGTCCCCTTTTGTTTCGACAAGCAACGTTGGGTTGCTTAGGCTGTTGATCTTCATGATGGGTCCATACATGTCCACGACTGTAACTTCTTCCACCACACCGATTATTTCGTGTTAAGGGAGATTCAACCATTTGCTACAATGCTCCCTTATCTATTCAAACATGTCTCTGCAAACATTGAAATGATCCAAGTTGAATTGCAAGAATTCACCACTGAAAGGCTTATTGGGATTCCCCAGGTCATGGAACCAGCTGACTCTGCCCTAATGACCATCTTCCTCATTCAAGCTCACGCTTGCGGAGGATTGGAGGCTTGGAAAGAGTTGGATGTTCATTCTTTGGAGTCCGAGACGATGAAGCTTGTTCGGTCTATGCTGGATGTCTACAAGTCTTGAGTTATATGTTATGTTTCCCCTCGTTTGGTTATTTCTATGTTTTCCATAATTTCGAACGTTGACAATCGCATCGTGCTTTGGATTTGGGTGATAAAATCCTATCGGACTGTTCTAATAGTATTGTTGTTTAATCTGAGTAGTCTACCCGTGAATATAAATAACTGCTATTAGTGTCAGTAACTACATTACAATCAAAATACATTAGTTGTTAAATGTAATTCAAATTTATAGATATAAGAATTACCAGTTATATTTTGAAAAATTATTGTTAAACTTTTATCATACCCAATTTAAAGATGGATTGTCTAAGGCGTTTATGAATTACGGATTAGGAACTACGTTACAATCCCAGAACATTGCAGGTTAAATGTCAACCAAATTTTTGAAAATAAGATATGTATGTTATCTTAAAATAAATTATATGTAAAACTTGTTAGGATACAAAATTTTCTGCGGTAATCAATAATGTTTAGAATTATGGGTGAGAGTTTAAGGTTTAGTGGTTAGGATGTGTTTAGGTTTTAGGTTTTAGAATTAGTGGTTTAGGGTTTAGGTTTTAGGACTAGTGGTTTAGGGTTTAGAGTTTATGTTTAGGGTTTAGGTTATAGTGTTTACGCATTAGGTTATAGGGTTTAGGGTTTGGGGTTTTGGGTTTAAGGTTTTTGGATTTAGTGTTTAGGTGTGATGGTTTTAGGGTTTAGGCTTTAGAGCCAAGGGTTAAGGGTTTAGTGTTTAGTTTTGATCGTTTCTGCTATGGTTTAGGGGATCGGGTTCATGGTTTAGGGTTTGTAGTTTAAGGTTTAGGGTTTAGGTTTTAGGGTTTAGGGTTTAGGATTTTTGGATTTAGGGTTTACGTTATAGGGTTTAGGTTTGGGTTTGGGTTTAGGGTTAAGATTTAGCGTTTAGGAATTAGCGTTTAAGGTTTAGGTTTTAGGGTTTAGGGTTCAGGGTTTTGAGTTTTGGGTTTAGGGTTTAAGGTTTGGATTTAGGGTATAGTTTTGATCGTTTGAATTAGGGTTTGGGGTAAGGGTTAAGGGTTTATGGTTTTGGGTTAGGGTTTAGGGTTTAGGGTTTGGGTTTAGTGCCTATTTGTTGGGTTTAGGCTTTAGGGTTTAATTCTTATTTTTTTGGTTTAGGCTTTATGTTTTACAGTTTAAGGGTTCGGGGTTAGTTTTTGATATCTTTTTCCAAGTCCTTTAGAATCAAAACATAACCAGTTTAACAAGCCATAACAACCATTGGGAATACAAGATAATAAAATTATACTCTAACAAAGTAAATGTTGTACATATCAGATCACTCTTTCCAAAAGAAGATAACCTTGATCAGTTGGTCCTATTATTTCTTGTTTTAAGGATACAACATTCCCCATAGTATTTCATTCTAACAACGCTCTCCTACCAAAATACCTCACACCATCACATATAGTTATACGAAGTTATGATCTAACACCCTTTACCCTTCAAATTGATTAGCAGAAATTAAGACCTTAAATTGTCAGTTGCATAGCCTCCCGCATATCCTTGCAATCCATCCAACATAGTTTCCATTACCCTTTTCCTCCATCTCAAACTTTAAACCTGGTTTCACATCCTCTTCTCTAATCATCTCCGATCTACTGTGGACCTCTTCCCACTCCGTAACTTCATCTCTCAACTCTCGGCCTTCGTTGCAAAATCTCTCTTGCTCAACTTCAACAATTTTTATTTCCTCATTAACTGCTTCGTCAGCCCACTTGAATAGATGTCGTTTTAATTTTTGCTAGTACCAAAAGGGTCGGGTCAAAATATATCAAGCAAGTGTAATTTTAAATTATTATATTTGACATTTACCCGAAGAGCGATCTCACACCAGTAAAATCTACGATATGGGTTCACATCTGTCTTAGAAACATAGGTCACTATTCCTTTTGTGTGAATATATTTGTGATAAGATAAAGGTTTTTTTATAAGGAAATTTATATATTAAAATAATGCTAAAAAAGGGAGAGGCAGAAACAATAAACGAACATGCGATCTCAGCATCTTCTGCGCTTTAAGTTACAAGAATATCATCAGATCTGTGAAAGCATGACACTCTGCTAGTGCTGACCCATCTTTTTAGTTTAGAGTAATTGCAAAGTCTATGCATCAATGTTCAGGAAGTTAAATGGGCAAAAAGCTTAATGCATGTCGGTTATGAACGGTGAAGAAAGTCGCATGTACCCCTATCGCTTCGAAGGAGCTACTTGATGTGCAATATGGTTTTCGTAAAGTTACTCTGTCAGAAGATTTTTATGAGCAGATTTCAATTGGCTTATTTGAAATTCAAACTGTGTGGTGAGCAAAATTTGTGAAAAATTGAAAGGGAAAAGCGAACGTCACTCGGTTCTATAACTCCCATCTTCTCTGCTTGAACATCTCATGTGCTCCAAAAAACCCCATTTCCATTTGAGTTTCTCTCTAACCAGATTTCTTTGGTTCCCAAAGTTCAATCATTTCTTTGTTCACCGGAGATGGATCTGCCTCGTCGCCTAATTTCCGCCGGCGAAGAACCCATGGGCGATCGTGTTAATGTGTACCAGAAAATAGAAATCATCCGTGTTCTACAGGACCTCTTGAAGAAGAGGAAATGGTTTTTATGTGTGCCGCCTCGCTTTGAAAACTGTTTGATGTACCAGATCTTCCTGCTTGGTCTGGCAATTTTGGGTTGTTCCTTCTTTCTAGACAAGTAGTCATCCTCAAGGAGAACGAAATGGGGGTTATTTTTTGCATCAACTCCAATTAGGTTATCCTTACGAAAATTTAAGATAGTCACCGGTCTACCCTGTGCGAAGTATCAACTGCCACCAAAAAAGAAGAGGAAAGGAAAAGGTCGGCATGAGGAGTCCTATTACAAGACCCTTCTCCAGACCGAGGAAGATGTTATGGTAGGAGGGTTTTGTACATGTTGATGAACAAGGTTTTCGCTGATAAAGATCTCTGGCTCCAGTTAGCAAGTCTCGTTCTTGTAGATGGTATCTTACTCCCAACAACCCACTACCCCCATTGCAGGATTGTCGTAGAACATGCTGAAATGGCTGAGGATCTTACTCGCTTCTTAGATTATCCATGGGGAAGGTTGTCATTTGATATGATTTTGAACTCGGTTAGGGAAAGGGATCTTAGCAAGGTTGCCACTATGAACGTAGCCATTCAAGGATTTTTTCAAGCTCTACAGATTGATATATCATGGTTTTTATAGGTTTTCAACCATGATATAAGTGTATATATTTAGTCTTTAACCTTGTATTCTGGAGTTTATCGAGTCTTTGATAGGTTTTCATACGTTTGGAGTTAATTGAAGATTTTGGAGCATTCTGGGAGCACTTGTATGTGAAGAAGACTTTGGAGCCGATTTATGGTGTTGGTGTCGATCGATACTACACTGGTGTCGGTCGACACTGAGTTCAATGGCAGATTAAGCACAGCGTTTCAGACAAGTTTTGAAGATTTACACAGAAGCCCAGAAGTTTCTATAATTTCTAATTCTACCCCAAAACGTGTTTAAGCTATTTATTAGGTTTTACAGCCACTTGTTCGGCTAAGTTGGATTCTAAGCTTTATTCGATCAGAGATTATGAGATTTTGGGGCTGGCCTTGTACTCGAGAGAGAAGAGATTTCGAACCTCTATTCTTATTCTTTTGATTTATATGATTTCTTTTTTTATTATGTCTATTGTTATTATTGCCATGTCTGAGTAGTTTTCTTGTTAGATTTAGGGATTCTCATTAGGGATTTCATGAAATTATAGATTGATCGATTAATTGGGAATTCAAACCATCTAGTTCTTCATCTAGGTTGTTCTTAATGCTTAATCTAAATTAGCTACTTAGATTATTGTCATCAGGTTGATTAGAGCAGCGAGAGTTGGTTAATTAACTAGAAAAGAACCTAGAGAGAAATTTGTCTATTCGCAAAGAGATTTGGATTAGGTAAATTGTGAACGAACGAACCTGAATTAAATGCATGTTTAGAACTTTAGAATTCGCAAAGAGATTTGGTTTTCTAGGTTGTTATATATAGTTAGCATTCGCAGCGAGAGTTGGTTTGTTATATGATTGTGATTCTAGTTCTAGAACATCGATATGTGAATCCTATTGATTGATTGATCTGTGTTCCTGATTTCCTGAGAACTTCCCTAAGTCTAGCGCCTTCGTTTATTGATCACACACCGTTTTCTTACTTTCTTTGTTAACTGATTTCACCTGCTTTGCTTAGCTTAATTCGACTACTCATAATCTATCGCGTAAAACTTGAGTCTTTGTGGATTCGATACCCTTTGTACTACGATTGTATATCTGTGCACTTGCAGTTAGAATAGGGATTAATATTTGCTCTATCAAGTTTTTGGCGCCGTTGTCGGGGACTCTTTGAGTTCGCCGATAGATTTTGTACTAGAATTTAGTCTAAATGTTTTCTTTTCTTGTTTACTGACCTCTTTTCGCGTTTTCTTGTTTCTGCAGGAAAACGGCGAGCCAGAGAACTTAGTGTCGATCGACATCATCTCAGCATCGATCAACACTCTTCGCGTGAGCAGCCTGATTTCAGTGTATGCCTAATCATCACACCCGAAACAACCCAGACGAAGAGCTTTTGAACCTCAGACTTGAGGAGCTTGCTAGACTTGAGAGAAAAAACAGGAAGGCTCAGAAATCTTCAAGGATGATGAATCGATTGATCTTGATTAGAGATGCAGAAGGTGTTCTGAGAGACTCACAGAACAATCCCTACAATGCTCAGGGACAGAGAATTGACACTCAAGGAAATGTGATCCCTGAACCAGAGCAATGGATTGTTAATCCTCCTGCTAGGAGGACACTAGCTGACTACAACAGGCCTGATGAGTTCTACCCCAACATGTCTGCGATTGTACCTCCTGCTTTTGAGAGGAATGAGTTTGAGTTGAAGACTTCCTACTACACGCTTGTGGGACAGCACCTTTTTCATGGACTCCCACATGAGCATCCTATGGACCACATAGAAGACTTTGAGTCTCTAGTCACTGGGATGAAGCACAATGGAGTGAGCTACGACTACCTACACTGCAAGATTTTTCCTCACTCTCTTGGAGGAGAAGCTGTTAATTGGCTGAAGAAGATTCCACCTGGGACTCTGACTACTTGGAACGCAGTGAAGGAGAAGTTTCTGCGACACTTCTATGATGATGGTAGATCTGATCAGCTTAGACATGATCTCTTGACCTTCAAGCAGGTATCTACAAAGCCTTTTAAGGCAGCCTAGGTGAGATTCAAGATGTACCAGAGAGACTGCCCTCATCATGGTTTCTCTGAGGTGCAGCTGTTTGGTATCTTCTTCAGAGGAGTTGATTTGTGGTATCAGATGGCCTTAGATGCTGCAAGTAATGGGACCTTCTACACTAAATTTCCTGAAGAAGCTAATGAGCTTATTGAGAACTTGGTGACTAGTAATAGTGTTAAGAATGTTGATCTTGAGAGGCAGAAATCTGGTGGGAAAGCTGATAGCTCATAGATAGCTGAGTTGAATAACAAGATCGATTCTGTCTACAACATTCTGCTTGGGAAGAAGCATTCCCATGAGGCATCTGAAGCTGGAGAGTGCACAAGAAGCTGTGAATTACATTGGAGGGTCTGGATTTCAGAAGTATGGTACTCAAAATCCTGCTTCTTTCACTCAAAATTCTGCATTCCAGAAGCCTTTTCAACAGCAGAACAATTCCTTCACAAGGAACTATGGAGCTTCTTCTTATCAGACATCTTCTGTTACTAATGCTCATGAGAGTAGATTGGAAGCTATGATGGAGCAGATACTTGAGGGGAAGATAAAGACCACTGTAGACTTCAACAAGAAGCTTGATGCTGTGTATGAAGATCTGAATGGGAAGTTTGAATCCTTGAACACTCATATGAGGCAGCTGGATACACAAGTGGCTCAGATTTCAGGCTCAGTCAAGGGGAAGAATGCTCAGAACGCTCATATCAATGCTATCTCAGTTCAAGTTGAAGATAGGCTGGATCAGGAAGAAAGGTTTGAAGTCAAGGCTGTGAAAATCGTGGGTAACAACCGAGAATCCGAAGCTGCAGACTTACCGTCGATCGACACATCATCTCAATGTCGGTCGACACTCACTGAAAAACCCGAGTTCGAGAGTTTTCACGGACCAAAATCGACCGAGATCGACATTGATCTTCTGACTATGGCTCTCAGTGTCGATCGACATCCACCCAGTGTCGGTCGACACCCTCTTTCATCGGTGCTTTCGAGTTCTGACGAACGAAAATCGACCAAGCTCGATTCCCTGCTCGACATTGCTGGAAAATCTGCGCAGGATTCAAGAGACACGCCGAGTGTCGATCAACACCATTTCAGCATCGATTCGACACTACGGTCAGGTAGACATAGTTTCACCAGTACTTCCTGTGGTTACTGAAGAGAAGGTCTATAAACCTCCTATACCCTTTCCCAAGGCAGCTACGAAGTCTAAACAAGAGCTTGATGAAGCCAAATGCATGGAAGTGATGGATAAGAAGCTGAATGAGACTCCACCAGCTGATGCTTTGCCAATTCACCATTGTCTACAGAGATACATGAGGAGGATGACCTCCATAGATGGAGAGTTAGAAGAAGGGGTGGTGGTGGTTTCTAAACAAGTCAGTTCTGTGCTGCTTAATCAGGTTCCAGAGAAGCTACCGAATCCAGGCGTCTTTGTGCTAGACAGCTCTATCTTCAAGGACAACTTCAAGCATTCCTTATGTGACTTGGGAGCTAGTGTGAATCTCATGCCATACTCTGTGGCTGAGAGATTGGGATTAACAGACTTCCAGCAGACTAGGATCTCTCTATTCATAACTGATCGATCAAAGAGGATTCTAGAAGGAGTTCTTGAGGACATCCCCATCAGAGTTGGGAACTACTTGATTCCAACAGGCTTCGTGATGCTGAAATATGATATGGAACCGGATGATCCTATGATACTAGGCAGATCCTTCTTAGCTACAGCTGGAGCAGTGATTGACGTGAGACGTGGTATGATTGATCTCCACCTGGGAGATAAGCCTTTGCACTTCAAGATGGATAAGCTGGGAAAGTCCACCATTGATGGTCAAGATTTTAGTGTTGAGGCAGAGCAAGAAGTTCAGATTGGTGAATCTACAATGTTTGATAGTGGAGAAAAGAAGATGGTGGTTCCCCAGGAATCTACTCTAACATCTTCAGATCCTGCAACTGCTCATAAGCAGAAAGCTCCAACCATCAGAGCTCCACCAAAGAAAAGGTATGCTTCTTCTAAACTCAAATCTCCTAACTTTATTGCTGTGAATCCAGGGAAATGCTCTATCCCACTCAAGCTTCACTCACGCCCTGGATCTATTCCCTCACTCCTTAGATAAGCTCATGCTGATACCGCTTATACACCTCCTTGGATGAGGAGACTTTCGCTGAGGCACTCACAACCTCTGTTGAAACCCCCAGGAGCCTGATCTCCTACCCATAGTCAAGCTAATGACTAAAAACAAGCGCTGAGTAGGAGGCAACCCACTGTTGGGTTAGTTTTTCTTTTCTTTTTGGTTTTTGGTTTTGTTTCTTTGATTTTTCTGGTTTTTGGTGTTTCGGAACGTGACAAACAGGTTGCAGACAGAAGTTTCGATCGACACCAAACTCGAAAACACAGACGATAATCGAGGACGCTCGATTCGGATCAGATTTGTGTCGACCAAAGCCTTGTGTCGTTCGACACTGGCTGTGTGTCGGTCGACACTGACCACACTAGCAGGTAAGCTTTCTGATTTTCCAAAAATTTTGCTGATTATACCTCCTGAACCCAAGCTGCGATAACACTGCAGACAGTGTTGTTTAAGTGTTGGGGAGGTAGTTTACTGATCACCGTTTGCTTTCTTTTCTTAGAGTCAGTCCTTTGTTTTCAAAATCGTTTTATTGAGTCAAAATTGGTATGAAACTATGATTTTCCGAAGAACTTTTCGCTGGAACAAGAACTAAGTGACCATTGGACAGACCTGCAGTATCTCTATGACTGTTAGAAAACCACACACGGATCAACCTACCAAGAACACCCATATCTTCTCAGGTATTCAAAGGATACACTACTAACTTCACTTCTAATCTTGACTTAATTTTCTCACCTAGGGGCTTGGTATCTCTGGATTGGATTCCTCTGATGTGCCTGACACAACCTATAATCCTGTTTGAGTATGGTTCCCTTCTTCCCTCCTTTGAAAGTAAAAATAAATAAACTGAGGATAAGCTAGTAGCTTCAAAGTGGTCACGGGAGTGGTAGAGACCCCTGTTACCTCATGTGTATCCATGGAAACATGTCCAAAGTAACACCCCGAATAAAAAGGGAAGAGCACTGATAGAAAAAATAAAATGATACCCAGTGGGGAAAAATCAGTTCCTAAGGGAGAAAGGGAGAAGAAAGGAACCAGAAACCGATAGTTTGGTGGTCAGGTACTGACTGGGTTGAGTCCATTTGTCCTCTGATCGATACTCCCTTTGTGAGACCGCACTAAATTATATATAGAGGTTTTTTTGGTGAATTTGGATACTCTTGTAGGAATTTCTAGCAGTTCTAATCAGATTAGCAATCCTAGGTATAAATTTCATTCCCTAAGATCTAGGGTTCATGTATATTGAATCTATAGATCTCGAAGTTACCTGGAGATTGGCAGCGGTTTGCAAGTAGTCGAGATCCTTAAGCGCCTCAAATGCTGCGCCTCTACTGGTATCCACACGCACACAAACTGAATAGATGGGATGCTAGTGCCGTTAGAGATCAGATCTCTCAAGAGGTTTTCTGTTTCTTTTGGTGGCTGTGAATTAGGTTAGATCTCTTGTAAAAGTCGACCATATATCTTATATATGTTGACTTATACCACGACCTGATTAACCAACGATTAAACCGAAGTTAATCGGGTCATTCGTGATCTGTGTCGATCGATGCACATGCTGTGTCGATCGACACTGCCTCAGAAACTCGATATTGAATGCATATCAAATATGCATTTATCAGATCATTACATTAATGATCAACCTCATATTCTATGTTCAGTTTGCTTAGGTGTGTGACCCTGTAGGATCATATAACACTAGCAATAAGTTCTAAACTCATTGATCATAAGTGGCTTCTAGCAAAGCATTATGATTGCCTAGTATTATATGACTGTCTCATCTCGACAATACAACTCTCACTTAGAGCAAGTACAATAGATTTCAGGACATTCCCAACAATCTCCCACTTGTACTGGAATCATCTATTCCTATAATCCCTTTGTATCTATATCTCGATCTGGCATAAGGCAATAAATGTGTCATCCTTATTTAGCTAGATCATGTTTATCGAACTCTGATTTATACTGATAAGACAAACGACTGACAATCACCTCGTTTGAGCGCGGCCACACATTTCTCAGTATTAAATCTTCGATAGGCCCAGAGATATTTATCTCCTGTTATATAGGAGGTACAAATCCCATCTCGTTTCATCCATGTCCCTTTCATATTTCATGATACGTCCAATCAGTGTCTTTATAGTCACCAGTTACGGCTGACGTTTGACAAAGTCAAGACGGACCAATCCATATGTAAGAAAACATGATGGACTCAGGTCTAAGGACTATACTCTATAGTCGTAATGAGAAACTCTTATGACACTCATATAACCATCTTGTAGAGTTCTCATCAATGGGTCAAATCCGATCCTGTGTTCACTAACACATATCTATGTGATTGACTTTAATACTCTTATTAATGACTCCATGAAACTTAGTCATCAGTCACCTCACATACTAGTCTCACGCGGTTGTTAATGTCCCACTTTAACAACCTCGACCAGGGATCATTGTAATTTATGTCATTTGTTACTTATAGGGTTTCATGATCAAGTCACATACTTGATGACCTATAAAATGTCATAAAATACTTTGGGACAATTATTTAGTAACACAATAAAATAATACTGAAACAATTTCATTAAAATAACATAACCAAATTATGTTTTACGAACATCATGTCATAACTAAAAAACCAAATACAACTCCCACTGAAATCAAGATCATATCTTAAGAAATCTAATGCCTATAGCAGCAGTGTGACTCTCATGCTTAGGCCTTGGGAGAGGCTTGGTCAGAGGATAAGCAACATTCTCATCCGTGGGGACTCTGCTGATCTTCACATCTCCTCTGTTAATGATATCACGGATAAGGTGATATCTCCTCTCTATGTGTTTGGACTTCTGGTGTGACCTAGGTTTCTTCGCCTGCGCAATGGCTCCATTGTTGTCACAATACAAAGCCACTGGCTCAGAAATACTAGGAACCACACCAAGTTCAGTGATGAACTTCTTGATCCAAAAAGCCTCCTTTGCCGCTTCAGAAGCAGCGAGGTACTCAGCTTCAGTCGTGGAATCTGCTACAGTGTCCTGCTTGGAACTCTTCCAACTAACTGCACCGCCGTTCAGACAAAAGACGTAACCAGATTGTGATTGGAAATCGTCTTTGTCCGTGTGAAAACTTGCGTCTGTGTAACCACTTACTACCAGCTCATCACTTCCTCCGTACACCAAGAATTTATCCTTAGTATTTCTCAAATAATTCAGAATGTTCTTGACAGCTGTCCAGTGACTTTCACCTGGATCAGATTGGTATCTACTCGTCATGCTTAAAGCACAAGCAACATCTGGACGAGTACAGAGCATGGCATACATGATGGATCCTAAGGCCGAAGCATAAGGAATCCGACCCATGCGTTCTCGCTCAGCAGGTGTCGCAGGACACTGCTTCTTGCTGAGACTTATGCCATGAGACATTGGTATGAAGCCCTTCTTGGAATCATGCATACTGAATCTGTGTAAGACCTTATCGATATAAGTATCTTGACACAATCCAATTAACATATTTAATCTATCTCTATAGATTCTTATTCCAAGAACGTATGCGGCTTCTCCCATGTCTTTCATTGAAAAACAACTTCCGAGCCAAGTCTTGATAGACTGTAACAACAGAATGTCATTTCCGAGAAGAAGTATGTCATCTACATACAATACGAGAAATGCAATTGCGCTCCCACTAGTCTTGTTGTATACATACTGTTCTTCTTCGTTCCTGATGAAGTCAAACTTTTTGACTGCTTCCTCAAAACGAAGATTCCAACTCCGAGATGCTTGCTTCAATCCATAAATGGATCGATGAAGCTTGCATACCTTCCTAGCAGCATTAGGATCGATGAAACCTTCAGGTTGTGTCATGTACACATCCTCTTCCAGAATTCCATTAAGGAAAGCTGTTTTCACATCCATCTGCCAGATCTCATAATCATAATGAGCGGCTGTTGCTAGGAGAATCCGAATGGATTTAAGCATAGCGACAGGGGAATAGGTTTCTTCATAGTCAATACCATGAATTTGTTTGAAACCTTTTGCCACCAACCTTGCTTTATATATCTGAATATTTCCATCCACATCAATTTTCTTCTTGAAAATCCATTTACACTCAATGGCTTTTGCACCATCGGGTAAATCAACCAAAGTCCACACTTGGTTCTGTGACATGGATCCCATTTCGGATTCAGCGGCTTTCAGCCACTTTTCGGAGTCAGGGCTCATCATTGCTTCTTCAAAATTCGCAGGCTCATCACTGTCAATGATTAACAAGTCATGACAATTAGTTACGAGAAATCCATATCTCTCAGGCTCGTGACGGATCCTTTCGGATCTGCGAATTTCAGGCTCCACAGGCGTGGTTTCTACAACTCTTTGTAGATCCAACTGTTGCTCTTCCTCAACGGGCTGAGCGGTCTCCTGTGGCTCTCGAACTTGTTCGAGTTGTACTTTACTCCCACTGTTTCTCTTGGAAAGAAACTCTCTTTCAAGAAAAACGCAGTTCCGAGCAACAAACACTTTGTTCTCGGATTGGTTGTAAAAGTAGTAAGCCTTGGTTTCCTTAGAATAACCAACAAAGTACTATTTATCAGATTTGGGTTCGAGCTTATCTGTAATTAATCGCTTAACATAAGCTTCACAACCCCAAATCTTCAGGAAAGACAAACTCGGAACATTTCCAGTCCACATCTCATGTGGTGTCTTTGCAACTGATTTTGACGGAACCCTATTAAGTGTAAACACAGACGTTTCTAGAGCGTATCCCCAAAAGGATAATGGAAGAGAAGAGTGACTCATCATTGATCGAACCATATCTAATAAAGTCTGATTCCTCCTCTCGGATACTCCATTCCATTGGGGTGTTCCAGGAGGAGTGAGTTGTGAAACAATTCCACAATCTCTTAGATGATCACTGAATTCTTGGCTTAAGTATTCTCCTCCACGATCTGATCGAAGAGCCTTGATACTTTTGCCAAGTTGATTATGTACTTCATTTTGGAATTCTTTGAACCTTTCAAAAGATTCCGACTTGTGTCTCATTAAATAGACATAGCCATATCTACTGAAATCATCAGTGAATGTAATGAAGTACCGAAAATTTCCTCTGGCACTTGTGCTCATTGGGCCACGCACATCCGTATGTATAAGGCCCAATAAGTCACTGGCCCTTTCATTTTGTTTGTTGAAAGGGGCCTTGGTCATTTTGCCCAGTAAACAAGATTCACATTTCTCACATGATTAATAATCAAATGAGCCCAGAATCCCTCACTATGGAGCTTCTGAATCCGTTTCTCATTTATGTGGCCCAAACGACAATGCCAGAGAAAAGTCTGATTCGTGTTATTTGACTTAAATCTCTTGGTATTAATGTTATAGATTGGTGTGCTTTGGTTTAGAACATAAAGCCCATTCTCTAATGGACTGCTACCATAAAATATATCATTGTAATCAAAAGAACAACATTTATTATTAATTGAAAACTGATATCCTTCCATATCCAAAACAGGAATAGAAATAATATTTCTGCTTATAGCAGGTACATAGTAGCAATTATTGAGTTCTAAAACCAAACCAGAAGGTAAAGACAAATTAAATGTTCCTACGGCTAATGCAGCAACTCTTGCTCCATTCCCCACGCGCAGGTCCACTTGTCCTTTCTCCAACGTCCTACTGTTGCTTAGGCCCTGCATATTTGTACAAATATGAGCACCACAACCGGTATCCAATACCCAAGAAGTAGAACCAGAAGTAGTAACATTTACTTCTATAACATAAATACCTGAAGATGAAGTCTCGAAAGTCTTCTTCTTCTTCTTCTCTTCCAGGAATTTGTTGCAATTTCTCTTCCAATGCCCAAGCTCATTACAGTAATGGCACTTATCAGTCTCAGATGGGCCGGGCTTGGGTTTGGTAGGCGGCTCAGGCTTGTCCTGGTTCTCAACCTGGACGGCCTTGTCCTTTCCCTTGCCCTTGCCAAGTTTCTTAAACTTCTTGCCTCCTTGTACCATAAGTACGTTTGGAGTGCCCTTCTTGATATTTGGCTTAGCTGTCATGAGCATCCCATGCAGTTCAGTCAACGTCTTCGTCAAGTTGTTCATGTTATAGTTCATAACAAATTGATCATAGCTTGACGGCAGTGACGTAGAATGATGTCAGTAGCCAACTCTTGGCTAATGGGACAATCCAGCTTCCCCAGGTTATCAATATAACCCATCATCTTTATGACATGAGGACTGACTGGACCGTCCTTTGGTAGCTTGCATTCAATGAGAGACTTAACCGTCTGGTACCTCTCAGTTCGTGCCTGCTCCTGAAACATACTTTTCAGGCTAGTGATCATCTCCATTGGCGACTCCACGTTCTCGTATTGCTTCTGCAAATCCGAGTTCATGGTAGCCAACATGAGACAACTCACATCGACCACATCATTAGAATGCTTATCCCAAGCACTCCTTTCTGCATGTGGAGCATTGGCTCTCGGTTTTTCAGGGAGAACATTTTACAGGACATAGTCCCTTTTCTCCTGCTTGAGAACAATTCTCAAGTTCCGATTCCATTCGAGAAAATTCGATCCATTTAACTTGTCCTTCTCAAGGACGGATCGCAGGGAGAAAGTGTTATGATGAGTGTTAGTCATAGTTGAGATCAAAGAAAGGAAAAGGTTTAGTTATGATGTTTAAGAAATGAGAAATCTTAACTATTAAGAAAACTCGCATTATATTCAAACAATGTTTCCTCAAATGAATATAATGATTCAAGACCCATACTTCACTAAACTTGAGTGAGCCACTGGCTATCACCCAAATTTTAGCTATCTAGGAAAGAAACAACTTTGCTAGTCATATCCAATATAACTCTTGGTTGTGGATGGACATCTCATGTCCAATCCACCTGATGTCTCTGAGCCCAAAACGATTTTGATGGCCCATTCAAGTAAACCAATCTTTTGAGTCATGTAATTGTTGATGTCTTGCACTGCAAGTCCATCAACACGATTACTTCCTGTCTTACTTATGTAATTGTGGACACCTTGCACTGCAAGTCTATCGCACAATGAAACAAGTCTTGACAGTTGACAAG
The DNA here is from genome assembly GCA_030180135.1 of Orychophragmus violaceus. Taxonomy (NCBI): domain Eukaryota; kingdom Viridiplantae; phylum Streptophyta; class Magnoliopsida; order Brassicales; family Brassicaceae; genus Orychophragmus; species Orychophragmus violaceus. The sequence continues at coordinate 27,716,401 of CM058231.1, read as the reverse complement.
ATCGAGAAGACATCAAGGATTACTTGATATTTGGTTGAGGAACGGAACCTTTAAAACGTTCAGTTTTATTATGTTTTAATTATTCTAATTAAAATTGATTTATCTTGGTTTGGTTCTGTGATTTAAGGTTCAATAACCTAAACCATCGGATCTTGTGTCGACCGACACTACTTTAGTGTCGATCGATGCAGATTAACCAAAACTAATTTGCGATGACCGATCAATCCAATTGATCCGGTTTTATGATAACCGGTCTGTGTCGATCGACACTACATTAGTGTCGGTCGATGCTAACCTTATCAACTCAATCGCAATAAACCGTTTTACGGTTTAACCAAGCTAGATAACCGGTCCAATCCAATTGGACCGATTAACCCGTGAGGTCTGTGTCGACCGACACAACTCTTGTGTCGATCGTCACAGTTAGGTTAAACCTAAGTTTTATTCGGGTTATCCTTGTGTGTCGATCGACACCGGATTGGCATCGATCGACACAGTGCGATAAACCCTAATCGTTTTTCAAGCAAAAAACCTAAGCTAGATTACTTTGATCAAAACGAGTTTTAGCATGCTTGTATCAACTATACAGAGATTCAGATTCAACTAATCTAATCAACATGCTACTGATTCAATAGAACCCTAAGGCTCTGATACCATTGTAGGAATTTCTAGCAGTTCTAATCAGATTAGCAACCCTAAGTATAAATTCCATTCCCTAAGATCTAGGGTTCATGTATATTGAATCTATAGATCTCGAAGTTACCTGGAGATTGGCAGCGGAAAGTTTGCAAGTAATCGAGATCCTTAAGCGCCTCAAATGCTGCGCCTCTACTGGTATCCACACGCACACAAACTGAACAGATGGGATGCTAGTGCCGTTAGAGATCAGATCTCTCAAGAGGTTTTCTGTTTCTTTTGGTGGCTGTGAATTAGGTTAGATCTCTTGTAAAAGTCGACCATATATCTTATATATGTTGACTTATACCACGACCTGATTAACCAACGATTCAACCGAAGTTAATCGGGTCATTCGCGATCTGTGTCGATCGATGCACATGCTGTGTCGATCTACACTGCCTCAGAAACTCGATATTGAATGCATATCAAATATGCATTTATCAGATCATTACATTAATGATCAACCTCATATTCTATGTCCAGTTTGCTTAGGTGTGTGACCCTGTAGGATCATATAACACTAGCAATAAGTTCTAAACTCATTGATCATAACTGGCTTCTAGCAAAGCATTATGATTGCCTAGTATTATATGACTGTCTCATATCGACAATACAACTCTCACTTAAAGCAAGTACAATAGATTTCAGGACATTCCCAACAACTCTGTGTTGATTGTGGAGTTTACTTGGGACAGTTGCTAAGTGTTGGGGAAGTATATTGTGGTCTTGATCTCTGCAGGGATGTTTACATGTGGTTTACTAAGTGAATATGAATGCGATGTTCGTATATGAAATGAGTTTCTGTGTTTTCAAACCTCTTTTTCATACTTTGGTTCTTTGTTTGCTTGAGGGCAAGCAAGAGCTAAGTGTGGGGGAGTTGATATATCATGATTTTTATAGGTTTTCAACCATGATATAAGTGTATATATTGAGTCTTTAACCTTGTATTCTGTAGTTTATCGAGTCTTTGATAGGTTTCCATACGTTTGGAGTTAATTGGAGATTTTTGAGCATTCAGGGAGCACTTGTACGTGAAGAATACTTTGGAGCCGATTTATGGTGTTGGTGTCGATCGACACTACACTGGAGTCGGGCGACACTGAGTTCGATAGGAGATTAAGCACAGCGTTTCAGACAAGTCTTGAAGATTTACACAGAAGCCCAGAAGTTTCTATAATTTCTAATTCGACCCCAAAACGTGTTTAAGCTATTTATTAGGTTTTACAGCCACTTGTTATGCTAAGTTGGATTCTAAGCTTTATTAGATCAGAGATTATGAGATTTTGGGGCTGGTCTTGTACTCGAGAGAGAAGTGATTTCGAATCTCTGTTCTTATTCTTTTGATTTATATGATTCTACTTTGATTATGTCTATTGTTATGATTACCATGTCTGAGTAGTTTTCTTGTTAGATTTAGGGATTCTCAATAGGGATTTCATAAAATTATAGATTGATCGATTAATTGGGAATTCAAACCATCTAGTTCTTCATCTAGGTTGTTCTTAATTGCTTAATCAAAATTAGCTACTTAGATTATTGTCATCAGGTTGATTAGCGCAGGGAGATTTGGTTAATTAACTAGAAAAGAACCTAAAGAGCAATTTGTCTATTCGCAAAGAGATTTGTCTTAGGTAAATTGTGAACGAATGAACCTGAATTAAATGCATGTTTAGAACTTTAGAATTCGCAAAGAGATTTGGTTTTCTAGGTTGTTAGACATAGTTAGCATTCGCAGCGAGAGTTGGTTTGTTATATGATTGTGATTCTAGTTCTAGAACTTCGATATCTGAATCCTATTGATTGATTGATCTGTGTTCCTGATTTCCTGAGAACTTCCCTAAGTCTAGCGTCTTTGTTTATTGATCACACACCGTTTGCTTACTTTCTTTGTTAACTGGTTTCACCTGCTTTGCTTAGCTTAATTCGACTACTCATAATCTATCGCGTGAAACTAGAGTCTTTGTTGATTCGATACCCTTTGTACTACGATTGCATATCTGTGCACTTGCAGTTAGAATAGGGATTAAGATTTGCTCTATCACAGATGGTTGTAATCGAGGCTGTACCGGATCTGCAAAAGTGTTATCAACGCCAGATGAGCAGCCTGCCACTGTCACTTATGGAGGTGTAATTCCGACTAAATGGCCAAAATTCCCATTTAAACTCAACTTTGCTAGAAAACTCGATGAGGAAAGTCAGGTACATTAGTAGTCCGTATTTTTAATATTATTAGCAGTTTATTTGATCTTCTAACAAGTGTATCAACTAACTTAGCTTGTTATTTCTGGTCGCTAACCAATATATATTCGTTTCAACTCAGGTTGAAGTGGACTCCATCATTCGTCCAGATATTGACTTTGACTCGGAAGATGAAGACCTTACTTGGTCTGACGAAGAAGAGGTTGCAAAGGTGGACAACATGGTCCGACTTATTGGTGAAGGATACATATTCGGCGATGACGATTTTTTTGGCGGTAGTAAACCTGCAAAGCTAGTAAGCTCCTTGGGGAAACGAGGAAAAGAAGATAGAACGGGAATGCGGTCGAAGAAGGCGGTCCTTGTGGAGAATCTTTGGAGTCAACCATAGGTGATATAGTTACCCGCAAGCTTGTTGATAACAATCTTGTTATCATTTCTGCGATTATAAAATGGTTTGAAGACAATTATGAATTAGACAAAGACCCTGGTGCAGACACTCATCAACCTGATGCTAGACCAAAGTCGCCTACTGTACCGACCCACCAAAATGGCAACCTCACTCGTCCCCAAGGTCAACAACTTAACATACCGACCAGCCCTACCATGTCAGTGGATGAGATCCTATCTCATTAGAGTTCTGGCACAATTGAGGTAAGTATAGCATATATAAAGTAAAATTAGACTATTTAATGTCTGTATCAGTTGTTTAACTTAGTGTCATATGTAGGGTTTGGACCTCACTAATGGTTCTGCGAAAGTGACAAAGTTTAAATATGGTTCCGGTGATGATCAGGTTAGTTTTCTCGTGGTATTGATTACTCTTATGCAGCTCCCGTTTGTTAATTGTGTAATAATACATCTTCCTATTAGGTGTCTCCGGTAAATAAAGGGCATGAAAAAGAACCCAATTCTGATGGAATAGAATCCAACAATGTTGATGCCGAACTGTCTGAGGGTGTAGATGATGCACACGGAGAAGAGGTTTCCGATGAAGTTACAAATGAAGGCAGTGGCGAGGGTGACAATGTCACCAATCCCCTGATGGTAATGGTTTAACGGGCCAAAGATCCAACATTCTTTCAAGACCCACAAGTGGATTCCGACGTAGGAAAGGTTTTAAATATACCCCCCAATTTACAATTGTCGCTATTTATATTACATGATAACATAACAAAATATTAGCTACCTTTTATACCGACCATATTTCCGCCCTGTGACATTTATCACCTTGTTTTAACTAAGAATAGTCTTTTGTTGTGCTTTATTTGTATAATGCGAGTAATGGCGAGCAAGATGTATTATGTGCTGTGTATAAGAATCCGGTGGTCACTTGAAAAAGCAAACGTAAAAAGACCAACTTATCTAAGTTAGGCGACCAAGTTAAGTGTGGAAAACGGGTTAAAACCTGTGAAGGTGGCTTAACTGGATGTGGACCCGTCGAACAGCCAATATTGGATCACTTAGAAACGTTGAAAACGTTAGTATATTACACACCATTATGCATTCTTCAATGATCCAGAAGATCGTACACTAATATGGTGATAAATATCTTTTTCAGGTTTTTAAAACTGGGGAATTCAATTACAGTGTCGAGCAAAGAGCTAACAGTTCTTCTAGGTCGTCAGAAATATGTCACTGGAAACGTTCCTATTAAGTTTCAACTGTTTTCATTTTACTAACCCACTTCTATTGTTATCAGTAGACAATGTTATTTGGGTCGAACATTGCCCTCTGAACGTGTTCAGGTGATGGATGCACTGCTTAAATTCACTAGGCATGTGCTCCGGTCCGATGTTAAGGATGGCCAACCTCTTCGGGTCGATGTGCTTGACTCCAAATTTGTGTCATTGCTATGCCGCTTGTATCCTAAATTCTCGAAGTTAGTTAACCATCATGATTTTGTGTTTCCGAAGAATGTGGTAGGCATTGTCGAAGGCTGTGGTAACACTGATCGAGTCCACTTCTACACTGAAGCGAATATGTTGTACGTACCCTTTTGTTTAGACAAGCAACACTGGGTTGCTTTGGCTGTTGATCTTCATGATTGGTCCATACATGTCTTCGATTGTAACTTCTTCCACCGCACCGATTATTTTGTGTTAAGGGATATTCAACCATTTGCTACAATGCTCCCTTATCTCTTCAAACAGGTCTCGGAAAACATTGAAATGAGCCAAGTTGAGTTGCAAGAATTCACCACTGAAAGGCTTATTGGGATTCCCCAGGTCACAGATCCAGCTGATTCTCCCTTAATGACCATATTCCTCATTCAAGCTCACGCTTGCGGAGGATTGGAGGCTTGTAAATAGTTGGATGTTCATTCTTTGGAGTCCGAGACGATGAAGCCTTTTCGGTCTATGCTGGATGTCTAAAAGTCTTGAGCTATCTGTTATGATTCCCCTCGTTTGTTTATTTCTATGTTTAACATAATTTCGAACGTTGACAATCGTATCGTGCTTTGGATTTGGTTGATAACTTCCTATTGGACTATTCTAATAGTATTTTTGTTTAATCTGAGTAGTTTCGTGGTTCTATATCTACCCACGAATATAAATAACTGGTATTAGTGTCAGTAACTAAATTACAATCCAAATACATTAGTTGTTAAATGTAATTCAAATTTATAGATATAAGAATTCCTAGTTATATTTTGAAAAACTATTGTTAAACTTTTATCATACCCAATTTAAAGATGGATTTTCTAAGGTGTTTATGAATTACGGATTAGGAACTACGTTACAATCCCAGAACATTGCAGGCTAAATGTCAACCAAAATTTTGAAAATAAGATATTTATGTTATCTTAAAATAAATTATAAGTTAAACTTGTTAGGATACAAAATTTTCTGCGGAAATCAATAATGTTTAAAATTATGGGTGAGGGTTTAGGGTTTAGGATGTGTTTGGGTTTTACGTTTTAGAATTAGTGGTTTAGGTAATAGTGTTTAAGCACTAGGTTATAGGGCTTAGGGTTTGAGTTTTGGCTTATGGTTTTTGGATTTAGTGTTTAGGGTTGACGGTTTTAAGGTTTAGGGTTTAGGGCCAAGGATTAAGGGTTTAGGGTTTAGTTTTGATCATTTCAGCTATGGTTTAGGAGATTGGGTTCTTGGTTTAGGGTTTAGACTTTAGGGTTTAGGGTTTTAAGGTTTAGGATTTTGGATTTAGGGTTTATGGTATAAGGTTTAAGGTTTAGGGTTTAGGTTTGGGTTTAGGGTTTTGAGTTTTGGGTTTAGGGTTTAGGGTTTAGGGTTTAAGGTTTGGGTTTAGGGTTTAGGGTTTAGTTTTGATCGTTTGAGTTAGGGTTTGGGGTAAGGGTTAAGGGTTTAGGGTTAGGTTTTAGTGCTTATTTTTGGAGTTTAGGATTTATGTTTTACGGTTTAGGGGTTCGTTTTAGATATCTTTTTCCAAGTCCTTTAGCATCAAGACATAACCAGTTTAACAAGCCATAACAACCATTGCAAATGCACGATAATAAAATTATACTAAAGTAAATGTTGTACATATCAGATCACTCTTTCCAAAAGAAGATAACCTTGATCAGTTGGTCCTATTATTTCTTGTTTTAAGCATACAACATTCCCCATAGTATTTCAATCTAACAACGCTCTCCTACCAAAATACCTCACACCATCACATATAGTTATACGAAGTTATGAGCTAACACCCTTTACCCTTCACATTGATTAGCAGAAATTGTCAATTGCATAGCCTCCCGCATATCCTTGCAATCCATCCAACATAGTCTCCATTACCCTTGTCCTCCATCTCAAACTTTAAACCTGGTTTCACATCCTCTTCTCTAATCATCTCCGATCTTCTGTGGACCTCTTCCCACTGCGTAACTTCATCTCTCAACTCTCAGACTTCGTTGCAAAATCTCTCTTGATCACCTTCAACAATTTTTATTTCCTCATTAACTTGTTCGTCAGCCAACTTGAATAGATGTTGTTCTAATTTTCGCTAGTACCAAAAGGGGCGGGTCAAAAGATATCAAGCAAGTGCAATTTTGAAATTATTATATTTGACATTTACCTAAAGAGCGATCTCACACCGGTAGAATCTACGATATGGGTTCGCATCTGTCTTAGAAACATATGTCACCGTGATGATCAAATTAATTTTCTCGTGGTATTGATTACTCTTACGCAGCTCCCGTATGTTAATTTTTTTAATAAGACATCTTCCTATTAGGTGTCTCCGGTAAATAAAGGGCATGAAAAAGAACCCAATTCTGATGGAATAGAATCCAACGATGATGTTGCCGAACTCTATGAGGGTGTAGATGATGCACACAGAGAAGAGGTTTCCGATGAAGCTACAAATGAAGGCAGTGGCGAGGGTGACAATGTCACCAACCCCCCCTGATGGTAATGGTTTAACGGCCAAAGACCCAACATTCGTACAAGACCCACATGTGGATTCCGACGTAGGAAAGGTTTTAAATATACCCTCCAATTTACAATTGTCGCTATTTATATTACATGATAACATAACAAAATATTAGCTACCTTTTATACGGACCATATGTCTGCCCTGTGACATTTATCACCTTATTTTAACTAAGAATAGTCTTTTGTTGTGCTTTATTTGTAGAATGCGAGTAATGGCGAGCAAGATGTATTACGTGTTGTGTATAAGGATCCGGTGGCACGTGAAAAAGCAAACGTACAAGGACCAACTTATCTAAGCTAGGCGACCAAGTTAAGTGTGGAAAACGGGTTAAAACCTGTGAAAGTGGCTTAGGTGAATGTGGACCCGTCGAACAGCCAATATTGAATCGCTTACAAACGTTGAAAACGTTATTACACACCATTATGCATTCTTCTATGATCCAGAAGATCGTAAACTAATATGGTGATAAATATCTTTTGCAGGTCTTTAAAACTGGGGAATTCAATTACAGTGTCGAGCAAAGAGCTAACAGTTCTTCTAGGTCGTCAGAAATATGTCACTGGAAAGGTTCCTTTCAAGTTTCAATTATTTTCATTTTACTAGACCACTTCTGTTGTTATCAGTAGACGGTGTTATATTGGGTCACACATTGCCCTCTGAACGTGTGCAGGTGATGGATCCACTGATTAAATTCACTAGGCATGTGATCCGGCCCGATGATAAGGATGGCAAACCTCTTCGGGTCGATGTGATTGACTCTAAATTTGTGTCATTGTTATGCCACTTGTATCCTAAATTCTCGAAGTCAGTTAACCATGATGAGTTTGTGTTTCCAAAGAACGTGGTAGACATTGTCGAAGGCTGTGGTGATACTGATCGAGTCCACTTCTACACTGAAGCGGATATGTTGTACGTCCCCTTTTGTTTCGACAAGCAACATTGGGTTGCTTTGGCTGTTGATCTTCATGATGGGTCCATACATGTCCTCGACTGTAACTTCTTCCACCGCACCGATTATTTTGTGTTAAGGTAGATTCAACGATTTGCTACAATGCTCCCTTATCTCTTCAAACAGGTCTCGGCAAACATTGAAATGAGCCAAGTTGAATTGTAAAAATCACCACTGAAAGGCTTATTGGGATTCCCCAGGTCATGGAACCAGCTGACTCTGCCCTAATGACCTTCTTTCTCATTCAAGCTCATGCTTGCGGAGGATTGGAGGCTTGTAAAGAGTTGGATGTTCATTCTTTGGAGTCCGAGACGGTGAAGATTGCTTGGTCTATGCTGGATGTCTACAAGTCTTAAGCTATATGTTATGTTTCCCCTCGTTTGTTTATTTCTATGTTTTCCATAATTTCGAACGTTCACAATTGTGTCATGCTTTGGATTTGGGTGATAACTTCCAATCGGACTATTCTAATAGTATTGTTGTTTAATCTGAGTAGTTTCGTGGTTCTATGTCTACCCACGAATATAAATAACTGGTATTAGTGTCAGTAACTACATTACAATCCAAATACATTAGTTGTTAAATGTAATTCAAATTTATAGATATAAGAATTCCCAGTTATATTTTGAAAAATTATTGTTAAACTTTTATCATACCCAATTTAAAGATGGATTGTCTAAGGCGTTTATGAATTACGGATTAGGAACTACGTTACAATCCTAAAACATTGCATGTTAAATGTCAATCAAATTTTTGAAAATAAGATATGTATGTTATCTTAAAATAAATTATATGTTAAACTTGTTAGGATACAAAATTTTATACGGAAATCAATATAATGTTTATAATTATGGGTGAGGGTTTAGGGTTTAGTGGTTAGGATGTGTTTAGGTTTTAGGTTTTAGAATTAGTGGTTTAGGGTTTAGGGTTTAGAGTTTAGATTTAGGGTTTAGGGTATAAGCTTTGGGTTTAGGTTATAGTATTTAAAGCATTAGGTTATAAGGTTTAGGGTTTGGGGTTTTGGATTTATGGTTTTTGGATTTAGTGTTTAGGGTTGATGGTTTTAGGGTTTAGGGCCAAGGGTTAAGGGTTTAGGGTTTAGTTTTGATCGTTTCAGATATGGTTAAGGGGATTGGGTTCATGGTTTAGGGTTTAAAGTTTAGGGTTTAGGGTTCAGGGTTTAGGATTTTGGATTTAGGGTTTATTGTATAAGGTTTAGGGTTTGGGTTTGGGTTTAGGGTTTAGGGTTTAAGGTTTAGCATTTAGGATTTAACATTTAGGGTTTAGGATTTAGGTTTTCGGGTTTAGGGATTAGGGTTTTGGGTTTTGGGTTTAGGGTTTAGGGTTTAAGGTTTGGGTTTAGGGTTTAGGGTATAGTTTTGATCGCTTGAGTTATGGTTTTTGGTAAGGGTTAAGGGTTTAGGGTTTAGTGCTTATTTTTTGGGTTTAGGCTTTAGGGTTTACGGTTGAATGCTTATTTTATGGGTTTAAGCTTTATGTTTTACGGTTTAGGGGTAGTTTTTGATATCTTTTTTCCAAGTCCTTTAGCATCAAGACATAACCGGTTTAACAGGCCATAACAACCATTGCGAATATACGACAATAAAATTATACTCTAACAAATTAAATGTTGTACATATCAGATAACTCTTTCCAAAAGAAGATAACCATGATCAGTTGGTCCTATTATTTCTTGTTTTGAGCATATATTCCCCATAGTACTTTATTCTAACAACGCTCTCCTACCAAAATACCTCACACCATCACATATAATTATACGAAGTTATGAGTTAACACCCTTTACCCTTCACATTGATTAGCAGAAATTAAGACCAGAAATTGTCAATTGCATAGCCTCCCGCATATCCTTGAATCCATCCAACATAGTCTCCATTACCCTTGTCCTCCATCTCAAACTTTAAACCTGGTTTCACATCCATCCCCGATCTTCTGTGGACCTCTTCCCACTGCGTAACTTCATCTCTCAACTCTCGGACTTCCTTGCAAAATCTCTCTTGCTTAGCTTCAGCAGCTTTTATTTCCTCATTAACTGCTTCGTCAGCCCACTTGAACATATGTCGTTCTAATTTTTGCTAGTACCAAAAGGGACGGGTCAAAAGATATCAAGCAAGTGCAATTTTAAATTATTACATTTGACATTTACCTGAAGAGCGATCTCACACCGGTAGAATCTACGATATGAGTCCGCATCTGTCTTAGAAACATATGTCACTATTCCTTTTGTGTGTAGGAAAATCTCATACGTAGTGCTTTTTTACCACCATATGTTCTGAATTTGTTACTTTTTAAAGTAAATAATCTTTTTCCCACGTGTGGAAGTACAAAATGTAATCAAGCAGACTCTTGTGCATGACACTTGATATATATTTTCAATTATCACAAGTTTAAGGGCATAGTCTTGGACCGATTTTGTGGTTTAACAAAGTGACAACTTTTTCCAATTTCGTTTGCTGCACCTAATCTTATTAGCATTCAATTTAATGTCGTCATGACACCCATTTCCATTTCCTTGCCTCCAATTTTACTTTAACCACTTGTAATCATAGTACTAGAAGGCAGAATTTTCATTAATTTGCATCGGAGGATGATAACATATCATACAAGCCGGACAAGGCAGCATATATTTACATTGCAACAAAAGCCTGCTGCGACAACTATTTATATAACACATCCGAAGCTCAGACTCTAGCCAAGTATTCACTCCTCCACTTAGAAACGCCTTTATAACTCCAAAAAGCTTCTATCAAATCCACCTCATGGATCCTACAATACAAAGAAGACTTTATATTAGGAGATGCAAACATCATAACATGCTCCAAATTATATATAAGTGTCTTTACTACCGCCATCGCGGTCGTGCAAGTGGAGCGGTTGTGACCACAAACACGGCAACGAGTGCAACGTCACTCCTTCACACTCTAATTATATAGAATCTAGTTAATAAAGGTATTGTCTAACATGATTACATCATAATATTATTGTTGATTTGGTCAACATTGAGGGACATACCTTAAACTCCCCAGCCGAGAAGAACCTTCTCTTCTTAGGCCTTCTCGGAGGTCAACGGATAGCAGGGGGTCCAATCCTACCTGCCCCACCGTCGGTTGTTGCGCTTATTAGAGTATCCATGTCCATGACTGGCATAATGATCCCATTATAGCTTAACCGACGGTACTCAGTGGTGTAGTGCACACCTACTAACGTGTCAACACGGTAACCATCCTTGATTGCAGCTGATATTGCATGACAACATGGTATCACAAGAAATTGGAATTCCCGGCAGGTGCACGACTGTTCCCACAAATGCACCGCAAAAGATACACCCTTCTCATCTTTAACCTCGTAAATCCCGTCTACTATTTTCAACGCCACATAGCCCGACGATTTTTTAAAGCTCCTGATAAGCATTTTTTGAACCTTTGGGTTAATGACATCTTCTTCTTCCTTGGCCGCTTGACGTCGAAGTGCAAACCATGTAACTAGAGTCGTCCTTATTGATTATAGTATAGAATTAACCGGAAAAACACGTACCATTGTCAAGACGTTGTTAAGGGACTCAAATATATTACTCGTCATAACATTGTATCGCTGACCAACGAAATGTGAGTGTGACCAGTGTTCGAAACCAATTGCCTCCAAGTACTCAGTACATGCAGGGTTTGTCACTCAAAGTACCTATCGAATTCATTCAGGCGGTATGCTCGTGCAGATAGTTTAAGCAACTGTGGAAGATCCGGCATCTTGAAGATGGTTTGTATGTTCCGTTGGAGGTGAAATAAGCATGCTGCATGCGAGGACATGGGGAAAACCTATTCAATATCGATAAACAATGTCAGTTATATGCCCATGAATAAGTGTTAGAAGGAAAACGTTTCAACATATGTTACGATAAACATTGGTACAAGATAGTGGTCAATTTTATCATACATATGCTTCATATTTCCTAAATTAACAGCGCTACCTCATATACATTTCATATGTTTAGCTGTCTAACAAATGTATATGCTAACATTTTTATGTCACGCAATGCCTAACTTTAATTTTAAAGTTATTTAATAATATATGGTTATAACTCTCACTGAGGGACTTACCTTTCTGATGGCTGCGTATATGGAAGAGTGGCGGTCAGAAACCCACACAAGGTCAGGGTCGTCAGGCACAATTTCGGAAAGCTTAGTCATAAACCACTCCAAGCGGGTCGTTTTCACTATTAACAATCCCAATTGCAAGTGGAAAGATCTGAAAATTGACATCTTGTGCACAAGCTACGACCAAACACCCACCGTAACGCCTGCTCTGATGTGTTCCATCTATGACAATGACTTTTCTCATGTATTTGTATCTCATAACGCATGCGTTGATGGAGTAAAAGAGCTATTTGAAACGTTCAGCACCCTGCACATCAACCTCTCTGTGTAAAGCAACAACGAACCCAGGTTTAACTCGATAAACAGCTTAAAGTAGTGTGGAATCAACGCATAACTCCCCATTGCCGATCCCATTGCATTGTCCATGGCGATTTCACGCGCCCTCCATGCTTTCCAGTAACTTACATGGAGACTGTATTCTTGTCTCAGCATGCGCCTAAGTTTGAATGCGCGGACCCTTCCATCCACCACTGTACTTTGACCTCATCAAATTTCCAATTACTGATGTTGAAGCTTTCCTATGAAACTCCCCTCTAGCATCGACACTACAAGTGTGCTCTAGCATTGAACCTCTAATCTCGTACTTTTCATTGCCCTCAAGCTTTGCAGCATAAAATCTCCAAGGACAAGTGTTTCCCATGCATACTACAACTATCATAGCGGGTTGGGATTTTGCGTATATGAAATGAAATTTGCGGTTAATTGCGTGGATGGCAAGCTTCATTTTTCAGTCCTCCTTGTTTTTGAAAACTCTACCCACAAAGACTTCATATCCTTCGCTTGCAACATCACGAAGTGCCACTTCCATTTCATCTGCACAAAATAAAATGTGTCAACAACATTGTTGACAAAGTCTATGTATATGGTATATTATATATTACAAAGCTCATGCTAGCAATATGTAAAGTCCAACAACGTTTTCAGTTATAAAATGTATCTACCTTTTTCGATGGGATCGTCAAAATTTGGTGGAGCGTCCCTTTCATGCATTGCATGAATTATTCTACTTTCTCTCACAGGTTGTAGGATATCTGGTACAATAACCGGGTTTGTTGACGACGAACCAATCTTTGGTACTCTTCCGGGTATGTCATTTCCAATGGCCTTGCCTTTCTTTTTGTTACTCGGTTTTGATGGAGGTCTAGACAACGTTATGGGTGGAGGCATGCTAGGAACGAGTTGCGGAGGTGAAACAATATATGTGCTTGTGTCACAAACAGTTGTCGCCACTGCAGGGGGAATGATTTCTTGCGGCTGTAAGTTTAGAAATGGAGGAAGTATTGTCATGTTAAGGGTTAGTTGCATGTTACGTCTCGGTTGACTGTTAAGGGTCGGTTGACCGCTAGAATTGTCAGACGACATGCTAATCATAGAGCGAGGTAAGCTTCCAGTTGAAATAGCACAATGCGTCTTTCACCAATACTCCCTACAAAACCTTCTCCCAGCGTAAGATGCAGCCTTGAGTCCCCAATATATATTGGTGGTGTTGAAAACCCACTACTTGGTGTATATGGCATGGACCGTAACATGTTATTAAGATCTATCGAAGCTGCATATATACATATAATACGTGTATGGAAAATTACACACATAAAATAAGGAAACTTTTGTACAAGTTTAGTTTGGAAGTTTTACCACATGTGTTCCTTGGAAGATAAGGAACCCATGAAGTCAGCCATGCACTTGTATTGGCTGCACCAAACGGGTCAGTGTTAGGTATGGCTTTTGTTCCTTCCATTCCTAAGCAGAATACAAAAACAATTATAGAAAGGGGTTAAGTATATAAATATGGTCCGTCAATGTTTATATTCAGTGAAAGTTGATGTAACCTGTTACGGGAGTTTGATGACTGCTTTAGCCTTCGACTCGGTCTCCTACATCATCAATTGCAACGGCATGTCTTGTACATGATTGTACTTCCTCAAAGCCATCATTATTATTCCTCATTTACAGTAGTTACACATTCTTCCATGTTTCTCGTCTAATATAACAATAGCTAGGGCTCATATTAGTAAGAGGTGTTTCTGTTCCTGTCCTAGCATCCACTCAGGCCACTGGTAAGTAATATTGAGAACATCATCTTACTGTAGGTGGATGTTATTCTTAATAGAATATTCCATTACCATAAAATTGGCATTCTCGTTCAAATCGACGGTGTATGTAAAACCTAGAAGATCTGGTTCATGTTCCCAGTAACCTTCTCTTGTCGTTATCCACTTTCGTGGACAACGTGGACGGCCAATGACATCTTGGGCCTACAAAATCAAAAGTAAAAATTCCGTTAGTTGCTAAATCAAAGGCACGACATGGGTTTTATAAGAACTAATCCGAAACTTTTCGACACTTAAAGACAGTTTTTGTTGTTTGAAGTTTAGCCGAAAAATTTGGAATTTATTAGACAGCTAGGTTGAACTTACCTATTGACTTTATCTGCACACCAACGTCTTCACCTTTTTCACCTTCACAAAACAGAGGAATTTTTGTTTAATGGGTTAAGGTTACTGAGCGATGTGGAGACTAAACCGAATGGCTAGTAAATATAGAAAGGTAAGGGCGTTACTGTGTATATGACGTCGCTCGATTTCGTTTTGTGGCTAAAAATCACCATGAAAGTTGTGTAAATCTTCGGCGGGAGATTTTGTTTACACCCATCTCATCGCATTAATTTCTTTGACAAGAGCATACTCTAATCGTGGTAGGGGTAAATTGGTCAGGATTCTTACACAAAAATCTTTTTCATTTTATTTCCAAACTTTCGGTGCTATTTTATTAGTTTTCTAAGTTTTGGTGTATATTACCCTTCTTCACTCTTTATTTTATTTTCTTTTAATTAATTATATGTTAGCTTGTTTTAATTAACATATATTTTCTTAGAAACATATATTTTACCAATAATCTTACAAAACTGAAGGGCTCACTGCTAAAAATAGTTTTTTTTAATAATTGTGGAGATCTTAAAAGCTTTTAGACTCAAAGACCAGTACCACAAAATCTTGCGTCCGGTAATGCGAAAATCGATTTATGATCTAGACCAACAAGACGATTCCTTTACTAAGTGGAAACCATTAAACTACAACCACTTATTGATTTTGGAGCTCATCTCAGTTCTGATCTATAAAAGCCTGATACTCTGCTACTGCTGACCCATCTTTTTATTTTATCGGTTCTTTTAGTTAATTATTTGTTAGCTTCTTTTAATTAACATATCTTTTCTTAGTAACATATATTTTACCAGTAAACATGCGTATAGTAATCATTTACTTGCTGACCGAAAACCACATTTCTAATGGCGACAATATATTATTTATCAGTGTGAGAAATTAGATTAAGAGTGTGATACATTTCAAGTGGCTTTCGTCTCTCCTTTTGCTGGAACTGAATAGAATTGAGGAGTGGAAAATTAGTTTTGCTGATCGAAAAGCTATCAAAGAGGCTTTTTTTTAGGGTGAATTGGGTCAATAAAAAATTAACAAATGGTGGTGAATCTTGAAAACTAAAATATACTACTATTTTGTGTAAGCTCCATATCCTTTTGCCCCTAATATCACTAGCTAGAGTCTATATGTGTCAAAACAACTAATTGGATGATTTTTTTTTTGTCTCACAATCTACCACCCTAAGGAAAAAAATGTGGCTGATATTCTGTCCACATATTTGTTTTTAAAACTAAAATTAAACCAGTAACACAATTAGCTCCCTAGTTGACAAAAAAAATTAGCTCCCAATATTTTATTGTGTGTACCAAAATGCATGATATCACTTAACTATTTTGAAATGTAATTGTTGGATTGTTTCTCGATTTCCTAAATTGTAGTGTAAAACAAAAACTAACCGCTCACTAATTATATTAGGGGGCATCAGCCCCCCCGCGCACGCGCGGAGGTTCAACTTTTGCAAAATAAAAGCTAAAAGCATCTGCGGCTAAGATTTTTCAGACGTCATGTAGCGGTTTGGATTGTGATAGATAAATTAAAAATGAGACATAACTATACAAACAGTACTCTAACATTCAAATAATTCTCACAGTCCACATGTTCAATCATATGTTCATTCAGACCAACTAAAAAACTACGATGCATTTTAAAAAAACAAAGAAATGAGCAAGTACCGTAGGAGCAAAGTAACCACAGAAGCAGCTCTGACATTCAAAGGACTAAAATGGCTCTGCTTAAGATTCCCTGGTTTCAAAGTTCCAAAAGAATAAAACTTGGCACTCGAAGGTCCGAGACCTTCCAGCGAGGCTAAGCCCCTAGCTGACACATACACTGGTGATGCTCCAAGTTGAGTTGCCGCCATTTCTGGTATCCATCAAATACACATAAAACAAATAGGCAGGTATGAAGATTTCCGGATTTGCTTAATTTTCTGAAAATAGGCTTAGTATTTATATCTTACTGTCTCATATTTGTATTCGCAGTTGGTCTGGCTCAGGAACACTCGATTCCTCCAAAAGGGTTGCTACTGGTGACTCACGAACACAATTCTGTAGATGAATTGGAGAGAATATTTGAGTAACTATAAACCAGCACTAAACCAGTATTGTATAAGTGTAATAGCATGAAACACATTCAGCTGAGGTTTGTGCTCAGACTGAGAATGAGAAAGAGTGCGTAAATAAAGTGGAAGGTAACAATCGTACATACAAAAACTCTGGCTCTGTTGATTGACTTTATCTTGGAGTCAATAACATAGATCTCTTCAAGGGTAGCACACATTCTGGGTCATTTGATCTTCTGTTCCGAGAATTCTTCGTCAAGAAAACTGCATAATGAATATACATGATCAAGACAATTGTAACAGTAACTACTGAACCAAACCAAGTAGTTTTGAGCTTATGCATCTGTAGGTGTGTGGTCCGGAGAATACGGGGTCGCGTCCTAGGGCCATAATGCATGGAAACTCAGGTTGCCGGGGGTAACTTGAGTCACCACGTATCGATGGACGGAGAATGGTGTCCTAGCCGTTGGACTTCGTGTTATCGTCTAGGAGTCGTGGGAGGTTTTAGCTACCGTGGCGGCAGCTAAGTGTTCCCGTGGAAGTCACCGAGTTTGCAAAGTGGGCCCAGTTGGTGTGGAGTTGTGTAATGCCGCGATAGATAGATCGAGTCTAATCAAAAACATGTGCCGCAGTGTTCTCGATTCCCTTCGTTGATGATTGTGTTGTTATTTGAATGCTTGTGTGTTGTGGAGCTCATTACGTCTTGGTAGCACGTGATCGGCTATTATACTTGTTTGTTATTTTGGTTTTGGGCGGGATTAATAGATTGTTAGTAGCCTTTAGTTGGGAGCCGTCTCACTGGGTAATCTTAGATTACTCATTAGACTCTTTTGTGTTTTTTAGGTTTGGCGTAGCTCGGCGGACGCGTAGGACACTCGGAGTAGTCTCGGGTTGGCATTGGGTATCGGTTATTACGCATTTTGATTGTACTTTCGGTTTCGGATTTTGTTGGAATGTTCCACTAAATGTTTTGTATTAGACCGTATATTGTTATGAATAATATTTATATTTTTCAAGTAATACAAACAGAATAATTCCCTGATATACGGTTTCGTCCGAACCGTACACAACTCGTGGAAGCGGTACAGGTTTTGCAAAGCCTCGTATCGTGGAAACAAGGTAAACGGAGTCAAAGATAGTTTGGTTCGAGCCTTTGTCTCAAACCAGACTGTCTCTGGCTTTCGTATTGTGACAAACTCTTCTCGTATGACTGCTCGGGTTCGATCGGTCATGTTCTTGTTTGATTGTTGGCCGGTCAGCTCGTCGGTCAGCGAAAAATGGGAAGGGGGCGTTACAAAAGGTGGTATCAGAGCATGGTTCGTCATGGGTTCGAAAATTCCGGATTTTCAACGTTTTCAATGGTTTATCGAGTCAAAATGTGTCGCCAATGCAACCATTAGGAATCCGAGTCACGTCCGTCTCTGGGGAATGGGTATTTTATTAGGATTATGCTAATCATTTAATGTTTTGTTGCAGTCACGCAGCAGAGTTGTCCTAGGAGGATTGGTGTGTGTGTGTGTGGTTGCGACGACAAGATATGCGGCATCAGTATGGATGACCTTGGATCCATCGGATCTACTGCAGCTAGCCCAGGTCCATTCTTCCAGCTCGCGGAGTGTTCCCATCTTTCGCAGCCTATTCCAGAGTATGTGATTACCGGTGCCAAGCCCGTTACCACTCCACCCATTCCATAGCCGCCTTATGATACGATTACATACGGAGTACCACCGTTAGTAGAGCGCACCGCCGATATTCATCCCCGATAACAAGGCGATCAAGTACATTCTCGGGATATGGGAGCTACCACCATCTGCTATTCGACCACCAGTCTGACGCATTGGACCCTTTGTTCCTTGCATGCGGTGTCACGTGTCTTTCATTTCTATTCGGTTTCGGTTGTTTGGCCGAGCATATCAGCCATCGTCGCATTAACGCAGATACCGACTTATCACATTTGCGGCCGAGACAAACATTGTACTCCTTTCCTGTCATGATCGAGACCGCGTCGCTCCGCCACCACCACCACACTCATTCCATCCCCCTGGCGCACCTGTCGGTTAGGATCCACATGAGTTGTACCGCTCATGTTGGAGATTAGGAAAATAGATTAGGCCCAGGTAAGTAAGGGCTCTAACTCGTTGGTTGATTTATATCGGCTTGCATTCGTCTCTGACGATTTGGTTGTGTGTAGTGGTGTTTCTTTTGGGATGGAATGGTAACCGCTAGTATGTAGACTCCGACGGATTCTACGTATCTAAAACTCTATGTGGTGGATAGATGTTTTGTTTACGTAGTGGATGTGGAGTATTTCGGTTGTCATTTTGAGTAGTGGAGTGGTTATATTGCATACTCATGATGGTTGTGAATGTAATGTAGTTACGATGTGAAAACAAATGATGGTCCGAACAGACGGTTTCCATCAGAAACCCGAGAGACAACTGCAATCGCCGATTTGCTTGATTGATTGTGTGTGATTGATTGCCTTGCTAGGTTGTTAGAATTGTGAATTGCTGTGATTGCTCGCTAGGTTGGTAGTTGTTGATATTTTCTGCATTTTGTTTAATTGTAAGGTTGCTAGCATTGCGTTTGTTTGATCGCTAAGGTGTTAGCCTGATTGATGCAGTGCATTGTTCGCTAGGTTGATAGAATTTAATTGCAGCATTCATTTGATGAATAGAATGGTAGCATGTCATTCGCATGATCGTATGTTTGTGTAGAAATTCCATGTTGCATTGCGAATGAATGCTAGAAAGTGATTCTTGATTTTAGTTAGCGAAATCGTTTGGTTTGCTCGGTTAGAATTATTTTTGGTAAGAAAAGATAAAGAACCTCGTAGATAGATCTAAGCTCGTGATTAAAAATGCGGTTTTTATAGGAAGCTTACTTGAGATTGAGCGAAATTATAAGATATTGATAATTAGCCACGTGTAACCGTTGGGTATGTGACTAAATACCACTATCTCTATAAGGAAGTGATATTGGGAAGTAAGTTAGAAGGTCTAACCGTTCCAGTGTTGTTGTGGTTGTTGATGTAGGACGTGATGGACGATTTAACGAGGACACGAGACTGAACCCGAACCCGAGAGACGAGATGTTATTTTAGGAAGCAGTTTGACCCAAGCCTGCAAGAAAGTCACTGTGGATTCAGAAAAGAGTTTGGATACCCGGGGCAGAAGAGATCAAGACGGATGAGTTTGATGAGTTAGCAAAGGGATTCAGAAGCATCAAAGTCAGTGGAGGAGTCCGTTCGAGGATATCAGCGGGAAGAATAGTTTTGGAGTCAGTAAAACGTGGAGTTCGGTGATCGAGGAAGTTCGAGGCGTGTATGATTATTGTGGAATAGATGGAAGGAAGAAAATCGATATGAGAATAATATCGGTCGGGAGCGGTAGTCATTGGAAACACGTTAAGCGACGGGAGTGGAGGACAAGTTATTATTGCGTGATCGGGGAAGTCAAATTAAAGTGGGGAAGTCAGAATATCGGTTGAGGAGATCTTCAGATGGCGTAGATGGATTCAGGAGTCAGACTGAAGCAGAAGTTTAATAAATAAATCAGACGGGGAACCAGAAAGCGATCAGGAGTTAAGATTTCAGCATGAGGAGTTCAAGCATCAGTATGTTGGGATTTTGTACAAGACCGTATTTTCAGAAGACAATAAGCATTGGAAGAGCGGGTTCACTTTGAGATCAGGATGTAAGCAGCGAAGCAGAGAAGGATTGGAAAAAAAAACCCGAGTGAAGTAGTTCAGTCAAGATCATTGGTATTGAGAATCAAGACCGGAGTCTGTAAAGCAATAAGATGAGGAACCGAGAAGTGATCGTGAGTCAAGTTTTCAGTATGGGAAGTTCAAGATGTTGGTATTTTGGGTTTTGTGCAAAACGGTGTTTCAGAAGTCAGTAAGCATCGAGAGTATAGTCCAGTTGATCCAGCGTTCGGGTGTTGGAGCAGTCAGATCAGTTTCAGGAGTAGCAACTTACGAGGTTCAATTCCTATTCGAAGTTTGTTAGTAACGGAGAATTCGGGGAACGAATTCCTATAAGTGGGGAAGAATGTAATACCCTGTATCAAGAATTGTTCAACGGGCAGTCAAGAAGTCAACGATGGGCATTTCTGTAATTTCCAAGAGTTAAGGGGTATTTTGGTAATTTTACCACAATGTGAGCCGGAAGCTAAGACGGGCCAAATGTTATTATTTTTAAAGAAAGAAAACATTTAGAAGACCAAGAGTGGTGGAAACGGACCGTATATGAGTTTTTTAGATTATCGGGAAAGGAAACCGATAAAACCGACAAAACTTGTAAAATTCATAACCGGAGCTACGAGTGTCCGTTTGAGGTGATTCAAATTTATAAATTCATCAAAGAGCATCTGGAATCTGAAAATGAGGCTTGGTGGATTGATAGAAGCAGCTAAAGAGTTTTTAAAATATTAAATGTAAAACCGGATTTTACGAGAAATCGATACAATGTTCGGGCAAGCGAGAGGACCCTCTAAAGTCCACCAGAAATTATGCAATTTTGACCACAGCTCCATTAGACGATGTCGAAGCTATGGTTAAAAGGATTCAGCAAGATTTGATTCCTAGATCAAGTTATAAATTTTAGATCATTAATGGGTAATTAATGACTAAAAATACAAAATAAATTCAAGGGAGCTTGGGCTTGGTTTAGACTGATCAGAGCTGATAGCTGAAGTCATTATGGACCAGATTCAAGCCCATTAATGGGATTGTGCAACGAAAATGATGCAAGAAGAAAGAAGAGGCCTTGAAAGGTTTTTGGTTCAATGAACCTACAAGAAGTTTTTGGCCTAAACTAAAGGGCTTCTACATGGGCTTTGCATAGGTGAAATAGATACCAAAATGAATTATTTGTGGCTCTTCATGGGAAGTGGCGTGGCAGAAGAATAAGGGAGAAGAGTGGATGGACACATGGCTACATCTAAGCACTTAGAGTTTGCTATATAAATAGACCCTCACCCTCTCATTCTCACTACACCAACAAAAACACAACAAAGAAGAGATAAATAAGAGAAGTAGAGGAAAAAAGTAGTGGGAGAAGAAGGAGAAGAATAAGAAGAAGGAGGAGGAAGAGAAGAAGAAGAAGCCGGAGGAGGAGAAGGAGGAGGAGAAGAAGCCGGAGGAGGAGGAGGAAGAAGAAGAAGGAGGAGGAGGAAGAGAAGAAGAGGAAGCCGGAGAGAGAGAGAGAGAGAGAGAGAGAGAGAGAGAGAGAGAGAGAGAGAGAGAGAGAGAGAGAGAGAGAGAGAGAGAGAGAGAGAGAGAGAGAGAGAGAGAGAGAGAGAGAGAGAGAGAGAGAGAGAGAGAGAGAAGAGAGAGAGAGAGAGAGAGAGAGAGAGAAAGAGGCGTGAAGAAGAAGAAGAAGAAGAGAGAGAGAGAGAGATGGAGGAGAAGATAAAGTGTAAGACAAGAAGAAGAGAGAGATGGAGGATAACAAGAAGAGAAAGAGAGATAGAACCGGAAGAGAGAGAGAGAGAACCGGAGGAGAGATAGAGAGAAGGAGAGAGAAGATGAAGATGGTCCGGAGGCTTGATTGGAATCACTAGGTCAACGGTACGGTCAAGTGCGGGTCAAGTGCGGGTCGGGTCAAAGCAATAGAGGTTAGGGGAAGGTTCGAGATAGCGTCGGGTTCGTTCCGGGTCTCCTTGTTCTGCTAGTCCGCCAATCCATCCGTCCGTCGTCATAATAAGCACTGTGAGTTGGCTAATTGTGTGTTGCATTTATCTAGAATCATATAGATCCGGAATTGATAAACCGTAGTTTAGGTTGCATACCCGATTGATTGAATTGGTTAGAACGGCTAGTTTGATTTAATAACTCGGTTAATCAATGAGATGGTTAGGGTAAGGGATGCATGCTAGTTCGCTTATATCCGTAATCGTTGATAGATCGTTGATTGCATGATTGGATGTTGCATTAATTGATTGATAGTTTGTTGATTGCATGATTGGATGATGCATACATATAGAATGGCATGCTGTAACGTATATGCATATATAAGTATTTAAGAACGCATCTTAAGGAATCTATATACGGGAAAGTATGAGTTGATTAAAATACGGTTAAAAGACATAACACACTTAGAATATAATAACGGGTGAGTTAATTAGTCGGGTTAAAGGTAATGAATGGAAGTTAATGAATAATGAGATGTTGGGGAGTTAGTAATCTTACTAACTCTAAACCGACAGATCGAAGACTTATTAAAAGATACTTACGAAGGGATAAGTAGTAGTAGTGTGGTTGATGGGCCGTCTACGAGATTAGTAATCCACTAATTCCAAGGTAGCGGATTGAATAAGTAAAGGTTACAGATTGAATGAGTGAAGGTTAAGAAAAGGTTGATGGACTAATAAACCTAAATCATTTTTTGTGTGGTGTTGTGAGTATTGCTTGTGTGATTGTTTATCTACTTCGGTGTTGGACCGAGTAGACTGTTGTTGTGTGATTTTGTATCTACTTCGGTGTTGGGCCAAGTAGACTGTTGATTGCTTGATTGTTTATCTACTTCGGTGTTGGGCCGAGTAGACTGTACTGGTAGATACTTACTCTGGTGCGGGACCGAGTAAGTTTGGGTGATGTGGAAGTTGGTGATAGGAATCGCGGGATGGATTGGGGATTAAGATGGTGTTTCTATTTGACCTAATTGGTCTTGCATGATAGAGTCCCAGTGAGTCTGCTTGTTTACATTGCTGTTATTAGGACTCTATAGGGTGCGTTAGATCCCGGAAGTCTAAAGATGGCGTTCCGGTACTTCCTGCCCGATTGGATCCTCGGGAGTTGAGAACCTGCTCAGTTCACGTACCTTTGGTAAGTGGTTCTGGCAGGTGTTAACCTATGGAGTGACATCTGTAGGTGTGTGGTCCGGAGAATACGGGGTCGAGTCCTATGGCCGGACTGCATGGAAACTCGGGTTGTCGGGGGTAACTTGAGTCACCGTGTATCGATGGACGGAGAATGGTGTCCTAGCCGTTGGACTTCGTGTTATCGTCTAGGAGTCGTGGGAGGTTTTAGCTACCGTGGCGGCAGCTAAGTGTTCCCGTGGAAGTCACCGAGTTTGCAAAGTGGGCCCAGTTGGTGTGGAGTTGTGTAGTGCCGCGATAGATAGATCGAGTCTAATCAAAAACATGTGCCGCAGTGTTCTTGATTCCCTTCGTTGATGATTGTGTTGTTATTTGAATGCTTGTGTGTTGTGGAGCTCATCACGTCTTGGTAGCACGTGATCGGCTATTGTACTTGTTTGTTATTTTGGGTTTGGGCGGGATTAACAGATTGTTAGTAGCCTTTAGTTGGGAGCCGTCTCATTGGGTAATCTTAGATTACTCATTAGACTCTTTTATGTTTTTCAGGTTTGGCATAGCTCGGCGGACGCGTAGGACACTCGGAGTAGTCTCGGGTTGGCATTGGGTATCGGTTATTACGCATTTTGACTGTACTTTCGGTTTTGGATTTTGTTGGAACGTTCCACTAAATGTTTTGTATTAGACCGTATATTGTTATGAATAATATTTATATTTTTCAAGTAATACAAACGGAATAATTCCCTGATATATGGCCGAGAACTGCAGACAAAACTCACCAAAAACAGAAACAAAACGTAAAATCCTACAAAAACACCAAAAATCAAAATGCAAAAATGAAACAGTGGGTTGCCTCCCACTCAACGCTCTTTTAACGTCAATAGCTTGACGTTTCAGCTGATCTAGGCAGAGGGTGCATCATCCAGAGGCAGAATCTGACCTACTGGAATCTCGGCCTTAGCCCAATAGTGTTTCACCCTCTGTCCATTCACAGTGAATTCATTACCTTCCTTACTGATTAGAACGATAGCTCCATAGGGACGCACCTCTTTGATCTTGAAAGGACCAGACCACCTTGATTTCAGCTTACTTGGAAACAAATGCAAACGTGAGTTATACAAAAATACCTGATCGTTGGGTGCAAACTGTCTAGAGACAATCTTTTTGTCATGATAGGCCTTAGTCCTCTCTTTGTACAGCTTTGATTTCTCATAGGCAAGATGTCTAATCTCATCCAACTCATTAAGCTGCACCAATCTCCTCTCTGCAGCAGACTTAAGATCAAAGTTCATCTGTTTTACAGCCCATGCTGCTTTGTGCTCAAGCTCCACTGGCACATGACATGCTTTTCCATACAGAAGATGGAATGGAGTGGTCCCAAGAGGTGTCTTAAATGCAGTCCGGTAAGCCCATAGTGCATCATCTAGCTTTGCTGCCCAATCCTTCCTTGTCTTCCCAACTGTCTTTTCTAAGATCTCCTTGATCTGTCTATTAGAGACCTCGACTTGTCCACTAGTCTGAGGTGATAAGGAGTAGCAACTCAGTGATGAAATCCATGCTTTCTTAGGAGCTTCTCGAAGACCTTATTAATAAAGTGGGATCCCCCATCACTAATCACAATCTGAGGTACTCCAAATATAGGGAATATGATGGTCTTAAACAGCTTAATAACCACCGAAGAATCATTGGTTGGACTAGCTATTGCTTCTACCCACTTAGATACATAGTCCACAGCAACCAAGATAAACTTATTCCCATAGGATGGGGGAAAATGACCCATAAAGTCTATGCCCCTGCAATCAAAAACTTCAACCTCAAGAATAAATACCTCTTACTGATAATCCCTCTCCTTTGACAGACATCACATTGGGAGATAAAAGAATGTGTGTCTTTAAACATCGTAGGCCACCAGAAACCTGCTTGCAGAACCTTAGACACAGTTTTGAAAGTAGCAAAATGTCCAGCATAATCTGATCCATGACAGTGGAATAGGATGTCTGGAACCTCTGATTCAGCAACGTATCTCCTGTAAAGACCATCTGAACAGTGTTTGTAGAGATAAGGCTCATCCCAGTAGTATCGTCTGAGCTCCCTTAAGAACTTCTTTGCATACCCCTTCAAATCATCTGGTTCAGTCTCTGCGGCCAGGTAATTAGCTATATCCGCGTACCAGGGTCGATCAGTGGTTGCGACAACACCTACCTCGAAGACATAGTCTCCAATTTGAACCGTGAAAGGTTCTGGTTCTGTTTCCGCATTGCATCGATCGTCGCATAAGGTTGCATCGATCGTCGCATCCTCGACACTTGCATCGATCGTCACAGATGTGGCATCGATCGACGCAATGCGATTTATCCGACATTTTTGCAGATTTTTTCCCAAATCCGTTTGAAACACTGTCCCGACCATATTGACGTTTTCTTCAGGCAAGTAATCATTAATGGGCACGTCTTCCTCAACCAGCATCCTTGAAAGATGATCAGCAACTCCATTCTCAACCCCCTTCTTGTCCCTCACTTCAATGCCAAACTCCTGAAGCAACAGAATTCATCTCAACAATCTTGGCTTAGCATCTTTCTTCTGCATCATATACTTCAGAGCTGAATGATCAGTGTGCACAATCACCTTGGAGCCAACAAGATAGGGGCGGAATTTCTCAAATGCAAAGACACCAGCCAACAGCTCCTTCTCTGTAGTGGCATAGTTTCTCAGCGCATCATCTAGTGTCCTACTAGCATAATAGATAGCATGAAGCTTTCTATCCTTCGTTTGCCCCAGAACAGCTCCTACAGCATAGTCACTTGCATCACACATAACCTCAAAGGGTAGATCCCAATCCGGTGGCTGAACTATTGGAGCGCTCAATAATGCTTGCTTAATCTGCTCAAATGCAGTCTAACAATCTGCATTGAACTCAAATTTGGTATCCTTACACAGCAAAGCAATTAGTGGCCTAGCAATCTTACTAAAGTCTTTGATGAACCGTCTATAGAAACCAGCATGTCCAAGAAAACTTCTTATAGACTTTACAGAATCAGGCGCCTGAAGGCTGGTCATTACCTCAATCTTAGCGCGGTCTACTTCAATCCCTGCTTCAGACACTTTATGTCCAAGTACAATGCCATCTCTGACCATGAAATGGCACTTTTCCCAGTTAAGAACCAAGTGCTTCTCTTCGCATCTGGTCAGTACCTTGCACAGATTATCTAAGCACTCATTATAAAATGATCCATAGACTGAGAAGTCATCCATAAATACCTCCATAAAGTCCTCAATCATATCAGTGAATATGGACATCATGCATCTCTGGAATGTAGCTGGTGCATTGCAGAGTCCAAAAGGCATCCTACGGTAAGCAAATGTGCCATATGGACAAGTGAAGGTGGTCTTTCCCTGATCCTCTGGATGGATAGGAATCTGAAAGAAACCTGAATATCCATCGAGGAAGCAATAGTAAGGGTGATTTGCTAACCTCTCCAGCATCTGATCAATGAACGGTAAAGGGAAATGATCCTTCCTTGTTGCAGCATTGAGTTTCCTGTAATCTATGCACATCCCGTGTCCAGTCACAGTCCTAGTAGGGATCAGCTCGTTCTTCTCATTCTTCACAACAGTAACTCCGCCTTTCTTAGGCACCACATGGACTGGACTCACCCAATCACTGTCTGAAATAGGATAGATGATCCCAGCATCTAGGAGTTTCATAATCTCCTTCTTAACCACTTCCTGTAGATTAGGATTAAGCCTTCTCTGATGCTCAACAGATGTCTTAGACTCATCCTCAAGATGTATCCGATGCATGCACAGCTCCGGAGAGATATCTGTAATGTCATCAAGAGAATAGCCAAGAGCTTTGCGATGCTTGCGCAGCTTGCTTAGCAGTAAAGTGAGCTCTGCGTTGTTCAAACTAGCATTAACTATCACTGGATAAGTCGAATTAGGTCCGAGAAATGCATACCTTAGCCCGGATGGAAGTTGTTTCAGCTCAATTTTCGGAGCTTTTTCCTCTGCCCAGTCTCTGTCGACTTGCAACGATCGATGCTTAGTATGTGTCGATTGATGCAAAGTCGCGGCAGACACTTCTAACTTCATCACTTGCTCAGCAGAATCCATCAGTCTTGCATAGCAGATTTCAGGCTCGTCTTGTAGGTGTTCTAGCTCCATTATAGAGCTCAGTAAAGCTCTTTCTAGTGGATCTTCAGCATGTGACTTGTGAAAGTACTCTGCAGCCAAATCACCCAGTGTGTCCACATAGAAGGTCTGTCCGTCGATGGTTGGTCTCTTCACCAGTTTGTCCATATCAAAACTCATCTTCAGATCACCCACATTCAGAATTATTTTACCTCCTTGGCAGTCAATCATCGCACCAGCAGTAGCTAAGAAAGGCCTACCCAAAATCAGTGGATCCTTCGGTTCCTCTCCATACTGCAGAACCACAAAATCAGTAGGTATCACACATTTACCAATCATTATAGGCACATCTTCTAACACTCCTTCAGGGATCCTAATAGTTCTGTCTGCTAAGACTAGTGAGATCCTAGTTGGCAAGAAGTCAGTCATTCCAAGTCTCTTAGCTACAGAGAAGGGCATAAGATTCACACTAGAACCAAGATCACATAGGGATCTTTCAAATCTTTCCTTGTAGATAGCACAATCCAACACAAAGCTCCCTGGATCTTTCAGCTTCTCAGGAATTCTGCCCTGAACTACCGCACTACATACCTCCGTGATCATCATCACACTCTCCTCATTAGACCACTTACCAACAAGCAAGTCCTTAAGACATCTCCTCATTACAGGAGAAGTCTCCATAGAGTCAATCAAAGGCACTTCGACTTTCACCTTTTTGATGATCTCCTTGCATTTGGTATATTGTCTATCATTCCTAGCTTTCCTGGAATTTTTGGGAAAAGGTACTTTAGGTTTGTAAACTCTTTCACTCGACTGCTTCGGTTTCTCTGGTTTTGAACTCTCTGCAGTCGCCTTGCGTCGATCGTCGCTGGTGTTGTGTCGATCGTTGCTGGGCGACTTTGTTACGACAGGTTCTTCGTTTTCGCTTTGCATCGACCGTTGCTGAGTAGCGTCGATCGATGCATTGCAAATATCACGGATCCCATCTTCCAATTCTTCGATTTCCACGAGTTCTTCAACACTCAACTGCTTTTTCTGGCCAGGAGACAGCTCCTAACCACTTCTCAATGTTACCGCATTGCATTGATACTTGGGATTAGCATCAGTTCGCCCTGGGAGATATCCATCTTCCCTCTTAACATGTCCAGCAGTCTGTGCAACTTGAGCATCAAGCCTTTTCACATCTGAGCTCAAGGATTCGAATTTCCCATTCAAATCATCATACACCCAATCCAGTACTAGCTACAGGAGGTGCTTGGTAAGAGGAAGATCCATAAGTCCTCTGATTACCTTGTTGGAAAGGTTTCTGAAAACCAGCATTCTGTCCAAAGCCAGAAGAGTTTTGATTGCTTGTGAAATCACTCTTCTAACCACTGAAAAATCTATTACCAGACTGATTACCAAACCTGTTTCCTTGGAAACCAGATCCTCCGATGTAATTCACATCCTCTTCCTAACCATCTTCTTCATCATTGATCATCTCAACATCTTGAGCAAAGTGGACAGCTTTCTTCCCAGCTAGAAGATTGCAAATAGTGTCCAACTTAGATATAATATCAGCTATCTCAGAATTCTCCATCTTCCCACCGGACTTCTTCCTTCTCTCATCAGTAGTCTTGCAGCTATTACTGCTTACTAAATTATCTATCAACTGCTTAGCTTGAGCAGGAGTCCTGGTTTTAAAGTTGGCATTGCTAGAGTTGTCCAACGCAGTCTAATATGGAAGATCTATACCTCTAAAGAAGATGCCTAAAAGTGTTACCTCAGTGAATCCATGATGCGGGCAGTCACGTTGGTACTTCTTAAACCTCATCCAGGCTGTCTTAAGAGGCTCTGTCGGACCTTGGGTGAAGGTGAGAATGTCCTTCCTGGACTGATCAGAGCGAGCATCATCGTAGAAGTGTCGCAGAAACTCTCTCTTCAGAGCTGCCCAAGTAACAAACGTCCCAGATGGAAGTTGTTTTAGCCAGGCTGCAGCATCTCCAGCCAGAGAGTAGGGGAAAAGCTTTAGGAACAGATAGTCTTGGCTCACTCCATCGTACTTAATTCCGGTGACTATGTCCTCAAACTCATCTATGTGATCCATCGGCTGCTCACTTGGAGAGCCATGGAAGGCTTTCTTCCTCAGGAGAGAGTAGTAAATGGTCTTAATCTCAAAATCATTCCTCTCAAAGTCAGGAGGTACAAGAGCTGACCGGTTAGCATGAAACTCATCCGGACAGTTATAGACAGCTAAAGTCCTCTCATGGACAACCATCTGTCTACCTTGGCCCTGTCCTTGGCCTTGTCCTTGGTTATGCTCCTGTTGCTGTGGTTGCTCTGAAGGATCAGGGATAACATTCCCTTCAGCATCTATCGGTTCTCCAGCAGCATTGTATGGATTGTTGTGTCGGTCCCTCAGGGTACCTTGAGCATCAGGCTTTATGATCACACGTTCAACAACAACCATCCTTGTTCTTCGAACTCTTCCGTTAGTCCTCTCTAGTCTAGCAAGCTCTTCAAGTCGGAGGTTTACGAGATTAGTGTTCGGATTACTTCTGGTATCACGCGTCTGCATAAACTGTCTGTAATCGCCAAGCAACGATCGATGCTAGCAGTGCAACGATCGATACAACTCCAATCGCCTAGTAACGATCGACACAAGAAGTGCAACGGTCGATGCTATGCGATTTCGAAACCTGCGACAGAGAGAAAACAGAGAAAAAAATCAGTAAACAAAAATAAAAATAAAAATAGAAATCCTAGTAAAAACCCTAAGTTCGAAGCTATCGAAGACTCTAAGAGTCCCCGGCAACGGCGCCAAAAACTTGATAGGTCTTAATCTTAAGTTTTACCCTATACTAACTGCAAGTGCACAGTATATCAATGTAGTACTTAGGGATCGAATCCACGAGGACGCTAGGCAACGATAGGATTAAGAACTAAAGAGATTAAGACTAGGAGAAAGCAAAAAGCAAATTGTATTGAATAACTAAAAAGAGCAAGCAAGAAAGTAAAAAAGTAGCAGGTTGTGGTTGTAAGCAATAAACTAAGGGCGCTAAGTCTAGGGCGTTCTCAGAAAATCAGACAAGCAGATAAATCATTCAGTCAGGATCTAACTAAGCTCAGTTCTAGAACTCAAACACAGATATAGAATTAACCAACTGTCGTTGCGAGAATTCTCTAAGTCTAAGTGCAGCAATCCAAATTCTTTTGCAATTACTAACAGATTAAACCAGCTTTAATTCCAAGTTCGATATGTTAACAATCTAATTAAACCAAATTCCTTTGCGAGTAATTAAATTGCTCAACCTAAATAGTTCAAATTCTAAACCACACTGTCGTGTCGTATTTAGCAACCTAAGATCTAGATTCTAAGTGATCAGGTTAGAACTAGCATTAAACACAATTTAGTTTGAAGAACATTCTATTGATGTGAATCCTTAACTGAATTAATTATATCTAGCAAGTCATGAAATCCCTATGAGAAACCCTAAACCTAACTATGAAACTACTCAGACATAGAATATGAAAACATAATCAATGAATTAATAGATATCATAAAAGAGATTAGAATAATAAAGGGGTTCGAAAACTTCTCCAAAACAAAGTGTAGTACAGGATCAGATCAGCCCCAAAAGCTCTAAAACCTCTCTGCTCTAAGTTATGATAGCGTATGTAAAACTGAAGTTAAAAACCTAATTAAATAGCTAAAACACGACTTGGGGCTTCTGTGTAAATATCTGGAACTTCTGGGCATCTTTGCAATATCAGCATTCTTCATTAAACCGCCGAGAATCTGGCCCAACTCGCTGTGCATCGATCGATGCAGATGTGCGTCGATCGACACACTACTCAAATCTTTACAGTGAGCACAACCTCTCGGGTCAAAACTCCAAAATGCACCAAATAGCTCCAAAATCTTCACTTCTGCTCCAAATGTGCGTGTACCTAATAAAACATGTAAAGGAATCTAAAAGAACACCAAAAGACACTAAAACAGACTTATATCATGGCATAAAACCGGTAAAAACCATGATATATCAAGATGGTTAATTGAGATTCGTTGCTTTAGTCACCTTGTTAGATTGTTATTTGAATAATGAACATTTCCGCGCTGTTTGATTCGCTAGGTTGCTAGAAAGTGATTCTTGATTTTAATTAGCGAAATCTTTTGGTTTGCTCGGTTAGAATTATTTTTGGTAAGAAAAGATAAAGAACCTCGTAGATAGATCTAAGCTCGTGATTGAAAATGCGGTTTTTATAGGAAGCTTACTTGAGATTGAGCGGAATTATAAGATATTGATAATTAGCCACGTGTAACTGTTGAGTATGTGACTAAATACCACTATCTCTATAAGGAAGTGATATCAGTGTTGTTGAGGTTGTTGATGTAGGACGTGATGGACGATTTGACGAGGACACGAGACCGAACCCGAACCCAAATCAGACCGAACCGATACAATGTTCGGGCAAGCGAGAGGACCCTCTAAAGTCCACCAAAAATTATGAAATTTTGACCACAGCTCCATTAGACGATGTAGAAGCTATGGTTAAAAGGATTCAGCAAAATTTGATTCCTAGATCAAGTTATAAATTTTAGATCATTAATGGGTAATTAATGACTAAAAATGCAAAATAAATTCAAGGGAGCTTGGGCTTGGTTTAGACTGATCAGAGCTGATAGCTGAAGTCATTATGGACCTGATTCAAGCCCATTAATGGGATTGTGAAACGAAAATTATGCAAGAAGAAAGAAGAGGCCTTGAAAGGTTTTTGGTTCAATGAACCTACAAGAAGTTTTTGGCCTAAACTAAAGGGCTTCTACATTGGCTTTGCATAGGTGAAATGGATACCAAAATGAGTTATTTGTGGCCCTTCATGGTAGATGGCGTGGCAGAAGAATAAGGGGAAGAGTGGATGGACACATGGCTACATCTAAGCACTTAGAGTTTGCTATATAAAGAGACCCTCACCCTCTCATTCTAACCACACCAACAAAAACACAACAAAGAAGAGAGAAATAAGAGAAGTATAGGAATAAAGTAGTGGGAGAAGATGGAGAAGAAGAAGACGAAGGAGGAGGAGGAAGAGAAGAAGAAGAAGACGTATGAGGAGAAGCCGGAGGAGGAGAAGAAGAAGAAGGAGGAGGAAGAAGAAGAAGAAGGAGGACGAGAGAGAGAGAGAGAGAGAGAGAGAGAGAGAGAGGAGAGAGAGAGAGAGAGAGAGAGAGAGAGAGAGAGAGAGGAGAGAGAGGAGAGAGAGAGAGAGAGAGAGAGAGAGAGAGAGAGAGGAGAGAGAGAGAGAGAGGAGAGAGAGAGAGAGAGAGAGAGAGAGAGAGAGAGAGGAGAGAGAGAGAGAGAGAGAGAGAGAGAAGAGAGATGATAAAGTGTAAGACAAGAAGAAGAGAGAGATGGAGGATAACCAGAAGAGAAAGAGAGATAGAACCGGAAGAGAGAGACAGAGAACCGGAGGAGAGATATAGAGAAGGAGAGAGAAGATGAAGATGGTCCGAAGGTTCGATCAGAATCACTAGGTCAACGGTACGGTCAAGTGCGGGTAATGGTCGTGTCAAAGCAACGTAGGTTCGGGGAAGGTTCGGGATAGCGTCGGGTTCGTGTCGGGTCTCGTTGTTCCGCTAGTCCGTCAATCCGTCCGTCCATCGTCATAATAAGCACTGTGAGTTGGCTAATTGTGTGTTGCATTTAGCTAGAATCATATAGATCCGGGATTGATAAACCGTAGTTTAGGTTGCATACCCGATTGATTGAATTGGTTAGTACGGCTAGTTTGATTTAATAACTCGGTTAATCAATGAGATGGTTAGGGTAAGGGGTGCATGCTAGTTCGCTTATATCCGTAATCGTTTATAGATCGTTGATTGCTTGATTGGGTGTTGCATTAATTGATTGATAGTTCGTTGATTTCTTGATTGGATGATGCATACATATATAATGGCATGATGTGACGTATATGCATATATAAGTATTTAAGAACGCATCTAGAGGAATCTATATACGGGAAAGTATGAGTTGATTAAAATACGGTTAAAAGATATAACACACTTAGAATTATAATAATGGGTGAGTTAATTAGTCGGGTTAAAGGTAATGAATGGAAGTTAATGAATAATGAGATGTCGGGGAGTTAGTAATCTTACTAACTCTAAACCGACAGATCGAGAACTTATTAAAAGATATTTGGGAAGGGGTAAGTAGTAGTAGTGTGGTTGATGGGCCGTTTACGGGATTAGTAATCCATTAATTCCAAGGTAGCGGATTGAATGTGGTGTTGTGAGTATTGCTTGTGTGATTGTTTATCTACTTCGGTGTTGGACCGAGTAGACTGTTGTTGTGTGATTGTGTATCTACTTCGGTGTTGGGCCAAGAAGACTGTTGATTGCTTGATTGTTTATCTACTTCGGTGTTGGGCCGAGTAGACTGTACGGGTAGATACTTACTCTGGTGCGGGACCGAGTAAGTTTGGGTGATGTGGAGGTTGGTGATAGGACTTGCGGGATGGATTAGGGATTAAGATGGTGTTTCTATTTGACCTAGTTGGTCTTGCGTGATAGAGTTCCATTGAGTCTGCTTGTTTACATTGCTGTTATTAGGACTATATAGGGTGCGTTAGATCCCGCAAGTCTAAAGATGGCGTTCCGGTACTTCCTGCCCGATTGGATCCTCGGGAGTTGAGAACCTGGTTAGTTCACGTACCTTCGGTAGTGGTTCTGGCAGGTGTTAACCTATGGAGTGACGTCTGTATGTGTGTGGTCCGGAGAATACGGGGTCGCGTCCTAGTGCCGGACTGCATGGAAAATCGGGTTGCCGGGGGTAACTTGAGTCACCGCATATCGATGGACGGAGAACGGTGTCCTAGCCGTTGGACTTCGTGTTATTGTCTAGGAGTCGTGGGAGGTTTTAGCTACCGTGGTGGCAGCTAAGTGTTCCCGTGGAAGTCACCGAGTTCGAAAAGCATTAAAATCAAGTATAATAGCCGATCACGTGCTACCAAGACGTGATGAGCTCCACAACACACAAGCATTAAAATAACAACACAATCATCAACGAAGGGTTGGGCAGGATTAATAGATTGTTAGTAGCCTTTAGTTGGGAGCCGTCTCAATAGGTAATCTTAGATTACTCATTAGACTCTTTTGTGTTTTTCAGGTTTGGCGTAGCTCGGCGGACGCGTAGGACACTCGGAGTAGTCTCGGGTTGGCATTGGGTATCAGTTATTACGCATTTTGACTATACTTTCGGTTTCGGATTTTGTTGGAACGTTCCGCTAAATGTTTTGTATTAGACCGTATATTGTTATGAATAATATTTATATTTTTCAATTAATACAAACTGAATAATTCCTTGATATACGGTTTCGTCCGAACCGAACACAACTCGTGGAAACGGTACAGGTTGCAAAGCCTCGTATCTTGGAAACAAGGTAAACGGGGTCAAGGATAGTTTGGTTCGAGCCTTTGTCTCAAACCAGATTGTCTCTGGCTTTCGTATTGTGACAAACTCTTCTCGTATGACTGCTCGGGTTCGATCGGTCATATTCTTGTTTGATTGTTGGCCGGTCAGTTCGTCGGTCAGCGGAAAACGGACGGGGGCGTTACATGCAGTCTTGAAATCATTCATGTTCGATGGTCTCATGTATGTACTATTATATAATTTCGGCTTTGTTCGGTTTCCAGGTTGAGCCACACTTGTCGCATGCGATTCAAACAAAGCATTCATTTATGGTTTTAAGAAGAAAACCCACACATGTGATAGCCACTACGATTTTAACAAAATAAAAGCCAAACCTTGTTTTATTTTTTCCAGAAACGCTCGGAAAGGAAGATGCCTTGCGGTCTTGCAAAGATTCTGCAAACCAAAATTGTATTTTTTTTTTACTTTTCTTTAGAATGTGGTTTTTACGACATATAGTCAGTTTTTTTTTTATATCTATATATAGGAAATAATATACCTTTAAGTCACTCCCTGAATACCCATCTGTCATATTTGCTCTAGCTTTTAAATCCACGTCCTCTGCCATCCTTTCTTTTTCCAAAATTACGCTTTAGATCTTCGATTTGTTTGCTGAATCCGGCAGATTAACCATCAACGACTGTGACAGAATATCAACTCTAACCATTGCTTTGAAGATGACAATGATGCATGAAACATTGAGTTATTGACACGTGAAGCCTTCTAATTACAACGACAAAATTGATATGAACCTGAGCAAAATCAGGAATGAAGGGGGTAAGAAGCTTGAGATTAGAGAGAGGATATTTGAGGAGTCACAGTCGATTTGCAGGAAGGAGAAAGGGCAAGGGAGAGTGGGGATTATTTGGTGGGCTGACTCATAATGAATTTGAGGCCCACACACAAACAAACAAAAGTGGATGATGTGTCACCTCTAGTTGGAGAGACAAAGCTCTAATTATATAATAGATTAAACTAGATTTTGATTCGCGCTGAGCGCGAGATATGATTTGGAGCGTTTTTAATATGTTTCCATCATTTTTTTGTTTTTAACTGTTATCCTAGTAATACATATGAATTGTATTTAGATTTTATTTTTAAAAAGTGGTTTTGTGGGTGTTGTCGTATTATTTATTTAATTTATTAATGTAATTTAAGTACAAAATTTAATATTTTTTATAGAGCTATGTGAATTTACTCATGAGATTTTTAAGTAGACTAAAATTTTGTCTTCTTGTGTTGATATAAATGAGATATTATATTACAATAGTCGTTGATATCTATATTATTATTAGGTGTTACATGACACTAAGGTTTAGGTTTTTCAAATGTACCTATGAAAATCAACATACACCTATTTTGAATATTAACCTCGTAACCCAATATATTTAACTTTATGGACCCAACTTTTTTTTCTTTTTTGTATCGAATAAGTAAAGATGACCAGAAATTAAGTTGAACCAAAATTGTAAATTAAAGCTAAGGTAGCTAAACCAAAACAAACCAATAGAAAACCAAGAATTAAATCTATACTATTAAAGCCCATATACCAAAATCTTATTAATATATGGGCCTAATACTAAGGATAAACGTTTTTTTAACAGATTTCAGACAGTTGTTCAAAAAAAAAATATATAAAGCTTTCAGACAACGACAGAAAAAGACAGGAAGAAAATCGATGAAAATTAGGTAAGAGCGTCAGACGATTTTCGATTTACTTTCCTCCTTTCTCGCGATTTGATCTTTGCTATGTTTATCAAACGAATGTAAAGTTTTATCTATTTCCAACAGATCTATCTACATAATTGTAGATCGATCGGATTTGATAGCTACCATGTTCTCTCGAGAAACACGAAGAGAAAAGAGATCTGGTTCCCCAACCAACTTGTTTCGGTGCCTATCGGAAAAGCAGAGATGTTGCTTTGAGGTAATCAAATTATTCTGTTGCTCGATTTTGATATAATCGGTAAACTCATCTTGTTCATAAACTTTTTAAGCTCGTTCTAGGTTAGTGTATCTACAAAGTAAACTGTTGTGCGAGACAGAGCTTGTTTTAGCCAGCAATTGATCAGGTAACTAATCGATATTTTTCATCATGTTATTAAAGAACAAATAATATGCTTCGATTTTGGGCTAATGTCTACTCCTGATGTTACTTTTCCAGAGCTATGATTACTATAAAGATTTATGTGTCTGAGCTAACCAAGAACCTTAGCTGGGTCTGATCTACACAGTGATGATTTGAAAGTCCAAGAAACTTATGATGCAGGTGAATGCTTTCTCTGCCGGATTCCCTTCTTTGTTAGCTTAATGCTGGAATAGATTTACTAACGTATATTTCTGTTTTCATGTCTGATGTATATGTCAGAGAATTAAATGCTAAGTTTGGTGCTATTGTTTTTCATAGAAAAAGAAAGGAAAGGAGAATACGTTCGAATAGTTGTACATATTCATTCCGTATAAAATTGTGCACTTAGCTTCCTCTGATTACAATTTGACTGGGTGTTTGACTTTAATGATACAGTACAAGAATGGATTGAGCGAGTAGCCAATGTTCCTGTGGATCGTCGTTGTGGTCATTCTGATGTATATGTCAGAGAATTAAGCCGGACAATAGGTACTGTATGTTGGTTTATAGTACCATTCCTGAAGGTTTCTCAGATGCGTATACTAGGTGAATTTGAATCTATGCCCTTCATCAAGGACCTGAGTCAATTCTGATTTAAAGTTGGTAATTTGTGCTATAACTAATATTAACTTTTAAGTTCTTGTTAGATTTTTAGTCTTTTTACCGTCGCCTCCATAACCTTCTGTCTTTCCTTTCTTATGACATGCCATTCATTTGAGCCTTTGTGACTGTTTTAAGTGTTTTTGTTGTACAGGTAAGTTTCTGTAATTTTCATTCTTTCCATTGATTTTACATATTCTTAATTTGTAACAAATTATGTATAAATACGTGTATTGCAGAAGAAGACAACAATGTAGCAGCGTGGGCAACAAATCTGAAGCCTTGGTTTGACTACACATGTGTATACATGATTTAAAAGGGTTTTTGTCATGGATCTAGAAAGATTGGGACTCGGTGAAAGAGATGGGAGAGATGAATCCTTATGTTGTTCCTTGCTTTGGACTCCATCCTTGGTAATGATTTTATATGCATATGAGCTTTAATTAATGCGGAAATTTTCAGATCCAAGCTTGATTTCAGGTTTATTCTATGCAGGAGATCTCATTTGCTTAAAATATTGAGGAAGTCTTTTGAGACCACCCTTACGGCTATTGTTAGAGAAGTTAGTTTCTTTATCTTCAGATATTCATCTCTACTAAAATCTGTTTCTGGAATGTTTTCATTCATAATTTCATTGTGTTTGAATTATTAACCACAAAACAATATGCTTTCATTTATGATTTCGGAAAGTATATCGAATGCAACCAATTTCGACTAAGCTCTTTGAAGAGCTTTGATATCATCAAAATAACATGTTCATAAAGATTTAAATATTATCTTTTGGCAGATTAGTTTGGACAAAACCCCTTACAACCATCACTGATTACTCAGACCAGCTCCTGGTGTTCCGCCCACAGCTAGAACTTGCCAAAGAACTAACAAACCAGTAACAGTTCATTGCATCGATGCATTCGATGATATCCTCGAGATAATGAGGTCTATATATAGTATGTGTATTTATATATCAAGATAAATTATGAAATTACGACAATGATAAATTATGAACTACTAACTGCAATTTTATATAAAGTATCAATGATATACTAACATGTTATGTGGAAACTTTATCTCAGGTGGTGTATCTTAGTAGATTCGACATCAATGGATGTTCCCTTCATTGCAACCAAAAACAGCCAATGATTTCAATTAAGGTCAGTAAACGAAAACTAACAGAACATTGCTAGGTTGAAGGGAATATTAGCTAGGTAATTTAATCAGTATGGTAAATGGTTTATAGATGTCTGAGCTTACTTGGAAAAAGATATTTTGTATTAGTTCGTACGATAAAAATAAATATGCTGTGTAAACTTTGAGAAAAAAGACTTCACCAAATAAACGTTAACATCAAAACAATTGAATGTTTAATAAGATCAGATGATAAACATAAAAAAAACTAATTATGTCTTTAGTTAAAAAACCTTAAAGATCTCCTTAAAAATAAAAATTGAATAGCTTATAGGTTCTGGAAAATACTTTTGAAGACAACATTCATTGTTTGTTTTTATGGCTTTCCTTCTTGATCCACGATCAAAATTTTCAATCCTTTCTTTGACGTCACTCTAGATACATCCACATAAAGCTGACCGTGCGAAAACACTGGCCTAGGTAGGAACAACCCAACTTCTGACAGAGATTGTCCTTGACTTTTGTTGATCGTAATCGCAAAAGCAACTGCTAAAGGCAACTGTCTCCTCCTCGTTTTGAATGGCAATTTCGTGTCTGAAGGTGTTATGAGTAGTCTAGTAATAAGTATTATTTCCCCTACTCGTTTACCTGTTAAAGAAAACAACTCAAATACAGAACTTTGCAGAAGGATGTTCGTGAATTGAGCAAGAATTTTGAATTTTACCTGTTAAAACCCGGGCTTGAACCATAAAATCAGATAACTGAGTGAT
This sequence comes from Orychophragmus violaceus, assembly GCA_030180135.1. Classification (NCBI taxonomy): domain Eukaryota; kingdom Viridiplantae; phylum Streptophyta; class Magnoliopsida; order Brassicales; family Brassicaceae; genus Orychophragmus; species Orychophragmus violaceus. Next base: position 27,676,494 of record CM058231.1, on the reverse strand, counting down.
CTGCAATCTTGTTCCATTCATTAATCCTCCATCAGGATCAGAGTTCCTCAAAAGCATCACAGGACAACCAACCTTTAGTCGTAGACTATGGTTTGGTAATCCTGATGCTCTAATAGAATTTAGAAAATCAGGAGTAAGAGCTTGATCACTGGCTGCACTTGTATCTGAATGATCAATTGAATCAGAACTTAGATATATCCTTTCTTCACCTGAAAAATAAAATCAGAAGTTGTTATAAAGTCCATTTGCGTATCACGTCTAATACCTATTATAATTGCACAAAAATATATAGTTTTAGTACCTTCAAGTTGATCTAACATATGATCATTTACGGTGTTGACGTCATCATTCGTAGGAAAAAGAATAGCTCTCTCTTGAAAGAATGTAGGTTCTCTAACCAGCTGCAATGATTTTGAATCGCCATAAATTGCACTGCATATCGCTTTTATTGGTTCTTCAGCATCAGTTATCAGGAACTTCTCTGGAATATCAATCAAAGCATCACCATCATTAGGTTCAGCAATTTTTCCATCACCGACATATAATATCCACTTTGAAAAGTCCTTTAATTCCTGAGCCTGTTGAATAGTCAAGTCATCTGATAGAAGACGCATATTCTTTATGAGTTGTAAGACTGTACAATGCTGCCAAAGGTGTGATGAATTAAGAGCAGACAACACTATTTCAGCCCTTGTTGCACCTTGAATCACTAGTAGAACTTGTCTGAAATCTCCACCAAAAACCACAACTTTTCCACCAAATGGTTTTTCATCCCCATTCCTCATTATATCTGCCAAACTTCTATCCAAAGATTCAAAACAATGCTTGCTCATCATGGGAGCTTCATCCCAAATTATGAGTGATGCTTGCTTCACTAAATTAGCAAGATCAGATCCAGGTGTAATTGAGCACATAGAAAACTCATCTGGATTTATAGGTATTCCAAACCTCGAATGTGCAGTTCGTCCTCCTGGTAAGAGTAGAGAAGCTATGCCACTGGACGCAACATTCAAAACAATCTCTCCTCTATACCTGATCGCAGCTGATAAAATATTCCACATAAAGGTCTTGCCAGTGCCACCAAATCCATACACAGAGAAAACTCCACCACGTTTATGTATAGCAGCCTTTGTGATCTTGTCATATATATTTTTCTTCTCATCTGTTAGCTTCACGAAATCTCTATCATGGATTGCTTTCAACTCAAGTTTGTCATCGTTGAGCTCATCAAGTACCAAGACATTAGAGTTATCTTTTGATATATCATGGTTTTTACCGGTTTTAGACCATGATATAAGTGTGTTTTAGAGTCTTTTAGTCTTTTACAGGTGTTATTAGGTATTATCATGTTTGGAGCGGAATTGGAGTTTATGGAGCTTTTTGGAGCATTTTGGTGCTTTGACCCGAGAGATAGAGTTCACTGTCCAAAACAGAGTAATGCATCGATCGACACACATAGTGCATCGATCGACACACTAGCGAGATGGGCCTTCCTCGGCGGTTTTAATAAAGAATGAAGAATTCACAGTTTTGCCCAGAAGTTCCTGATAATTACAAAGAAGCCCCAAGACATGATTAGCTTATATAATTACGTTTTTACATCAGTTTTTAGATACGCTTTCATACTTAGAGCTGAGAGTTTTTAGAGCTTGGGGCTGATTTAATCTTTTACTGCTTTCTGCTTTTTGGAGAAGATTTCGAACCCCTTTACTTCTTTATTCTCTTTTATGCAATCTATTAATTTATTGATTATGTTTTCATATTCTATGTCCGAGTAGATTCATAGTTAGGTTTAGGGATTCTCATAGGGATTTCATGACTTGCTAGATTTATTTAATTCAGTTAAGGATTCATATCAATAATTGTTCTTCGATCTAAGTTGTGCTTAAACACTAGTTTCTAATCTGATCACTTAGAATCTAGATCTTAGGTTGTTAAATTGACACGAAAGTGTGGTTTAGAATCTGAACTATTTAAGTTGAGCAATTGAATTACTCGCAAAGAAATTTGGTTTAATTGAGTTGTGAACATATCGAACTTAATCTTAAAGCTAGTTTAATCTGTTAGGAATTACAAAGAAATTTGGATTTCTGCAATTAGGCTTAGAGAATTCTCACAACGAAAGTTGGTTAATTCTATATCCGTGTTTGAGTTCTAGAACTGTGCTTTATTTGATCCTGACTGAATAATTTATCTGCTTGTCTGATTTCCTGAGAACTCCCTAGACTTAGCGCTTTTAGTTAATTGCCTACAAACCGATCTTGCTACTGATTTACTTTCTTGCTCTGCTTTTAGTTTCTCATTACATTGCTTTCTCGTAGTTTAACTTAACTGTTATTAATCTATCGTTGTCCAGAGTCCTTATGGATTCGATACCCTAAAGTACTACATTCACATCACTGTGCACTTGCAGTTAGAATAGAGATAAAACCTGACCTATCAAGTTTTTGGCGCCGTTGCCGGGGACTCTTTTGAGTCTTCGGTAGATTTGAACTTAAGGTTTAGACTAGGATTTTTATTTTTTTGTTTTTTTTGGTTACTGATTTTCTCTGTTTTTCTCCGTCGCAGGTTTGACATTCGCCTAGCATCGATCGTTGCATCCTTTTGTGTTGATCGTTACTAAGCGACTGGAGTTGAGTCGATCGTTGCACTTTTGCATCGATCGTTACACTGCGATTACAGACGGCTTATGCAGACGCGTGATACTAGAAGTAATCTGAATACTAATCTCGTTAATCTCCAACTTGAAGAGCTTGCTAGACTAGAGAGGACTAACAGGAAAGTTCAACGAGCAAGAATGGTTCGAGAACGTCTGATTCTGATACCCGATGTTGAAGGTACCCTGAGGGACCGACAAAACAATCCGTACAATGCTGCTGGGCATAGGATTGATGCTGAAGGGAATGTGATTCCTGAGCCTGAACAAGAACAAGAACAAGAACAAGGGCAAGGACAAGGCCAAGGACAAGGTGAGAGGCAGATGGTTAATCCTCCTGTTGCTAATGAGAGGACCTTAGCTGACTATAACCGTCCGGATGAGTTTCATGCTAACCGGTCAGCTCTTGTACCTCCTGGTTTTGAGAGGAATGACTTCAAGATCAAGACCATCTACTACTCTATTCTGAGGCAGAATGCCTTCCATGGTTTCCCTAATGAGCAGCCAATGGATCATATTGATGAGTTTGAGGACATAGTCACTGGGAAGAAGTATGATGGAGTGAACTATGACTATCTATTTCTCAAACTCTTCCCCTACTCTCTCCCTGGAGATGCTGATGCCTGGCTGAAACAACTTCCACCTGGGAAATTTACTACTTGGGACGCTGTTAAGAGTGAGTTTCATAGACACTTTTATGATGATGCTCGCTCTGATCAGTCAAGACAGGACATTCTCACTTTCTCCCAAGGTCTTATAGAGCCTCTTAAGACTGCCTGGATGAGATTTAAGAAGTACCAACGTGACTGCCCGCATCATGGATTCACTGAGGTAACATTGCTGGGCATTTTCTTTAGAGGTATAGATCTCCCATACCAGACCGCGTTGGATAATTCCAGCAATGGAAATTTCAACACTAGGACTCCTCAGCAAGCTAAGCAATTGATAGATAACTTAGTAAGCAGTAATAGCTGCAAGACTGCTGATAGGAGAAGAAAGGAATCTGGTGGGAAGATAGACAATCTGGAGATTGCTGATATTAGGACTAAGTTGGACACTGTCTGTAATTTACTGGCTGGGAAGAAGGCTGTCCATTTTGCTCAAGATGTTGAAGTAATCAATGCTGAAGAAGATGGTCAGGAAGAGGATGTGAACTACATTGGAGGTTCTGGTTTCCAAGTAAACAGGTTTGGAGGACAGCAAGGTAATAGGTTTTTCAGTGGTGGACAGAAGAGTGCTTTCACAAGCAATCAAAACTCTTCTGGCTTTGGACAGAATGCTGGTTTCCAGAAGCCTTTTCAACAAGGTAATCAGAGGACTTATGGATCTTCCTCTTACCAAACACCTCCTGCTGCTAATGCTCATGAGAGCAAGATGGAGAGTATGATGGAGTAGCTGCTGAAAGGTCAGACCAAGAATGCAGTAGACTTCGACAAGAAGTTAGGAGCTGTGTATGAGGATCTGAATGGAAAGTTTGAATCTTTGAGCACACATATGAAGGAGCTTGATGCTAAGGTTGCGAGGACTGTTGGATATGTTCAGAGGCCAGATGGATCTCTTCCGGGACGGACTGATGCTAATCCTAAGTATCAGTGCAATGCAGTGACATTGAGAAGTGGTAAGGAGCTGTTTCCTGCCCAGAAAAAGCAGTTGACTGTTGAAGAGATCGTGGAAATTGAAGAAATGGAAGATGAGATCCGTGGAATTCGCAATGCATCGATCGACGCACCTCAGCAACGGTCGATGCAAAGCGAAAACAAAGATGATGAGCCGAAGCTCGACGCAGAGGTCGTGACACAGTCGCCCAGCAACGATCGTTGCAACACTAGCAACGATCGACTCAAGGCGACTGCAGAGAGCTCATACGCAGAAAAGCTGAAAAAGTCGAATGAAAGGGTCTACAAGCCTAAGGTACCTTTTCCTAAGAACCCCAGGAAGGCTAAGAACGATAAGAAGTATGCCAAATGCAAGGAGATCATTAAAAAGGTGAAGATCGAAGTGCCTTTGATTGACTCTATGGAGACTACTCCTGTGATGAAGAGATGTCTTAAGGATTTACTTGCTGGTAAATGGTCTAATGAGGAGAGTGCAATGATGATCACAGAGGTATGTAGTGCAGTGATTCAGGGCAGAATTCCTGAGAAGTTGAAAGATCCAGGGAGCTTTGTGTTGGATTGTGCTATCTACATGGAAAGATTTGAAAGATCTCTATGTGATCTCGGTTCTAATGTGAACCTTATGCCCTTCTCTGTTGCTAAGAGACTTGGATGACTGAATTCCTGCCCACTAGGATCTCATTGGTTTTAGCAGACAGAACAATCAGAATTCCTGAAGGAATATTGGAGGATGTGCCTATAATGATTGGCCAATGTGTGATTCCTACTGATTTTCTGGTTCTGCAGTATGGAGAGGAACCAAAGGATCCACTGATTTTGGGTAGACCTTTTTTAGCTACTGCGGGTGCGATGATTGACTGCCAGAGAGGTAAAATAATTCTGAATGTGGGTGATCTGAAGATGAGCTTTGATATGGAAAAATTGGTAAAGAGACCCACCATCGACGGACAGAACTTCTATGTGGACACACTCAGTGATTTGGCTGTAGAATACTTTCATAGGTCACATACTGAGGATCCACTGGAGAGAGCCTTACTGAGCTCTATAATGGAGCTGGAACACCTGCAAGACGAGCCCGCAATCTGCTATGCGAGGCTAATGGACTCTGCTGAGCAAGTGATGCAATTGGATGTGTCTGACGCGACATTGCATCGATCGACACCTTCAGGGCATCGATCGTTGCATGTCGACAGAGACTAGGCAGAGGAAAAAGCTCCGAAAATTGAGCTGAAACAACTTCCATCTGGGCTAAGGTACGCATTTCTTTGACCTAATTCAAATTATCCAGTGATTGTTAATGCTAGTTTGAACAACGCAGAGCTCACTTTACTTCTAAGCAAGCTGTGCAAGCATCGCAAAGCTCTTGGATATTCTCTTGATGACATTTCAGGTATCTCTCCGGAGCTGTGCATGCATCGGATACATCTTGAGGACGAGTCTAAGACATCAGTTGAGCATCAGAGAAGGCTGAATCCTAACCTTAAGGATGTGGTTAAGAAGGAGATTATGAAACTCCTAGATGCTGGGATTATCTATCCAATTTCAGACAGTGATTAGGTGAGTCCAGTCCATGTAGTGCCTAAGAAAGGCGGAGTTACAGTAGTGAAGAATGAGAAGAACGAGCTAATTCCTACAAGGACTATGACTGGACACCGGATGTGCATAGATTACAGGAAGCTCAATGCTGCGACAAGGAAGGATCATTTCCCTTTACCCTTCATTGATCAGATGCTGAAGAGGTTAGCAAATCACCCTTACTATTGCTTCCTCGATGGATATTCAGGTTTCTTCCAGATTCCCATCCATCTAGAGGATCAGGGAAATACCACCTTTACTTGTCCATATGGCACATTTGCTTACCGTAGAATGCCTTTTGGACTCTGCAATGCACCTGCCACCTTCCAGAGATGCATGATGTCCATTTTCACTGATATGATGGAGGTGTTTATGGATGACTTCTCAGTCTATGGGTCATCTTATAATGAGTGCTTGGATAATTTGTGCAAGGTACTGGCTAGATGCGAGGAGAAGCACTTGGTTCTTAATTGGGAGAAATGCCATTTCATGGTCAGAGATGGTATTATACTTGGACATAAAGTGTTTGAAGCAGGGATCGAATTAGACCGCGCTAAGATTGAGGTAATGACCAGCCTTCAGGCGCCTGATTCTGTGAAGTCTGTGAGGAGCTTTCTTGGACATGCTGGTTTCTATAGACGGTTCATCAAGGACTTCAGTAAAATTGCTAGACCACTAACTGCTTTGCTGTGTAAGGATACCAAGTTTGAGTTCAATGCAGATTGCCAGACTGCATTTGAACAGATCAAGCAGGCATTAGTGAGTGCGCCTATAGTTTAGCCACCAGATTGGGATCTACCTTTTGAGGTTATGTGTGATGCGAGTGACTACACTGTATGAGCTGTTATGGGGCAGAAGAAGGACAGAAAGCTTCATGCTATCTATTATGCCAGCAGAATACTAGATGATGCGCAGAGAAACTATGCCACTACAGAGAAGGGGTTGTTGGCTGTTGTCTTTGCATTTGAAAAATTCTGCCCCTATCTTGTTGGATCCAAGGTGATTGTACACACTGATCATTCAGCCCTGAAGTATCTGATGCATAAGAAAGATGCTAAGCCAAGATTGTTGAGATGGATTCTGTTGCTTCAGGAGTTTGACATTGGAGTGAGGGACAAGAAGGGAGTTGAGAATGGAGTTGCTGACCATCTTTCAAGGATGCTGGTTGAGGAAGACGTGCCCATTAATGATTTCTTGCCTGAGGAGAACGTCATTATGATTGGGACAGTGTTTCAGATGGATTTGGACAGAAACTTGCAAAATTGTCGGATTAATCGCACTGCGTCGATCGATGCCTTATCTGTGACGATCGATGCATGTGTCGAGACTGCGACGATCGATGCTACTCTATGCGACGATCGTTGCAGTGCGGATATGAACCCAAGACCTTTCACGGTTCAAATTGGAGACCATGTTTTCGAAGTAGATGCTGTCGCAACCACCGATCGACCCTGGTACGTAGATATAGCTAATTACCTGGCTGCAGAGACTGAACCAGATGATTTGAAGGGGTATGCAAAGAAGAAGTTCTTCAGGGAGCTCAGACGATACTACTGGGATGAGCCTTATCTCTACAAGCATTGTTCGGATGGTCTTTACAGGAGATGCGTTGCTGAATCAGAGGTTCCAGATATCTTATTCCACTGTCATGGATCAGATTATGCTGGACATTTTGCTACTTTCAAGACTGTGTCTAAGGTTCTGCAAGCAGGTTTCTGGTGGCCTACAATGTTTGCGGATGCTCATTCTTTTGTTTCTCAGTGTGATGCCTGTCAGAGGAAAGGGAAAATCAGTAAGAAGCATGAGATGCCTCAGAATTTCATTCTTGAGGTTGAAGTTTTCGATTGCTGGGGCATAGACTTTATGGGTCCTTTTCCCTCATCCTATGGGAATAAGTTTATCTTGGTTGTTGTGGACTATGTATCTAAGTGGGTAGAAGCAATAACTATTCTAACCAATGATTCTTCGGTGGTTATTAAGCTGTTTAAGACCATCATATTCCCTAGATTTGGAGTACCTCAGATAGTGATTAGTGATGGAGGATCTCATTTCATTAATAAGGTCTTCGAGAAATTGCTACAGAAGCATGGATTTCATCACCGAGTTGCTACTCCTTATCATCCTCAGACTAGTGGACAAGTTGAGCTGTCTAATAGACAGATCAAAGAGATCTTAGAGAAGACATTTGGGAAGACAAGGAAGGATTGGGCAGCAAAGCTGGATGATTCACTATGGGCTTACCGGACTGCATTCAAGACACCACTTGGGACTACTCCATTTCATATGTTGTATGGAAAAGCATGTCATCTGCCAGTAGAGCTTGAGCACAAAGCAGCATGGGCTGTAAAGCAGATGAACTTCGATCTTAAGTCTGCTGCAGAGAGGAGATTGGTGCAGCTTAATGAGTTGGATGAGATTAGACATTTTGCTTATGAGAACTCAAAGCTGTACAAGGAGAGGACTAAGGCTTATCATGACAAGAAGATTGTCTCTAGACAATTTGAGCCTAATGATCAGGTACTTTTGTATAACTTTCGTTTGCAATTGTTTTCAGGTAAGCTGAGATCAAGGTGGTCTGGTCCTTTCACAATCAAGGAGGTATGTCCTTATGGAGCTGTCGTTCTAATCAGCCAGGAAGGTAAGGAATTTACTGTAAATGGACAGAGAGTAAAGCATTATTGGGCTAAGGCCGAGATTCCAGGAGGTCAGATTTTGCCTCTGGATGTTGCACCCTCTGTCTGATTGAGCTAAAACGTCAAGATATTGACGCTAAAAGAGCGCTGAGTGGGAGGCAACCCACTGTTTTGTACTATTCATTTTTGGTGTTTTTGTTAGGATTTTACGTTTGTGTTTTGGTTTTGGTGAGTTTTGTCTGCAGATTTCGACAGAATCGCAATGCAACGATCGTCACGGTCCAGTGTGTCGATCGTCACAACACAAAAATCGCATTGCAGCGATCGTTGCGGTCCTGAGCAACGATCGACTCATGACGCAAATCGCCTTGCAACGGTCGCCGCACTTATGTGTAACGATCGATGCATGAGCGACAGAGGTAAAATCAGACAGAACTTAACACATCCATTAACTTTTTCTTTCTTTTACCAATCCTTAGCTTGACACTACTGGGGACAGTGTGTTTCAAGTGTGGGGGAGGTGGTACTGACTATTATCTTTCTGTTTTCTTAGAGTCAGTCCTGTTTTTCAAAAAAAATTATTTTATTGAGTCAAAATAGTTTAAGTAGGAAACAGTGAATTTTTGAGAAGTTAACAACATCTTGCAGGAACTTAAGTGACCATTGGGATGAAGTTGCAGGTTCTATCTATGACAATTAGAAAACCCAATGCGGATCAACCTACTGAGGACACCCATATCAATTCAGGTATTCAGAGGATCCTTTACTGACTTCACCCTTAATTTGACTTAATTTTCTAACCTAAGGGCTTGGTATACCTTGAGTCGGATTCCTTTGTTAGTTCTGACACAACTTGTAAACCTGTCCGAGTATGGTTCCCTTCTCCCCTTCCATAAAGTAAAAAAAAAAAGAGTAATAAACTGAGGATGAGCTAGTAGCTCCGAAGTGGTCACGGGAGTAGTAGCAAACACTATTACCTCCTGTGCATTCATGGAATGTGTCCAAAGTACACCCCTTAAAAAAAATGATACCCAGTGAGAAAAAATTAGAATGCTAAGGAAAGGAAAATAGAAGAAAAGGAACCAGAAAAAGATAGTATGGTGGTCTAGAGCCGACAAAGTAAGAATCCATGTGCCTTTTGATCGATAGTCCTTAGGTGAGACCGCATTTAATAGCTTATAGAAGTCAGTAGGGTGAATTTGAATTTCTTGGATTGATTGTGGAGTTTACTTAGGACAGTTGCTAAGTGTAGGGGAAGTACATTTTGGTCTTGATGTCTTGCAAGTGATTCTTTCAGTGGCTTACTCAGGGGAATCTGAGTGTTGTTGCTTCTAGGATAAAAAGAGTTTCTAAAAGTTTTCAAACCTCTTCACCATGTTTTAGTTCTCTGTTTTGCTTTAGGGCAAGCAAAGGCTAAGTGTGGGGGAGTTGATATATCATGGTTTTTACCGGTTTTAGACCATGATATAAGTGTGTTTTAGAGTCTTTTAGTGTTTCTTTAGAGTCTTTTACAGATGTTATTAGGTATTATCACGTTTGGAGCGGAATTGGAGTTTATGGAGCTTTTTGGAGCATTTTGGTGCTTTGACCCGAGAGATAGAGTTCACTGTCCAAAATAGAGTAATGCATCGATCGACACACATAGTGCATCGATCGACACACTAGCGAGATGGCCTTCCTCGACGGTTTTAATAAAGAATGAAGAATTCACAGTTTTGCCCAGAAGTTCCTGATAATTACAAAGAAGCCCCAAGACGTGATTAGCTTATATAATTAGGTTTTTAGATCAGTTTTTAGATACGCTTTTATACTTAGAGCTGAGAGTTTTAGAGCTTGGGGCTGATCTAATCTTTTACTGCTTTCTGCTTTTTGGAGAAGATTTCGAACCCCTTTACTTCTTTATTCTCTTTTATGCAATCTATTAATTCATTGATTATGTTTTCATATTCTATGTCTGAGTAGATTCATAGTTAGGTTTAGGGATTCTCATAGGGATTTCATGACTTGCTAGATTTATTTAATTCAGTTAAGGATTCATATCAATAATTGTTCTTCGATCTAAGTTGTGTTTAAACACTAATTTCTAACCTGATCACTTAGAATCTAGATCTTAGGTTGTTAAATTGACACGAAAGTGTGGTTTAGAATCTGACCTATTTAGGTTGAGCAATTGAATTACTCGCAAAGAAATTTGATTTAATTGAATTGTGAACATATCGAACTTAATCTTAAAGCTAGTTTAATCTGTTAGGAATTACAAAGAAATTTGGATTTCTGCAATTAGGCTTAGAGAATTCTCACAACGAAAGTTGGTTAATTCTATATCCGTGTTTGAGTTATAGAACTGTGCTTAATTTGATCCTGACTGAATAATTTATCTGCTTGTCTGGTTTCCTGAGAACTCCCTAGACTTAGCGCTTTTAGTTAATTGCCTACAAACCGATCTTGCTACTTATTTACTTTCCTGCTCTACTTTTAGTTTCTCATTACATTGCTTTCTCCTAGTTTAACTTGACTGTTCTTAATCTATCGTTGCCCAGAGTCCTTGTGGATTCGATACCCTAAAGTACTACATTCACATCACTGTGCACTTGCAGTTAGAATAGGGATAAAACCTGACCTATCATCTTTACCGTCTTGTTTTGACTGAGGCATTCCCGCATACATAGAAAGAGAACTTCCATTACTTTTAAGGATCTTCTCGATTTCCTGTAGAGCATATTCTTTTTTCTCTTCGCAACTCAGATTGAGATCTTTATAATACAAATTGCATTTCTTAAGTACATCATTGAAGTAAATATTTATATTCATCAAAATAGTGTTAGATATACAAACCTGGTCTATTAAAAAAGTGTCTTCTATTATGCTCTATGTCCTCGGATAGGTGTTCCCAAGTTTTTTGCCAAACTTTTTCAGGCTGAGATAGACTACCAGAGCTGAGCATCATAACAAAAACCCGACAAAGTGATGATGTTGTGGTATAGATACTCCTCCTAATGATATAATCAATGTATTCCTGATCATCATCTAATAATCCTCTCGCATAGCATGTCTCTTTGTAAGAAGGATAAAGGACACCATTGTATGTCTTCAAAACATTAAAAGAAGTTGCTCCTCTAACAACATTCAATAGTACTCTCAAATAATATGCTTCTTCCAAACTCCTAGGAACCCAACGAATCCTTCCAATGCCATATAATCTTTCCCTAATCTTAAAAGACTTGGAACTTGCATTATATGTAAATTTTGTTGGAATCTCAGCATATAACAATTTAGCCGCATCTGAATTGACCTTGCACAACTCAAACCATGCCAACATCATTGTATTCTGAATCTGCTTACGCTGCAGAACGTACTCTACCTTGTCATTATTCTTGTAAACAACTATTTGGTTACCTTCCAGATGAAAGTCGAGTCTTTCGCAAGCAGATACGTACCTAACAAAATCAAGTTTGATCAATAGTTGGCATGTGAATCTTAATAATACACCAATATCAATAAGATATATAAATTTTAATATCATAACGAACCGGCAGTCAAAATAGTCCTTAATCTCATTTTCCTTCTTGGTACTATGAGAATTGTTGTTTCCTTCAGTGCTTGTCGGAACATCTGATGGTGGTTCTACATCAACTGAAACACGATCTTAACCCTTGTTAATATACTTGAATAAGTACTTGATTGAACCTGATTGGTTACACCATTCAACATTAATGTGAGATTTGTATTGAATGGATAAAGCCTTATTGAATGGGACACATTTGAAGCCATTCTTCTCAACAAATACACCTTGTTGCTCACGCCGCCTATAAATAGGAAAACCTTCTTTATTAACAGAAGTTTTATCAGTGTATGGCTTAGGGTATAGCTTAGAACATTTTCCATTCTCCATACATGGAGAATTCATATTAGCAGCCCCACAAGTTTCATGAATCATCATATCCTTAACCACTTCAAAAAGATCTGGTACTGCGTCTTTATCTTGAATCTCAGTAGAAATGATACTATCAATATCGTCCATTGTAGGAAATTTGCACTTGGAATGCATGAATAACAATATATGAGCATGTGGTAGACCCCTTTTTGGAATTCAATGGTGTACATAGCTGCATTTATAAAAACATAATACGTTAATATTATAGAAAATAAAATACAATTATATACCAAATCTACTTTTCACAAACATAATGAATATACCTCGATGTAACGTTGGTCACGCCACATCACAAATCATTACTAATCAGCCAATGTTAAAAACCGTATATATCTAAGGAAAAACATGCCACAAGTACTACATCCATACATTACCATCAATCATGTGTTAATTCTAAAACAAACGAATCTATATGAAAGTTACAATGCAAAAATCAATTCACTTTCAAACATGCAGTAGAGGTAAACTTACCAAAGACAGTCTTTCCCAAAATTTCATCTTCAGTCAATGCACTCATCAAAGATTCCAACTTCATCTTGAAAAAATCTGCAGATGAGGTCTGGCCTATCGTTTGCACATAATTTATGTTCCTTGACAAATCTCGTAATTTCTGGCCATTTAGGATTGCATGTAAAAGTTATGAAGAGATCTGGAAATCCAAAGTGTTTACATATAGCCATAGCATCCAGATAGTTATTCTTCATGTATCTAGGACCCCCAGTATAAGAAGCTGGTAACAAAAACTTTCTTCCTTGCTCGCTCAAATCTGTAACTCCATCATTTGCAGTCTGCTGAATAGAATCATAGCTATCATATCTCAAGCAAGACTGGTTGAGCCTCAGATATCTCAATCGATTAGATTCGATCATAGTATAACCATCAACCAAAAATTGTCGAAACAATCTCTTTGATCGGAGGAGAGTATGACACTCTTTTTCCTTTCTTGGAGTCGAAATGAAACCAATGTCTCATACTGATATTCTCTCTTTTAAGCTTCTTTCCAGCTGCATGCTTCTTTTTTATCCCAACCCAGAAACCATCTTCTCCATATGGAAAGATAATCGGATATTGTAGTGCAAGATAAGAAGGATGTATTTCACTAATCCTTTGAAGTCTACCACAATGTTCCTGCAACACAATATCCATTTTATCCATTTCAGTACTAAAATCACCAGGAATAAGTGGAGCAACTTCATTAGCAGTTGGGGTATTGTATGTCCTTCCATCTTTCACATGATCACTAATAATCCTCATATGAATGCTTCATTAGGATTTGTATCAAATCTTTCTCTTGCTGATCTAAAGCTCTTCACATAAGGATTGACTTCATTTAGCATGTTCATTATTTTCTCAATAAGCTCTGGTTTCAAATCCTTCTTCTTAGACCATTGTCCACTATTTTTACCCTTGCTGCAAAATTAAGATCATAAAATGTTAATATCATATGTTTCCATGTTCGTTTCAGATTTGGTAGGCCATAAAAATGAAATAATAATACCTTAGTGATGTAGATATTATAGCATATCATTTTCCGTGTCCACAATATAAAGCTGTCCATATTTAGCAAAGTCACCAGCTTTAGGTTTCAAACTACCCATCAAATGATAATTTTTTCCTTGCATCTGAAACATGTTTGGGCCACGACCCTTTTTGATTGATCTATCAACTTTTCCACCAAGGAATGTAAATGAAAAAGCCATATTGATAGGTCTGAGATTCACTTGGAAGTTCTTGCTCAGCTTGTCATTGCCTTCGAAAAGTTCTTTCAAAACATCTGGTGGTCTTTTAGAAGAGGCAAAACAACTTGTCCTTGCATACAACAAAGTGTGAAAATAGGATTTTTTATCTCCTCCTCCTGTTTAATCTTTCTCCATACCAGAAACTAGCACCACAATGACGACATTTGTAAATTGGATCTCCTTCATCAAGGTATACTGAAACATGAAGTTAATAATCAGTTAAGCAAACAGTGTATTAATTTCATAATGAACCATGCTCGTTACAGGTTTTGTGCCTATTCAATACCATATCGTATGTCACCAGCTTTGTCTTTTTTACTTGATTTTTGTTTTCTGGTATTCTTAACAGTAACTCCTGAAACATTTTTTCCGCGCCCAACCTTGGTTAAAACACTGCCAGAGAAAATTTCATCAATTTGTTGAGTTACGTTACTGTTACCACATGTAGATTCTGAATCCGTGTCTGATTGACTACTACAGTCATAAATTTGTTCTTCATCATCAACATAAGAGCCTGTATATGATAGAATAAGAGTAAAAATTAAGTTAGTATTGTTACAAAATAAATGGACACTATATAATCTGGATTATTACCTCCTGGTGAAAAAGCCAAAAATTCACATTCTTCATCAGAATCGAAGTTTGGTTTATAACTTTCAAATAGACTCTCCTCGACAGTGTTATCTGTTTGTATGTTGGATACATTATCATCTGGAACTGTAAAATAACTTTTGCTTAGTTAACATGAACATAGATCTCTTGGTTTGATTTAGTTGTACTTATTTGAACAAAGACAAAAAAACTTTATTTGAAATGTGTGACACATTTCAATTTTTTTAGTTGCAAATGGATTAAGGGATCTTCACTCCTCTCTGGTCTAAATGGATGCAAATTCTCTGGCTAAGATGTCATATTCCATCGATTTGGTACGTTTATACCAAACAATGACAATATTTTATACTCAGCTGAAATTAGGTCTTCAACTTCTGAAGTTAATATATCATGTTCTATCAAACTTGTACGTTTATACAATATTCTCAGTTTTTATACTCATCTGAACATAGGTCTTGAACTTACAAAATGATTTAGCTTCTGGTCTGAATATGTAGATTGAATACCGATGAGGTCGTTTCAAGATAGCATACATGTTCTTTTTTTGACGGTATGACTCCTTTTAGGTGCAGATTCAACCCGAATAGCCTCAGTTCTGGATGATGTCAGATTGGATTCAAATAATGTTGTTGAGTTCACATCATCTTGCACACTTGGTAAGTTTGTAATATCATTTAAGACTCTTGAGAACAAAGAATTTATTGGGTCTTTACTACTGGTTCCAACTGATTGTGTAGGAGATGAATAGGTTTCAGAATTATTTGATTCCAGTTTTCTCTTCTTTTTCCCTTTAAGATTTTCATTGGCAATAATGTTCTTCTTAGCTGTATTCTTTGTCATCCTGAATTTTACATAAGAACAGAATTAGAGAACTATTTTGTTTCAGCTGAGTAATAGCATATTCTGAGAAACACCATAAGATACATATTCTAATCAGTTCACGTGAAAGGAATATATAGATAGACGAGAAACTTAACTTTTCGAAATGTTGAAGTAGATTTTGTATCTCAGTGTCAAGAAGGATTGCTCGTTAGACATCCTCAGGGGATTTCGATTTGTGTATCAATGTCGATTTTGATATTATTAGTTGTTTCTCGTACGCTATATTGTTTAGGGTTAGTAATTTCTTATTGACCTTCCTTACCATAATAACAAACAAAATCTTGTTTTTAATATTGACCTTGTATATAGATTTTATATTCAACTCATAAGATTTTATTTGTTTATTCATAAAGAAACAAATATATCATATCATAATTGAATGGTTTGTTTTAAATGTATTGGGTTTGGTGGTGAACTTTAATTTGAATCGTTTAGATAAAAATTTTTAAAGACATACGAAATATAATGGTTCAAAATCTTGTTTATGATGTATGATATCTTGCTCTGAATTAATGTTTGTGTAGGTGTTGAATATTGGGCCACTCGTTTTGTTAAGCACCACAGCACACTGTTAGTACTGAAAAATCTTTCTTATATATTAGGATTGATAGTTTTAATTAGGTTGCTTTAGGACTTGGCCTATTTTAATTTACACATTCGTTTTGTGCGTACTCCTTAAAAAATCTATATTCGTATATTTTAGTTTGGATATGTCAAAGTTTGGGAAATATGAATATATTAAAAACGTAGATAATTTATTAAGATAATGAATCCAGAAATAAAGATAATGAAACCAGAAAAAACATACGAACTACCAGATTTTAAATTATCATAAACTCAATAAAACCAAAATAAAAAAAAAAACCAAAACTAGCAAGAAATTAAGCAATATCTTTATCTTCCATCATCCCATCTTCTTTCAGCTTTTCCAATTTGATCTTTTTAGTGCAAGGTTTTTTGTTTGCTGATGTGAGGTCACAAATATCCTCAAGTTCTTCTACTTTACGTTTTGATGAAAGAGTAGTAACATCTGATGACTCTTCAGATAAAACACAAATATTGGATACCTAAAAAATATACATATATCAATTAAAAGATAAAATTATCTTTGTAAAATTTTCATTTTAAACGGAAAAATAAAGGTATTATTTACCTCATCAGCTGAAACAATGGTTCCCAATGTAGGAGTAGAAGTATCTGGATTAGCAGATTCATCGATCTTTAGAACATCATGTCCTGTCCATACCTTCCCAACTTTATAGTATTCATTACCATATGTCACATTATCATTTGAAATACAAACCAGAAATTCAATTGTCTTCCCAATGAGATTGCTTATCGCCTCAGGTAAAATTGTTGGATCTTCGATCTGTAAAACCAATACATATACATCGTGTTATGCGACTTGTAAACCAGAATTTAATTTATGAATGGTAAAGTTAGGTACCTCTTCAAATGAGGGACCAACTAAATCAGCTGCTGGTTGTGGCACTATCCCTTGAGCAATAAAATCTAGCAACATAAATTTTGTTTTTCTGTGTGATCCATAACCATGAGATGCAACCAAAACCTTCAAAAAATTATCATAATCAATATAAAAATGTCAGTATATAACCATTTTCAATGTTGACATCACAAATATTTGAAATAGAAAAGATAATCATTTCTTTACTTTGCAGTAATATTTGTTACATGCTCTTCACAAACAGCACACCCAAAAAAAAGGAGTAGAAATCCTCGATGTGGCTGATTTGAATTCAGCTTTGGGTGGGAACACTTTTCGATTGCATTTGTTGCAACCCCAATAATATCATGACCAATCAGGGTCAATGGCATAGATTGTACAAAAAACCCTACACTTTTCAATATGCATTTACAATTAATACAAAATCAAATTCTGTAACGAAAAGAAATATAAATTATAATCCGATATTAATTTTTGTAGAAGAAAGTTAACATTTCTAACCTCATTGGTGGAAAGCATCTCTGCAATTGTTTTTTTTTTTGGAAATTGAGCCCATCATTCAATTGTTGCATTTAACACGTCTTTCTCATCTTTAGCATCCAAGATATTCAATGAGATACCATCATTGGGAAGACTGTTTTATAAGAAAAACAGAATAATCAGATTTCAATATTTGAATGTTAAAATTCGTTTTTAAATTATGGCTTCAAATATAATGTTCGACAAAAATATGAAACCGTAATAGTTACATAAGCCTGAGACATACTTTTTTGAATTTGTTGATTTCAGGTAGTGCTGGATTTATCAATACTTGGGAAGCATCGAAGGCATTAGTAACCTGAAGATCTCCTGATAAAAATTCAAAATCAAACATAAGACATAAGGTATGTTATGATTGATCTACCAAATCGGCTATTACATTGAATATAACCTCATGATTGAAAACGTTTTTTATATAGTTCTTATAAACTTATACAAAAATTTGCGAAACAGATGGTTTAGAACCATAATAACTTGACGATAATAAAACCATAATTAACGTAATAGATTTTTACGATGGTAAAAAAGCCTTTTTCATACGATTCTTAAAAACGATTTCTCTATGAATAATAGAGAATCTTTAAAGCAACAAACGTATTTAACTTTCAAAAACCATGTGAAACACAACACTACAAATGTTAGTGGTCGGTGTTGGAAGAATTTAACAAATAAAATTATAAGCAATTGGAAAAAGGTTATAGAGTTTTCAAATCGTTTATGCTTTATATATAAGTAAAGAGACAAACGTATTTAAAATTTATGAACAATAGAGAATCTTTAAAACAACAAACGTATTTAACTTTTAAAAAACATGTGAAACACAACACTACAAATGTTAGTTGTCGGTTTTGGAAGAATTTAACAAATAAAATTATAAGCAATTGGATAAAGGTTATAGAGTTTTCAAATCGTTAATGCTTTATATATAAGTAAAGTAAAAAACGAATATACCTTTGTAGTAGTTGATCTTTGAGAACCTTATTAAGCATATCACCATATTTTCCCCTGCTTCTAAGCAACTCGCCATTTGTTGATCAGCAAAACGACCCCATAGGCAACATGGTAGACGGTGGTCCCTATTTTAAATCAAGTCATTAAACAAAATATAGATAAATAGTAATAATCTTAGTTAAAAAGTGATGAAGGATCTTACTGAGAGTCACGAAGCATAAACTCCAATTTTTTTCTTTCTTTGCCATTACATTGAAGTGTTTGAATCTCTCCAACATCAACAACTTGACCCACAACATCTAAAAAATAATATATAATTAGATATCAAACTCATATGCCTCGGAAATTTTATAAGAAAATATTGTTAGGAAATTACCGATAAGAAAACAGTTCTTCAGAGTACCACTAAAGATAGTCTGAAAATCTGTTATTGAAAGGAAAATATCATCGGACTTGTATTGGGTCCGAGTAATTGAAGTGTTGTTCAAGAACTCTAGCTTGTACTGATGAGCAGTGGTCTTATATTGGCCATATGCACGAGACAAAGAGAAAATCTCAATGACTCTCCACTCACCAATAGGAACATGTTTTTCAACAGCTGCAACATATGTCTTTTTACATGTTGCATGAATCTTAGCCTGTCAATAAAATTGTAAACACCAGAAAATAAGTCAGCCATGTATTGAATCAAAATCTAACAATGTTGTTATATCATAATCTATTACACGGAAGTAGATTTAAAATAATTGTTAGAAACACTTACTGTATCATCTGCTAAGATCACCTCCAATGTTTCTCCAGTCTGACCAGTGTACTGCTTCCAAGAGTGAAGCACCTTGACACGGATTCGCCAGCCAGTTTTGAAGGGTTTGACATTAGCAAGGTCGGTAAAACTCTTGTTTTTATTTGTAACACTTGACATCTCTCTTTGAAGTTGTGTTTATGTGAAATGTGAATGACTTGAATGATTGCTCGGTGACTTATTTATATAGGACAGAAGAGGCATAGCTCGAAATATAAATTAGGTATTATCATTAAAAACTCAAATATCCTAAATATATTTTCTAGCCGAATATGCCTCCAATATGCTTTTTTTTTTTGACAACAATGGTAATAAAAGAACCTAATTATCTATATCCCATGATGGTGGCTCCGGTCCAACATGAAAACTCCATGACTGCCTGAGACGTGCTTTTCGTGCTAGTCCATATGCTGTCATATTTTTTGCTCGAGGTATGTGCTTGATATTAAATGGTGAGAAGTAGCCCTTCCTTTGATCAAACTCTTCGATGTGTCCTGTGAAGGCAGGCCATTCTTCTGGTTCCGACACAATCTTAACCAGGTCTGAACAGTCTGTCGCAAATGTTACATGAGGTTGCTGTAAAATCTTCATCCATTCCATAGCCCAAATTAGAGCTTCGAATTCCGCATGAAGTGGTGTCCGACTTTGTCTGACATTCCGTGCACCCATCATACCATTTACTCCACCTTCATGACAACTATACCATCCTTGGCCTATTGACATCGCCCCCTCTTTCCACGAGGCATCTACGAAACACCATTTACCCGAATATACCAACTCATTTGAAAGTGATCTTAAACCAATAGGCTCTATCTCTGATTCCTTAACTGCATGCATCTGAGCTTCTTCCCATAAATTTGATTCTGTTTCTGCCATCTTGACTATGTCCGGAGGGCCTTTATCAATCTGACTATATACCATATCATTTCTGCTCTTCCAAATATACCATAGAATCCATGGATAGCTTTCTTTATGTTGACCCCCTGGTATCCTCCAGAAAAGGTAATCCATATTTGTGAACAAAGACTCCGAAGGGAATGTGTTCGGGTTTGTTGGAATTTGGGATAACGCCCAAACTTGTCTGGCTGGTGGACATTGAAACAGAACATGATTTATTGTCTCATCCATTCCACAACGAACACATCGTGTATCACACTTGATACCTCTTGTGTTGAGATTCCTTGTTACCGATAAACATCCTGTAAGGGCCTGCCATATAAAGTGCCTTATCTTCGGGGGACATTTTATCTTCCAAGAGAAAGCTTGTAAAGATTTAATGTCTGGTCCCCACACCGGTAGTTTTTCTCCAAATTCCGGTATATCTCTCTCTGTGGTGTATCCTGACTTAACCGTATACTTTCCAGATTTTGTGTAATGCCATCCCAACGAATCTGGCCGATTAAAGCGACTAAATGGAATACTTTCAATTAAAATTGCATCCTCAGGGTCAATAACCCTCTCGATCAACTCTTTATTCCAAACTTGCTTTTGATGGTCAATTAATTGATCCACCGTAAGTAACACACTTGAAGTGTTTGGTTTTTGTGTTGCTGGTCTCGGGCGATAGGCTGGTATCCAAGGGTCATTCCATATTGAAATGGATGCTCCTGTTCCCACCCTTTTGATAAGTCCTTTATTAACCAGAGATCGAGCAGAAGTAATACTCTTCCATCCAAAAGACGGTGAATATGATCTTATCGGATCTAAAGGATCCGTATTCCGAAAATATCTTCCCTTAAAAACTTTTGAGAATAAAATTTCCGGTTTCTCTATAAGTCTCCATAATTGCTTTGCAAGAAATGCTGTATTAGTATCCCTGAAAGCCCGAAATCCAATGCCACCATCTTTCTTATCCTTACAGAGTTTGTCCCATGCCACCCAATGCATTCCTGAATTTGATCCCCCAGAGCTCCACCAGAATCGGGAGACCACACTTGTTAATTTTGATGTTACCGTTTTGGGTAACCGAAAGCATGACATCACGTGGTTCGGCATAGCCGTTGCAACCGCTTTGATCATAACTTCCTTACCCCCTCTGGATAGTAACTTAGTTGTCCATCCATTTACTCTCCCAGATAGTCTATCCTGTAGGTAACCAAAAATCTGTGTTTTCGATCCGCTCAGACATTCAGGGATTCCCAAGTACATCCCCATGCCCCCCACCGTACTGATTTCGAGAATCGTCTTCATCTCCTCCTTGATGGATTCTGGTACTTTATGTCCGAATTGGATGGATGATTTTGTGAAATTTATTTGTTGACCGGAAACCTTCTCATAGCTTTTAAGTATTCTTAAAATCGTCTCGAATTCCTCCTTTGTAGCTTTGCAGAAGAATAAACTATCATCGGCAAATAAAAGATGTGAAATTGATGGGCATTTCCTGGCCACCTTTAGCCCTGTTAACTGTTTTTCCCATTCCGCCCTCTTAATATTTGATATCAATGCTTTTGTGCACAAGATAAACAGATATGGTGATAGAGGGTCACCCTGTCTGAGTCCCCTCTTCGGGCTTATGGAACCATGTGGTTGTCCATTAATAAGTACCTTATATTGAACAGTAGAAATGCATTTCATAATCCTATCAATCCATGTTGTTGCAAATCCCATTTTTCCAAGAAGAACCTCAATAAACGACCATTCAATCCGGTTGTACGCTTTGCTCATGTCCGTTTTGATTGCCATAAACTTTCCTTGACATGATTTATTTGTCCTTAAGCCGTGGAACATCTCCTGTGCGATGAGAATGTTATCTGAAATCAGTCTTCCGGCAACAAAAGCTGATTGCGTCTCCGAAATCAGTCTTGGCATAAACCTCTTCAACCGCTGGCATAGTACCTTGGAAATGATCTTATATCCTACATTACAAAGGCTTATTGGCCTCAGTTCCGTCATTCTTGTTGGCCTCTCCGTTTTCGGTATCAAACAAATGTTTGTAGTATTTATCTGTGGGTCCAAAGTCCCTTCCTGTATAAACATATTGACCCATTGTGTGATTTCTTTCTTCACAATCGGCCACGATTGCTGAAAGAATAGTGCTGTCATCCCATCCGGCCCCGGTGCTTTCTCTGGGTGCATCATGAACAATGCTCTCCTTACTTCATCTTCTGTGGCCATAGCTGTTAATGTCTCATTCATTGTCGAATTGATTGATACTGGGATCTCCTGTAGGAATTCCTCAAAATCCTCTGGGTTGGTGGACGTAAATAATTCCTCAAAATATTCAACCGCTACTTGTTCTATCTCAGTCTCCTTTGTTACCCAGTCCCCATTAGAGTTATGGAGCCCCACTATTCTGTTACGCGCTCTTCTTTGTTTCGTCAGCGCAAAAAAGAATTTTGTATAACGATCTCCTTCTGTATGCCAAAGATTCCGACTCTTTTGTTGCCAAAATGATTCTTCATCTCTGTACGCCTCCTTAAGTTTTCTTGTAATTTCCATAACCTCTGCATGTGTTCGTGAATCATCTTTTTGGACCTCCTCAAGGGCTTGTTGTAGTTCATTAATTTTATCCTTACTATATGGCAAATTTTGTTTCCTCCACTTCGACAGTTCATGTCGACACCTGCTTATCCTAGTAACCAAATCCACATCTGGACCATCCTCGTTAATCTCCCATCCTAATCTTATTGTTTCCAATAGGCCATCTTTCCCCACCCAGCGTTTGTCGAATCTGAACTGCCCTCGCCTTTTTGTACTTTTTCCTCTATGTTTGCCAATATCGGCCGATGATCCGAACCTATCATTCCCAAATATTCCACATAGGAGCAAGGATATATCGTGTGCCAGTCTTCATTGGCTAATGCTCTATCCAATTTACACCTTACAAGTTGTTTTCCCCTCCGCCCTCTCCAAGAGAGTGAGTCTCCAATTGATGGGAATTCTATTAAACCACAATCTGTGATCATATTATTAAATGACACGAACGTTGATGCATGTCGTACTGTTCCTCCCTGTTTTTCATGATTTCCTGTTATTTCATTCAGATCCCCTATAATGAACCATGGTTTTGTCCTGGTTAAACCAATTCGTGTTAATCTCTCCCACACTTGATCTCTTAATTTTTGTACCGGCTCTCCATATACAAAAGAAATGAATACCTTGTTCCCTTGTATATTCGCCTCAACATCAATAATTCTATTGCTAGAATAAATAATATCCACATTAAAATCATTATTATAATATAAAGCCAGACCTCCACTGGTGCCTCTTGGTTCTACCGTAAAAATCTTATCATATCCAAAATGACCCATGAACTTTTGTGTGAATCCATATTCTTGTTTGGTCTCCGAAAGAAATAAGAAATCCGGTCTATGCTTATGCCAAATCTCCCGCAAATAACTTATAGTCCATTTGCTTCCCATTCCTTGACAATTCCAACTCAAGATCCTCATTATACTTATTAAAATAGATCGTCGCCTATATTCTGATATCTGAGAATTAAGTCAATCTCAGTACCAAACCTCTGGTGTTGTCAACATAACAACTTATCCATTTCCCCTTGTTGTCCCTCCAATTCCATAATCTATCTTGCCAATAATCTTGCCACCGATTAGTTAACCTTTTGTCCATCAAAATATAGAACCATAAATCATACACCAATAATTCCAAAAGAAATGCATCCTTAGCCAAACACAGCAGTGATGCACGATTTTTGCCTAGACATGATATTATTCTTAAGTCGAGACCAAAATATTCATCAAAATACAAAGTTCCTTGTGTCATGTGACTACTGCTCGGCATTGTAGTACCGCTTTCATAGAACCTTATCAAAATACATTCATCCAAATAGACCTCATAAATATAGAACCTCAATTCTTCTTGGTACAAACCCACCCACTGTATATATCGTTTGTAGATATATACTTCGAACGTGAGTATCTCCGAGCCATAATATGAGATGGTCCACCTTAAAACTGAGCCTTGATTACCTTGATTGCTTCTTCCTGACCATGATGTTGAAGACCATAAATCATGAAAACCAAAATTCCAGATACTCTGTTGCTCCTTGTGTCTCAGCAATACATGAGCCATGATGTTGACAACCATTGCACTCTTCCAGCGCAATAGTCGTTTGGCCCAACTCCCCTCTTCCCAAAAACTGTGACCATAAGCTGGGAGCCTTTGTTTTAAAGTCTTTTCGAAATTCGCATATGGACTTGCCCGCAAATCTGCTTCCTTAATCTTGTCCCTACACAAGGCATCATCATTATCAAGAGTAAAGACCATTATAACTGCCACGGATCTAACAAACAGACGGGAAGTGTCGTCAAACCCAAAATTAGTAAAAATGTATCCTGTAAACCACCGGACCCATGATCCACCTCTATGTTTTCCAATCTTGAACAATATGTATGAAGTCCCTGACCATTTAGCGTGAACCACAAATGTGACCCTTACTTGGTATCTTAAACAATAGTACACCGTGATTCTAAAAATATTGTGATCCAGAATTCCATAATCATACCAATCCCATAACTTTTCCAGATCATTCCTAGTCATAATCCTCCAACCGAAGTAAAACAAATTTCGTTGCACCCTAAATACTTCTTGATAGTTGTGTGAACACAAAAACCAGAGCCAAAGCCTTATTAGAGTACTAATGCCCCTAACGATCTCAACCAGACACATAGCATAAAGACAATAAGAACATGTTATCCAATTGACCATAATCCCTATCCATTTCCAAAACAAGAGGGCCCAAATCCAACACCAGATACCTAACCAGAAATTGAATAAACTTTCTATCGTGTACCTCTTAGTCAGATACTGTAAACAGATTCCAAAAACTCCATATCGTACAAGCAGACTCCCTTTCATGTCCCCTTGTCTTTGAACCTTTATACCCCCAGAAGTTCTTCCTGACTTTGTAATTGAATAAACCTTTGTATCCCTGCACCAGAAAGCCATAGTCATCACACCCTTAATGCTCCGCCAAGCGACATCACCCGTAAAGATCTTACTGTCCTTAAGAAAATTTTGTGGAAGATGATTCGAATCAATCAAAATCTCCTTTAAACCTCTTGCCCAAATCATTTCATATAACAAACCCAAATCGAGAACCCAGATCTTCACCAAATCGAGTATCTTTTCCATATCTCGCCTTGATCCCCAATCGTTCATGACCAAATCTTGATCTGATACCCACACGAACCTCTCCACCAAAGCCAGATCCGTCTTTCCATCTGAATCGATACCCAAATAAGCCAAAAAATCACCCCATCGTAACCCCATATGCTTATGCATGAAATTATAAATATTCTTTTTCGTTTGTGTATAATTGAACACATTATGTCTAGATACATTTTTAGTTAACTCAACTATTAATTGGCGTTAATAAATGTGAACAGTCATTTTAGGAGAGTTGATAATTAAGAGTTTAATGAGGGAATCTGTTTTTCTTTCGAGATTGACGATGGTTTATTTTTTTAGGCAAGTTTGGAATAAATAATTGTTAAGTTAGTTAAGAAAATCTTTATTATTTGAACCATTAATGTATCTATACATCTTTAAGTATCTTGATACATAGTTGTTTTAGTTTAGATATTGTTCTATAGAAGATTTTTATAACGTAATATTTGAATTTCATAATTAAGAGTTTAGTGAGGGAATCTATTTTTCTTTCGAGGTTGACAATGGTTTATTTTTTAGGTAAGTTTGGAATAAATAATTGTTAAGTTAGTTAAGAAAATCTTTATTATTTGAACCATTAATGTATCTATAGATCTTAAAGTATCTTGATACATAGTTGTTTTAGTTTAGATATTGTTCTATAGAAGATTTTATAACGTAATATTTGAAATCATGTATGGCAATGAAGATATTGATTATAATACGGTTGACAAAACCAGTTTATTGATCCATTTTGAATTATTAATTGTTGAGAAAGATTTGAAAAACTTCTTGTGTGTTTAACCCGGTTTATATTTAGTGTATTGGGTTAATTTATAGCTAAACCATTGTTGTAAAATTGGTACAGATGTGTCGTATAAACCAACAACAAAGGCATAACCAAAAGGAGAATTTGTGCATCTCTTTTGATGTATCAATTAAGATTGAAAATATGATGAAATTAGTCTAGATGTGAAATTAATTGTCTTTACATTTGTTTCAATCGCGAGCGAAAATGCGGTTGAATGTGACATTTTTCAGGGGAAAAAAATAGATAGGTCAAAGTTAGATGCGACCGATTAGGTTAGGTTTAATATTTAATAGAAACATAATTAATTTGATGGTGGTATGAAACGGTTCTAATTGGTCGTCTGACCATAAGATACACAAAATTGGTCGAGTGTGTGTTTTTGTAAAAATGACAAATTTGTCTTTAATGAAAGGGGAAAATAAAGTAAAAGAAACAGTGGCATTCTTTGTAAATAAACTCAAAACAATGAGTAATTTTTGTTTTGTATTTCTATTTTAATAGTATAGATTGTTACTAATAATCCAAATAAAAAGTAATTTATGCTCAACAAATTGTGGTTAATTAAAAATTATAAACCCTAAACTCTTAATCCTAAACTCTAAAACTTAACCATAAACCCTAACTCCTAAACCATAAACCCCAAATCTCAACCCTAAATTCAAAGACTCCTAAAACCTAAATCCTAAACCCTAAACCCTAATTCCTAACCCTAAACTCCTAAAACCTAAACCCTGAACCCCAAACCCTAAACCCCAAACCGTAAACTTAAACCCTAAACTATAACTCCTAAACCCTAAACCCAAACCACCCTAAAACCTAAATCATAAACTCTAAACCCTAACTCCTAACTCCTAAACGCTAAACCCCAAACCCCAAAACATAAAACCAAACCACCATAAACCCTAAAACCTAAATCCAAAACCATAAACCCTAAACCATAAACCCTAAATCTAAATCCAAAACCCCAAACCCTAAATCTAAACCCTACCCTAAACTCTAAACCCAAACCACCCTAAAACCTAAATTCTAAACCCTAAATCTTTAACCTTAACTCCTTAACCTAAACCCAAACCACCCTAAACCATAAACTTTAACCCTAAACTCCAAACCCTAAGCCTAAACCTAAATCCCAAACTCTAAACCCAAAATCATAAACACTAAATCCTAAACTCAAAACCCAAAACACTAAAGTGCAAACCCTATGCATACAAAAATTGGCTATAACAAGAGATTATGTTATATCGGCTAACAACAAATGTTTGAGAGGAAACATTATTAACGTGTAAGCCGAATAACATAAGCTGAAAATCTTTTGTATTAGCACGTGTCCTTCACTTTTCTCATATTTAAGTTTCTTCCAAATGATTTCTGTCCACTCATTAATTTTAGATTTAAAAAAAAAAATATGGCTTAGAAATCCTCTTACTCATATTCACCCACGTCACCTATAGTATTATTATAACAGAGAAATGGATAGGGGTTTAAAAGTCTTAACACAATGAACAGTAAACTCAAAAAGATGCACTTTAATGTCGGTTAATTTTCACAACTTCCGTGTATAGTTATTGCAATGTCTCTTTTTTTTTTTTACTGTCAATAGCGTTACTTTAGAAGATCGATTCAAATTTTAATTATTTTCAACTAACATTTCACATAGCTGAAATATGTTTTTTTCGAATTCATCATATTTAACTTTTAATTTATTATACTAGTTGATTTACCTCCGGGCACGCGTGGGGATTGGGTTATGCTTTTTTGTTTTTCCCTATTTAACGTTGGTTGTTGCCGTGTCAATTTTTGACAGTTTTGGTGTATTATTTATTATGCTGGTGATCGTTCTTCTATTTATGTATGTTAGGCATGTATGTCGTGTTTGGTAAACTAAAATGATCTCACGGTCTTACTTTTCACGTTTTCTATAGTTCATATAATGGTGTGTGTTGGGGTTGTTATATATGGGTTTAGCACCCCATCTATTTAGAAGGCCCAATACCTATTCTCTGTACAGAGATCGGCCCAACAAAAGCAAATTCGGCCCAACAAGTTAAAAGCCCAAATGCGCATATCCAAACCGAGCTTATTGATATCAGCTCGGCTCGGCTCGGCCCACAACAGCAAGTCGGCTCGGCTACGCTAACAGCCAGAAGAACGTACGACTTAGCCCATCTCGTCACCAAGTACGGCCCAATCCGCGCGAGCTCGACAAGCGGTCAACGGCCTGTAAAAAGTACGACCGTATTTTACTATAAATATGAGTCGTCACTGTACATTAATGCAACTTTTTGGGATTTGTGCACTTATCACTACTTTCTCTCTCTAGAGTAAACATTCCCGAATTGTAAAAATCGAGCTCGTCTTTCGAGCAAGCTCGGGCTTTCACTTGAATACAACACGCTCGTTACCGAGCATACTTCTCTCTTCACTACTTGCGCACCGAATATTCCTCTCTTAACTCATCACCGAGCCTAGTCAGTTCTCTCTTAGAAAAGTTTTGACCTGCGGACCCGAGCACGTTAACTCTCCCGAGCAAGACACACTCTCAAATCTTTGTGACAAGCTCGGTTATCACAATTGGCGCCGTCTGTGGGGATTAAAAGTTTTTTCTTCACTAACGGACAGGTTCAACGATGGCAGGAGCACCACCGAACAAGGATCACGTCATCATCGAAGACATAACAAGCTCAGAAACAGCTCCGAGAGCAAGGGGGCAACCCCAACACGTTTCTCAAGTTGCAAACCCAATCATCCAGCCGGCCGGCGCCGAGCAGCAACCTCAAAATACCGGACCTCAGATAGTCGCAGAAGCTCAGACGAACGAGCAGGACATGTCGGCCTTACTCAAAATTCTCATGACTCAAGTAACCGAACTCTCCCAGGGAAGCAATGCACGCTTCGACCAGCTTGCAACGGCACACGCGGTATGCCAAGGACAAATCAACGATTTATGGATGGCAAGCCAACAAGGATCCGTTCCCCGAGCTCGTCTCCACCGAGCGTTATTCGAAGAAATGACGCCCCCAAACCCAAGAAACCGAGCGGTATCGCAGCAGAACGAGAACGAGCATCGCCCCAGTATGGGAATCCCGAGTAGCTCAGCACTCGACACGCACAGAGATAGCGAAATCGAAGACCTGAAATTAATGCTAAAAAACATGACATCCAAAGTCCATCAAGCCATTAGCTCGGCACCACAAATTGACCGCGTAATAGAAGAAACCCAAAACACTCCTTTCACTCAGCGGCTCATGAATATCCAAGTCGAGCATCCAGCCTCCAAGGTCAAGATCAAAATGATGATGTACGACGGAAAGTCCGACCCGAGGCAGACTTTTGCCAACTGTTCGTAGAGCACTTGACTGGATCAGCTTTGGATTGGTTTTCTCGTCTCGAACCAAACTCCATAGATGGATACGACGATCTAACGCACGCCTTCGTAAAACACTACTCAATGTACATACAAGACGAAGTATCCAATGCTGACTTATGGGCCGTTACACAAGGAAAAAAAGAGAGCCTCCGATCATACATAACCCGATTCAAGAGCGTACTCGCCAAACTCACGATTACCGACAGTGAGGGGATACCCGCTCTCCGAAACGGTCTATGGTACGAGTCAAGTTTCCGAGAAGAATTAAAGAAGAACAAACCCAGTTCGCTCGAAGACGCACTCCACCGAGCGTCAATCTTCATCGACCTAGAAGAAGAAAAGGAAACCTTGGCAAAGAAATACGGCCCGAAGAGTTCGACACCGAAAGAGAAAACCAAGAAGGTCACCGATCAGTACGAGCCACGACAACATTACAACCAAGATTATAAGAAAACCAAAGAAGAGGAGATCGCGAGGAAAGGAAAGTCTTACTACGTCAGCGATCAGCCACTAGAGCGGCAACAGGATACATATTTCCTCTACCAAGACCATCGACAAGATTACCCCGATCGCTCGCAGAACCACCAGCAGGGGCGGTCGTCACAGGGTCACCAAGGACAAAACTCGAATAAACCATGGAACAGATCAACCCGGGGAGGCGACAAGAGCAAATCATTCTGCGAATACCATCAACGAGGAGGCCACAGTACTGAGGAGTGCAGAAATCTTCAGGCTTTGCTATACGCTGACTACCAAAAAGACGGGAAGAAGCTAGTCCTAGATCGCAACAAGCCTCACCCGAAGAAAATCAACCAGGTAACACAACCAAAAAACGAAGCCGAGCGCTTCAGGATCGTCCAAGAGGAACGAAAGAAGCAGGTTGCCTTCGCCGAGGAAATCGAGCAAATCAACGCAAATACGGCAGCTGCAGACAAACGAGCTCGTGACGAGGAAGACGAAGAAGGAGCGCATCCGCCAAGAAGACGTATATGTTGGAATTATGTCCAGTAATCTCTGTACTGTCTTTAGAAAGTAAGAGTATGTCAATGATCAGACATAAGTCATATAATACTGGGGGTCATGATGGCTTGCTAGAGTCCGCTCATGATCTATAAATCTTGGATTTATTGCCTTTATTATATGATCCCATATGGGTCACACGCCTAAGCTAACAGGAAAATGTGTAGGAACGGTTTAGCAGAAGTACGGTAAAAGTGCTAGGCATTTACTGTGCTTGGAGAGACAGAAGGGCCTGATTAAATCCAAGGGATTTAATTAGACTGAGAATTGGGCCCAAAAGCCCATGAGAACTAAAAGGAGTTTTAATGAATAAAACTTGACCTAAGCTCTCTAATTCTCTGAACAATCTGCGCCACCTCTCTCTCTCTTCTGCGCCTCCCACCTCTTGGTCTAGCAGCCAAATTTCCTTTGTGTGCGTGTGTGAGCCTTTGGAGGAACAACCTCTTGGTGGTTCTGCTGATCTCTGACCCGTACCTCCATTCCGCTGCATAAACAAGGTAACATGTGAGATCTATTATGTTTCTAATCAAGAGAACCTAGATCTGCATGTTTAGTAGGATGAATCAATCTGAGAATTGAATCAGGAGACACTAAACGATCCAACAGTGGTATCAGAGCCATTGGTTCTGTGGTTTTTCTTGTTTAGAATCATGTTTAGGATTGTTTAAAGAGGTGTTTTTAAATCAATCTACTGATAAGAGAAAACACTTAAGAAACAAAGAATTAAAACCTAAACAAACAAGAAATCGCATGATCCAATCTATATGAATTGGTTGCGTCGGAGTGTGGTCGAACCGCACGTCCGGATCGAATAGACGCACGG
The DNA here is from genome assembly GCA_030180135.1 of Orychophragmus violaceus. Lineage (NCBI taxonomy): Eukaryota > Viridiplantae > Streptophyta > Magnoliopsida > Brassicales > Brassicaceae > Orychophragmus > Orychophragmus violaceus. Next base: position 27,644,960 of record CM058231.1, on the reverse strand, counting down.
ACCGATCGATGGATCGAGTCACGTGGTCGAGTCGATCACGGCGAGATGGGCAGCGAGATGCGTGGCCGATCCGATCGCTTGCATCGATCGCGGATCGATGGCTTGGATCGATGCGATCACGCCGTGCCTCTCTCGCGTCTCGGCCAAGCCAGCATCGTCCCGTCCCGATCACAACCGAGCTCGTCCCGATCGTGAGGCTTACGGCCGTCCCGATCGCGTGTGTTGCTCGCGGCCATCCCAACACGTGACCTAATTGGTCGGTTCGGTTTGGCTCGAGCTTGGTTCGGTTTGGATTGTGGTGGTTCGGTTTAAGACAATTAAAAATTTTAATCGTCACGGTTTAATAAACAGACTTAATAAAATTTATTAAGTTCTGGTTAAACCGGGATAAGAAATCCAAAGTCGAAAAATTGGATTTTGTGCCTAAACCAGTGATTTTCTAATTTGATTTGGTTGGACCAAATAAATTGAGAAAATCCGGTTTAGTAAATAACCGGTTGACAATTGTGGTCATCGTAGTAATTAATTTTGGTTAAGACCAATTTTAATGAACCAGACCGGTTATGTCATTTAATTGGGCAATTGGGTTATGTTTTGGACATGAACCAATTCTTGGGCCTCGGGCCAAGAAGTTAAAACAATTGGGCCAATTATTTGAGTCTTTTCTTCAGAATTAATTTAAAATTTATTTTTATAAAATTATAAAATCGATTTTTAAATTAATAAGTTTTCAAAATCTGAAATTAGAAAGTTTCTTAAATTAGAAGTTTCTAGATTTGCATGTTTTGGATTTTAGGAAATTTCCAATTTTAGAAAGTTTCCATTTTAGGAAGTTTCCAATTTTAGAAAGTTTCCAAAATTAGTAGGTTTCCCAAAAAGGAAAGTTTCCCAAAATAGTAATCTTCTATTTTGGGATAAAATCTTAATAAACCTACAAACCTCAAACAATATCAAGCGTTGGATGTCTTGTCCAGTCTATGTCAGCTGTCGAAGCCCATTCAATTGTACTCATGGCCTTACAGTGTGAGGGTGTCTACTTTTGCGTGGGTAAGACGGTTTGTGATTCATAAATGTCATTGGGAGTCCCAGACATTAGTGATTACATGACTGTATAGTCTGGTTTTCTTGACTAGGCCATCGGGAGTCCCGGGCCTTGAGACATCAGAGTGGATTGGGCCTCGGGCCCAGATTCACAACCAAGAGTTATATCACGGATATAATTAGCCGAGATAGGGCTTACCGATATAAGCTAAGTTTGGGTGACGGCCAGTGGCCCACTTTGATCTTAGTTATATGTGGATCTTGGAATCATTATATTCTATTGAGGGTAACTGATGTTATTGAATATAATGCGAGATTAATCATATTAAGTATAATACAAGATTAATCATATTGAACATATTAACTAAAATTCTTTTATCTTAAATTTCAGTTATGACTAGCACAAACAATCAAAACACTTTCTCGATCCGGTCTGTCCTTGAGATGGACAAGCTGAACGGATCAAACTTTTTGACTTGGTCGCGGAACCTGAGGCTAGTCCTCAGACAGGAGAGAAAGGACTATATCCTTGAGAGAGCTCTCCCCGTGAGGATCGGGTCCAATGCTTCTCATGCAGTATATGATGCTTGGAATAAGCATTATAATGATGCGGTAGATGTGCGTGGTCTGATATTGGCTACCATGGACTCAGACTTGCGGAAGCAATATGAGAACATGGAGTCGCCAATAGAGATGATCAGCAGCCTGAAATTGAAATTTCAGGAGCAGATAAGAGTGGAGAGATACCAGTTGGTTAAGTCTCTCACTAGCTGCAAGCTACCAAATGATCATCCAGTGAGTCCTCATGTCAGTAAAATGATGGGTTACATTGATAACCTGAGGAAACTGGATTATCTAGTTAGCCAAGAATTGGCAACTGAGATCATTCTACAGTCACTGCCGTCAAGCTATGATAAGTTCAGAAGGAACTATATCAAGAAAGGCTTAACGAAGACGCTGACTGAACTGCATGATATGCTCAAGACAGTTGAGCCAAACGTGAAGAGTACCCTGAATAATCTCATGATAGAGAAGGGTAGGTTTGCTAAACCTAATGCTGACAAGGGTGAAGGCAAAGTTGTCCAGATTTTGAATCATGGCAAGCGTGTGTCTTCTGAGCCCGAGTCAGATACCTCTTACGTTGGTAAGTGCTGCTACTGTAAAGAGACAGGGCATTGGAAGAGAGATTGCATTAAATTCATGGAAGATGATGAGGAGTTGAAGTTGATGTATGAGACTGCTTCCTCAGGTATTCATGTTATTACTTCAAGTTCTACCTTAAAGGTATTGGATACTGGTTGTGGCACTGATATTTGTTGTAATATGCAGAGCCTAAGCAACAGTAGAACGTTGAAGGAAGGGCAAGTGGAACTGCATGTCTGGAAGGAGCTATGGATGCTGCCTCAGCCGTAGGGTTTTCACTTGTAGATGCCTTTGAGGCTTGGTTTTGTATTAAGTAATTGCTACAATGTACCTGCTTTAAGCAGAGTTGTCTTTCATTTTCTTGTAAGAATTTGAATGTTTTTCATTTTGATAAAAGACAAGTTTTGTTCTTTTGATCTTAATGAAATATTAATTGTAGCACCCTATTCAAGGAATGGGTTTTATATCTTAAACCAAAGAGTGCCTAAATGTAACATAAATACCAAATTGGTTTAAATCTGATGAATTAAACCTGATTTTTCTTGGCATAAAAGTCTTGGTCACATAGAGTAAGTCGGATTCAGAAATCCCATAGTTATGCACTATTGGGCTCATTTGATCGGATATCTTATGAGACTTGAATTCTGTTTACTGGACCAAAAGACAAAGGGGCCTATCTTAGCCGAGCTAGAGAAAGGCCCAAAGGCTTATTGGAGATTGAACATACTCATGTATGTGGTCCGATGAGCAGTAATGCCAGAGAAAATTTCATGTACTTCATTGTCTCTACTGATTAATTCAGTGAGTAAGACTGTGTTCATTTGATGAGACACAAGTCGGAATTCTTTGACATGGTCGAAAGAGTTCCAGAATGAGGTATAGAATCTGAGTGACAGAAGTATTAAGACTCTGAATTAAATCACGAGTGAGAATACTTGAGTCATTAATGGTGTGATCATCTGAATGAGTGTGAAGTCGTTTCACAGCTCAATTCTCCTGAAAACCTTGAGGTATTTCTGTGAGAAAGAATCAGATCTTATTAGAAATGATTAAAGATGAGTCACACGAATCTTCCATGATATTCTTTATGAATAACGCTCTAGAAATATCTAAGTTTACGCTGAAATAGTTCCACCAATATCAGTTGAAAGACACCACGTAAATGTGGATTGAAATCGATCCAAATTCGTCTTTACTGAGTAATTGTAGTTGTGCTACTTTGCTGGTTGTCCTAGGGAAACCAAGGCTTGTTACTTTTACGACCATTCTGTTTTCTAAGAAGGGAAGTTACTTTCCAAGAAGAACAGTGGGAGTAAAAGTATAACTCGAAGAAATTCGAGAAATACAGGAGGCTGCTCAACCTGTTGAGGGAGAGCAACGGATGGATTTACAAATTTCTGTAGAATCTACACCTGTAGAGCATGAAGTTCGCAGATATGAATGAATCAGTCACTAATCCGAGAGTGATTTCTCGTCATTAGTTGAACCTGATGATCATTGAAAGTTCGCATGATCTGATGATCATTGACAGCGACGAATCTGCGAAATTCAAAGAAGCGAAAGTGAGCCAGGACTCCGAAAAATTACATTTTGTGTAAGTTAGCTTCATCGATCCATTCATGGATGGAAGCAAACATATCGGAGTTGGAATCTTCGTCCTGTTTAAGTAGTCAAGGTTTTGACTTGAACAGGAACGAAATGGAACTATGCGTTTACTAATAGATAAGTGGGAGCGATGTTTCATTTCTCATATTGTATGTCGATGACATACTGATTCTCGGAAATAACGTCCCAATGCTGCAGTCGGTAAAGGACTGGTTTGGGAGTTGGTTTTATGATTGACATGGGTAAAGCCACGTAGTTCTTGGATTTTGGATCTAAAGATAGAGATCCAAAAGAGCTGGTAGGACAAAGTCAGGATTCTTAAATTGACAAAGTCCTACACGTTTTCAGCATTCCAAGAAGGGTTTTATGCAAATGTCACATGGCAATACGTTAAGCAAGAAGCAGTGTCCTACGATATCTGCTGAGCTTGAAAGCATGGATAGGATTCCATATGCGTCGGCAATTGGATCTATCATGAATGCCATGACACGTACTTGTTTTGATGTTGCTTTAATGTTAAACAAAGACAAGTAAAGACCAGTCAAATCCAGCAAAGAATCACTGGATTGCCGTAAAGAATATCCTAAAGTATTTGAGAAATACTAAGGATACGTTCTTGATTTACGGAGAAAGTAAGGTGCTACGAGTCGGTAGAGTCTGAAAGGCAAGTTTCCAACGGACAAAGATGATTTCCGGTCACAGTCCGGTTATATCTTGTGTCTGTCTGGCGGTGCAAGGCACTGTTGCTGACTCCATGACTTAAGCTGAACATTTCGCAGCTTGGAAAGCGGCGAAAGAGGTTGTTTGGAAAGAAGAGTTCGTCACTGAACTTGATGTGATTCCCAGCATAGATGAGACTAGCTGCACATCAGAGGTCCAAACAACTTGAGGGTAGGTATAACCTATTCCGTGAGATAAATGACAGAGATGTTAAGTAGATCAGCAAGTTTCAACGAATGAGAACGTTGCTAATCTATTAACGAAGCCACTCCTTAGGCCTAAGCACGAGTCGCAGACTGTTGCTGTAGGACAAGTGAAATTAAGATGTAGTCTTAATTTCAGTGGGAGTTAATAAAGGGCTTTATTTAGTTATTGATATGTTCTTGTAAAACATTTTATGATGTTTAATGAAATTAATATTTCAAGATTATTTTAACTGTGATGAAATAATTGTTCCAAAGTGATATGAACCATTTTATAGGTCATCGAAGTAAGTGACTTGATCTTGAGTTATCAAAGTCATTTAGCTTGATCATGAGACCCTATATTTGATAGATGGCTTATATCATAATGTCCCTAGTCGAAGGTTGTTGAAATTGGAACACCAACAACCGTGTGAGACTAGATTGGTATGTGACTTATGACAAAGTCTCAGTGTGTCATAGATGCGCGGCATCAAAGTCAGTACATAGGTGTATGTTGGGTACATACGACCGGACATGACCCGATTATAAGAACTCTTCAGGATATTTATATCTGTGTCATAAGAGATTCTTACTACGACTATAGAGTATAGTCCTTAGACCTGAGTTCGCATGCATGTGACTGCACATGAACTAATGCGCTTTGATCATTGTCTAACGCTGTCGTTAAGCGATAGTTATAAGGACCTTGATTGGATGTATTATGAAATGAGTGGTTTACAGTGATGGAACAAGACGGGATTTGTCCCTTCAATATAAATGGAGTGAATATCTCTAGGCCAATCGGAGATTTGAATACTGGAAAATGCATGGCCATGCTCAAACGGACTTTCCCGAGTCATTTGGATTGTCAGTATCAAATCAGAGTCCGATGAACAAGATTAGGCTTTATAAGGATGACACTAATCTTGCCTTATGACTAATCGAGATATTGAGACAAAAGGATTATGAATACAGAGATTCCAGTTCAAGTGGGAGATTGTTGGAATTATGTCCAGTAATCTCTGTACTGTCTTTAGAAAGTAAGAGTATGTCAATGATCAGACATAAGTCATATAATACTGAGGGTCATGATGGCTTGCTAGAGTCCGCTCATGATCTATAAATCTTGGATTTATTACCTTTATTATATGATCCCATATGGGTCACACGCCTAAGCTAACAGGAAAATGTGTAGGAACGGTTTAGCAGAAGTACGGTAAAAGTACTAGGCATTTACTGTGCTTGGAGAGACAGAAGGGCCTGAAGGGATTTAATCAGACTGAGAATTGGGCCCAAAAGCCCATGAGAACTAAAGGGAGTTTTAATGAATAAAACTTGACCTAAGCTCTCTAATTCTCTGAACAATCTGCGCCACCTCTCTCTCTCTTCTGCGCCTCCCACCTCTTGGTCTAGCAGCCAAATTTCCTTTGTGTGCGTGTGTGAGCCTTTGGAGGAACAACCTCTTGGTGGTTCTGCTGATCTCTGACCCGTACCTCCATTCCGCTGCATAAACAAGGTAAAAGGTGAAATCTATTATGTTTCTAATCAAGAGAACCTAGATCTGCATGTTTAGTAGGATGAATCAATCTGAGAATTGAATCAGGAGACACTAAACGATCCAACAGTATAAACATGATTATGGGAGGACTACCTATGGTAAACGACTTGGTGCAATCAATCAAGGAGTACGAGCGACGGGCCGTGGCTGCTCAGCATTACCGACGAAACGCCATTGACGAGCTCAGGATCGGCGACGAAATAAGTTTCACCGAGCACGACGCTGAGGGAGTGGACCGACCGCACAACGATTCACTCGTCGTCGCAATGCGGATAGGCGACTGCGAAGTCGAGAAGATCTTGATCGACACCGGAAGCTCGGTAGATCTAATCTTCAGAGAGACGTTACAATGGATGGAACTCAACGATTACCGTATCAAGCCATCAACAAGACCATTAACCGGCTTCTCGGGCGACTCAATCAACACAATTGGAACGATCAAACTTCCCGTCTACGTCGGCCGAATCACCAAGCTGATCAAGTTCGTGGTCATCGACCGACCAGCTATCTACAATGTCATCCTCGGCACCCCCTGGATCCACGAGATGAGGGCAGTCCCGTCCACCTATCATCAATGCGTAAAATTTACAACCCCGTTCGGCGTATTTACACTACAAGGAGTTCAGAAGGTATCCCGAACATGCTTCCGTATCGAGCACAAAATGCGTCGCAAATCTCAGGCGTATCTAGTCGAAGAGCCTCGAATCGAGTTACCACCTCCCGATCGGCCGCAGAAAGATGCGGTAATACAAGTCAACATCGACATAAGGGATCCCGAGCGTTGCGTCGGGATAGGAGCTGACCTCCGTGAAGACCTGCAAGATAAGCTCGTAGAATTTCTCAAGAAAAACGCCACAAGCTTCGCATGGACCACCAGTAATATGACCAGAGTAGACCCGACCATCGCGTGCCACGAACTGCACGTCGACCCAACTTTCAAACCAGTCAAACAGAAAAGAAGGAAGCTCGGTCCCGAGCGCGCCAAAGCTGTCAACGACGAAGTAGAGCGGCTTTCAAAGGCAGGTTCGATCACCGAGGTGAAGTACCCTGACTGGCTGGCAAATCACGTCGTGGTAAAGAAGAAGAACGGTAAATGGAGAGTGTGCGTAGATTTCACCGATCTCAACAAAGCGTGCCCCAAGGATAGTTTCCCACTGCCACATATCGACCGGCTCGTAGAAGCAACCACCGGTCACGAGCTGCTATCGTTCATGGACGCCTTTGCAGGGTATAACCAGATCATGATGCACCCTGATGACCGGGAAAAGACTTCCTTTATCACCGACCGCGGCACATATTGCTACAAGGTTATGCCGTTCGGCCTCAAGAATGCAGGAGCGACATACCAGCGCCTCGTGAATCGCATGTTTGCTGACCAGCTCGGCAACACAATGGAAGTTTATATTGACGATATGCTCGTCAAGTCCACCCTGGCGGACGATCATATCAATCATCTCACAACATGTTTTGCGAGTTTAAACAAGTATGGAATGAAACTGAATCCGGCGAAGTGCATGTTCGCGGTCACGTCGGGTGAATTTCACGGCTACATCGTCACGAGAAGAGGAATCGAAGCGAACCCAAAGAAAATAACGGCGATCACCGAGCTTCCATCCCCGAAGAACACCAGAGAAGTCCAACGTCTAACCGGGCGCGTCGCGGCTTTGAATAGATTCATCTCACGATCAACCTACAAATGTCTCCCGTTCTACAACCTCCTCCGAGGAAATAAGAAATTCGAATGGGATGCTAAATGCGAAGACACGTTTCAACAGCTCAAAACCTACCTCTCCACCCCACCAATCGTGGCCAAACCCGAGGAGGGGGAGACGCTGTATTTATATATTTCGGTATCATCCTCGGCAGTCAGCAGCGTGCTCGTCCGCGATGACCGAGGCGAACAAAGACCAATCTTCTACACTAGCAAAATCTTCGACGACGCAGAGACACGCTACAACACACTTGAGAAACTCGCGTTGGCCGTCGTCGTCTCAGCTCGGAAGCTCCGCCCTTATTTTCAGTCACACTCGGTGGTCGTGCTCACGAATCAACCAATCAGAACAATATTGCACAGCCCGAGCCAATCAGGGAGGATCGCTAAATGGGCAGTCGAGCTAAGCGAATATGACATCGAGTACAAGCCCAGGACAAGCGCCAAGTCCCAGGTCCTCGCAGACTTCATCATCGAACTACCACCCGAGCTCACCATAGCCGAAGGACAAAGCCCAAACGAGAAATGGGTTCTATTCGTAGATGGTTCATCATCAAGGAACGGTTCAGGAGTAGGAGTCAAACTGACGTCCCCGACCGGCGAATTGATCGAACAATCCTTCCGTCTAGGATTTCCAGCTTCTAACAACGAAGCCGAATACGAAGCACTAATCGCAGGACTGCGACTAGCAGAAGTAGTAGGGGCAAAGCAAGTAGACGCGTTCGCCGACTCACAGCTCATTGTAAACCAATTCAACGGAGAATACGAAGCAAAAAATGAGCGCATGGACGCATACCTAAAGCTCGTCCAGGAAATTGTCGCACGAGTCGGGTCAGTCACGCTAACAAAGATCCCTAGAAGCGACAACTCTTCCGCAGACGCGTTGGCCGCCCTAGCTTCGACGTCAGATCCCGACCTCCGCCGAGTCATCCCAGTCGAATGCATTGCCCGACCGAGCATCGCACCAGGCGAAGATGTACTGCTTATTACCGAAGAAGAAGAAGGACTGGATGATGCTAATAAAAGCAACGAGGAAATCGTCAAGGACGACAATCCCGAACATGCCGACATCATCGACTGGAGAGACGAAATCAGAAACTATATACTGAACGGGAAGGTCCCCGAGGATCGCTGGGCCGCTCGCCGTCTGAAATCCCGCTGCGCACAATACGTCATAATGAATGATGAGCTATTTCGATGGAGCGCGTCCAAGGCCCTCTTACGATGCATAAACAGGCAGGAGATCCAATGGGTCACCGAGCAAACTCACGAAGGAGCAGGCGGAAATCACACAAGCGGCCGAGCGTTAGCGGCAAAGATAAAGCGGCACGGCCATTTCTGGCCGACCATGATCGCCGACTGTGAAAGTTACGTGGCCCGATGCGAAAAATGCCAGAGACACGCACCAAGCACACACCAGCCAGCCGAGCTCCTGACTACTGCGGCCACACCCTACCCATTCATGCGGTGGGCGATGGATATCGTCAGACCTCTCCCGGACTCGCACCAAAAGAAGTTCATCTTGATAATGACCGATTACTTTACCAAGTGGTTCGAAGCCGAATCCTACTCGGAGATAAAAAAACCTCGATGTTCAAAAGTTCGTCTGGAAATACATAATCTGTCGTCACGGTGTCCCATACGAGATCGTAACCGACAACGGATCCCAATTCATTTCCAATCTGTTCGAAGGATTCTGCGCGAGATGGAAAATTCGCCTGAGCAAATCTACCCCAAGATACCCACAAGGAAACGGGCAAGCCGAGGCGACCAACAAAACGATCATCGATGGACTAAAGAAACGAATGGAAAGTAAAAAAGGCCTCTGGGCCGACGAGCTAGATGGTGTCCTCTGGTCTCACCGGACCACCCCGAGAACATCAACCGGCCAGACACCTTTCTCACTCTCCCACGGAATGGAGGCAATGTCCCCAGCCGAGATGTGCGTCCCGACAATATGACTGAGCATCACGCCTGAGCACGAGAAGCTTAACAACAACATGATCATCGACTGCCTCGATCAAGCAGAAGAATTACGCGACCGAGCACTCCTACGTCTCCAAAACTACCAACAGCAGATCACCCGACACTACAACAAGAGGGTTAAGGGTCGACGTTTCACAGAAGGCGACCTCGTCCACAGGAAAGTGTTCGAAAATACACGGGAATACCGAGGAGGGAAACTCGGCGCAAACTGGGAAGGCCCGTACATCGTCTCGAAGATAGTAAAACCCGGCGTCTACGAGCTCGTGACGATGAAGGGAGAAGCCATTCCACGCTCGTGGAACGCAAACAAGCTCAAGAGGTACTATTACTAAGCCGAGCATCGCGCTCAAAAAAAAAAAAAAAAAAAACGAGCATTTCGCTCCAAACCGAGCTCGCTATACACGAGTTCGAGTAATATGTAAAGTGAACTACGATCGGCTTGATCTCCTTTCGGGGTACGTAGGCAACCTCTCACGAGGCTCAACTATATCAATAATAAAATTTTATTAAGTTACTCTTGTTTCAATCACCCGAACAAATCGACATTCTGGCCAAATGCTCGATACATTACAAAGCCGGGCCAAGCTCCCGCACAAGGCTGATCGACAACAAATAAGCCGAACATAGCTTTCGCACAATGTCCCAATCAGACCTTAGGGGTAAGCCGAGCACTTACTCGCACCCGACCTGTGGTACAACGAGCATAGTCTCGAACCCCACAATCAAGTAAGCGGGGCCCAGTTCCCGCACAAGGACGACCGACAGAAAAAATAAGCCGAACCAATTTCGCACAACTGTCCTGGTCCGTTCTACAGGGTAAGCCAAGCCCGATGCTCGCTCCTCATTATCTAAATTAAAGCCGAGCACACCACTCGCTATAATCGAAACGCACTGATAGGCCAAAACGCGGAATGAAAATCTAAGTACGCGAAAAGCCGAGCAGGTCGTAAACGAACTCGGTCTAAATTCATATTTCAAAACAAAAGCATACATTCGGTTACAAAAGAGAGAATCCCGAATCAATTCAAACACGCACAAGGCGTGTATCCGACTACAAAACAAAGGAGAAGAAAGGGCTTAAATCTAAGAAGCCTCGGTAGAATGATCAATGGCCACATCCCCAAGAAGATCATTCGCCGTCTCCGGAGGAGAAATCGCCTGGTTCGAGCCGTGCTGATCCTGAATAAGCACCGAAGAATCTTCACCAACTCGGCCCGGGCTGCTCGGAGGAGTCATAACAAAATCCCCATCGACCAAGTCGGTAGACTGAATCGAAACAAGCTCTTGCTTGAAACGAGCAAAATCAGAATTAGCCTTGATTATCTTATCGGAGGGAATAGCAAAACCCTCCTTAACGAGCGCCTCCAGCATAGACGCAACTGCAGCAGCCTGGTTCATCATTATCTGGGTTCTCCTCCCGAGCTCCTTCTCTTCATTGGCTTTCTTAATCTTAGAGAGCCGAGCTTGCGCCTTGCCCGACACACGCTCCCTCTCCTTCAGAACTTCGCATGTGAGGGAAGACCTGAACCGAGCACATTCGGATTCTATCTTACCCTGCAGATCAGACACTCGAACAACCAACTCGTCAGCCTCGGCCCGAGCGTTCGAGCAATCCACCAGGCACTGTCTGTTCTCGACATCCAACCGAGCATTCTCGGTGGAAAGCTTAGCAACCCTTTTCTCCAGAGTCGACATCTTCTCTTCCTTGACTTTAAGAGACGAACGGAGCGCCTCTGCATCATCCGCTGCCTCGCGGTACCCTTCAAGCTCGGCAATAGACCTTCCGGATTTACCGAGCTCCCTCTTCAGACTGCTAATCACCCTCTCGAGGTCGACCTGCCTCTGCTCATACTCGTCAAGAAGCAGATTGTAATTGGCAAAACCCTGGAACAGGAAGCTAAGTCAAAACCAAGTAATCACCAAAAAAAAAATATATAAGCAAAAACTCACCCGAATAAAATCCTTGGCCGCTGCCTTTTTACGCTCGGAGAAGTGTGTGTGTCCAACAGGAGGCAGCGGTCTCGGAGGACTATCTCTCAGCAACCGAAGCAAATCCGCACAAGCCTCACCATCGCGAAGGAGTGGTTTGGAACCTTCATACCTCACAGATAAGCCATAGTCTGTGAACGCGCCCTCACCCGGCCCACCTAAGAAAGTGAGCCCGGCAACCTCATCCAAGTCGGGAATATACCGTTCGACTTGAGGATCAGAATCCTCGTTCTCCCCCGACCATCTGTTTCACCTTGGTCAGCGACCTGATCATCACCCGGGCGCTCCAAAAGAGTCGCCTCGTCGACATTTGGGCCCTCAGCATCCCCAGCCTGAGTTCCTGCAGTCTCAGGAAGCGCCAACAGATCCACCCCGCCAGTATTGATACGCTCGTAGGCATCAACCGCTCGATCCACGGTATCAACGATCCTCCTTTTCTTCCTCCTCTCCAAGGAGGGTACATCCTCAGCCTCCTCAGTCTCCCCAACTTCTGGGAAAGCAGGAATTCCTAGCTCGACCGAAGTCGCATTCTCGATTCTTGGCTCATTGGAAACAACAGCCTCGGGACGCGACTTCTTCTTTCTCTTCTTTTTCTTCTTCTGAGCCTCGATCGCCTCCATCGTGGCACACACCTGACGAAACAAATCCCGATGATACTCGTTCACAAAAACCATTCCAGGAGGAATCTCCCCAACCCAGGGCGAAAATGGTCGGTTAGGATCCATGTCATCAGAATTTACCTGCGGTCCAGAAGGATTCTCCCGCTCCACGCCGGGATTTTCTTGACGACCCGTAAGGTTTTCCTCGACACAATTCACAACCTCGAGATCCATCTGACCCATCTCTATTGGTTTTCCTCCTCTCGAGTATCGAACGAACAGTCGACTATTATGCTCGAACAACGATTCAACCGAACGAAGAAGACAACCTGCAATCAAAAATCAATATTAAAAAAAAAAAAAAGAGGGGCGAGGAAAATATGGGTCACACAAAGAAGAGAAATCACCTCCGTCAAGAGATTCTATAGCTCGTCTGACCCGACTAGAATGAACATCTGGCCACTTCTCGATTCCCCGAGCAACAAGCTTCCTAAGGTCCGAAAGAAAATTAGTCGGCGCTCGAAGAATCCAACCAAGCATGAGTTAGTCCATTTAGAAGACCGAGCAAAGCAAAATGATTACCATGAAGATGATTCCACAGGGTTCTATAAGGTCTCTCCGGGTCGGGAACCGAGGCCGAATTAACCCGAGCATAGAAGTAACGGTCCTGCCAGTCGTCGACCTTCGATGGCTTCCCGATAATGACCTTTTCTCCATAACGGGTCCTCATGCACACATACCGAGTCCCAACAGTCGTACTGTTCGTTGATATAGAAGTAATCTCCTCGAAAAAATGAAGAGTCATATCAACACCACATTCGGAAGCAAGAATCATGGAACCGACCAGGTTCTGAACGGCTGCGGGACAAAGCTGAGACAAGGCAATCCTCCTTTCTTCGCAATAAGCAACGAGCAACCTCGACAACGGAAACCTCAAGTGGATATGTTTAAACCAAAAGTCGTACAAACACACCCATCCTGCCGGACAATCCCAGGGCCTCTCGTGCGGCTCGGGTTTACGAAGATCGAGCTGATCGAGACCTTCAGGAGCACAGTTATCCAATAGCCACGTCAGGTCTTCATCTGTACACTTCGTCGGAAGAACGGGACGCAAGGGACGTTTCTTCTTCTCCGACTCCTCGGTATTTCGATTCACTTTCTTCCGAGCCTTTTTATGCCTGCTCGGTTCTGGTGCCAGTCTTTCGATTCTCGCCTCGTCCACCATACATACAGCTTCCGCCTTAACCGGACGAGAACCCAAATGATCACCCGATGTAAGCAACCAGGGCCGAGCGCCGTCGTCCTCCGAGTCTATCAGGTATGGAACCCGAAAACTCTGCACACTACCCAAAGCAGAAGGAGGTCGAGCCCGACTACTTTCAGGACTTTGGAAAATAACTTATGTCCGCTCCGAACCGGGCTAAAAATACTGCGAGACAAACGAGTTTGACTGAGCAGAGTTATCCTCGAACAATCTCACCAAATGAAGATCCCGACCCAAAGACGATTCCGAATTGGAACTACTCATAACTAATACAAAAACAAGAGCTAGAGAGAGAAAGTAAAATCTAGAGAGAAGGGAGAGCGAAATACCTGCAGAAGAAGAGAAATGAAATGAAAGCGAGAGCGAGGCAGGGCTTTTATAAGCAAAACAGGAAGTTATCAAGGCAGGCGCAATGATGACACCTACGCGACCCTTCATCTTCGAAAGCTATAGGCATCATCATTACCCCAAGGCGACTCTTCATTTTCCAGCAGTTTCCCAAGAAAACCGTTGAGATTCCCAAGAAAACGACCAAAGCGAGCGGACAAAAACGAGCCGACCTGACCTACACCGAATAGGTATTAAACCAACTATAGAGCTTGCAAATCTGCCGACTTCGAAATACTATGAAGACCGACGAACTGGGGGGGGGGGGCTTACTGTTATATATGGGTTTAGCACCCCATCTATTTAGAAGGCCCAATACCTATTCTCTATACAGAGGTCGGCCCAACAGAAGCAAACTCGGCCCAGCAAGTTAAAAGCCCAAATGCGCATATCCAAACCGAGCTTATTGATATCAGATCGGCTCGGCTCGGCCCACAACAACAAGTCGGCTCGGCTACGCTAACAGCCAGAAGAACGTACGGCTCAGCCCATCTCGTCACCAAGTACGGCCCAATCCGCACGAGCTCGACAAGCGATCAACAGCCTGTAAAAAGTACGACCGTATTTTACTATAAATAGGAGTCGTCACTGTACATTAATGCAACTTTTTGGGATTTGTGCACTTATCACTACTTTCTCTCTCTAGAATAAACATTCCCGAATTGTAAAAACCGAGCTCGTCTTTCGAGCAAGCTCGGGCTTTCACTTGAATACAACACGCTCATTACCAAGCATACTTCCCTCTTCACTACTTGCGCACCTAATATTCCTCTCTTAACTCATCACCGAGCCTAGTCAGTTCTCTCTTAGAACAGCTTTGACCTGCGGACCCGAGCACGTTAACTCTCCCGAGCAAGACGCACTCTCAAATCTTTGTGACAAGCTCGGTTATCACAGGGGTGTTTTTTTTCCTCGTTTCTTCAATTCATTTTTTTTCCAATTTATATGTTGAATGATTTTTATAAATCTGTAAATAACAATGTCAAAAAAAAAAATCTGTAAATAACATGTTTAGTGATGGTATTTATAGGTATCTTCATGCTTGTAACCGTGTTTTATATTTAATATTGTTTCAAAACGATGCTATTACAAACGATTAAGTAGTTACACTTGGTAACGATTTTTGAGTATCATTCCATTTCGGCTTGTCATACTTATGGTCCTTCCAACAACCTTCTGTAGTTACATGCTTCCATGAAATTGTTATAAAGCATTCCACCGACTGTTAGTAAGTCATTAAAATTGTATGACCTTTGATTACTGTGACGAGGATACGTAGGTAATTAAGTTCTTGGTCTGATGGGTTAACATTCATTATTATTCTGCCGATGTTTCCTCCTCTTTTTCTCCGTATATATGTTTTACATGTATTATCCCAGACAAAATATTTTGGAATTTCCACATAATGCATGTTCCTAACACCAGTTACACCACTGGAAGAACTGTTGTCACGTACGCTTGGAGAATGTGAGCATTTGCTAGAATGAGAGCTTTCTTCTATGGAGTTGTTGTTGATGTTTCTCTTAGATCTCTTCGTCTTCTCTGGCCTTTGCGATGATGTATCCTACAATATACAATTTGTTTAAAAAATAAGGGGGTTTCTAACATTTGACTAATCACAAGTTCGTTTTCTAACTCTCTAACCTTATTAGAAGTAGATCCATGAGTGTTTTTTTAACTCAAGTTGTGTTGCGACATCATTCGAGTCCTTTGCTTTCTCGGATCTGATCTCTCTTGAAACCTTTGTTCTAGGTTCCCGGGAACGGTTACCTGGGTTGTGAGGTATATGCACGGAATGTTGTTCAACGACGGTATTAGGAGGCATATACGGCATGTAAGTAGTACATGGAGCTGGCATCATGCTAGGGTTATGGTTCCCAAAGTATGTGTAAGATGGCATTGATGGATGCATTGGGATTGATCCGGGAGGCATAGCCATAGGCATTGGATTTGGAAAAGGTGGTGGTGGAGCCATCATGACCGTGTGATCCATTGCAGCTCCCCATGGAGACATTGACCTTAATCTTTGCTGGTATTGAAGATTGAGATTCTCTATATCTGACTTCAGTGATGTCTTCTCTTATCTTAGGTCGTTTTTCTCTTGTGTCAACTACAAAGGAAAAAAAAAACAATTGTTATACAAGCACCAAGAGCTTTTATCCATCGATTAAAAAACAGGTCATATAAGCAGTTAGCTAGCCCATTGAGTTTGCATCTTATGATCTAGGTTAAAAGTGTCTATATCATAAAAGAAAGAGCAAAGTTACATATCTACATGTACAATCATATGGACTGCTAAGAGAGTGAGGAATAAGAATAGGAAACTCGCGGGACTCATCTGTCAATGCAGTGTACTGAAATTTCAGTTTGTTGACTTCTGATGTGAGCTCTTTCAACAACTCAATGGTATAAGCTAAAATCGTGGCTTTGTCGTTCTTGGGTCTGTCTGGATCTGCAAACAGAAGAGAATAGTGATGATCTAATGGATCATGTAATATTAAATCCACACAAATTTTGAATCATTACGAGTACATTTCCCAGTTCAAGAAAATGCTCATTTAGTTTCTCCCTCCTCAGCTTTTCGCGGCCTAATTTTTTGGACTTTTTAGCAGAAACGTCCATGACCTCTGAGAACTAAAAACATGAATAAACTCAGAACGCCAAATTTTCACCAGTAGATTATCAATATCATTGATGTTCTGAGACTGAGTGTTGGCTGAAAGAGGAGGCGGAAGAGAAGGTCCAGTCTCTTCAGATAGCAGAACAACATTATTTAAAGACAATGCAACTTCATGTTCTTCATTAAATCGCTATTGACCAACGATTACCAAATAAGTCAGAAACATCACAAAGATGAGATACCAACTAAGGAAAAGTAAAGTTGGATCACTTTAGCTTCCTCAATGATTGAATCTGAATTAATTTGTTGTCCTGAGGAGCCATCCTGAGTACTATCACATGATTCCCGGTTCACCATCGAAACTGCAGGACTAAAAAACAACATCCTCACCAAGTAGAAACCCTAGAAAACTCGATTTGGGGAAGAAGAAAAGATTGTTAGTACCGAGCTCCAATATCAGATGAAAGAGCGAGTGAAGGCGGAGATGGAGTTGTGGACCGGTTCATTTTCCTATTCGATCTCATCGCGTCCATGAACCTCGAAAAAAGCTCCTCATTAAGGTGGATCTCTCCCAATATATAAACCCTAGAAAATTCGATTTGGGGAAGAAGTAGAGATTGACATTAACGAGAACTGATAGCAGATGGAAGAGAGATCGAAGGCGGAGATCGAGTTGCGGACAGCCTCTTTTTTTGTGTTCGATCTTATCGAGTCCATGCACCTCGAAGAGGAAAGCTTTCAGACGGAAGAACGCGGAAATTCGATGTCGATTAAAGAGATGTATCTGGGAGATCGGAGACGCAGAGTACAAAGCGTCAATTTTATTTTTAGTTGAATCGATTTCAACCGACACAGAAGAAGGATGCGGATTCGGGCAGGAGATAAGATCACCGAAGACAGAACCGAAGAAGATTCGGATATGCCGACGACGAAGCTCCGATCTGTTGTTCGTAGGAATGTGAAGCGTAAAGAGAAGAGGAGACTAATTAGACTTTCAGAAGTGTAATGAAGATGATTCCTTATACTCAACGATATATTCTATAGGGACAAAGAAACAGCTGGCGTGACTTAGACAAATTTTTTTAATATGATTTGTTTGCAAATTGATTTCATTAATTGACGTGGCAAACTCTCAGACATTATAAAAGTTGATGTGTCAACATCATGAGATACATTGCTTATTGCTTCTATTATATATATGATATTTTTTTGTATTGGAATTATATAAAAGAAAATAGATATGAAATTTTAGAATTTTTATTAATAACTCAAAACATGTCTTACACAACATAACAAAATTATAACTAAAGAAACAACATTACAAAATCAGAACCAAGTTAAATTTTTAATGTAACGAACATAATCTCTGCAAAAATAGTAATACCTTGTTCGTAGTACATCCTTGATTTGCTTCCTAATGCCACACGAGTACCTGGGAAAATAATTTACACATTGAATATGTTATTAGAATCCAATATTAAGAAGAAGACAAATGTTATACAATCATAACCATCCACCTTATTGTCATTTTTGCATAGTAGCTGAACTCTCACTGTGTAGCTTCACTCCTTGCTTCCAATATCTTTCATTTGTACGTGGATAATTGTTGGATATGGGTTTAGCCCATTGGAAATCTTGTTAAATCAGCCACATTCATTCTGGTCTACGAGGACAAGCCCGCTAAGGAGTCAATGGCCCAAAGAGAAGTCAGCATCCAAGCACTATAAATAGGACCCTTCACTCTTCATTTGACACACATTGTAACTTACGAGAGTGCCAAGCTACTTCTACAAAGCTCCGACCTTAAGCAATATTTAGGGGGCACGTCATTAGACAGACTCCCACCTCGTACCATCCTGCTCACAGCTCGACTTCAGCCTTAAGATTAATAAAAAACAGTTTCGACCTCACTTTAAGTTTATACTTCACCTCGTAGTTCGGACATTTCAGATCGTAGCCCGGCTTTATTTACTAGATCGAATTTCCGTAACAACAATTGGCGCCGACTGTGGGGACGAGAAACTTTTTCTACACTTTAAAATGAAGCCGAGATGACAGGACCCCTTCCAACAAATAACAACCCAAAAACACCCGAGCAAACCCGGAGGGCTAACTCCGGACTAACCAAGCTAGGGTTGCCAGTACCCTCCAAGACGGAGCACGTTCGGAAGACCAGGACCAGGACGTCCCCTCTCTCATAAGGACTCTAATGGTACAAATCGACGAGCTGACTAGAGACAACAACGCCCGCTTCGACGTACTCACAAGCATTCAAGAAAAATGCTGAGAACGGATTAACTACCTACAGACCGCCGAGTTTCAAGCTTCCAAAGCAACCGACAACCCTAATCCGCGACTTCAAAGGGTCATGTTTGGGGAAACGCCGCCCCTAAACACCGAATCGAGCAGGCAACCACCCATTCACTCGAGACCTACGCCAACGGGATTTATCCAAAGCCAGGCAGGAGCAAACAGGAACAACGAGCTCGAGTCACTCAAGATTCAATTAGACCACATGACATCAAAAGTCCATAAAGCGACTAGCTCAGCCCCCGAAATAGACCGAGTCCTAAAGGAGACCCAGAACACGCCATTCACGAGCAAAATAACGGGAACGCCGGTCAGGCACCCAGGGAAAATCAAACTACCTACTTACGACGGTACTTTAGATCCGCGACAATACCTGACGGCTTTCAGTATACGCGACGCCGGATTCTGCCATTTATTCGTTGAAAACCTGAGCGGCGCCGCCCTAACCTGGTTCTCTCGCCTAGAAGCACACTCCATCGACAGCTACCACCAATTGACAACAACCTTTCTGAAGCACTACTCAATCTTCGTCCAGGAGGGAGCCTCAAGCAGCCGACCTTTGGGCCGTAAGTCAATGGCTAAACGAAGCCCTTAGATCCTACATCGACAGATTCAAAGTCATTTTCTTGAAAATCACAGTAACTGACAGCGAGGGGCTCCCGGCGCTCAGAAATGGGCTATGGTATGAATCACCGTTCCGCGATGAACTGGCCATAAAAAAGCCACAAACCCTTGGAGACGCCCTCCACCGAGCGGCCGTCTTCGTCGAGATAGAAGAAGAGAAGGACCTACTCGCCAAGAAGTTCGCCTTAGCCAAGACGGGCAAAGACGCGGTGTCCGAGAATCCTGACGACAAAGTACAGAGAGCCACAACGTGCTATGTCGGCGAGCAGCAAGGAAGCCAACAAGCATCCCAGCAGCCAGGGCGCAATCAAACTAACAGCCAGCAGGGGCGGCCATGGAACAAGTACGCGCGAAATGACGACCAAGAAAAGGCCTTTTGCAGTTTCCACCAGCGTTCCGGGCATAGCACCGCAGAATGTCGAGACCTCCAAAGCCTCCTATTCGGTGAATATCAGAAGGGAGTCACAAACATAACGAACCGCAATGCCCAACTAGCATCCCGTGGGAATCGAGACGCGCCACGACAGCCCAAAAACGAGGGGGAACGGTTCAATCTCGTCCAGGAGGAAAAAGCGAGGCAAGCAAGTCAACAGAGGACATAACAGAGCGAGATCGATACAGAACAACCAAAGCGAATCCGCGATGACAAAGAGGAGGACGCGCCTTGATAAGCAATAAATCAGTTCCTCTTCACTTACTTCAGTTGCAAGTATACAACCTAGTCGTTACAGTTTTGAGGTGTCAATCCACTCGGGTGATTAAACGCACTAAGAATGCAAGTGTTTTCTTAATCTAAGTGCAACCAATTTGTTTGTGGGTTTTGTATCTAATAACCAAATTCCAAATGTGATTACTGAATAAAAATACAATTCACAAGTACATAAAACAGAGTAAAAACAGAGCAAGATAGTTGTTAAAACAAATAATTAAAAGCTAAGTTCCTTGGGTTGAGTTTCGGTTCGGTTGATCATTATTCAGTTCAGAAGTATTCAGCAAACAATGGGTGATTTCCTAGGCTAAGAACAACGATTTCCAGTTAATCCACTCTCGTGATAATAACCCTATACCTATCAAGCATTAACATCAACTCTCGTTGGCAATTTCAAGATAGCTATGCAATAAGATCAAGTTCTTACTACCACTAAACACCTTAAACATCAATTCTCATTGGTTAAGAATGTAAAGCACTTGATAGAGATTCAAACATAAACTACACCTCCCGGTGCTAGCGACATTTAGGATCAAGGAGTTGATTGGCCATTTCAATCCTAGCATTAAGAACTTCTAGCAAGTAAGAAACCAATATTCCCAAGTTATTAAACAACCTAAACCATTTCTAAATCACCCTTACCTCAGCTCAAACCCAGAAACTTAGAGGAACTACTCACTAGCCATAGCAACAATCAGAAAAGACATGATTAAACAAGATAAACAAGAAGAACTCAAAGAAGAATCTCAAGAACACAACTCAAATTGCATAAAAGATCAAGAAAACTCAATTGTTTGGAGTGATTATTTACAAGAAGTGATATGGCTCTTCATACACACTAAGAGCCCTTAAATAGATCTAAAAACGTGCAATGGTCGACCACAAACACATGGGGTGGTCTACAAGCCGAAAGCAAAAAAGAAAAAGTGGCATGTGTGAAAAAGTAGGTTCACAGCGGCCTGGGTAGCCCGCTATGGCACCCCGCTGTGAGGTCACAGCGGCCCGGGTTAGTCGCTGCACAGGCCGCTGGAGAAATGGGTCTTCCGCAGATCCTTCATAGCGGCCTAGGGAGGCCGCTATGGTACCCCGCTGTGAGGTCACAGCGGCCTGGGGAGGTCGCTGCGCCGGCCGCTGGAGAATTGGCGCTTCCGCTGGTCCTTCAGAGCGGCCCGGATAGGCCGCTGTGACACCTCGCTGTGAGTTCCTTCCTCGACCCTTAGCTGTTTTTCCACCTTTCTTGGGTGCTCTTTGTTGGATAGTTCAGTTGATCCTGATTCAATTCTCATATTGATATCAACCTAAACATGCATCAGATCTAGGTGTTCTTATTTAGAAACATAACATGATCTCACCTTTTACCTGTTTGTTGCAGCGGAAGGAATAGAACAGGTCAGAGATCAGATAGATGCACCGAGGGATGAATCCTCCAAAGGTTCACACACGCTTCACAAGGAAATGGCTGCTAGACCACAAGGAAGAGAGGCGCAGAGAGAGAGCAAAATCGCGGCTGGGTATTAGGGTTGGGGAGAAAAGACTTGGCTTTTAGTCATTAAAAGCCTTCTCTTTCCCTTTTGGGCTTTTGGGCCCAATCTGATTAAATCCCATTTAATCAGACCCATTAATCTTTCTCTCTTAATACGACAAATGCCTAGCACTTTTGTCGTACTTCTGCTAAGCCGTTCCAACACATTTTCCTGTTAGCTTAGGCATGTGACCCATATGGGATCATATAATAAAGGCAATAAGTCCAAGACTTATAGATCATGAGCGGACTCTAGCAAGCCATCATGATCCCCAGTATTATATGACTTATGTCTGATCTCGACATACTCTTACTTTCTAGAGACAGTACCGAGATTACTGGACACAATTCCAACAATCTCCCACTTGTACTGGAATCTCTGTATTCATAATCCTTTTGTCACAATATCTCGATTAGTCATAAGGCAAGATTGGTGTCATCCTTATAAAGCCTAATCTTGTTCATCGGACTCTGATTTGATACTGACAATCCAAACGACTCGGGAAAGTCCGTTTGAGCATGGCCATGCGTTTTCCAGTATTCAAATCTCCGATTGGCCTAGAGATATTCACTCCATTTATATTGGAGGGACAAATCCCGTCTTGTTCCATCACTGTAAACTACTCATTTCACAATGTACCCAAACAAGGTCCTTATAACTATCGCAGAACGACAGCGTTAGACAATGATCAAAGTGCATCAGTCCATGTGCAGTCACATGCATGCGAACTCAGGTCTAAGGACTATACTCTATAGTCGTAGTAAGAATCTCTTATGACACAGATATAAATATCCTGAAGAGTTCTTATAAGCGGGTCTTGTCCGGTCGTATGTTCCCAAACATACACCTATGTACTGACTTTGATGCCGCGCATCTATGACACACTGAGACTTTGTCATAAGTCACGTACCAATCCAGTCTCACACGGTTGTTGGTGTTCCAATTTCAACAACCTTCGACTAGGGACAGGATGATATAAAACATTTATCAAATATAGGGTCTCATGATCAAGCTAAATGACTTCGATGACTCAAGATCAAGTCATTTACTTCGATGACCTATAAAATGGTTTATATCACTTTGGAACGATTATTTCATCACAGTTAAAATAATCTTGAAATAATAGTTTCATTAAACATCTTAAATATTATTTCAAGAACATATCCAATAACTAAATAAAGCCCTTTAATAACTCCCACTGAAATTAAGACTACATCTTAATTTCACTTATCCTACAGCAACAGTCCGCGACTCGTTCTTAGGCCTAAGGAGTGGCTTCGTTAATAGATTAGCAACGTTCTCATTCGTTGAAACTTGCTGATCTACTTAACTTCTCTGTAATTTATCTTACGGAATAGGTTATACCTATCCTCAAGGTGTTTGGACCTCTGATGTGCAGCTAGTCTCATCTATGCTGGAAATCACATCAAGTTCAGTGACGAACTCTTCTTTCCAAACAACCTCTTTCGCCACTTCCCAAGTTGCGAAATATTCAGCTTAAGTCATGGAGTCTGCAACAGTGCCTTGCACCGCCAGATAGACACAAGATATAACCGGACTGTGATCGGAAATCATCTTTGTCTATTGGAAACTTGCCTTTCAGACTCTATCAACTTATAGCACCTCACTTTCTCCGTAAATCAAGAACTTATCCTTAGTATTCCTCAAATACTTTAGGACATACTTTAGGAAAATTGATTCTTTGCTGGATTTGACTGGTCTTTATTTGTCTTGCTTAACATTAAAGCAACATCAAACAAGTATGTTTCATGGCATACATGATAGATCCAATTGCCGACGCATATGGAATCTTATCCATGCATTTAAGCTCAGCAGTTATCGTAGGATACTGTATCTTGCTTAATTTAATGCCATGTGACATTGGCATAAAACCCTTCTTGGATTGCTCAAAATGTGTAGGACTTTGTCAATTTAAGAATCCTGACTTTGTCCTACCAGCTCTTTTGGATCTCTATCTTTAGATCCAAAATCCAAGAACTACGTGGCTTTACCCATGTCAATCATTAAACCAACTCCCAAGCTAGTCCTTTACCGACTACATCGTTGGGACGTTATATCCGAGAATCAGTATGTCATCGACATACACTTTGAGAAATGCAATATCGCTCCCACTAATCTATTAGTAAACACACAGTTCCGCTTCGTTCCTGTTCAAGTCAAAACCTTGACTACTTCAACAGAACGAAGATTCCAACTCCGATATGTTTGCTTCCATCCATGAATGGATCGATGAAGCTAACTTACATAAAATGTAATTAATTTTTTTTTTTTTTCGGAGTCCGGGCTCACTTTCGCTTCTTTGAATTTCGCAGATTCGTCGCTTTCAATGATCATCAGATCATGCGAACATTCAATGATCATCAGGCTGAACTAATGACGAGAATTCACTCTCGGATTAGTGACTGATTCTTTCATATCTGCGAACTTCAGGCTCCACAGGTGTAGATTCTACAGAAATCTGTAAATCCTTCCGCTGCTCTCCCTCAATAGGTTAAGCAGCCTCCTGTATTTCTCGAATTTCTTCGAGTTGTACTTTTACTCCCACTGTTCTTCTTGGAAAGTAACTTCCCTTCTTAGAAAACAGAATGGTCGTAAAAATACTTTTTACTCCCACTGTTCTTCTTGGAAAGTAATTTCCCTTCTTAGAAAACATAATGGTCGTAAAAGTACCGAGCCTTGGTTTCCCTAAGAAAACTTCGAGTTATGCTTTTACTCCCACTGTTCTTCTTGGAAAATAACTTCCCTTCTTAGAAAACAGATTGGACGTAAAAGTAACAAGCCTTAGTTTCTCTAGGACAACCAGCGAAGTAGCACAACTACAAATACTCAGTAAAGACAAATTTGGATCGATTTCAACCCACATTAACGTGGTGTCTTTCAACTGATATTTGTGGAACTATTTCAGCGTAAACTTAGATATTTTAGAGCGTTATTCTTTAATAATATCATGGAAGATTAGTGTGACTCATCTTTAATCATTTCTAATAAGATCTGATTCTTTCTCACAGAAACACCTTCAGGTTTTCAGGAGAAATGAGCTGTGAAACGATTTCACACTTCATTAAGATGATCACACAATCAATGACTTAAGTATTCTCACTCGTGATTTAATCCAGAGTCTTAATACTTTTGTCACTCAGATCCTATACTTCACTCTGGAACTCTTTCGACCATGTCAAAGAATTCCGACTTGTGTCTCATCAAATGAACACAGTCACACTCACTGAAGTAATCAGTAGAGACAATGAAGTACAGGAAATTTTCTCTGGCATTACTGCTCATTGGGCCACATACATCAGTATGTTCCAGGTCCAATAAGCCTTTGGGCCTTTCTCTAGCTCGGCTAAGATAGGCCCTTTTCCTTTTGGTCCAGTAAACAGAATTCAAGTCTCATAAGATATCTTATCAAATGAGCCCAACAGTCCATAACTATGGGATTTCTGAATCCGACTTACTCTATGTGACCAAGACTTTTATGCCAAGAAAAATCAGGTTTAATTCATTAGATTTAAACCAATTCGGTATTTATGTTATATTTAGGCACTCTTTGGTTTAAGATATAAAACCCATTCCATGAATAGGGTGCTACAATTAATATTTCATTAAGATCAAAAGAACAAAACTTGTCTTTTATCAAAATGAAAAACATTCAAATTCTTACAAGAAAATGAAAGACAATTCTGCTTAAAGCAGGTACATTGTAGCAATTAGTTAATACAAAACCAAGCCTAAAAGGGATCTATAAGTGAAAACCCTACGACTGAGGCAGCATCCCAAGCTCCTTCCAGACATGTAGTTTTACTTGCCCTTCCTTCAACGTTCTACTGTTGCTTAGGCTCTGCATATTATCACAAATATCAGTGCCACAACCAGTATCCAATACCTTTAAGGACGTTCTACTGTTGCTTAGGCTCTGCATATTATCACAAATATCAGTGCCACAACCAGTATCCAATACCTTTAAGGTAGAACTTGAAGTAATAACATGAATACCTGAGGAAGTAGTCTCATACATCGACTTTAACTCCTCATCATCTTCCATGAATTTAATGCAATCTCTCTTCCAATGCCCTGTCTCCTTACAGTAGCAGCACTTACCAACGTAAGAGGTATCTGACTCGGGCTCAGAAGACACACGCTTGCCATGATTCAAAATCTGGACAACTTTGTCTTCACCCTTGTCAGCATTAGGTTTAGTAAACCTACCCTTCTCATTCATGAGATTGTACAGGGTACTCTTCACGTTTGGCTCAACTGTCTTGAGCATATCATGCAGTTCAGTCAGCGTCTTCGTTAAGCCTTTCTTGATATAGTTCCTTCTGAACTTATCATAGCTTGACGGCAGTGACTGCAGAATGATCTCAGTTGCCAATTCTTGGCTAACTGGATAATCCAGTTTCCTCAGGTTATCAATGTAACCCATCATTTTACTGACATGAGGACTAACTGGATGATCATTTGGTAGCTTGCAGCTAGTGAGAGACTTAACCAACTGGTATCTCTCCACTCTTATCTGCTCCTGAAATTTCAATTTCAGGCTGCTGATCATCTCTATTGGCGACTCCATGTTCTCATATTGCTTCCGCAAGTCTGAGTCCATCGTAGCCAATATCAGACCACGCACATCTACCGCATCATTATAATGCTTATTCCAAGCATCATATACTGCATGAGAAGCATTGGACCCGATCCTCACGGGGAGAGCTCTCTCAAGGACATAGTCCTTTCTCTCCTGTCTGAGGACAAGCCTCAGGTTCCGCGACCAAGTCAAGAAATTTGATCCGTTCAGCTTGTCCATCTCAAGGACAGACCGGATCGAGAAAGTGTTTTGATTGTTTGTGCTAGTCATAACTGAAAATTAAGATAAAAGGATTTTAGTTAATATGTTCAATATGATTAATCTTGTATTAAATTTAATATGATTAATCACGCATTATATTCAATAACATAAGTTACCCTCAATAGAATATAATGATTCCAAGATCCACATATAACTAAGATTAAAGTGGGCCACTGGCCGTCACCCAACCTTAGCTTATATCGGTAAGCCCTATATCGGCTAATTATATCCGTGATATAATTCTTGGTTGTGAATCTGGGCCCGAGGCCCAATCCACTCTGATGTCTCAAGGCCCGGGACTCCCGATGGCCTAGTCAAGAAAACCAGACTATACAGTCATGTAATCATTAATGTCTGGGACTCCCAATGACATTTATGAATCACAAACCGTCTTACCCACGCAAAAACAGACATCCTCACACTGTAAGGCCATGAATGCAATTGAATGGGCTTTGACAGCTGACATAGTCTGGACAAGACATCCAACGCTTGATATTATTTGAGGTTCGTAGGTTTATTAAAATTCATTCCCAAAATAGAAGATTACTATTTCGGGAAACTTTCTATTTTTTGGAAACCTACTATTTTTGGAAACTTTCTAAAATTGGAAACTTTCTAAAAACGGAAACTTTCTAACTTTAGAAATTTCTTAAAATCCAAAACCCGCAAATTCAGAAACTTCTATTTTAAGAGACTTTCTAATTTCAAAATTTCGGAAACTTTAATTTAAAAACGACTTTATAATTTTATAAAATAGATTTTAAATTAATCTGAAGAAAGACTCAAATAACTGGCCCAATTGTTTTAACTTCTTGGCCCGAGGCCCAAGAATTGGTCCATGTCCAAGACATGACCCAATTGTCCAATTATTTGACATAACCGGTCTGGTTCATTAAAACTGGTCTAACCAAGTTTCAATTACTACGATGACCACAATTGTCAACCGGTTATTTACTAAACCGGAATTTCTCAATTTATTTGGTCCAACCAAATCAAATTAGAAATTCCTGGTTTAGGCACTAAATCTAATATTTCTTTCGACATTGGATTTCTTATCCTGGTTTAACCAGATTTAATAAAATTATTAAAATCTGTTTATTAAACCAGAACGATGATTTTAATAAAGTTTTAAACCGAACCGAACCGAATTGGTCACGAACCGAACCGAATTGGTCTCGGCCGTGACCTAGCTACCCATCACTCTCGTCCAGCCGCTCGTGATGATCCGAGATCAAGACAGCGTGGAGGACGGGTCGGGACAGGGACGGTGCACGGGACGCGGACGAGTTGCTCGGACCGACGCTCCACGATCGCCGAGCGATCGGGACGCGACACACGCGACCGGGACGCGATCGAGACGAGCGATCGGATGCGACGCGACGATCGATCGTGATCGATCATACGATCCGATCCGATCCATTCGACCATCCCGACCGTCCGACCCGCGATCCCGTCCGTCCGGTCCAACTCACGGCCGTGATAACCAACCGGCCAAGCCGGTTGATCTCTTCCTTGGCCGATCGACAAACCCGAGTCATATAGCTCGGTTTGCGATTTCTTTTGTGTGTTTAGATTTAATTCAGTTTCTTAACTGTTTTATCTTATCAGTAATTGATTCAAAAACAATTCTAAACAGATTAAACAACCTAAACATGAATCTAAAACAAGAAACCTAAGAACCAATGGCTCTGATACCACTGTTGGATAGTTCAGTTGATCCTGATTCAATTCTCATATTGATATCAACCTAAACATGCATCAGATCTAGGTGTTCTTATTTAGAAACATAACATGATCTCACCTTTTACCTGTTTGTTGCAGCGGAAGGAATAGAACAGGTCAGAGATCAGATAGATGCACCGAGGGATGAATCCTCCAAAGGTTCACACACGCTTCACAAGTAAATGGCTGCTAGACCACAAGGAAGAGAGGCGCAGAGAGAGAGCAAAATCGCGGCTGGGTATTAGGGTTGGGGAGAAAAGACTTGGCTTTTAGTCATTAAAAGCCTTCTCTTTCCCTTTTGGGCTTTTGGGCCCAATCTGATTAAATCCCATTTAATCAGACCCATTAATCTTTCTCTCTTAATACGACAAATGCCTAGCACTTTTGTCGTACTTCTGCTAAGCCGTTCCAACACATTTTCCTGTTAGCTTAGGCGTGTGACCCATATGGGATCATATAATAAAGGCAATAAGTCCAAGACTTATAGATCATGAGCGGACTCTAGCAAGCCATCATGATCCCCAGTATTATATGACTTATGTCTGATCTCGACATACTCTTACTTTCTAGAGACAGTACCGAGATTACTGGACACAATTCCAACACTCTTTTGGTCCCTACCTCCTCCATTGTCCTTTGGTGCTTCTTTGGGTCATCCACCACCTACAAAAAGAAGAAACAAAGCAAACCAAACCTAATGATGCCTAAATGCACTAACCTTCTCCTTGGTACTGCTGCCTTGGGAAATCCTCCGAGCGTGGGTGTGCAAACCAATCCTCCGGCGTCTGGCTCTGCGGCGTCGCTCATCAAGGGGAGCGCGACCAGGTGCTCTGCTAGATGAGCTGGTACCTTCTCCTTGGTACTGCTGCCTCGGGAAATCCTCCGAGCTTGCCTCTTCCTCGCTTGACGAGTATCCTTCGGGCTTTTGCATCTTCCCCTTCTTCCCTGTCAGCATGTAAGCCATGTACTTAACCTGACGCTTCAGTGCCTTCGTCTTCTCTTTGTATACCTTCTTTGTCTTGCGTCCAAGCTCCACCAGCTTTCCAATGGTCTTATCCTGAAGCTTTTTCCAGCGTTCCAACTTCCGTATGTGGCTATGAGTCCTCCTCAACTGTGCTCCCTGAATTACTTCGTCGGAAGCATGGAGACGATAACGGACAGTCCCGTAGACCGGACTCGGTGGCCTAATCTGCTCAGCATCCTCTGCCGGCTCAGTAGCTTGACCTGCTCCGCTGCTTGCACCTGCTTCCATACCCTGTGAAGAGGTCTCAACTGCTTTCCTTTTCTTCCTTTTGTTCAGTGACTCAAGCGGTTCTACAACCGTGTTGTGGAAGTAGCGTGGGTCAGGTGAGAACATGATGTTGTTCTTGTCCTGTAGAGAAGTAATGGCCCGGTTTGGGAGAAGCACATTTGCGATTTGCTGCGGACCGGCCCTGAAGGTGTAAGCGATTATGTCTTGTATCTTCCCAACAAGGAAATAAGTCCTGTTAAGATTGCTCTCGTCCAACCTTGATGATGTTTTCCCATTGACTAGCGAGAGTTCCACTGCTCTGAAGATCGGTGTCAATAGTCCTCCAAATCTGAACACCGGTGTCCTGTCATGCGACCTCAATGCCTTCTTTCTCATAGCCGATAATTGCTTCATGAAATACCCTACCATACCCAGCTCATGGTAGTTCCCGAAGTTGATCTCAGGGACATCAAACTCTGTCATTACCGGCTGTAGACCCACTGCCAAAAACCTCAGCCCTTCTTCTAACACCTTGTTGTTCTCCCTCCTTGCAAACAAGGTGTAAGCCAGCAGCTTCTCTACATATCGGATGGCTGGGTGTGCAATATCCGAATTCTTCATGTTTCCGGTCTCGTAGGGATTCCGGGAGATCGTGCTCAACATCACGGTGGGGAGAAGTCCAATCTCTGGCAGCTGGTTGTTCCACATGTCTCGGAATCCAAGTAGTTGGGATATCTGCTTGAAACTTATCTGGTGCCTTTGCCCATTGAAGATGAAGGTTACGTTTCCAAATCCATTCTCCTCGGAAGGTCCATCCGTGTATTCCACTACCTTAAAGGTACACATAAACTGATAGCATGGTGTTCTATACACCGGATAGACTTCTCCCAGCATCAAGCTCTCCAAGCTCATGGCTCGCAGCATACTCATCACGTCGTCATAGATTCCCATCTTCTTACAGATTTCTGGATCCCCGAGCTTTGTCTCAGTCCACGTGTATGGTTCCAGCTTGGTCCGTATCTGCCCAAAAGTGTAGCTCTTAGGGACCTTTTTCTTCTTCCTTGCTGGTTTCTTGGCTGGTTTCTGTGCGGGTTTCTTTGCCACTTTCTTCCTTTTCTGTTTCCCTATCTCTTCGTCACTACTGGTTGAGACTTCAAGCATTTGCTATTCCTCCTCATGCTGAACAGCGGGTTCCTTACCAGAGCGATGGGTCTGTGTGCTTTGCTCCCCTTGGCCAGCTCTTGTTGTACTCCTTGTCATCTGCATAGATGCAAAGTCAAAGTGATCAATCCATATTTTAAACAACAACCCAAAAGTAATGCCTTAAGTCTGAGCATTTTAGTTTTCAATCAATAATTCCTCAAACATTCCACATATAGGCAATTACGAACTCCAAACATCATCAAGAAATCATTTTCACTCAAATTCCAGCAACATTTCAAGTTTTTCATCATGTTCTTCATTAGGTTCTTTCTTTTTCCACAAATATTTCAATGCTTTATGAATTTGGCATGGTTCCTTTTGCAAACTATGATCAAGACATCCTAACAAAGCCTTAGGAACAATCAAATCACATTTTCCCCAAATTTTAACTTTTTCACCAAGAACCCTAGAATTTGAAAAATTCGAATTCAAAGCAATTTAACCGATAGTTTTTCGAATTGACAGCATGGGTGTTTCTAGAATCATTCAGTGAGCAAGTTCAGAGCATCAAACACCATAAAAATCGAAATCAATATTTTGCCATGAAGAACAATGGATCCGAAATTTCATACCTTGGTTTGATTTGATGATAGATTATGATAATAGACAGGAAGATGATGAGAAATCGTGAGTTAAAGCACAAGAAATACTGAAATTGGTCTAGAATCGAGAGAGAAATCGAGTTTTTGAAGCTTTTAGACGAAAAATGGAGTTGTGAGAAGAAGAGTGAGAGAGAGTTGCTGGGTCGCGATGGTTATGGGCGAGAAATAACCTCGCAGCGGCCCGGGTACCTCGCTGCCGGATGCCGCTGTGAGGGTTCTTTACCTGTAGCGGCCTGGCTCCCTCGCTGCATGGGCCGCTGCGGAAAAGCCCGTTCCGCATATTTTCTCCATAGCGGCCTGCGTACCTCGCTGCGCCTGGCCGCTATGTATTTTTCTTACCTGTAGCGGCTGGATGACCTCGCTGCCAATGCAGCTGCGAAAATCCGTCTGTCGCAGAATTTTCTCACAGCGGCCTGGGTACCCCGCTGCGCCTGGCCGCTGTGAGTTTTTTTTTGTCCGTAGCGGCTGACCGTACTCGCTGTGCATGCCGCTGCGGAAATTGTTGTTCCGCATGTACCTCACAGCGGTCTGGGTACCCCGCTGTGGGTGGCCGTTGTGAGTGTTTTTCCTTGTTCCGGCTTTTCTTTAAGGTCATGCTTGCTCCCGCTTAATTCCACATGCCTGAAAACTTACACACAAAACTAAAACACACATAAAAATCATACAAGAACACACCAATCAAATCAAATCAAAGAAAATTCACACAGTATATACAAAGGATAACATGGGAATGCCTCCCAAGCGCGCTTGTTTTAAGTCTCGAGCTTGACTTTTCTTACTTCTTAGGTTGTGGTAGGTTCCACGAGAAGAATCGTTACCTCTTCTTCCACGGGGTTTGAGGCTGAGTAGACCTTGAGCCTTTGTCCGTTCACTGTGAACTCACTTTCGTCCTTGTTGAGAAGAAAAACGGCTCCATAAGGTCTTACTTCTTTGACTGAGAATGGACCTGACCATCTTGATTTGAGTTTTCCGGGGAACAGTCTCAACCGGGAGTTGTACAATAGCACTCGATCTCCTGCTCTGAATTCCTTCTTGACAATCTTCTTGTCATGAAATGCCTTGGTTCTTTCTTTATAGATCCTTGAGTTCTCATAGGCATCCAGTCGGATTTCATCAAGTTCATGGAGTTGGATAAGTCTCTTCTCAGCTGATGTCTTGAGGTCAAAGTTCAGTAGCTTCACCGCCCACATTGCCTTGTACTCCATTTCGACTGGTAAGTGGCATGATTTTCCATATAAGAGGTTGAATGGGGTAGTGCTGAGAGGTGTCTTGAATGCTGTTCTGTATGCCCAGAGCGCATCATCTAGCTTTTTAGCCCAGTCCTTCATAGAGCTTCCGACTGTCTTTTCCAAGATAGCCTTTATCTGCCGGTTAGACACTTCAACTTGTCCACTGGTCTGAGGGTGATAAGGCGTAGCAACCTTGTGTTTCACCTCATACTTCGGTAGTAGATTCTCAAACACCTTATTGATGAAGTGAGTTCCTCCATCACTGATCACAACTCTTGGGATGCCAAACCTGGGAAATATGATTGATTTGAACAGCTTGATAACTACCTTGGCATCATTTGTAGGGCTTGCAATGGCTTCCACCCATTTGGACACATAGTCCACTGCTACCAGAATATATTGGTTCCCATATGAGGATGGGAAATGTCCCATGAAGTCAATCCCCCACACGTCGAATATCTCAACCTCCAAGATAGGGTTTTGTGGCATTTCGTTCCTCCTCCTAATGTTGCCTTTTCTTTGGCAAGCGTCACACTTCGAAGCATAGTTGTGAGCATCCTTGAACAGGCTGGGCCACCAAAAACCTGAGTGTAAGACCTTTGTAGCAGTTTTGAAGGATGCAAAGTGTCCTCCATACTCTGAACCGTGGCAGTGATACAAGATTCCTTCCACTTCTTTTTCTGGTACACATTTCCTGTAGAGACCATCTGAGCATCTCTTATATAGGTATGGCTCATCCCAATAGTAGCGAGTAACATCCCTGTAGAACTTCTTCTTTTGATAGCTGCTGAGATTTGGGGGTTCCTTACCACATGCTAGGTAATTGACGAAATCTGCATACCAAGGCAACTGCTCTTCTTTTAAGCCTTTCACTTCCTCCATCTTCAAGGTCATGTCATATCCCTCTCTCAAACTCTGAATCATGAGAAGTTGTTCTTCCGGTAGAGAGTCATCTATTGGTATTTGCTCATCAATCCTCAGCCTTGACAAGTGATCAGCTACTCCATTCTCAATACCCTTCTTGTCATGAATCTCTAGATCAAATTCCTGCAGTAGAAGTATCCATCTCAACAACCTTGGTTTAGAATCCTTCTTAGCCAACAAGTGCCTCAATGCCGCATGATCTGTATATACCACCACTTTCGATCCCACTAAATATGATCGGAATTTGTCAAATGCAAACACCACTGCCAGTAGATCCTTCTCTGTGGTTGCATATCGGGTTTGAGCATCATCTAGGGTCCTGCTCGCATAATAGATGACATGAAGCTTTTTGTCTTTCCTTTGCCCCAAGACTGCTCCAACTGCATAGTCGCTTGCGTCACACATAATCTCAAAGGGGAGGTCCCAGTCTGGAGCCTGTACTATCGGTGCACTCACAAATGCATTCTTGATCTTGTTGAAACCTTCTAGGCACTCTTCATCGAAAATGAACTATGTTTCCTTGCAAAGCAGCCTTGTTAAAGGCCTTGCGATCTTTAAAAAATCCTTGATAAACCGTCGGTAGAAACCAGCGTGGCCCAAGAAGCTTCTGATCCCCTTGACTGAGTCTGGTGGTTGTAACCCCATCATTACATCTATCTTGGCCTTGTCCACTTCAATTCCTTTCTCTGAGATTTTGTGCCCAAGAACTATTCCTTCCTTCACCATAAAGTGACACTTCTCCCAATTCAGCACTAAGTTTGTCTCCTCGCAACGTTGAAGTACCCTGCACAAGTTAGACAAACAAGCAGGAAACGAAGAACCATATACAGAGAAATCATCCATAAAAACTTCTACCATTTCTTCAATCAGGTCGGAAAAGATCGACATCATGCATCTTTGGAAGGTTGCTGGAGCATTACATAAACCGAATGGCATCCTTCGATATGCAAAGGTGCCATAGGGACATGTAAATGTCGTCTTTTCCTGGTCATTAGGGTGAATGGGTACTTGGAAGAACTGATATATCATGGTTTTTACCGGTTTTATGCCATGATATAGTTGTGTTTTTAGTGTCTTTTGTGTTCTTTTAGAGTCTTTTACAGGTATAATCAGGTTTGGAGCTGAATTGGAGATAATGGAGCATTTTGGAGATTTTTGGAGTGTTTGGCCGAGAGATAGAGTTCACTGTCCGAAACAGAGAAAGGTGTCTATCGTTGCACACCTGCATCGGTCGATGCACCAACGAGATGGGCCAAAAACTCGGCGGTTTAGAAGAATCAAGATATTGCACTTTGATCCAGAAGTTCCTGATATTTACAAAGAAGCCCCTGACCGAGATTATACCTATATAATAGAGTTTTTAGTGTTTTAATTAGATACGCTTTACATTACGCATTCATAATTAAGAGCAGATGATTTTTAGAGCTTTTGGGGCTGATCTGAACCTGTTACATCATCTGTATTTGGAGAAGATTTTGAACCCCTTTAATCTTTTATCTTTTATGCAATCTATTATTTCTATGATTATGTTTTCATCAATCATGTCTGAGTAGATTCCTTGTTAGGTTTAGGGTTTCTCACATAGGATTTCATGACCTGCTAGACTTGTTCAAATTCAGTTAAGGATTCATAACTATATCTGTTCTTCAATTTAATTGTGCTTAAAGCTAGTTCTAACCTGATCAATTAGAATCTAGATCTTAGGTTGCTAAATACGTCACGAAAGTGGGGTTTAGGAATCTGAACTAATTAAATTGGGCAATTAAACTTTGCGCAAACGGAAGTTTGGTTTAGGATAATTGTGAACATATCAAACTTGGGATTAATGCTAGTTTAATCTGTTAGTTCTCGCAAACGAAAGTTTGGTTTGCTGCACTTAGACTTAGAGAATTATCGCAAAGGAATTTGGTTAATTTTATATCTGTGTTTTGAGTTCTAGAACTGTGCTTAATTAGATCCTTGCTGAATGAACTGTCTGCTTGTCTGATTTCCTGAGAACGCCCTAGACTTAGCGCTTTTAATAACTT
The DNA here is from genome assembly GCA_030180135.1 of Orychophragmus violaceus. Taxonomy (NCBI): domain Eukaryota; kingdom Viridiplantae; phylum Streptophyta; class Magnoliopsida; order Brassicales; family Brassicaceae; genus Orychophragmus; species Orychophragmus violaceus. The sequence goes on along the minus strand of CM058231.1, from coordinate 27,609,187 downwards.
GCTTTCACAACCGTTAATCTCTGCTACTGATTTACTTTCTCGCACCGCTTTTAATTCAATTACATTGCTTTCTTCCTAGTTAAATTCCTGTTCTTGAGCTATTGAATACCGGAGTCTCTGTGGATTTCGATACCCTATATACTACATTGATATTGCTGTGCACTTGCAGTTTAGTATAGGGTTAAAACCTGAGCCTATCAAGTTTTTGGCGCCGTTGCCGGGGACTCTTAGAGTCTTCGATAGCTTCGAGCCTAGGGTTTTTACTAGGATTTTTTCGTTTTTTTTTTCTTTTATTTTTATTTTTATTTTTATTTTTGCTGATTTATTTTTCTGTTTTCACTGATTTCGCATTGCATCGATCGACGCCCTTCTTGCATCGATCGACACACTTCGCTGAATCGCCAAGAACACTAAGAGATCATCAGGACGATGTGTCGGAATGATATTTTCAGCTCAGAGGTTGACAGTTCACAGATAGTTGGAACTGGATTCTATAGTCACGGATCTGCTTTTCAGAAACCCTTTACAAGGAACTGGGGTATTTCTTCTTACCAAGCACCGCCTGCACCTACAGCTCATGAGAGCAGAATGGAAATCATGATGGAGCAGTATCTTGAGAGACAACAACAGATTGATATGTCCTTCAACTCAAAGATGGATGCGTTGTATGAAGACTTGAATGAGAAGTTCGAATCTTTGAGCACACATATGGAGGAGCTGGATGCAGCGATAGAGAGGCAAAATGAAGCTAAGAGAGCTGAACGGAAGCTGCACATCAATGCTGTGAACATAAGGGATGAGATTGACTTGCTAGGTGAAGAAGAGAGCATAATCTCGGATTTTCTGGATGAATATTGTCTGCCTGATACATGCACCGATCGACACCCCCTTAGTGACGATCGACACGCCATTCTGACGGCAATTTCGAGTTCTTTCGAGAAACCGAATCGCCTTGCATCGATCGACACACATCACGCAACGATCGACACAGAACGCAGACATGTCCAGAAACCTGTAACAGTACCAGAACGAGTCTACAAGCCCCCAGTGCCATATCCTAAGGTTCCCAAACCCTCTAAACAAGAGCTAGAAGTGGCTAACTGCATAAAAGTGATGGATAAGAAGGTGAATAAAACACCACCAGTTGAAACTTCGCGAGTTCATGAAAAGAAGATGATCTCCACCGATGGTCATCTGAAAGAAGAAGTTCAGATTGGTGGAACTACAGTATCTGATAGTGAAAAGAAGAAGATGGCGGTTCCTCTTGAACCTGCTCTAACATCTTCAGTACCTGCAACTGCTCATAAGCAGAAAGCTCCAGACATTAGATATACGTCAAAGGTAAGGTACAAATCACCTAAGCTTAAACCTTCTGATCACATTGTTTTGAATGCAGGAAAACAAAGAACCCCGCCGAAGCTACACTCCCACCCTGACCCTTCTCATTCGTTCCTTGGAAGATCTCATGATCTGAATGCTTATACGCCACCTTGGATGAGGAGACATTCACATAGACACTCAAAGTCTCTGTTGAAACCGCCATGAGTCCGATCTCTTTCCGTCCGGTCAAGCTATTGACCTTAAACAAGCGCTGGGTGGGAGGCAACCCACCATTAGGTACTGGTGTTTTTCTTTTTAATTTTTGGTGTTTTTGTTAGGATTTTACGTTTGTTTTTGTTTCTGGTGCAGTTATTTTTGCAGGTCTCGGATGAAATCGCAGTGCGTCGATCGACGCACTTCTGTGTCGATCGTCACAACACGAAAGGAATCGCATTGCAGCGATCGTTGCGGTCCTGAGCAACGATAGACCATACAAGAAAATCGCCAAGTAACGGTCGATGCACTTAGTGCAACGGTCGATGCCTGAGCGACAGAGGTAACCCGACAGACATAATTTCATTTTTTTCAATTTTTTTATTTTCTTTTTACCAATCCTTCGCTGGACACTACTGGGGACAGTGTGTCTTAGGTGTGGGGGAGGTGCTACTGACTTTTGTTTTCTGTTTTCTTAAGAGTCAGTCCGTTTTTCAAAAAAAAATTTGTTTTATTGAGTCAAAACGGTTTAAGTAAGAAACTATGATTTTCTGAGAAGATTTACAAGACTTGCAGGAACTTAAGTAACCATTGGGATGAAGTTGCAGGATCTATCTCTGACTATTAGAAAATCCCATCACAGATCAACCTACTGGGAACACCCACATCACTTCAGGTATCAGAGGATCCTTTTACTGAATTCAATTTAATACTGACTTAGATTTCTCACCTAAGGGCTTGGTATACTTTGTGTCGGATTCCCTTGTTAGTTATGACACAGCCTGTCAACCTTCTATAAAGTAAAAAAAAAAGATAATAAACTGAGGATGAGTTAGTAACTCCGAAGTGGTCATGGGAATGGTAGCAAACACTATTTTCTCTCATGTGATCCATGGAATGTGTCCAAAGTACACCCTATAACGGGAAGAACACTAATAAAAAAAATAAAATGATACCCAATGGGGAAAAATCAGTTGTTAAAGAAGGGAAAGAGAAGAAAGGGACTATAGAAAGATAGTATGGTGGTCTAGAGCTGATAAGGTAAGAATCCATGTGCCCTTTGATCGATACTCCTTAGGTGAGACCGCATTTAAATACTTGCAGAAGTCAGTAGGGAGAATTTGAATTCTTGAATGTGATTGTGGAGTTTACCTAGGACAGTTGCTAAGTGTGGGGGAAGTACATTGTGGTCTTGATATCCTGTGATTGATTCTTTCAGTGGTTTACTAAGGGGAATCTCAGTATTGTAGCTTCTAGGATGAAATGAGTTTCTGAAAGTTTTCAAACCTCTTCACCAAGCTTTAGTTCTATGTTTTGCTTGAGGGCAAGCAAAGGCTAAGTGTGGGGGAGTTGATATATCATGGTTTTTACCGGTTTTATGCCATGATATAGTTGTGTTTTTAGTGTCTTTTGTGTTCTTTTAGAGTCTTTTACAGGTATAATCAGGTTTGGAGCTGAATTGGAGATAATGGAGCATTTTGGAGATTTTTGGAGTGTTTGGCCGAGAGATAGAGTTCACTGTCCGAAACAGAGAAAGGTGTCGATCGTTGCACACCTGCATCGGTCGATGCACCAACGAGATGGGCCAAAAACTCGGCGGTTTAGAAGAATCAAGATATTGCACTTTGATCCAGAAGTTCCTGATATTTACAAAGAAGCCCCTGGCCGAGATTATACCTATATAATAGAGTTTTTAGTGTTTTAATTAGATACGCTTTACATTACGCATTCATAATTAAGAGCAGATGATTTTTAGAGCTTTTGGGGCTGATCTGAACCTGTTACATCATCTGTATTTGGAGAAGATTTCGGACCCCTTTAATCTTTTATCTTTTATGCAATCTATTATTTCTATGATTATGTTTTCATCAATCATGTCTGAGTAGATTCCTTGTTAGGTTTAGGGTTTCTCACATAGGATTTCATGACCTGCTAGACTTGTTCAAATTCAGTTAAGGATTCATAACTATATCTGTTCTTCAATTTAATTGTGCTTAAAGCTAGTTCTAACCTGATCAATTAGAATCTAGATCTTAGGTTGCTAAATACGTCACGGAAGTGGGGTTTAGGAATCTGAACTAATTAAATTGGGCAATTAAACTTTGCGCAAACGGAAGTTTGGTTTAGGATAATTGTGAACATATCAAACTTGGGATTAATGCTAGTTTAATCTGTTAGTTCTCGCAAACGAAAGTTTGGTTTGCTGCACTTAGACTTAGAGAATTATCGCAAAGGAATTTGGTTAATTCTATATCTGTGTTTTGAGTTCTAGAACTGTGCTTAATTAGATCCTTGCTGAATGAACTGTCTGCTTGTCTGATTTCCTGAGAACGCCCTAGACTTAGCGCTTTTAATAACTTGCTTTCACAACCGTTAATCTCTGCTACTGATTTACTTTCTCGCACCGCTTTTAATTCAATTACATTGCTTTCTTTCTAGTTAAATTCATGTTCTTGAGCTATTGAATACCGGAGTCTCTGTGGATTTCGATACCCTATATACTACATTGATATTGTTGTGCACTTGCAATTTAGTATAGGGTTAAAACCTGAGCCTATCAAGAACCCACTATAGCCATCAAGGAAGCATTAGAATGGATGGTTTGCAAGTCTTTCAAGCATTTGGTCAATGAATGGGAGAGGAAAATGGTACTTTCTGGTGGCTGAGTTCAACTTCCTATAGTCAATGCACATTCTATGTCCAGTTATAGTTCTTGTAGGGATTAGTTCGTTTTCTCATTTTTAACAACAATTATCCCTCCCTTCTTAGGAACTACATGAACAGGTGATACCCATGTGCTATCTGAAATAGGAAAGATTATGCCAGCATTCAAGAGTTTCAGAATTTCCTTTTTAATGACTTCTTTCAGATTCGGGTTTAGTCTTCTTTGGTGTTCAATTGAAGTCATAGTTTCATCTTCTAAGTGGATTCGATGGGTGCAAAGTGTAGATGACAGTCCTTTTATATCATCTAGTGAGTACCCTATGGCTCTCCTATATTTTCTCAGTTCATTTAGGAGCAAATTCAGTTCATTTTCATCAAGGTTCTCACTCACAATGACAGGGTATGATGAGTTAGGTCCTAAGAAAGCGTACCTGAGCCCATCCGGGAGTTGCTTGAGTTCTACTTTGGGTGCCTTCAGTTCACTCCAATCATCATCTTGGCTAGGATCAGTTGTGCTGGTTGGATTGGTCTCTTTATCTCCCTCCACAGATTTGATGTCGTGGACTTTCTGGGGTAGCTCCAAAAACTAGTTGTCTTCTTCCATAACTTTGCGAGAGTCAAGAAGTTTTGCATACTCCTGCACTTCCTTGTCTACCAGCTCAATCATGTTCTCCTTGGTGGTCAATACTGTCTCCAGGGCGTCCTCCATAGCAAGCTCTTCCAAGTACTCATCAGCTAGAGCATCCAACGTCTCAATCCAAAAAGCTTGCCCTTGAATTGTTGGTTTCTTCATGACTTCATTGATGTCAAATTTCAGGATGTGGTTCTTTCCCAAGTGCAAGTCAATCTTCCCTTTCTTCACATCAATGATGGCTCCAGCAGTAGCCAAGAAAGGTCTCCCAAAGATCAGTGGGTTTTTGGTTCCTCATCCATCTCCAGAACCACAAAATATGTCGGTATCTCGTAATTACCAACCATGACTGGAATATCTTCAAGCATACCAACCGGAAGTCTCACTGACCTATCAGCCAACACAAGTGAGATTCTACACTCTTTGTAGCGTATGAAACCAAGGCTCTTTGCCACTGAGAGTGGCATCAAGCTCACACTTGCTCCAAGATCACACAAACATGTCTCAAAGGAGAGTGGTCCCAAAGCGCATGGTAGAGTGAAGCTTTCTGGATCTTCTAGCTTCCTTGGACTTTTTTTTCTCTGGATGATGGCACTACACTCGTGGGTTAGGACAACCATTCCTTCCATCTCTTTTGTTCTTTCCTTGACTGCATCTTTGAGGAATTTTCTATATTGAGGCACAAGCATGAATGCATCCATCAATGGCATGGTGAGCTGAATCTTCTCCATTTGCTTGTCAAAGAGTGCTCTATACTTCTCTAAGAGCTGCTTCTTAAACCTTCCAGGAAAGGGAAGTTTGGGTTCATAGGCTGGTGGCACAAAGACTTTATCCTTGGATGTAGAGGCTGAACCGGTTTTTGCTTTCTCCTTTGTTTCTTCATACATTTTGCCTTTCCCTTTGATATCTTTGACTTCTTCTGTATCATGCCTCTCTTTCCCAATGGGTTCCTTTTCTCCTTCAAGTTCAAAATCCATCCCCCCCAGCTTGATTCTCATTATCCTCAATGAGCTCTTCTGATGGTAACTCTCTTCCACTTCTTAGTGTTATGGCATTGATATACTCCTTTGGGTTTGGCTCAGGTTTTCCAAGGAGGAAACCGGGTGGTCTGTTTGATGAAGGTTCGGCTTTGTTGGATTGCTGCGTGATGGTTGCAACTTCCGATGTTAGGTTGTCAACTTGTGCCTTGATGTCCATGATAGCTTTGTTTGTAGTATCCATAAACTGCTTCATCAGTTGTGTTGATTCATCTGCCTTTTGGTAGTTGTTTGAACTTCCTTGTCCCTGAAATTGTTGATTACCTTGATAGTTCCCTTGGTTGTTGTTGTACTGTTGGCGTGATTGGAAGTTCCCTTGGTTGTTGTAAGGTTGCCTTTGCTGGAAGTTTCCATTGTTGTTGAAAGACGGTTTTGTTTGGAAGTTTCCTTGAAGTATGGTCTGGCTCTGTTGTTTGAATGGAGGGTAAGACTGATCCTGTGGGTTCTCCACATTGTTACTTCGGTATGAGAAGTTGGGGTGGTTCCTCTAGTTTTGGTTGAATCCTTTGTTGTAGCCTTGTCCTCCAATGTAATTCATCTCAGCCTGTCCATCAAAACACATCTCAGCATCATCTTCCATGTACCCTTGGTGTTGATCAAGGTCTCCCACAAAGCTAACATTTCTTTGGTTTGCTTTAAGCAACTTGTCCAGTTTCTCATTGAGGGCTTTGATCTCTCTCCTTGGATCATCTCTGTCTCCTCCTTCTCTGTATGTCCTGTCATAGTCCTCCCCATAGTTGGTGTCACTGATTGCCAAGTTTTCCACCAGCTGCATGGCTTCTCTTTCATCTTTTTGCAGGAAGTTGCAGTTGCTAGCAGTGTCTAGCATCATCCTGTACTTTGGCAGTATGCCGCGGTATAATGTGCTGAGAAGACTTTCCTTTGTGAAGCCGTGGTGAGGACATTGGTTGGTGTAGCTCTTGAATCGTTCCCAAGCTTCTCCAAAGTTTTCTGTTGTTTTTTGTTTGAAGCTTGAAATGTCATTCCTCAACTTTGCGGTTCTTGATTTGGAGAAGAATTTGGATAGAAAAATTCTCTTGCATTCATCCCAAGAAGTTATTGAGTTTGGTGGAAGGTTCTTCTCCCATAGATGGGCTTTATCACCAAGTGAGAAAGGAAACAGTATGAGCTTCATTGCATCTTCAGAAATCCCGTTGAAGCGGACAGTTCTACAAGCTCTATCGAAGTTGTGAAGGTGGTCTAGTGGATCCTCCATAGGTAGGCCATGGAATTTGTTTCTTTCCACCATGTTGATGATGATTGCCTTTATTTCATAGTTGTTGTTTTCCACTGCCGGTGGGATGATTCCATAATTGTAGTCGTTGATGCTAGGTTCTTCATAGGCTCCAATGGCTCTAGTCACTCTTGGTGGATGTTGTGGTCTTCGTCCTTCGTTGTTTGTTTCACCTCCATGTTGTTGGTGTCCCTGGTCAGCCATATTGATTCGTTCTCCTGTCAACCTTTGTTCTTCTCTTCTTTTTCTTGAAATCTCTCTTTCCAATGCTTTGATATCTTCAACTCGTGGTACAAGGTTTGTTGGTCCCCTGCTCCTCAAGTTCATTCACCTGCAAAACAAAGGGAAAGAAGGCAGAGAAGATTAGTATCTTTGTAACCAAAAGACTTAGTCTCAAGCAAACATCAAATCCTAATGGCTTAATTAACACCCAAGATGGCAACGGTGCCAAACTTGATAAGCAATAAATCAGTTCCTCTTCACTTACTTCAGTTGCAAGTATACAACCTAGTCGTTACAGTTTTGAGGTGTCAATCCACTCGGGTGATTAAACGCACTGAGAATGCAAGTGTTTTCTTAATCTAAGTGCAACCAATTTGTTTGTGGGTTTTGTATATAATAACCAAATTCCAAATGTGATTACTGAATAAAAATACAATTCACAAGTACATAAAACAGAGTAAAAACAGAGCAAGATAGTTGTTAAAACAAATAATTAAAAGCTAAGTTCATTGGGTTGAGTTTCGGTTCGGGTGATCATTATTCAGTTCAGAAGTATTCAGCAAACAATGAGTGATTTCTTAGGCTAAGAACAACGATTTCCAGTTAATCCACTCTCGTGATAATAACCATATACCTATCAAGCATTAACATCAACTCTCGTTGGCAATTTCAAGATAGCTATGCAATAAGATCAAGTTCTTACTACCATTAAACACCTTAAACATCAATTATCATTGGTTAAGAATGTAAAGCACTTGATAGAGATTCAAACATAAACTACACCTCTCGGTGCTAGCGACATTTAGGATCAAGGAGTTGATTGGCCATTTCAATCCTAGCATTAAGAACTTCTAGCAAGTAAGAAACCAATATTCCCAAGTTATTAAACAACCTAAACCATTTCTAGATCACCCTTACCTCAGCTCAAACCCAGAAACTTAAAGGAACTACTCACTAGCCATAGCAACAATCAGAAAAGACATGATTAAACAAGATAAACAAGAAGAACTCAAAGAAGAATCTCAAGAACACAACTCGAATTGCATAAAAGATCAAGAAAACTAAATTGTTTGGAGTGATTGTTTACAAGAAGTGATATGGCTCTTCATACACACTAAGAGCCCTTAAATAGATCTAAAAACGTGCAATGGTCGACCACAAACACATGGGGTGGTCTACAAGCCGAAAGCAAAAAAGAAAAAGTGGCATGTGTGAAAAAGTAGGTTCACAGCGGCCTGGGTAGCCCGCTATGGCACCCCGCTGTGAGGTCACAGCGGCCTGGGGAGGTCGCTGCGCCGGCCGCTGGAGAATTGGCGCTTCCGTGGTCTTTCATAGCGGCCCGGGTAGGCCGCTGTGACACCTCGCTGTGAGTTCCTTCCTCGACCCTTAGCTGTTTTTCCACCTTGCTTGGGTGCTCTTTTGGTCCCTACCTCCTCCATTGTCCTTTGGTCCTTCTTTAGGTCATCCACCACCTACAAAAAGAAGAAACAAAGCAAACCAAACCTAATGATTCCTAAATGCACTAACCTAAAGCTAAGACACAATAATGTTGTCTAAATGCTTTTCCTAAAGCTAAATCACACTCTTAATTATGCCTAAAAACACTCAAAAACACAATACATCACGCCTGTACCTAGAAAACGGATCAACATGATCATGGGAGGACCTCCCACTTGCAACGATTCAGTAAGATCGATAACGGCCTACAACCAGAAAGCCGACATACGCCAGCAATGGAGCAAGAAGAGCTGAAACCAGGCACCGAGATTACCTTCACCTCGGAAGACGAAGAAGGCCTCGACAGGCCACACAATGACCCACTCGTCGTTGAACTCCAGATCGGTGATTGCGAGGTCACCAAAGTCATGATCGATACAAGAAGCTCAGTCGACCTCATATTCGAAGAAACCCCGCAAAGGATGGAACTGCGCGACTACAAAATGAAGCATTCGGTAAAACCTCTCACTGGATTCGCCGGAGACACGACCACAACGATTGGGACGATCAAGCAACCGGTGCATATTGGGCGCGTGACCAAATTCACCAAGTTCGTGGTCATAGACCGTCCAGCAATCTACAACGTGATCTTGGGAACCCCCTCCATTCACGCCATAAAAGCAGTACCCTCAACGTACCACCAGTGCATAAAATTCCCAACCCTGGGAGGGATCTTCCCGCTCCGTGGGAGCCAGAAAGTCTTGAGGTACTGTTTCACAGTGGAACGTAAAGTAAGACAGACATCGTGCTTCGTAACCAAACTGACGACCACCACTCCGGGTCCGGAAGAAAACGAGCAAGACCTGTACCTCGGTTAAAGAGAACAGACCCTCTGGCAAGCATCACATCCACAAGTAAACTCTTAAGCTCCACCCAATCATATATATATATATACAAGTAATCGAGCTGCGGCTCAAAGTATGTAAAAGAAATAACTACGCTCGGCTTGATCTCTCCTCGGAGAGTACATAGGCAGCCAATGCAGGGTGCAACCACCTCCATATTTTAAATTAAAAAGTCCTTATGCACTTTCGTATAACTTAGCACCTTAACAACTAACTATCGATTCAATAAATACGTGTCCCATGCACAGTGACATATTGCGTCACATCGTCGTTTTCAACGAAATTTAAGCCGGGGCCAGACCCGCACGAGTCCTTAGAAAAAGTTTTGTAAGCTGGACCTCCTTTGCATAACTATGTTCAAGGGCTCCACAGGATAAGCCGAGCACGTACTCGCACCTATATATCCAAACAGATAACGATGTAAGCCGAGCCAAAGCTCGCGCTCAAAAACATCTGTATATAAAAGGGCGAGCATTATTTCGATTCGAGAAAATCAAATACAGGATAAGCCGGGCACGTACTTGCACCTAAAATTTGATCTCGCCCAAAGCCGAGAAATGACTCGCAAATAACAACAACAAAGAAACGAGGATTGAGACGATAATAAATCTCTTTTTTCTTTTATTCCATTCTTGTCAAAATTACAAGGAAACGAACAAAAACCAAACAACAAAACGAATCTAATTTCTTGAAAGACGATTTCTTCCGAATCGGAGCTCGTGTGCTGAGCCCGATTTCATCCAACAAGGAGCCGAGCTCCTTTTTTGAAAGACGATTTCGACGTCTGTTCCCAACACGACCTTAAAAGGCAGAGGCCCAGCAGTGAACAACGACGAAACCAAACCGGGGAGAATCATCATGGGGCAAGAGTGCTCGGGTAAGCCAACCTCAGCACCAAAAAGCACAGCCGCTCCCTGCAGCCCGACCCCATGGTTCCCCTGGCCACTATAACATCGACCGCTCTCTCCAAAGAAATCATCCCCTTATATGGAGGAAGTAGAGCTAGCTCGATATCCAGCCCGCTTCCTTGCAAAAGAAAAAATAGGGGAAGTTCAGAAAACGAGCAGACAAAAAAAAGGGGAGAAAGCAGCTTAACAAGCGAATAGCACCCTCACGTCAAAAGAGACAAGTTCAAGACAGGACAACCCCCGACATGTTACTAAAATCAGTGACGCATCAGATCCACCCAACCGGAGGAACTGCGCGTCGCCCTTAAGTTCGCAAAAGCGACAAACAAGGGCGGCTATCGGTATATTTCCATACATCGACAAGCCCCTATTTCGCAGAAAAAATATGAGCCCGTTCGATAAACAAAAACACAGAAACTCCGGAGGCCGTAGCCGGCCAACAACAAAAACAAGCAAGAAACCCATCGGCAGAGTGACCTTGCTGCCACGACCCACTAGGATTCAACACTCCGACGAAACAAAAAAGAAAAGCCAACCACGCTCAGAAAAAGAAAGAAAAAAAGTCAAAGAACGATGAGATATGAAAAAACAAAGACGAAGGGAAAGTATTTATAACCATAAAGGAGAACAAGTGCCAAAAACAACGCATTCATAGCAACGCGTCAGTTACCAATGCACGCCTTCAATGCGAAAACGACTGTCCACTTTCCCATAAACACGCAAAGTAACATCTTAAAGAACAGTAATGACGCGTAGAACACGTCTCGAAAATCGAAAGGACACATCTACCAAGATACATAGAAAAAAATTCTTACAAGCACAAACGAAGCAAAGGAAGTTCGCGTCAACAATCAGAAGCTGGACGCCAAATTCGCCCAAAAAAAAACAACAAACAAAAAGGAGAAGAGGAGAAGCGAACAAAACACACATATAATGTATGCCAACGCAGACGCTGTTCGTACAACGGTTCAAGAAAAGAAGCGGAGGAGAAAGAAGCCACATGCTAATCATCACAACAATAATACTATGTCGGGAGCTCAGACACACTAGAAGTGACCCCGTCTCGCACGACCAAAGACGCCACATCTGTCCCTCCTCCCTCCACCGACCCCGCGGGGATAGCAGCGCCACCTGACGAACCTCACAACGACGACATGCAAAAAACATCAGGATCCAAAGCATCGGGTCGCAACTCATTAACTTCCCGCTCCAAGAGAGGCTTATCCACCTCGAGCAGAGCAATGACCAAAGGAGGAACTGGAACACCACTATCCGCGAGCAGACGATATGCGCCAAGGACGCTGGCCGCCTAGTTAAACTCTAAAAGCTTGGGAATATACTGATCTCCCTGCTTTCTCTCCGACCTCAGCTTGGCCAAACGATCAGAGGCCTTATTATACAAAGCCTCTCGCTCAGAACGAAGACGCTCATGAAAAGATCCTCGAAGCTCGTTCAGCAACACAGAAATCAACCTCCGACCTAAGAGAGCCAACCTCGGAAAGAAGATCGCGCCTTTCATCCTCGAGCTCGGCCAGCCTCCTCCCAAGATCCGCAGCCTTTTGCTTCTCTAGGACAAGAGCAGCAGAAGCCCCCTTCGCCTCGTCAAGCTCTTTACGAACCCGCTTCAGCTCACAGGCGGAGCGACGCAGCGCATCAATCTGCTCCCTAAGAATGCTATCCGTCGACTTGGCATATCTTCTATCACACTCATATGAATCCCTGAGTTGGTTCAAGATAGCGCACACCATGACAAGGTGGTGACTTAACTCCTCCTGAAGATGGGGCTGCTGCATGGCCGAGACATGAATTGGATCTTTGGCAGGACCAACTGAGAGCTTCTGAACAAGATTGGCACACGACAGCTTGTCATTCACCAAAGGAGTCTTCCCCTTGTGAACATACGACTAGGGCGGATCTTTCGAATTCGATCCAGCATCACCCGACCCACCCACCGGGCCGACAGCAGGAAAAGGAAGAGAAATATAAGTCAGACCCCTAGGACGCCTCATACATCTTTCGCCTTTTCCTGAACAACCAAGGGGACGACGGTTCACTCTCGACAGAAGGATCCATCTCCAGAAACGCTGAAGCAACATAATACAAACATCAACATCAAAATCTCCCCGTCTATCAACAAAAGGGGGGGGGAGGAGAGGGCACATACCCGAATCAACCTTTCGCAAACAACTTCGTACTCTCTGATTAAACAGGCCCTTGACCCGCTCGTCTTTCGATGGAGGCCAATCTAAACCGCTGTGAGCCCTCAACTTGTCCAAGTCGCTAGAAAATTCTGCGGTCCAACAACCTGAAGTAGAAGGAACTGCAAAGCAACAGAAAGGGAATAGCCATAAAATAGACGATACCAAAAGACGAGCGCAAAACAAAGAAAGCTACCAGGGTTATAGTTCCATGCCGATCTGAAAACCCTGCTAAAGTCAAACGACAACGCGCTATTAACACGCCCAAAGAAATAACTGTCCTGTTAGTCAGAAGTCTTATCTGGGGGATCAGACACGACCTTCAGACGACGACCAGGCCTAAATCGCACGTAGAAGGTTCCGGACGTCCCTTGGTTAACAGAAATCGAGGTCAGCTCCTCAAAAAGACTAGTAGACATTTCGACCCCACTATCGGTCGCCATGGTAAAAATACCTAACACGTTGTGAACGGCAGACGGACAAAGCTGAGAAAGAGCCACCTCCCTAGCCTCGCAGTACTCAATCAAAAATCTAGGAAGGGGAAAAAGCAGATGACACTCGGTGAACCAACACTCATACAAACAAACCCAACCAGGAGGAGCGTCCCAGGGTCGCTCGCACAAAGTCGGCAACCGAAGCTCGAGACCGGAAACAGGGAACACCGCCGACAGATATCATCAAGGACAGGTGATAGGGTCTAAGTTTTAATCCTATTCTACTGCAAGTGCACAGTTAAGTGATTATAGTATATAGGGTATCGAATCCACAGAGACTCTGGTCTCGATAGAATAAGAACCGTAGAGATTAATACTAAGAAGAAAGCAGATGTGAAGTGAATTAAAAGCAAGGCAAGAAAATAAATCAGTAGCAAGATTGTGGTGAAAGCAGTTAACTAAAAGCGCTAAGTCTAGAGAATTCTCAGGAAATCAGACAAGCAGACAAGTTAATCAGTCAGGATCTAATTAAACACAGTTCTAGAACTCAAATCACGGAATTAGAATTAACCAAATCTCTTTGCGAAAATCCTCTAAGTCTAAGTGCAGTAATCCAAATCTCTTTGCAATTACTAAAAGATTAAACCAGCATTAATTTCAAGTTCGATATGTTCACAATTAAACTAAGCCAAATCTCTTTGCGAATAATTTAATTGCTCAACCTAAATAGTTCAGATTCTAAACCACACTCTCGTGTCGTATTTAGCAACTTAAGATCTAGATTCTAATTGATCAGTTTAGAACTAGCATTAAGGACAATTTAGATCGAAGAACATTCTAATCATGTGAATCCTTAACTGAATTAAACAAGTCTAGCAAGTCATGAAATCCTTAATGAGAAACCCTAAACCTAAATATGAATCTACTCAGACATGATTAATGAAACAGAAATCATAGAATTAATAGATTGCATATAAGAAATTAAATAGATAAAGGGGTTCAAAATCTTCTCCAAAATAGATGAAGTACAGGAATAGATCAGCCCCAAAAGCTCTAAAAATCTCTTAGCTCTAAGTATGAAAGCGTCTCTAAAATAAACACCAAAATCCTAATTATATAGGCATAATCTCGGCTGGGGCTTCTTCGTAAATACTGGAAACTTCTGGGCCAAAGTGCAAAGTCTTGATAACTTGATTAAACCGCCGCGTTCGGCACATCTCGCTAGTGTGTCAATCGACACCAAAGGTGTGTCGATCGATGCATGATTATCAAATCGGACAGTGAGTTTAAACTCTCGGCCAAAACACTCCAAAAGTCCCAAAATGCTCCAATATCTCCAATTCCGCTCCAAACCAGATTATACCTATTAAAGACTCTAAAAGAACACAAAAGAACACTTAAACACAATTATATCATGGCATAAAACCGGTAAAAACCATGATATATCAACTCCCCCACACTTAGCCTTTGCTTGCCCTCAAGCAAAACAGAGAACTAGAATGTAGTGAAGAGGTTTGAAAACTCTTCAGAAACTCTTTTCATCTTAGAAGCAGCAACACTCAGATTCCCCTTAGTAAACCACATGAAAGAATCAACCTGCAGACATCAAGACCAACATATACTTCCCCCACACTTAGCAATTGTCCTAAGTAAACTCCACAATCACATTCAAGCATTCAAATTCTCCCTACTGACTTCTGCAAGTATTTAAGTGCGGTCTCACCTAAGGAGTATCGATCAAAGGCACATGGACTCTTACCTTATCAGCTCTAGACCACCATACTATCTTTCTCTAGTCCCTTTCTTCTCTTTTCCCTTCCTTAGCATTCTGATTTTTCCCCTTTGGGTATCATTTTTTTTTTATCAGTGCTCTTCCCGTTAAGGGGTGTACTTTGGACACATTCCATGGATGCACAGGATATGAGAGTTTTAGCTACCATTCCCATGACCACTTCGGAATTACTAACTCATCCTCAGTTTATTATCTTTTTTTTTTTATGGAAGGGGAGAAGGGAACTAAATAGGACATGTTTACAGGCTGTGTCAGAACTAACAAGGGAATCCGACACAAAGTATACCAAGCCCTTAGGTGAGAAATCTAAGTCAGTATTAAGGTGAAGTCAGTAAAGG
Source organism: Orychophragmus violaceus (assembly GCA_030180135.1). Lineage (NCBI taxonomy): Eukaryota > Viridiplantae > Streptophyta > Magnoliopsida > Brassicales > Brassicaceae > Orychophragmus > Orychophragmus violaceus. The sequence continues at coordinate 27,593,854 of CM058231.1, read as the reverse complement.
ATCCTCTGATACCTGAAGCGATGTGGGTGTTCTCAGTAGGTTGATCCGTGTCTGGGTTTTCTAATAGTCAGAGATAATTTGCAGCTTCATCCCAATGGTTACTTAAGTTCCTGCAAGTGATGCTAATCTTATCAAAAAATCATTGTTACTTAAACAAATTTGACTCAATAAAACAAAATTTTTTAAAAAATTTAACTGACTCTAAGAAAAGAAAAGAAAGAAGTTAGTAGAACCTCCCCCACACTTAAGACACACTGTCCCCAGTAGTGTCAAGCGAAGGATTGGCAAAAAGAAATAAAAATTTGTTTAAGGAATGGTTAAGTTCTTTCGGGTTTTACCTCTGTCGCTCAGGCATCGATCGTTGCACTAGGTGCATCGACCGTTGCAAGGCGATTTTTCGTGTATGATCGATCGTTGCTCAGGACCGCAACGATCGCTGCAGTGCGATTTCGATCGTGTTGTGACGATCGACACAATAGTGTGTCGATCGACGCACTGCGTCTGTCGGGTCAGTCAGCAAGTTAGCAGGTTAGTCCGTTGGTTTTCATCAATTTCGGATCCTGCAAGCTGAAAACACTAGAAACAGAGTAAAATCAAGGCAACAAATGTATCTAATCAAGTACAACCATCCAAACATAGTAGAGTACTAAAAATTAAAAGAAAATAGTGCAAGAAAAAGAGAAGGAAAATCAGGGTACAGAACCGAATGTCTAGAGATGGAGTCTACTCTCACTCGCTATCATCAATCCCACCATAGCGCTCAGTGTCACTGACGTCCGTAGGAGAACGCTGTCTACGTCGAGTAGCAGGGACGAGCTGATGAATTTGTGGCTGTCTCCTGCAAGTGCAGCCACGCATCTACTCCCAAATGGTCCTCCAGATCCCATCACTACGCTCTCTCCACTCAGCCTCAGACATATCACCGTAGGGTACTGTGATCTCAGGATAAGGGCCAATATCAACCGGGGCAGCAGCAGGCGCAGGCGCGGGGGTAGCAGAAGATGAAGCTCGTGTGGAAGCTCGTGTGGAAGCTCGTGTGGAAGGCTCTCCCAGCGGATGAGCCATAGAAGGAACTCCACGCTGCTCAGTCTCAGGAGGCTGGAATCTCAGGGCCTCTAGTGTATCAATCTGTGTCAACGCAGGAGCAGGAAGCTCTATACCACACTTCCCAGAAGTCGGATCGTGGTAAACCCAAATGCGCCCCTCCTTAAGCCATAGGGCGCTCTGCAAGTGGCTGAAATCTAGGAACTCCTTGGCTGTATCACACTATGTGCCCTGTAGAGGAATCCCGCAGTGCATGAAGATGGGAGTAAGCAGGCTCCCCACTGTCTCAGTACGGACTCCATCAAATGGCTTCAGCTGCAGATCACATAAATGCTGAGTGAAAACAGCTCCCAAGTTGAGACCCTTAGTAGGATCTCTCACGCCAGAATCCTCAAACTGATCCCGCAGCCCGATGAACAACATCTCCATCTCATACTTGCGCATCTTGTTGGCCTCAAACTTGCACAACAAGCTCCAACACAAGATACGCGAGACATATCTCAGCACGGGATGTCTCAACTGCACCACCGGTGTGGTCCTCGAGTTGTATCGACCACTGCCGATACACTCCCAAAACGATCGCGCCTCCTCTGGATCCCACTCAAGTGGCATGCCAATGTGCCTTGGCTCAGTGCTGAAACCGTAGATCCTGCAGATATCTAGTAAAGGAATCTGATACCTGACTCCCCAACTCATGAAGGTAAAGATACCTCCTGTAGCGCTCCTGCTGTCTGGAGACGGGTAAACCACTCTGCAAGTGGCTAGCAACTGTCTGACCAGCTCTGGGTACAGTTCATAAGGACGCATAGGCATTGTCCCTAGACCGATGCTCTTGCACACTGCAAGTACCTGCTCATCAATCCCCAGACTCTTGCAGGTAGAGTAGTCTGCAAACTTGGTTGGCTTGATCGTCATCCCGCACCAACCAATGTATAGCAGCGAGTCAAACTCATCCCACTGGTTAAGCAGTGGTCTCTCTGTAAAATCAGAAGACTTGAGGAACTCAGGAAGGTTCCTTGGCCACTGTCTGGCTGTCGGAATCTCTATGAAACCACTCTGTTGGTGGAATGTATTGTCGTGTGGCTGTGGATGCTGTTGCTTGGCGTTTGCGGGGTTGTATGCGAGATGCCATCTGCATTCAACAAGAAATCAAAACCAATTAGTCTCGGAAATCTCTCTGTGAAATCGCGAAGCATCGACCGTTGCACCTAAGGCATCGATCGTTGCAAGGCGATTCCATTTTATCGAACATTTCCCCAAAATCGCAAAGCAACGACCGTTGTACAAGTGCAACGACCGTTGCAAGGCGATTTTGGCCGTCAACAACAATCCCTATAATTCGTTCTAAATTCGTTCAAGCAACCACAAAAACAACAATAATCCATCACTAAACAACCTAATTCACGTTCAATTAAGCACGCATTCATCAATTTCAATCCAAAATTCCCAATTCCTAAAACCCTAAAATCGAAAAATAGAGGTACATTACCTTGGATTCGTGATATATGGTCTAGAAGAATAGATTGAGAGTGTAAAAACAAGATTATAGCACTTGGAATCAAAGAAAATGATGAAGAAACGAGAGTTTGAGGTGAGGAAGTTCTCGGTGTACGGACGGAAATGGAGAAGAAAAGAGAAGAGAAGGGTTTAAGGCACTTACCTCGTTCGTGGGTGCAACGACCGTTGCATAGTGGCAACGACCGTTGCTGGTCAAATCGAAATCTATTTCCGGTTTAGCGCGTACCTTAATTTTTGCAATTGAACCAATTGCAACGACCGTTGCACAGGTCCGCAACGATCGTCACAATGCGATCACCTCTCCTCGTCGTAATCTCCTTGCAACTACCGGTGCACAAGTGCATCGGTCGTCACACATCTCCAGACTCGAGTTCTGTATCTGAACTTAGCAAAAACAAAAAACGAAAATGTGAAATCCTAAGAAAAATACCAAAAATAAGAAAGAAAAACAACTAAACCTAACAGTGGGTTGCCTCCCACTCAGCGCTTGTTTAAGGTCATTAGCTTGACCGGAAGAACAAGATCAGTTTGCTGGAAATCCTGACAGAGACTTTGATTGTCTCTGTGCAAGCCTCCTCATCCATGGTGGCGAATAAGCTGTATCAGAATGATCTTGTCCAAGAAAAGAAGGAGTAAATTGCTCTCCAGGATCCAAAACCGTAGTGTGACTTGACTGCTCATCATCTCCATCCATAATGGTGAAGGTCTGCCCATCTATCAGTGGCTTGCGCAGCTTGTCCATCTCAAAATGCAGCGGCTCATCTCCCAGGTGGAGGTCTATCAGACTGTGTCTAACATCTATCACTACTCCCGCTGTAGCCAAGAATGGTCTTCCAAGTAGCAATGCTTCATCAGGATCACTGTCATATTTCAGCACTAGGAAGTCTGTTGGAACCAAATAGTTTCCAACTCTCACCGGGACGTCCTCAAGGAGTCCTTCCGGAACTCGTATAGACTGATCAGCTAGGACAAGAGAGGTCCTAGTAGGAGTAAAATCTAGCATACCCAGCTTCTCTGCCACAGAATATGGCATAAGACTTCCAGCAGCTCCCAGATCACAAAGAGAGCGCCTAAAACTATCCTCAAAGATAGAACAACTTAGCACAAAAATCCCAGGATCAGGCAGCTTCTTTGGAACCTTGGTTAACATCACATCACTTATCTGCTGAGGGACTATAATCACCCAATCTTTCAGCTCTTCATCCAAAGGCAACATCTTGTTCAAATACCTATGCACACATGGGTGATAAGGTGGATCATCAGATGATGGAATTTCTTCCAACTCTTCACCAATCTCCTCTAGTTTCTTAAGCTCTTCAATCTCCTGCTTTATCACTTCAGATATTGAGGGATATTGTCTAGTTAATTGTCCATAAATCTCCTCTTGAGTAATCTCATACACTCTAGGGAACAAGCGATTAAGCTCCAAATCTGCATCAATACTGTCAACATCCGGCGAGTCTGTCTGTTCACGACCTGCATCGATCGACACTAGGGGTGTGTCGATCGATGCAACACTGTTTTCACAGTTTCCACCCGAGAGATTTTCTCCAAAATCCGAAAATTCAACCTCTTCCACTAACTCAGCCGTGCTTAGCTCAAATCCTTCACCTAGGTGAGATCCATCATCAATGTACACAGACCAGGCCTTAATATGAGTTTCTGCTACTCCCTTTCCCTTCATAGAACTGGAAATCTGATTCACCTGAGTATCCAACTGCTTCATATGAGTGTTCATAGACTCAATCTTTCCATTGAGATCCTCATAGACAGCATCCAACTTCTTATTGCAGTCCACAGAAATCTTGGTCTGACTCTCCAGCAGCTGTTCCATCATTGTCTCCATCTTATTCTCATGAGCAGTGGCTGCAGGAGGAGTCTGATAAGATGAAGATCCATAGGTTCTCTGAGTACTTTGTCCAAAAGGCTTCTGAAAACCACTTGTTTGTCCAAAAGAGTTCTGATTGCCTGTAAAGGCACTCTTCTGTCCTCCATTGAAGAATATGTTTCCCTGCTGATTACCAAATCTGTTACCTTGGAAACCAGATCCTCCAATGTAATTCACATCTTCTTCCTGAGTGTCCTCCTCAGTCTGAATTACCTCAACATCTTGGGCAAAGTGGACAGCCTTCTTACCAGCCAGGAGATTGCAAATTGTGTCCAGCTTAGATATAAATTCAGCCATCTCTGAATTCTCTACACTTCCACCAGATTTCTTTCTCCTATCATCCATAGTCTTGCAACTGTTGCTGCTTACTAAGTTCTCAATCAACAGCTTAGCTTGTGCAGGAGTCCTGGTGTTGAAGTTTGCATTACTGGAATTATCCAGCGCAGACTGATATGGCAGATCTATGCCTCTGAAGAAAATACCTAGCAATGTGACCTCAGTGAATCCATGGTGTCGGCAGTCACGCTGGTACTTCCTAAATCTCATCCAAGCAGTCTTAAGAGGCTCAGTAGGACCTTGGGTAAATGTCAGAATGTCCTGTCTGGACTGATCGGAACGCGCATCATCATAGAAGTGACGCAGAAACTCACTCTTCAGGGCTGCCCAAGTAGTATACTGACCAGGTGCCAGTTGCTTCAGCCATGCAGCAGCGTCTCCAGCGAGACTGTATGGAAAGAGCTTGAGGAACAGATAATCCTGGCAGACTCCATCATACTTCATGCCATTGATTAGGTCCTCAAATGTATCAATGTGATCCATAGGCTGCTCCGTAGGATGACCATGGAAGGCATTATGTCTCATCAGGGAGTAGTAGATGGTCTTGATCTCAAAATCATCCCTTTCAAAACCAGGAAGTACTAGAGCTGACCGGTTTGCATGAAACTCATCCGGTCTGTTGTAGTCAGCTAAAGTCCTTTCATGGACAACCATCTGTCTACCTTGGTTCTGTCCTTGCGCCTGCGGCTGTGGTTGCGGTTCAGGTTCCTCACCCTCAGGGATCACACGTCCCTCAGCATCAATCCTCTGCCCAGCAGCATTGTAAGGATTGTTTTGCTGATCCCTCAGGGTACCTTGAGCATCAGGCATAATGATTAGCTTCTGTACCACCATCCTTGCTCTTCTTTCTCTTCTGTTAGTTCTCTCTAGACGTCCAAGTTCTTCAAGTCCGAGATTAACTAAGTTCAGGTTCTGATTACTTCGAGTTTCACGCGTCTGCATAAACTGTCTGTAATCGTCAAGAAATGATCGATGCTATCAGTGCAACGATCGATACAGTTTCAGAATCGCCTAGTGACGATCGACACAAAGGTGCAACGATCGACGCAAGGCGAAATCGGTACCTGCGACAGAGAGAAATCAGTAACTAAAAAATAAAAATAAAAATAAAACGAAACAAAAATAAAAAATCCTAGTAAAAACCCTAAGTTCGATCCTATCGAAGACTCTAAGAGTCCCCGGCAACGGCGCCAAAAACTTGATAGGGTCTAAGTTTTAATCCTATTCTACTGCAAGTGCACAATTAAGTGATTGTAGTATATAGGGTATCGAATCCACAGAGACTCTGGTCTCGATAGAATAAGAACCGTAGAGATTAATACTAAGAAGAAAGCAGATGTGAAGTGAATTAAAAGCAAGGCAAGAAAATAAATCAGTAGCAAGATTGTGGTAAAAGCAGTTAACTAAAAGCGCTAAGTCTAGGGAATTCTCAGGAAATCAGACAAGCAGACAAGTTAATCAGTCAGGATCTAATTAAACACAGTTCTAGAACTCAAATCACGGAATTAGAATTAACCAAATCTCTTTGTGAAAATCCTCTAAGTCTAAGTGCAGTAATCCAAATCTCTTTGTAATTACTAACAGATTAAACCAGCATTAATTTCAAGTTCGATATGTTCACAATTAAATTAAGTCAAATCTCTTTGCGAATAATTTAATTGCTCAACCTAAATAGTTCAGATTCTAAACCACACTCTCGTGTCGTATTTAGCAACCTAAGATCTAGATTCTAATTGATCAGGTTAGAACTAGCATTAATCACAATTTAGATCGAAGAACATTCTAATCATGTGAATCCTTAACTGAATTAAACAAGTCTAGCAAGTCATGAAATCCTTAATGAGAAACCCTAAACCTAACTATGAATCTACTCAGACATGATTAATGAAACAGAAATCATAGAATTAATAGATTGCATATAAGAAATTAAATAGATAAAGGGGTTCAAAATCTTCTCCAAAATAGATGAAGTACAGGAATAGATCAGCCCCAAAATATCTAAAAATCTCTTAGCTCTAAGTATGAAAGCGTCTCTAAAATAAACACCAAAATCCTAATTATATAGGCATAATCTCGGCTGGGACTTCTTCGTAAATACTGGAAACTTCTGGGCCAAAGTGCAAAGTCTTGATAACTTGATTAAACCGCCGCGTTCGGCCCATCTCGCTAGTGTGTCGATCGACACCAAAGGTGTGTCGATCGATGCATGATTATCAAATCGGACAGTGAGTTTAAACTCTCGGCCAAAACACTCCAAAAGTCCCAAAATGCTCCAATATCTCCAATTCCGCTCCAAACCTGATTATACCTGTTAAAGACTCTAAAAGAACACAAAAGAACACTAAAACACAATTATATCATGGCATAAAACCGGTAAAAACCATGACATATCAACAGGCTGTTCACAGACCGACGAACGGATCGCCCTTGGGACAACGGCCTTCACTTCCTTTGCCTCCTTTGATCTCCCTCTTCCTCCCCTTGAGGAAGTCGCTTGAGAGCAATGATCAGGAACAACCGCACTAACTCCCGGATGACCCCCCTGAGACGGTAACTCCGACACCGCCCTTCTGGAGACCAGGCTCACCACTACAACCAGATATTGGCTCCCCTACATAAGCATACGCTCGATCCCCAGGAGAGTCTGTCGTGATAAGACCACCGCAAAATCGGCGAGGTTTTCATCCGACCCGAGACACCAAAAATTCTTCGTCAAACTCAGTTGACCTAGACTCGACGGGGCTATCTCTGGACGACTCGGAAAAACCAGAATCGCCACTACGAGTAGAAGAGTGCTCGCTAGAATCTACCCGCTTGATGACGAATCCAGAAACAAGGCAACAAAAGCACAACAACCAGAAAAGAAAGAAAAAACGAACGCGAAGCAAAGACTGCGAGAGGGAGCAATTACCTGATAAAGACAATGGAATCCGAAAAGGCAAAAGCCTCGAAAGGAAAAAGAAGCAGTTTTCACAAACACAAAAGCCGCACCACGAGCGATTCACGTCTTTTCGTCCTCTCAAAAACTTCAGAAGAAGCCCACAAATAAAAATACTTGCAAACTAACGCGAAATGACTTAACAAGATTTTCGCCCGACTTAAAACCAGAAGAAACTCGACGGCCTCAACTAAACACCTCGGCTCGACGAATTGGGGGGGGGGGGGGGGGCTTATGGATGGGTGGGCCCAAAGAGAAGTCAGCATCCAGGCACTATAAATAGGACCCTTCACTCTTCATTTGACACACATTGTAACTTGCGAGAGTGACGAGCTACTTCTATAAAGCTCCGACCTCAAGCAGTATTTAGGGGGCACGTCATTAGACGGATTCCCACCTCGTACCATCCTGTTCACAGCTCGGCTTCGGCCTTAAGATTAATAAAGAATAATTTCGACCTCACTTTAAGTTTATACTTCACCTCGTTATTTGGACATTTCAGATCGTAGCCCGGCTTTATTTACTAGATCGAATTTCTGTAACGACAATAATGTAATGAAAAAGATTGTTTTAAGCATCATGATATGTGGATTGCAACAAAACCGATATATATTGGCTTTATAGATCGTGCAATTCCTGAAACTAACATGTTGGAAAAGCCAAGCCTATGATAAAAACCGTGAAATCCATCCATCAACAACTGCCTTTAGTTAGTCGTCAAATTAAATATATATCACAGGGTAACCACATGCATTCTCCAATAATATCACTATTCGAGCCCTTTAAAGCCAAAAATAATCACTATTATGACTTATGAGTACACTGAGAGTTATGAGTCTCATACCCGGTCCTGTTGAGATCACTGTTGATATTATTGGAGAATGCATGTGGTTACCCTAATAATTTATGTATTTTTATAAAATAAAATTCATGTCATGTATTTTTAAGATTTTTTCAAAAATATATTATAAATTGTCGGTCATTTTCTTTATCAATAAAACTAGTCTTATTTTTAATAATTACCCATAATTAATAAATATTGATGAAAAAATTGTATTCTGTTCTTCGTATTGATTCAATAAGATTCAGTAGTTGATTCCTAACACAATGATTCAAAGCTTAACTTAGACATGACCATGGGAGATATTCAACGACTTGAGAGGAGACATGGCTAGACAAGAGGTCTCTGCAGCACGGGATTAAATGGTATTTGCTAAAGGATTATAACATATTTAGATTATAACACAAGATTCGTGCTTTGCATTAACACAAGATTAAAAAACATACTCATATAAAACCAAAATAGTTAATAGTATCAACTAAAATAAAACAAAAGCTAGAATTCTAAAAACTCTAAAGACAGAACAACAAAGATTTGTTGAGTAGTAAGTAGTACCTGAGGAAGAGGCCAACAAGCAATGAGATCAACGATGAAATCTGATATCAAGTATCTTCTAGCAATCAATTTAGGATCTTTCACAAGTTCTCCACGACCAAACACTCTTGACGTACGAGGTACGTAAGCTGTTCTGAATTTGATGACAATGTGTAAGACGTAGAAGAGATCCGCGAGTGTTCTGAAGAAAGTAACGACGATTCCAAGATTCAAACCTGTGGTCACACATCAACAAGTGATAATAATTGGACAGGATCAGAAAAGTTAATCACTTTAAGCTGAGCTAAACAATTCAATAACAGATCAAACGGACAATTAGTGAGTGTTGAATCATCGCTTCCACAATTGTATTCAATCTAATAATCAGATAAATCCTTAAAGAGAAACATAAAAGCTAAGAATGCCGCCATTATTAAGAGATTATAATGAACATTGAGACAAACAGAAAGCCATTCTACTAAGTGCTGCTAACAGATCTGTTTGTACTGATAAACTCAATCTGTTTGCAGAAAAAAGGATTCTTAGAAGCATTCATCAGACTTGTTTGTACTAATGATGCCTCTGCAAACTGCATGTACATATACTTTGTGAATCTCCAACTAACATACCTGGACTTCCCCAGAATAAGGACCTGCGATGGGCTTGGAGAAGTCAAACTCCATGACTGTGAATTCCTTGCTAAGTTTTTGAAAAAAAAAATTCCAAGAAAAGGAGCAATCTTAACGTTAACCCAATGCTCGTCGTTCCTTATCTATCTTATTAGCTACATGGTCCAGATTCTCATTGGCTTGATCGAACATCCCTATAACAACGTTGACAAAAAGAAAACACCATCAGTACACTGCGTAAGACAAATTTAAATGTAGAAAATACCTTTGGGTTCTGCGTTGGCTTCTTTGTACTTCTTCAAAAGTTCATAAAGGGTGGAGATTACTTCGAGTTCGAGACAAACATATTCAAACTCAAGTTCAGTTTCCGTACCTGAAATAGAAACAATAGACACATAAATCAAAGAGCGTGCCATAGTCTAGCTCCTAAACAGAAATGAAATTCTTGCATCACAGTTAGATTCTATGATTAGTTCATCATTGCAAAAACTAACATATGGGGTGGAAAACGAACCCATTTCAGCAACTTTACCAATTGCAGTGATGTAAACGTCCCAAACTTTACACATTAAAACAACCTTCTCTTGTTCCCAAGCCAAAGAAATCGTTTCAGTAATCTCTTTCTTACTCGCCAAAAATTTGCCATACTTCCTATCTTCTGTTGTGCCGAGCCATCACCGGGGTCCGGTGTCATCGCCGGCGCGTCTATACGGCTCGTCTCTTCCTCTTACTTTTGTTCTGCTTTGTGTACCGTCTCTTGCTCGCTCGGCTTCCTCCATTTTTGGATCGCCAGTCTTCTCCTTCTTGCTTTGCTCTTCTACGCGGCTGTGGTTGCTGTGATGGGTTGCGATCTGTTGGGAGTGACGGTAATGATGGGTCTGTGGTTTGGCGTGGTGTGACGTTGGGGGCTTGCTAGATCTTCTTTTCTGCTGCATCTGGGTAAGGTTAGTTTCCTGTTTTTAGCTTCCTCCCTTGACGACGGTTTGGGTTTTGGGGTTGACGGTGAGGCCCAGATTGCTCCACTCTGACTATTCCTCGTTGTGGGTTTTATTCTGTGGCTGCGATGATTAGATCTTGGTTTTAGATGAGGTTGTCCAGCGATTTGGACTGTTGTTTGACGGTGGTGAAGTGATTTTGAAGGGCATAGAGAACAATTATAGTTGAAGAGATTTCGTAGGGCATGGAGAATTTATGAAAATGCGTTACAGAGATCCGCCGCATTGAAGGATTAGGCGGCTGTGGATTTAGACGATGAAGAAGTTGATAGAAAATCAGAAAGAAGTTGAAAATTCGTGGGAAACAGACTGACGATTTTTAATGGGCCTTATTCAAGTTATTATATCTAGAAGAAATTAAAAGCCCAATAATATATTTAAAAATTGACATGTGGACACCCTTACAAGAAGAGAAACAAGAAGAGAAAGGCTCCTCTTATATATAAGATTAATATGAGATTTAGAACATTTTTGGGATAATGGGCAGAGAAGACAAGTATGAAATATGTCAGCTAATGGATATTTCAGATTTGTATCAACTCAGCAAATATATGCATTGGATTTGAGGTAGGAGTAAACAAAAATAATAAAGAAATTAATGGTTTTCACATGATGATATCAAACGGAAAATTTTAAAAAGTATTCACGATAATACCGTTCTTTATGTCAACTATATGCAAGTTTTAATATATATATATATATACAGGGGCGGATGTATGAAAATATTTAGATGGGGTACCAAAAAAATTTCATTAAATCTAATCTTTAAATTGGGGGCACTGTATAAAGTTTGTGTAAATTATGGATGGAAATTAAGAGGAAAAAATGTCAAAAAAAGAACGAATTTTTCCGAAAACGCTAAAAAAAACTCGAACAAAGTTGTGGTATAATAAAAGTTCGAACTTTTGTTGATTTTTCCAAAAATTCGAAAGTTTGTGTTGACTAAGCTGTTTTGGATCCGCCGTTAAATCAACATTACCAGTGTTAACATTCCGTTTACATTTTCTGTTAACCTAAAATGACGTAGTTTTGAAAATTTTGAAAAATCAAAAAGATTACAAATGCTAGGATTGAACCCATGACCTTTAGACATTAACAACCTCTTTTACCACTCTGCCACATAAACTATTGGGATAATATAAAACATATAAATATATATATTATAACGTCGGACCTACAAATATATTTATAAATCTAGAAACCGTTTTTATATATTAAAATATTTTTTTTAAAAGCTGTTATATTAAAACTGTATTCAAAAAAATAATTCGATTGATAATTTTATTTTCAGTTTTAAAAAAAAAAAATATTTTATTCAAAACAATATGAATTTTGAAATGTTTTATTAATAACATACTAATTTAAATTTCTTATAGTTCTAAAAAATTAAAACAAAATAAAAAAAATATTTTTTGTCGTCATATAAATATGTATACTACATCGTTTTTAAAACATACGATATTTTTTACTCGAAATTATTATAAAACATACGGAATACAATACCGTTTATATAAACATTTTTCAATGGCGACAAAAAAATATTATAAGAAATTTAAATTAGTATGTTATTAATAAAATATTTCAAAATTCATATTGTTTTGAATAAAATATTTTTTAAAAATGGAAAATAAAATTATCAATCGATTTTTTTCTTTCTAATACAGTTTTATTATAACAGTTTTTTTTTAAAGTATTTTAATATATAAAAACGGTTTCTAAATTTATAAATATATTTTTAGATCCGACGTTATAGTATACATATTTATATGTTTGATACTGTCCCAAAAGTTTATGTGGCATAGTGGTAAAAGAGCTTGTATTGTCTAAGAGGTCATGGGTTCAAACCTAGCACTTGTAATCTTTTTGATTTTTCAAAAATTTCAAAACTACGTCGTTTTGGGTTAACAGAAAATTCAAACGGAATGTTAACACCGTTAATGTTGATTTAACGTCGGGTCTAAAATAGCTTAGTCAACACAAACTTTTGAATTTCTGAAAAAATCAACAAAAATTCGAGCTTTTATTATACCACAACTTTGTTCGAGCTTTTTTTAGTGTTTTTGGAAAAGTTCGTTTTTGACATTTTTTCCGAAATTAAGAAAAGAGCCGGGGCACGTGCCACCGTAAGATGTCAAGTGCGTCGCTCTTGTACATATTTGAGATTAAACTCAGAAGAGAATAAACATATTTTGGCAATATATATATATATATATTTATGATATTCTTTGTGATATTTACTTGCTTATTAAAAGTTTGGATAATGTTAGACCATGTCCATTAAATTGAAGTATTTTAGGGGTTCTTAGGCACAGTTTCCAAACAAAAAAATAATAAATAAATGTGTTTTGGGAGAGAGAGAAAAATTGATCCTTAGAGCATGGCCATTGAGGTATCTTAAGGCCCGGGTTCTTAACTATTCACGTGGGTCCCACGTGAATAGTTAAGAACCCGGGTCCTAAAAATCCTTATTTAAGAACCGGTTCTTACACTGTTCATGACACGTGGCGGCTTATCATTCGTCTAATTTTTTTTTTCGAATTTTTTTTTTTTTTTACACTTTTCCCAAAAAAAAAAAAAAAATTTTTTTTTAAGAACCCCCAAAGGGGGTTCATTGATGGTCATGCTCTTATATAAGGATCTCAAGAGACAAGTTCTTATTGACATGGCAAGTTTTCATTGGTCCTTTCTTTTTTTTGATTTTTCAATTTTTTTTTTACCAACTTTACAGAAAAAAAAAATTATTAAAAAAATCTTAAGAACCCTTGGGGGAAGTCCATGGATGTGTATGCTCTTAGAGATGATATTCTTTGTGATATTTATGTAAAATGGATAAAATAATAAGTCGGCATCCGTGAATTTCAATTCATTTTCTGAATATCTGTCAAAACTATATGAGTTTTATTTTTTTTTGTTAGTAGTTCAATTTCGTTTTAATTTCTGTTTATTTTATATGCTCTAAAATTGATACATGTTTGACTTTAATATTGCTAATGCATGCAATACACCATGTTTATTCTCTTCTGAGTTTAATCTCAAACATGTACAGAGTATATATCTTCCGAGTATATGGGTATATATTAAAACTTGCGTATAGCTGACATAAAAGAACGGTATTATCGTGAATACCTTTTGCAGTGTCGAATATGACTGCCGACATGTCGTGAATATGACTAGGATTCGAATATGTGTTGATATTTAATTCTGTTTTTAATGTAAACTTCTATAGTGATGTAGTTTTAATGTTTGTTAACGCTTGAGAGATAATTAAAGTAAGATTTAGACGCAAATTTAAATTAGATGGAACTTCGCTGATAAATTTTATAGACTAAATTTGCATGAACTGTAAAGCATAAACAACAAATATATTTAGTAACTTGTGATTATTGTAAAGCAACAATCACACTATAAAGTAAATCTCATTACAAGTGAATTTAGTCTTCAGACTACAAATTGTCAACTTCATGCCACCACTTGTGGATTTATCTAAATTTAGTACGAAAGGTATTAATTTAAATAATCTAAACTGAAGAAACTTCAAAGCAGTCCAACACAGGCTTATTTTTTATTTTATTTTTTATTTTTAATAATAAAACTGTTGAACTAATATTTCTACAAAATGACAACGTAGCATTAAAGCTTCTTACCGATCGGAGGGATATCCAAAAATTTAAGGGTATCTTGGTCTGGATCCGGATCCGATGGATCTTTAGTTTTATTATCTAGATCTAAATCCTTGAAATCGGATATCTGAGTTTCGAATACTTAAAAAACAAATGAATGACTTCTGATTTTTCTAAAAGTTTTGGGCCTATTCTTTTTTTTTTTTAATTATATATTGTTGATGTTGTGGGGTAAAAAATAAATGTAGCAATAACTATAAGAAATTCACACACAACCTATGTAAAATTTAAATATCAATTTTCATGATATTGTAGCATTTTTATTGCAATATGGAATTCTTCTAGAAATTTGATATTTTTATTTATTACATAAGATCTCGAATTTTATGTTCGTATTGCACTACAAGAAAACTGTTAATTCAGGACTACAATAGGAGTGTCATATTAGTCGCTAAAAATATATTTGCGACTAATATGCGACTAAAATCTGTGGTTGTATAAGCTTCGTCGTAAACTGTATCAGTCGCATATCGAGCGCAATATTGCGACAGAAGCGCGACTGATACTTGTGTCATAAGCTTCGTCATAGATCAGTCGCATTTTAGTTGCATAATGTGCGACTGATATGCGACCGATATACAAATGTGTTACGACTAATCTGCGACTGGTGTAGTGACTAATTTGTGACTGTTGGGCGACCGATATACAACTGTGTTACGACTAATCTGCGATTGATGTAGTGACTAATTTGTAACTGTTGGGCGACTAAAGTTATGACTACAATGCGACTAATATTACGACTGATAAGCCAAATATGCAACGTGATGATTATGAAAGTTTGGACCAAACATACCTGTATATTGAATACGAATCTGAATAAAATAGAATACAAAACAAAAATAACAAACATGTTTCATATATATTGAAACCAAAACCTTCATCCAAAATACAAAACACAACCATTTCATAAACTCCTAACAATGGAGTTATCAATATGTACCAAAAACACTTATTAACTACATTAGTTATCTAACATTAAGGTTCAGAAATTTAGTTATTAGGCTGAGAATCCACGAAGTCCACAAACTCTGGGTTTGTTTCACGCAGAAACTTCTCCACCAATGACAATTGATCGATCTTCTTTTGTTGTTGAGTCACCACTAGAGAATGCTCTGCTTCATGTGCACCTTATAAGCATATTGTTATTCTATCCGGCGTTGGGCTTCTCGTAGTTGTTGTAATCCCACAAAAGATGAAGAATCACATCCTTGGCGCTTACGCTTGCCGTTTACAAGTGTGTTTTCGAGACTTACAACACCATACGGACGGTCTCTATCATCTGTTACAGTGTACTGCAAAAAAAAAAAAAACAGATTAAAATTGTGAATAATGTATGGAAAATGAAACATGTTAAGGAAGACTGTCTTTACCTGAAAACATATCTCATTGTAGTCATCTTCCGTGAGCTCCCGAGCTCCCGAATCACTGTCTGAAGTGTCTGGAATCTCTGCCGCGAGCTCGGACTTCTTAGCTTCCAAGTTCTTTTGATATGTGTCAGCTATTTGCTTCGCCTTTAGATCGACAAACGAGCCATCGGGTTTTGTATGTGTCCTAACAAAGACCTCACCTATACTGACAGGTCTTCCCATCTCTTCTTCCTGAAATGTTAAATTAAGAACAATTTAAAGTTGGAGAGGTAAAATATATAGAAAAATGTACAAGCCATTTACGATTTCCTGTTGTATTTGCTCATATGACTTTTGGCCTGATAAGTGTACGACCATACCAAGACCTTGACGATCAGATTTACGCGCATTAGAAGTGGCCAGGCTCTTTGCTTGAGCGTCCTCTGTGTCCCAGTGGGCGACCATCTCTGTCCATAGGGTGAGGCTAATCCAACGAGGTCGCTTTCGAGAAGTGCGTGCGGTGCTAATCATTCCTTTCATCCTTCTTTGACATATCCTCTCGAATTGCACTTGAACTGTCCCCGAGATTAATGGATCCCATGTATGAGTTTTCTGCATTTCAAAGAGAAGAAGTGTTAATGAAAACAATACAATAAACATAAAAATGAAGAACCAATCTGTCAACAGATTATCAAGGAGCCATTACCGCGAACTCAATGAAGTACCGCTCTTTTCGCTCCCGGGGAACATCCGTCCAGCTATAATAGGGACCATCAAATTTATTGACAAACACTCTAGTAATCTTCCGGACCAGTGCTCCCTTGTGGCGACCAAACCTACAAGCAAAGAAACACTTTGTCAACAGAAGCAAACACTTGGAAGTAGCAACGGAAATGACAAATACAAATCAGAAGAAACACATGTTCTTAGCTCAGAAACAGATTCCACAACAATCAAATCATTCACTGACTCGTAAATGACAAATACAGACACAAGAAACATATACAGAACTCAAATACAGACACAACAAACATATACATAACTCAAGAAACAGATACAGAACATAGAAGACAATGTATTGAAAATATGTTCTTAACTCAGAAAAGAAGCAAAACTTAATTTGATTCTGTTCTTAACTCAGAATAGAATCAGACAAGAAGAATCAGACACACACGATTATGTTCTACAGACATGAAAGATCAGACACTTAATTCTCATAAACCAAACCAATAGCTTATACAAACCAATATCATAAACACTTAAAATGCATATGTTCTTAAACTAACCAATATATTAACCACTTAATTAGCATATGTTCTTAAACAAATAACCAATAGCCTAAACACATAATTTGCACTTGTTCTTAAAAAAACACCAATAGCTTAAACAAACAACAGCTCAGACGACATTTCACAGACTCAAGCAAGCAATCAAAACCACACGCAACAACCACACTCAAGCAGGCAATCAAAACTTATTAGCCAGTGTATGGTTTTGAACTAATAACTCAGAATAATCTACCATTATACGACTCATATGTTCTTAAACAAACAACAATCATTCGCAACAAACAACAATCATAAAATCGAATAACTCAGAAACAAACAATCAAAACATTCAATGAATTGCTAATTAACCCAGAAATCAGAGCTTGTGAGAGTTTAAGAATCTTTCCAAGTTGTATTAAGCTTCGGTATGGGCGATAGAACTGTGGTAAATTGGTCACGGTTTGGCACCAGAAGCAGGTTATTGAGGAGAGTTAAGAGGTCTTCCTGGAGCACTGGCTCAACTTCATACAGTTCATCATCTTCGCCATGTGCGTATGGAGGTTCTACAGAAGGGTTACTCTGACCTTGGGAAATCGCAGGCGGAGATGCTTGGGTGTTCTGAACCGTAGGCGTAGGAGAGTCCCGGTTTTGACTTGCGCCAGAAGAGTTTCCGATTTCTCGTTGTGCCGGTGGCGAGTCCTGAAAAAGCGCAATCGGCGGTGGAAAGTCGCGGAAATGGGGTGGTGCGATATTGGTGTTTATTTGTTGAGGCATCGGCGCTGAGGATGTCGGCGTGAAACGGGTTGGTGCGATAGCGGTGTTCTTCTTTTGAGGCACCGGCGCTGAGGATGTCGGCGTGAAAGCATATCGCGGTGGTAAAGGCGATTGAGTATTCGACGGCGTTGCAGCTCTCGGTCCCTGAAGAATGTTCGGCGCGGCTCGCCTCTGACCACCGCCTACGATTGCCTTGCCTCGTCCTTTGTTTACAATTGCCGGAGCATAGGAGATCGTCGGAGCACAGGAGATCGTCGGAGAGGATTTCGTCGGGGATGGATTTCACGATTTTAGGGATTAGGGTTAGTTAGGTTACGATCTGAAAGGTTAATTATTGGGCCTTAGGATATTTTGGGTCATAATTGTAGTTTAGGAATTATTAGGATCTTTTGTTTAATTATTAGGCCTAAATTTTTTTATTTAGTAAAAAAAAATTTAAAAAAACAAAATATTTCGGATTTAGAATATGATTCTAAATTTAAATTATGTATAAAAATTTGCAAATTGTGAAACTTGAAATATTTTATTAAAATTTAGTACAATTCTTCGTCATCTTCATCGTCCGACGATGGTACGTTACATTGAAATTCATCTTCTTGTTCTGCATCTCCAACATCATAATCAAGATCTAATGGATTTACATCTTGTACCACATTTTCGACTTTGATATCGTCAGTTGTAGTTAAAAGTACATCATTATCATTTTCTTGTTGCAAAAGAGTTGGTTCACTAACTTCGTAGTCTCCTGAGATATAACTCCTTGGATTTACTTTTATAACATTGAGCCACATTTGCTTCGGCTTCTTTGTGTACGGATATAAGATATAGCAAACTTGCTCCGCTTGTGAAGCTGTGCATTATCAATACATTGAGTTATAAATACATAAATATATGATATCGACATATATATATATATACCTAGAATAAATTGTTCGTATTTACTGTATTTCCTCGATGAAAGAACGTCAACAACACCACCATTGCTCCTCCGGGTGCCTCTACCAATAACAGGGTCATACCACTTACACTTAAAAGTGTGATTTTCAAATCAATTATCCCCTCGTACTCAAGTTGTTTGATATCTGTTAAGGTCCCGTTGAAATATGCTTCATCTGATGCATTGGAATAATTTTGACCTTACATACCCCATAATTACAAGTCTTCCGCCCCTCGTCGTGATTCTGAGTATGAAACAAATATCCTCTTGTGAAATAGATAGGCCTTGTTTTGGCTTTATTCACGGGTCCATTCACGATCTCTTTGACCCAAGGAGGAAAAGGAACTGTGTTATTTTAGTAAGTAACCTGCATTTAAATATATATTATCATGAGTCCACAATATGTATACACACAAAACTTGCAAGGTTTTTTAAGACATACATAATCCTTCACCCAAGTAGAATATTCCTCAGCTCTTTTCACAACAATTTCTTTTTTCTGGGAGTCCTGGATATTTTCCAGAAATATACTCTTCGAAAATACTATATATAAGACAAAGACATATGTGCGAAATAAAAACACATGCTTATGAATCAAAATAAAATAAATTCCAAGTTATACCTCTCAAACGGCTGAAAATAATCACAATTTCGCAGAACATATGCATGTGCACATTTATAGTCCTTCTCTGATAGCCATACTTGGTGCATTTCTCCACTTGGACGACCTACGCGAGAAAATATGTCAGGTACTCCTTTGACATGATACACTGGGGCTTCACCTTCGTCAAATCTTTTTAACCTACGCGGTGAAAGGTAATTCACATTAAATATATACATAATCTACAAATGAAATTAGCTTTACCTTGATTTTGTTTGTATATGTGCTTCAAAGTAGTGCTATGAGAAATAGGATATTTCATCATTGATATATGATTCAACAATCGATCCTGATGCATATCTTTTGTTCTTCGCCTTTCCTTTCAACTTTTTTGTAAAACCTTTCAAAAGGATACATCCACCTATATTGCACAGGGCCTCCTAACTCAGCTTCATAAGGAAGATGTATAGGCAAATGCTTGTCGAAAAAAGAATGAGGAAATATCTTTTCCAAATTGCATATGATCAGAACTATGTTTTGCTTTAGAATTTGGACGCGGCTTTTCCGCAAATTTCTTGAACATAAGTCACGAAAAATGCTCCAACCCCTACAATAATATATAATTAAGAAAAATGATTATTATAAAATACTATAATCTTAGAAATTTGTTGAGATAACCAATGAAAGTATTATTAGTACCTGATAACACAATGTGGACGTTGCTGTCTAGGAATTCTGCAAAGATAAATGGAAATAGCCGCTCCATAAAAACATGGCAGTCTTGACTCTTCATGCCCGAAAACTTTCCATTAACCATATCAGCACAACTGGCTAAGTCTGATGAATAACCATCTGAAAATTTAACCGCATGTTTCACACATTCCAATAACTTTTCCCTGGCTTCTGTTGTCAATGTGTAGATGGGGAAAAGAGCTTTACCATCACTATCAACATGTAAGTGTGGTCGATAACAGAATCGTTCTATATCCCTTCGTGACATGATGTTGTCTTTTGTTTTACCCTTAACATTCATAAGAGTATTCATAATGTTGTCGAAATTTTATTTCTCAATATGCATCACATCAAGATTATGTCGGAGAGTGAGGTCTGTCCAATACGGTAACTCCCAGAATATGCTTTCTTTGTGCCAGTTGTGCCCGGTGCCATAGCCAGCCTTCTTCTCATGACCGTTTCCACCGCAATCCTTTGTTTTCGGTGGTTGGACATTATAAAACCGCTCATATTAATCTTGCTTCCCGGTGTAAGACTGAGGTGGATACTCATTCACAACATGTTTTCAATTAAAGAAGTCTTTTTATTCTTCCTTAGGGGATGCCTACGCGGAAGAAATCTACGGTGAAAATCAAACCAGCACGTCTTCCTTCCTTTTGGTAGATAAAAAGACTTTGTATCCTCCATGCAAATTGGACAAGATAATTCACCATGTGTCGTCCATCCCGATAACATACCATACGCCGGAAAGTCGCTTATCGTCCACATCAACACTGCTTTTAGATTAAAATTTTGATGCAAGGATACGTCATATGCATCGACTCCAGTAGACCACAACTCTTTTAACTCCTCAATAAGAGGTCGGAGGAAGATATCAAGACTAGCTCGCGGATGATTTGGTCCTTCATTTAGAATTGTAAGAAACAAGTATTCTGTATTAATGCACATCCCAGGGGGCAAGTTATATGGATTTAGTATCACAGGCCACAACGAATGATTGCGAGTCATGCCAAATGGATTGAACCCATTTGTACATAATCCAAGATAAACATTCCGAGGTTCTTCGGCAAAGCGGGGATGCAGGTCTTGAAAACTTTTTCACTCTGCTGCATCAGATGGATGAGACATTTATCTGTCCTTTGATCGGTGCTCAGCATGCCATCTCATTGCCGCTGCAGTCCTCTCGATTTGAAACATTCTCTTCAATCTGTCAGTAATAGGTAGATACCACATATGGTATTTTGGTTCTACGTTTTCCGTCGTTGGGTTTCCATCTTTTTGCGCCACAAAATTGACACTTATCCCACTTTTCATCCTCTTTCCAGAAGATCATACAATTGTAATAACAAACGTCAATTATATGATACGGGAGACCTAAGTTGCGCATCAACTTTTCGGTCTCATAGTGGGAGCCGGTTGATTGGTTTCCGTCTGGTAAATACTCTGTCAACACCTCGCACCATGAATCCACACACTTTTCCGTCATATTGTAGTCTGTCTTGTTTTGCAGGACCCGAGCAACTAAGGATTATTGAGAGTGACCTTCACGACAACCATCGTATAATAGGTTTTTCGCCCCTTCTAACAAGTCGTAGAATTTTTTGGAATGGTTACGTACCGGTTCTTCTACATTTGGACAACTATCATCAGGATGATAGTTGTCAAAACTCACGTTATCGTGAAACGCATCATTCACCATATCCACATATCTATCTTCTGACGCATTATCCAAATGCGTCATATTAACATAACTTGGTCCTAAAGCCACATCATTTTCTTCTCCGTGCTTATACCAAATATAATAATCTTCCAAAAATCCTCTACTTAATAGGTGATTCCAAATTTTCTTCCCCGAAATAACTTTTTCGTTTTTGCAGAACTTACAAGGACAGAAAAACCTACCTCCATTATTTAGCGCAAAGGGCTGGTTACTTGCAAAACCCATGAATTGCTCGACCCCCATTTCGAAATCCGCTAAGAAATTTTGCGTCTCTTGATTTATCCTCTTATACATCCATTTTCGAGAAATATAATAACCCGATATTTTATAAAAAAAAGTCTTTTTTTGTTTCCTCGATACGTTTTTTTATTTGTAGTTGGTTTTGTAAGAAAGAAAGTTTTTGTTATTATAGAAATGAGGAGGAGGAAGATCGAAGTCCTATATATGAAGGCATTTGCGACTGATTTACAACTAGCTTTGCGACTGTTTTGTGACTAATACAAAAGTTGTAATAACTAAATCAAAAAGTATATAAAATGTGCGTATAACCGTTTTTCATGACTAATATATGGGCAGTCACTTCTCAGTCGCAAGAGCGCGACTGTTTTACGACTGGTATGTACGACGTACTTGCAGTCGTAAAAAAGTCGTACTTTTGCGACTATTCTACGACTAAACTTGAGTGGACGCTTATCAATCGCATATCAGTCGCAAAGTTGCGACTGTTTTACGACTATAATATTTGGACGCATAATAGAGACTAAATTATGACTGTTATTAAGTCTTCTCTATTTTGTCGTTCAACAGTCGCATTTTGGTCGCTATTTTGCGACTATATATTCAGTCGCAAATAGTAGTCCTAAAATCTCAGTTTTCTTGTAGTGTTGGACCCCGAAAATCTCAGGACCGGCACATGCCGTGATATCCATATATGATATGTTATATTGATTTAATTTTGAAAACATTAATTGAGACAATTAATAAAGATTTATAAGATCTGGAGAAATATTGTTTTGATGATAAATACAATTGAATCTAGTGATCTGAAGACATGATTTCTCTGTCCTTTTGTCGAAAAGGAGTAGATTAAGAGATACGGTTAATATCTAAAGTTCCTAACGCGAAGAAATTTACAGAATATAGGCCAATAGCTTTATGTGGGGTGTTCTACAAGATTGTGGCAAAGATCTTAACAAATAGGCTCCAGACTACCCTCACATATCTTATTTATGAAAATCAACCAGCCTTCGTTCCAAACAATGTGTTGATTACTCATGAAGTCCTTCATTACCTTCAAAAGTGTAAACCTAAAGTAAGGAGCTCAATGGCTGTTAAAACATACTTGACAAAAGCTTATGACAGAATCAAATGAGAATTCTTAAGAGCTGTTTTGGAGAGACTGGGTTTCAATGGTATATGGATTAATTGGATTATAGAGTGTGTTACTTCAATATCATATTCTTTCTTGATTAATGGAGTTCCTCAGGGCAAAGTTCTGCCATCTCGCGGACTCCGACAAGGCGATCTTCTTTCGCCTTATTTGTTTATTTTGTGCACATAAGTTCTCTCATGTCTCTATAGACGAGCACAGGAATCAAGAGTTCTTCCCGGGTATTAAGGTTGCGAGGAACAGTCCACCGATTAATCACTTGCTCTTCGCTGATGACATAATGTCTTTCTGGCAATCAGATGAAGCAAGTTGTATTGCATTGAAAGAGATTCTCGCGGTTTATGAGGCATCATCATGTCAAGCTAAAAGTGTTGTTAAGTCTTCGATAGCGTTTGGATCTAAAACACCGGCATCAAGGAGAGATAAGACGAAGAGGATAATGAGGATCAATAATGAGGGTGGTAATGGAAAATATCTTGGCCTATCAGAGCACTTCAAAAGAAGGAAAAGGGGCATATTTACTATAATTGTTGACAAAATTATACAGAAGGCGCAAGGATGGTCGTCAAGATTCCTATCTTCGGCAGGGAAGTATGTCATGTTACAATTAGTGCTCTCTGCCATGCCTTCATATGCGATGACATGTTTCAAACTGCCACAATAACTAGTGGATAGAATCCAATAAGCCCTTACGAGGTTGGGGTGGGATGAGAAACCGGATAAAAGGAAGATGAGCTGGATCTCTTAGTCTAAACCGTCAAAATCAAAATAGTATGGATGACTGGGTTTTAAGGAAACTGCGGCATTTATGACTCTTTGATGACCAAATTAAGCTGGCGAATGCTTACAAACCCCTCGGCTTTGGTCTCTAAGATACTTATTATCAAGTACTGTTTTGGATCTTCATTCCAGTCATGTAGAGAAGCTTCAAATCTGTCGCATGGTTGGAGGGATATTTTACAGGGAATGGAAGTCTTAGAAAAAGGTTTGGATTGGATTGTTGGTTCAGGTAAAAGTATTAGTGTTTGTTCAGATTCATTGTTATCTATTTATGAACCGATGAAGCAATATGCCCAGTAGCGTAATCTCTACAAAGCCTCAAAGTGTCTAAGTTGATTGATGATCATACAAGAGATTGGGATTGTAAAAGGTCCGCAGATACATTCCAGATTATGAAGAAAGGATAAAATTCATTGTTCTAAGAAAAAATAGAAGTCAGGATAAGCTCTGATGGTTGATGTCAAAGGATGGGAAATATTCTGAAAAACATGATATAATTTGATTTCCTCATTGACAATCACAAGATTGAATAATGCTGAATCTGATTTCGACCTGAACAGGAATATATAACTGAAAAGTTAAGAACAATCCAAAGGTGAATATAATACTTTGGAAAGCAATGGCCGGGGCTTTACCTGTAGGTGTTGTACTAGCGAGAAGAGGAATCAGGGATCACCAACTATGTAAAAGATGTAATGTGATAGGTTGTAAGTTTTACCCTATTCTAAACTGCAAGTGAACAGCAATGTCAAAGTAGTATATAGGGTTATCGAATCCACAGGGACAGTTGGTCTCAATAGATCAGAACAGTAGAGACTAATACTAGAAAGAAAACAAGGTAATTGAATTAAAAGCGGTGCGAGAAAGTAAATCAGTAGCAGAGATTAACGGTTGTGAAAGCAAGTAATTAAAAGCGTCAAGCCTAGGGTATTCTCAGGAAATCAGACAAGCAGACAGTTCATTCAGCAAGGATCTAATTAAGCACAGTTCTAGAACTCAAAACACAGATATAGAATTAACCAAATTCCTTTGCGATAATTCTCTAAGTCTAAGTGCAGCAAACCAAACTTTCGTTTGCGAGAACTAACAGATTAAACTAGCATTAATCCCAAGTTTGATATGTTCACAATTATCCTAAACCAAACTTCCGTTTGCGCAAATTTTAATTGTCCAATTTAATTAGTTCAGATTCCTAAACCCCACTTCCGTGACGTATTTAGCAACCTAAGATCTAGATTCTAATTGATCAGGTTAGAACTAGCTTTAAGCACAATTAAATTGAAGAACAGATATAGTTATGAATCCTTAACTGAATTTGAACAAGTCTAGCAAGTCATGAAATCCTATGTGAGAAACCCTAAACCTAACTAGGAATCTACTCAGACATAGATAATGAAAACATGATCATATGATGAATAAATTGCATAAAAGAATAAGAGTAAAAGGGGTTCGAAATCTTCTCCAAATACAGATGAAGTAATAGGTTCAGATCAGCCCCAAAAGCTCTAAAAATCCTCTGCTCTTAATTATGAAAGTGTAAGTAAAATAAACACCAATATCCTCTATATATATGCCTAATCTCGGCTGGGGCTTCTGTGTAAATACTGGAACTATCTTGGGCTTCTTTGCAAATCTTCATAACTTCATTAAACCGACGCGTACGGCCCATCTCGCTAGTGTGTCGACCGATGCACAAGATGTGTCGGTCGATGCATGATCAATAAATCGGACAGTGAGTTAAGCTCTCGGCCAAAACGTCCCAAAAGTCCTAAAATGCTCCAAATATCTCCAATTAGCTCCAAACCTGATTAAACCTGTAAAAGACTCTAAACAAAGACAAAAGACACTAAAAACACATCTATATCATGGTCTAAAATGGGTAAAAACCATGATATATCAACTCCCCCACACTTAGCCTTTGCTTGCCCTCAAGCAAAACATAGAACTAAAGCTTGGTGAAGAGGTTTGAAAACTTTCAGAAACTCATTTCATCCTAGAAGCTACAATACTCAGATTCCCCTTAGTAAACCACTGAAAGAATCAATTACAGGATATCAAGACCAACATGTACTTCCCCCACACTTAGCAACTGTCCTAGGTAAACTCCACAATCACATTCAAGCATTCAAATTCTCCCTACTGACTTCTGCAAGTATTTAAGTGCGGTCTCACCTAAGGAGTATCGATCAAAGGGCACATGGATTCTTACCTTATCAGCTCTAGACCACCATACTATCTTTCTCTAGTCACTTTCTTCTCTTTCCCTTCTTTAACAACTGATTTTTCCCCACTGGGTATCATTTTTTTTTTTATCAGTGTTCTTCCCGTTATGGGGTGTACTTTGGACACATTCCATGGATCACATGAGAGAAAATAGTGTTTGCTACCCTTCCCATGACCACTTCGGAGTTACTAACTCATCCTCAGTTTATTATTTTTTTTTTTTTACTTTATAGAAGGGGAGAAGGGAACTAAATAGGATAGGTTGACAGGCTGTGTCAGAACTAACAAGGGAATCCGACACAAAGTATACCAAGCCCTTGGGTGAGAAATCTAAGTCAGTATTAAATTGAAGTCAGTAAAAGGATCCTCTGATACCTGAAGTGATATGGGTGTTCCCAGTAGGTTGATCTGTGATGGGGTTTTCTAATAGTCAAAGATAGATCCTGCAACTTCATCCCAATGGTTACTTAAGTTCCTGCAAGTCTTGTAAATCTTCTCAGAAAATCATAGTTTCTTACTTAAACAATTTTGACTCAATAAAACAAAATTTTTTTTTTTTGAAAAGTGGACTGACTCTTAAGAAAACAGAAAACAAAAGTCAGTAGCACCTCCCCCACACTTAAGACACACTGTCCCCAGTAGTGTCCAACGAAGGATCGGTAAAAAGAAAAAAAAATTGTTAAAGTTCTGTTGAGTTCTGTCGGGTTTACCTCCATCGCTCATGTATCGATCGTTCCACTAAGTGCATCGACCGCTACTTGGCGATTTTCGTGTATGGTCGATCGTTGCTCAAGAGCGCAACGATCGCTGTAGTGAGATTACTTTCGTGTTGTGACGATCGACACAGAAGTGCGTCGATCGTTGCACTGCGATTTATCCGAGACCTGCAAACATAAACTCACCAGAAACAAAAACAAACCTAAAATCCTAACAAAAACACCAAAAATTAAGTAGAAAAACACCAGTACATAATGGTGGGTTGCCTCCCACCCAGCGCTTGTTTAAGGTCAATAGCTTGACCGGACGGATGGGAATTTTCAAGTGGAGGGAGCATGATCCAGGGGCAAAATCTGACCTCTGGGAATCTCGGCCTTAGCCCAATAGTGTTTTACCCTCTGCCCATTTACAGCAAACTCATTACCTTCCTTGCCAATTAAAATGACAGCTCCATATGGACGCACTTCTTTGATCGTGTAGGGTCCAGACCATCTTGATTTCAGCTTGCCTGGAAACAAATGCAAGCGAGAATTGTACAACAGTACCTGATCGTTAGGCTTAAACCGTCTGGAGACAATCTTTTTGTCATGATAAGCCTTAGTCCTTTCCTTGTACAACTTTGAGTTCTCATAGGCAAAATGTCTAATCTCATCCAACTCATTGAGCTGTATCAATCTCCTCTCTGCAGCTGGTTTGAGGTCAAAGTTCATCTGTTTTACAGCCCATGCTGCCTTGTGCTCAAGTTCTACTGGCAGATGACATGCTTTCCCATACAGCAAATGGAATGGAGTAGTCCCCAATGGCGTTTTAAACGCAGTCCTATAGGCCCATAAAGCATCATCAAGCTTAGCTGCCCAATCTTTCCTTGTCTTCCCAACTGTCTTCTCCAAGATCTCCTTGATTTGTCTGTTAGAAACCTCTACCTGTCCACTAGTCTGTGGGTGATAAGGAGTAGCAACTCGGTGATGCACTCCATGCTTCTTCAGGAGCTTCTCAAAAACCTTATTAATAAAGTGAGATCCTCCATCACTAATTACTATCCGAGGTACTCCAAATCTAGGGAATATGATGGATTTAAACAGCTTAATGACTATTGAAGAGTCATTGGTTGGACTAGCTATTGCTTCTACCCACTTAGATACATAATCCACAGCAACTAATATGAATTTATTCCCATAAGATGAGGGAAAGGGACCCATAAAGTCTATGCCCCAGCAATCAAAAACCTCAACCTCAAGAATGAAATTCTGAGGCATCTCATGCTTCCTGCTGATTTTCCCTCTCCTCTGGCAGGCATCACAATGAGAAATAAAGGAGTGAGCATCAGCGAACATTGTAGGCCACCAGAAACCTGCTTGCAAAACCTTAGACACAGTTTTGAAAGTAGCAAAATGTCCTGCATAATCTGATCCATGGCAGTGGAAAAGGATATCTGGAACCTCCGACTCAGCAACACATCTTCTATAAAGGCCATCCGAACAATGCTTATAGAGGTAAGGTTCATCCCAATAGTACCTCCTAAGTTCTCTGAAGAACCTCTTCTTTTCATACCCTTTCAGATTGTCTGGTTCAGTCTCTGTAGCTAGATAATTGGCTATGTCTGCATACCATGGTCGATCATTTGTTGCGACAACATTAATCTCGAACTCATGCCTTCCAATCCGTATCGTGAAAGTTTCTGGGTCTGTATCCGCGCTGCAACGATCGTCACAGTCGGATGTATCGATCGTCGCTGTCCCGATAGATGCATCGATCGACGCTGACGTCGCATCGATCGACGCAACGCGATTAATCCGACAGATTTGCAGGTTTCTGCCCAAATCTGTCTCACAGATTGTTCCAACCATATTGACGTTTTCTTCAGGCAAATAGTCATTAATTGGCACGTCCTCCTCAACTAGCATCCTCGAAAGATGGTCAGCAACTCCATTCTCAACCCCTTTCTTATCTCTCACTTCAATATCAAATTCCTGAAGCAACAGGATCCATCTCAACAATCTTGGCTTAGCATCCTTCTTCTGCATCAGATACTTCAGGGCTGAATGATCAGTGTGGACAATCACCTTGGAGCCAACAAGATAAGAGCGAAATTTCTCAAATGCAAAGACAACTGCCAGCAACTCCTTCTCCGTAGTGGCATAGTTTCTTTGTGCATCATCCAGTGTCCTACTGGCATAATAGATAGCATGGAGCTTTCTATCTTTCTTTTTTCCAAGAACAGCTCCTACAGCATAATCACTTGCATCACACATTACTTCGAAAGGCAAATCCCAATCCGGTGGCTGAACTATGGGAGCACTCACTAATGCCTGCTTGATCTGTTCAAATGCAGTTTGACAATCTGCAGTGAACTCAAATTTGGTGTCTTTACACAGCAAAGCAGTTAGTGGCCTAGCAATCCTACTAAAATCCTTGATGAACCGTCTATAGAAGCCAGCATGTCCAAGAAAGCTTCTACTAGACTTAACAGAATCAGGTGCCTACAGGTTGGTCATCACCTCGATTTTAGCGCGGTCCACCTCTATTCCTGCTTCTGACACTTTATGTCCAAGTACAATGCCATCTCTAACCATGAAATGACACTTTTCCCAATTAAGAACTAGGTGCTTCTCTTCGCATCTTGTCAGAACCTTGCACAAATTATCTAAGCACTCATTATAGGATGATCCATATACTGAGAAATCATCCATGAACACTTCCATAAAATCCTCAATCATATCTGTGAATATGGACATCATGCATCTATGGAAAGTGGCTGGTGCATTGCAGAGTCCAAAAGGCATCCTACGGTAAGCAAAAGTCCCATATGGACAAGTAAAAGTGGTCTTTCCCTGATCCTCTGGATGGATGGGAATCTGAAAGAAACCTGAGTAGCCATCTAAGAAGCAGTAGTAAGGATGATTTGCTAACCTTTCGAGCATCTGATCAATAAAAGGCAAAGGAAAATGATCTTTCCTGGTAGCAGCATTAAGCTTCCTGTAGTCTATGCACATCCTGTGTCCTGTCACAGTCCTAGTAGGTATCAGCTCGTTCTTCTCATTCTTCACGACTGTAACACCGCCCTTCTTTGGTACTACATGGACTGGACTCACCCAATCACTTTCAGAGATAGGATATATAATTCCAGCGTCAAGGAGTTTCATAATCTCCTTTTTGGCTACTTCCTGCAGATTAGGATTAAGTCTCCTCTGATGTTCGATTGATGTCTTAGACTCATCCTCAAGATGTATCCGGTGCATGCACAACTCTGGTGAGATACCTGAAATATCATTAAGGGAATAGCCAAGAGCTTTGCGATGCTTGCGCAGCTTGCTTAGCAGTAAGGTGAGCTCTGCGTTGTTCAGGCTAGCATTAACAATCACTGGGTATGTTGAATTAGGTCCAAGAAAAGCGTACCTTAGCCCGGATGGAAGTTGTTTCAGATCTATTTTCGGAGCCTTTTCTTCTGCCCTGTCTCTGTCGTCTTGCAACGATCGTTGCTTAGATGGTGTCGATCGTTGCAGTCCCGCGTCAGACACTTCTACCTGCATTGCAACCTCGACAGAATCCATCAATCTTGTATATCACATTGCAGGCTCGTCCTGTAGGTATTCCAACTCCAAAATAGAGCTTAGTAAAGCCCTTTCTAGTGGGTCCTCAGCATGTGATTGATGGAAGTACTCTGCAGCCAAATCACCCAATGTGTCCACATAGAAGGTTTGCCCGTCGATGGTTGGTCTCTTTACCAGTTTGTTCATGTCAAAACTTATCTTCAGATCTCCCACATTTAGAACTATTTTGCCTCCCTGACAGTCAATCATCGCACCAGCTGTTGCTAAGAAATATCTGCCTAGAATCAATGGGTCTTTTGGCTCCTGTCCATATTGTAGAACCACAAAATCAGTTGGGATCACACACTTGCCAACTGTTATAGGCACATCCTCTATTACTCCCTCGGGAATCCTGACTGATCTGTCTGCCAAAACCAGTGATATCCTAGTTGGTATAAAATCTGTCATCCCTAGTCTTTTAGCAACTGAAAGGGGCATCAGATTTACACTGGAGCCAAGATCACATAGGGACCTTTCGAACCTCTCCTTGTAGATAGCACAATCTAATACGAAGCTGCCTGGATCTTTTAATTTCTCTGGAATTCTGCCTTGAACCACTGCACTACATACTTCATTGAGCATCATTATACTTTCTTCATCAGACCATTTTCCAGAAATTGCATCCTTAAGGCATCTCTTCATCATGGGAGAAGTTTCAATGGAATCCAACAAAGGTACTTCAACCTTTACCTTCTTTATGAACTCCTTCCATTTTGCATACTGCCTATCATTCTTAGCTTTTCTGGGGTTCTTGGGAGGTATCTTAGGCTTGTATACCCTTTCAGCCGACTGTTTTGGGTTTTCAGCACTCAAACTTTCTGCAGTCACCTTGTGTCGATTGTTGCTCTTATCGCATCGATCGATGCTAGGCGACTTTGTTACGACCTCCGGTTCCTTGATTTCGCTGGGCAACGATCGTTGCTTAGATGCATCGATCGACTCTCGGCGAATATCGCGTATCTCATCTTCCAACTCTTCAATTTCCACGAGTTCCTCAACGCTTAACTGCTTTTTCTGGCCAGATGACAGCTCCTTACCACTTCTCAATGTCACGGCATTGCATTGGTACTTAGGATTGGCATCAGTCCTTCCCGGGAGATATCCCTCTTCCCTTTGAGCATGTCCAGCAGTTCTTGCAACCTTAGCATCAAGCTCTTTCATGTGTGTGTTCAAACTCTCAAACTTCCCATTCAGCTCCCTGTAGATTGTATCCATCTTCGCGTCAGCATCTGCTGCGTACTTATTCTGACTCTCCATTAGCTGTCTTAGCATCATCTCTACTTTACTATCAGACTCATTGGCTTTCTTAAAACCACCTTGCTGAACTCCATTTGAGAATCTGTTTCCCTGTTGATTTCTAAATCTACTACCTTGGAAACCAGAACTTCCCATGTAATTCACTTCTTCTTCCTGAGTGTCCTCCTCAGTCTGAATTACCTCTACATCTTGGGTAGAGTGGACAGCTTTCTTACTTGTTAGGAGATCGTACACTGTGTCTAGCCTAGATCTAATCTCAGTCATGTTAGAATCCTCTATACTTCCACCGGATTTCTTCCTCTTTTCATCTATAGTCTTGCAACTGTAGCTGCTAATAAGGTTCCCAATCAACTGCTTAGCTTGTGTAGGAGTCCTGGTGTTGAAATTAGCATTACTGGAATTATCCAGCGCAGTCTGATAAGGGAGATCTATGCCTCTGAAGAAGATACCAATCAGATGTACTTCTGTGAATCCATGGTGTGGACAGTCACGCTGATACTGCTTAAATCTCATACAGGCAGTCTTCA
The DNA here is from genome assembly GCA_030180135.1 of Orychophragmus violaceus. Lineage (NCBI taxonomy): Eukaryota > Viridiplantae > Streptophyta > Magnoliopsida > Brassicales > Brassicaceae > Orychophragmus > Orychophragmus violaceus. The sequence continues at coordinate 27,561,589 of CM058231.1, read as the reverse complement.
AGGGCTCCACAGCTCCTTGGTAAAAAGTGAGTATGTCCTGTCTGGACTGATCTGAGCGCGCATCATCATAAAAGTGACGCAGGAACTCACTCTTTAAGGCTGCCCAGGTAGTATACTGACCAGGTGCCAGTTGTCTTAGCCATGCACTAGCGTCTCCAGCAAGACTGTGCGGAAATAGCTTAAGGAACAGATAGTCCGGGCATACTCCTTCATACTTCATGCCAGTGACTATGTCCTCAAACTTGTCAATGTGATCCATAGGCTGCTCTGCTTGAAGACCATGAAAAGCAATATGTCTCATCAGCTGGTAGTAGATGGTCTTTACCTCAAAATCATTCCTCTCAAAAGCAGGAAGCACTAGAGCTGCTCGGTTTGCATGAAACTCATCAGGTCTGTTGTAGTCAGCTAGTGTCCTCTCTTGAACCACCATCTCTCTACCTTGGGCCTGTCCTTGACCCTGGTTTTGGTTCAGCTCCTGTTGCTGTTGCTCAGGAGGATCAGGGATGACATTCCCTTCAGCATCAACCCGATGCCCAGCAACATTGTACGGGTTGTTATCTCGGTCCCTCAGGGTACCTTCAGCATCTGGTATCAAGATCAGACGTTCTCGTACCATTCTCTCTCTCTTTTCTCTTCTGATAGTCCTTTCTAGACGTCCAAGTTCCTCTAGTCCGAGATTAAGCAAGCTCGAGTTCGGATTACTTCGAGTTCTGCGTTGGCATAAACTGTTTGTAATCGTCCAGCAACGATCGATGCTATCAGTGCAACGATCGATTCAATCTCAGAATCGCCTAGTGACGATCGACGCAAGGGATGCAACGATCGACGCAAGGCGAAAGTCGTACCTGCGACAGAAAGAAACAGAGAAAAAGTTAGCAAAATAACAAAAACAAAACGAAAAAGCAAAAAACAAAAAGAAAAATTTCTAGTAAAAACCCTAAGTTCGGTCCTATCGAAGACTCTAAGAGTCCCCGGCAACGGCGCCAAAAACTTGATAGGTTGTAAGTTTTACCCTATTCTAAACTGCAAGTGAACAGCAATGTCAAAGTAGTATATAGGGTTATCGAATCCACAGGGACACTTGGTCTCAATAGATCAGAACAGTAGAGACTAATACTAGAAAGAAAACAAGGTAACTGAATTAAAAGCGGTGCGAGAAAGTAAATCAGTAGCAGAGATTAACGGTTGTGAAAGCAAGTAATTAAAAGCGTCAAGCCTAGGGTATTCTCAGGAAATATGACAAGCAGACAGTTCATTCAGCAAGGATCTAATTAAGCACAGTTCTAGAACTCAAAACACAGATATAGAATTAACCAAATTCCTTTGCGATAATTCTCTAAGTCTAAGTGCAGCAAACCAAACTTTCGTTTGCGAGAACTAACAGATTAAACTAGCATTAATCCCAAGTTTGATATGTTCACAATTATCCTAAACCAAACTTCCGTTTGCGCAAAGTTTAATTGCCCAATTTAATTAGTTCAGATTCCTAAACCCCACTTCCGTGACGTATTTAGCAACCTAAGATCTAGATTCTAATTGATCAGGTTAGAACTAGCTTTAAGCACAATTAAATTGAAGAACAGATATAGTTATGAATACTTAACTGAATTTGAACAAGTCTAGCAAGTCATGAAATCCTATGTGAGAAACCCTAAACCTAACTAGGAATCTACTCAGACATAGATAATGAAAACATGATCATATGATGAATAAATTGCATAAAAGAATAAGAGTAAAAGGGGTTCGAAATCTTCTCCAAATACAGATGAAGTAATAGGTTCAGATCAGCCCCAAAAGCTCTAAAAATCCTCTGCTCTTAATTATGAAAGTGTAAGTAAAATAAACACCAAAATCCTCTATATATATGCCTAATCTCGGCTGGGGCTTCTGTGTAAATACTGGAACTATCTTGGGCTTCTTTGCAAATCTTCATAACGTCATTAAACCGACGCGTACGGCCCATCTCGCTAGTGTGTCGACCGATGCACAAGATGTGTCGGTCGATGCATGATCAATAAATCGGACAGTGAGTTAAGCTCTCGGCCAAAACGTCCCAAAAGTCCCAAAATGCTCCAAATATCTCCAATTAGCTCCAAACCTGATTAAACCTGTAAAAGACTCTAAACAAAGACAAAAGACACTAAAAACACATCTATATCATGGTCTAAAATGGGTAAAAACCATGATATATCATAATGTTACAAAATCGGCTGATCATTTATTTATAAAATGTGAGTTCGCTCAAAAGGTATTGGAGCTGGCACCTGTTGAGATCCAACGTTTTAGGAGTTCACCATCAGTGCGATAGTTTCTTAATGTAGGTAGACAGTTTAAGAACTTTCCTCCCACATGACTTACTGAAGTAGCCCTTTACACATCTGGGAGTTTGAGTCTATGGTGGTCTCGTAATTAGTTTATCTTTGAAAGAGAGTTGGATGAGCAATCTAGGATCACCCAGTGAATTGGCTCCCAACTAAACAGGCTAGCAAATCCCACTCGAAACCCAAAATAACACGCAATAACAATCAATAAAATAAAACAGCTGATCACATGCTACCAAGACGTAATGAGCTCCACAACACACAAGCATTCTCTATCAATAAAATTGCAGCTAAGGAAATCGAGAACACTGCGGCACATGCCCTCGATTGGACTCGATTTACACAAGAGCGGTTCTAACGCAATCTCCACACCATGGGCCCCAATCGCGAACTCACTAAGCTTCCACGGGAACACTTAGCTATCCTTTCTTGATAACTAAAATCTCCCATGACTCCTAGACGTAAACACGAAGTCCTACGACTAGAACACCGTTCTTTGTCCATCGATACGCGGCAACTCGTACTACCCCTAGATAGATAAAGTTTCCATGCAGCCCGGCCCTAGGACGCGACCCCGTTTCTCCAGACTACACACCACTACGTAGGTTAACGCCTAGCCAGAACCACTACCCGAAGATACATGAACTGACCAAGATCTCCCTAGGATCCAATCGGGAAGGAAGCACCGGAACGCCAACGCAAGACTCGCGGATCTAACGCACCCAACATTCTTAATAAAAAATATAATAATAAACAAACAGACTCACTAAGACTCTATGACTCCACGCAAGACCGATGAGGTCAAATAGTAAATACTAATTCAACCTGTCTTACCCGGTCCCGTACCAGAATATGTGTCAAACAACGAAGTCTAACGACCCAACACCAGAGCAGATAAATCCACAACAACCAATACAACAATTTCAACACATCAATCGTAAACAAATACTTAGGTTAATACTTATATTAGTTCTCAGTTTTTAATTGTTATTTCGTTTTAAGTCTGCTATCTTGGGATTAGTAAACTTACTAACTCTGTAGCGCGTATATAATTACTTTTATTTATTTTAACTTTTAAATTTATTATAGTTTAATTCTTTAGTTTTAATTCCCAAAATAAATATATTATTTATTTACTTATTTTACTGCTAGATTGGAGTTAGTAAAATTACTAACTCCCTAGACGGTTTATTTCCGGTTTATTTCCGGTTCATTAAGTCTTTTTGATTCCTAATTCCTTTAATTCTATATTTTAATTATTTATTCCTTCAGATTGAGGTAAGTAACTTACTAACATCTTGACTCCTGATTTAATTCATTTATTTAATTTATTATTTAACCCGATAACCCCGATCTAACTAATTCTAGCTTGATTATAATATTCTAAGGTTTGTTATGAGTTTTATCCGTATTTTAATTGTCTTGTATTTTATTTATATATATTCATTTATTTTGGTTCGTATATTTAATATACATATACATATATATGTATATATTTTTCTAGACATGCCTATATGTGATGTAACAATCAATCAAACATGCAACGATCAAGAATATTACGAACAACCAATCATGCCATATTACAATATTTAAACGGGCCATGCATATATATATATATATATATATATATATATATCCTATTCGGTTATTTAATTCCCAAGTTATATAATTATCCTAAACTGTGTTCTATCATATTTCAATTACGGGTACGAGATCCTATGACTCTACGGTTTATTATTTTCGGGGTCTACATGCTGACTCGATATATATGCAACACGCAATCAAACATAGCCAACTCAAAGTGGTAACGGTGATAGACGAATGACGGAACTCCGAGACACAACAAGAAACCGAGGCTAACCCGAACCGTTGACCCGCTTGACCGAGATTTAACCCAAGAGTGTTGACCGGCGGTGGAAGCTCGGCCGGCGATAGGACTCCAGTGAGTGGAGGGTTGACTGGCGATGGTTGACCGGCGTTGACCGGTTGACTGGTTTATGGGCGGTTGCCGGCGAGAGCTCCTACGGCTGGTGGCTATAGCCGGTGAGGATTCCGGCGATAATCCGACGTTGAGGAGAGGCTGACCGGTGGTGGTGGCTGCTCCGGCGAATTCTCAGGTGTGGGAGGAGTAGTCCGGCGAGGAGGAGATGACAGCCTATGAGGGCAATTTCCGGCGGTCCTCCGGCAGAGATTCCGGCGGCGGTGAGGGCATTTCCGGCGAGCTTAGAGGGTGATTAAAGTGGATAATGATGTAACTACGGCTAATGGTGTATTAAGGAATGTTTAAGTAAATGATTAAGTATTTAATGGGGTGATTATGATTACTTGATTAACAAGTAACCAAGGGGGAGGAATGGAGGAGGTGGTCGGCGGTTATTGAGGTGGAGAGGAGGAATATTTTCTGAGTTTTTGTTGCTTGGTGTGGAGAAACCAAGGTGGGGAACTAAGCCTTTTATAATCATCTTTTTCCTCTGCATGAATCAAGTGGCTTCTGAATCTCATGCATTTTGACACGTAGAGGGTATATGTGGCAACTCCAGATTTTTCAGCATGTGGTTAATTGTTCTTGGACACAAAATGATTCATGCATCATCTTGGCCCAATCGGTGATCGCCACGTGGTGCCGGCCATCATGTCAAGCTATAAGTGTGGTTAAGTCTTCGACAACGTTTGGATCTAAAACGCCGGCATCAAGGAGAGATAAGACGAAGAGGATAATGAGGATCAATAATGAGGGTGGTAATGGCAAATATATTGGCCTACCAGAACACTTCGGGAGAAGGAAAAGGGGCATATTTACTATAATTGTTGACATAATTATACAAAAGGCGCAAGGATGGTCGTCAAGATTCCTATCTTCGGCAGGAAAGTGTTTCATGTTACAATTAGTGCTGTCTGCCATGCCTTCATACGCGATGACATGTTTCAAACTGCCACAATAACTAGTGCCTTCGGCATGGCTGATTGGACAGAATGCCATGCCCTGCCTTCAGCAGGGCAGATTGGATAGAATCCAATCAGCCCTTACGAGGTTTTTATGGGATGAGAAACCGGATAAAAGGAAGATGAGCTGGATCCCTTGGTCTAAACTGTCAAAATCAAAATAGCATGGATGACTAGGTTTTAAGGAAATTGCGGCATTTATGACTCTTTGATGGCCAAATTAAGCTGGCGGAGGCTTACGAACCCCTCGGCTTTGGTCTCTAAGGTACTTCTGTCAAGTATTGTTTTGGATCTTCATTCCATTCATGTAGAGAAGCTTCAAATCTGTCGCATGGTTGGAGGGATATTTTACAGGGAATGGAAGTCTTAGAAAAAGGTTTTGATTGGATTGTTGGTTCAGGTAAAAGTATTAGTGTTTGGTCAGATTCATTGTTATCTATTTATGAACCAATGAAGCCAATATGCCCAGTAGCGGAATCTCTACAAAGCCTCGAAGTGTCTGAGTTGATTGATGATCATACAAGAGATTGGGATTGGAAAAGGTCTGCAGATACATTCTAGATTATGAAGAAAGGATAAAATTCATTGTTCTAAGCAAAAATAGAAGTCTGGATAAGCTATGATGGTTAATGTCAAAGGCTGGGAAATATTCTGTTAAAACATGGTACAATTTGATTTCCTCATCGACAATCACAAGATTGAATAATGCTGAACCTGATTTCGACCGGAATAGGAATATATAACTGAAAAGTTAAGAACACTCCAAAGGTGAATATGATACTCTGGAAAGCAATGGCCAGGGCTTTACATGTAGCTGTTGAACTAGCGAGGAGAGGAATCAGAGATCACCAACTATGTAAAAGGTGTAATGTTACAAAATCGGCTGATCATTTATTTATACAATGTGAGTTCGCTCAAAAGGTATTGGAGGTGGCACCTATTGAGATCCAACGTTTTAGGAGTTCAGCATCACTTCGAGAGTTTCTTAATGTAGGTAGGTAGTTTAAGAACTTTCCTCCCACATGACTTACTGAAGTATACCTTTACGCATCTGTGTGTTTGAGTCTATGGTGGTCTCGTAATTAGTTATCTTTGAAAGCATAAAGTTATCTGAGGAAGAGACAATAACAAGAGTTGTATTAGAATGTAAAGAGTGGCAAAAGGCACATGATCATATGAAAAATAAACTGCATAGAAGGCAAGATAATTCGCCACACCCTTCAGATCTTCCTATCGGTTTGCATTGTTTTCTTGATGCGGCATGGAGGAGTGGTAGTAAAATATGTAGTGTTGGAATGGTTTTCCGTGAGAATATGGACGAGATTTTGCTGGAAGTTTCAGATATGAGACAATATGTTGGCTCAGCTCTTGAAGCTGAAGCTTTCTGTAACGCCCCCTTCCTGTGTATCCGCTGATTGACGAGCTAACCGTCCAATAATCAGACAAGAACATCACCGGTCAAACCCGTGCAGGCCAAACGAGAAGGATTCACTACATATGAAAGCCAGAGATGGTCAGGTTTGAGACAATAGCTCGAACCGATCCATCTGTGACTCAACTTACCTCGTTGCCACGATACAAGGCTTTTCAACCAGTACCGCTTTTATGAGTTGTGTTCGGTTCGAACTAAACCGTATATCAGGGAATAATTCCATTTTTAGTCTTTTAAATCTTTTAAATCCTTTAAACCTATTTTTAACTAATTCCAAAGGGTTTTCTAAATTCTTTTAACGCGCCCATAAAAATCCGAACCGAAATAATCAGAATCGATTCAAAAACAAACCATAGCTAAATGCAACCCGAATCTACTCCGAGTGGCCTACACGTTTGCCGAGCTACTCCTGAAAACTGAAAAAGATGAAAAAGAGTTGGATGAGCAATCTAGGATCACCAAGTGAATTGGCTCCCAACTAAACAGGCTAGCAAATCCCACTCGAAACCCAAAATAACACGCAATAACAATCAATAAAATAAAACAGCTGATCATGTGCTACCAAGACATAATAAGCTCCATAACACACAAGCATTCTCTATTAATAAAATTGCAGCTAAGGAAATCGAGAACACTGCGGCACATGCCCTCGATTTGACTCGATTTTACAAGAGCGGCTCTAACGCAATCCCCACACCATGGGCCCCAATCGCGAACTCGCTAAGCTTCCACGGGAACACTGATAGGGGTCTAGTTTTAATCCTATTCTACTGCAAGTGCACAGTCAAGTGATTGTAGTATATAGGGTATCGAATCCACAGAGACTCCGGTTTCGATAGATTAAGAACTAAGAGATTAAACTAAGAGAAAGCAGATGTGATGTAAACTAAATAGCAGTGCGAGAAAGTAAACAAGTAGCAAGATTTATCGGTTGTGAAAGCAGTTAATTAAGGGCGCTAAGTCTAGGGCTTTCTCAGGAAATCAGACAAGCAGACAGTTCATTCAACCAGGATCTAATTAAGCACAGTTCTAGAACTCAAAACACGGATATAGAATTAACCAACTGTCGTTGCGAGAATTCTCTAAGTCTAAGTGCAGCAATCCAAATTCCTTTGCAATTACTAACAGATTAAACCAGCTTTAATTCCAAGTTCGATATGTTCACAATTAAACTAAACCAAATTCCTTTGCGAGAAGTTTAATTGCTCAACCTAAATAGTTCAGATTCTAAACCACACTTTCGTGTCGTATTTAGCTACCTAAGATCTAGATTCTAATTGATCAGGTTAGAACTAGCATTAAACACAATTTAGATCGAAGAACAGATATGATATGAATCCTTAACTGAATTAAACAAGTCTAGCAAATCATGAAATCCTTAATGAGAAACCCTAAACCTAACTATGAATCTGCTCAAACATAGAAGATGTAAACATAATCAATGAATAATTAGATATCATAAAAGAGATTAAAACAAGTAAAGGGGTTCGAAATCTTCTCCAAAATAAAGGTGTAGTACATGATCAGATCAGCCCCAAAAGCTCTAAAAACTCTCTGCTCTAAATTATGATAGCGTATGTAAGCGTATCTAAAAACTGATCTAAAAACCTAATTAAATAGCTAAAATACATTTTGGGCTTCTGTGTAAATATCTGGAACTTCTGGGCTTTTCTGCAATATCAACATTCTTCATTAAACCGCCGAGTCTGGCCCATTCGCGTAGTGCATCGACCGATGCAGGTGTGCGTCGATCGTTGCATGATCCCAAAACTGGACAGTGAGTTCTCTCTCTCCGACCAAATCTCCAAATCACTCCAATAAGCTCCATAATCACCACATTAGCTCCAAACGTGCGTGTACCTAATAAAACCTGTAAAAGACTCTAAAGAAACACAAATAGACTCTAAAACAGACTTATATCATGGCATAAAACCAGTAAAAACCATGATATATCAACTCCCCCACACTTAGCCTTTGCTTGCCCTCAAGCAAAACAAAGAACTAGAATGGTGAAGAGGTTTGAAAACTCTTCAGAAACTCTTTTCATCGTTGAAGCAATAACACTCAGATTCCCTTTAGTAATCCACATGAAAGATTTCACCTGCAGACATCAAGACCAACATATACTTCCCCCACACTTAGCAACTGTCCTAAGTAAACTCCACAATCACATTCACGCATTCAAATTTACCTTACTGACTTCTGCAAGTATTTAAGTGCGGTCTCACCTAAGGAGTATCGATCAAAGGCACATGGACTCTTACCTTGTCAGCACTAGACCACCATACTATCTTTCTTTGGTCCTTTTCTTCTCTTTTCCCTTCCTTAGCATTCTGATTTTTCCCCATTGGGTATCATTTTTTTTTTTTATCAGTGCTCTTCCTGTTAAGGGGTGTACTTTGGACACATTCCATGGATGCACAGGATATGATAGTTGTAGCTACCACTCCCAGAGACCACTTCGGAGTTACTAACTCATCCTCAGTTTATTATCTTTTTTTTTTTTATGGAAGGGGAGAAGGGAACCAAATAGGACAGGTTTACAGGCTGTGTCAGAACTAACAAGGGAATCCGACACAAGGTATACCAAGCCCTTAGGTGAGAAAATTTAAGTCAGTATTAAGGTGAAGTCAGTAAAAGGATCCTCTGATACCTGAAGTGATGTGGGTGTCCTCAGTAGGTTGATCTGTGTCTGGGTTTTCTAATAGTCATAGATCATCTGCAAACTAGTCCCAATGGTTACTTAAGTTCCTGCAAGTGCTGTTAATCTTCTCAAAAAATCATTGTTTCTTACTTAAACTTGTTTTGACTCAATAAAACAAAATTTTTGAAAAACTGGACTGACTCTAAGAAAACAGAAAGCTAAAGTCAGTAGCACCTCCCCCACACTTAAGACACACTGTCCCCAGTAGTGTCAAGCTAAGGGTTGGTAAAAAGAAAAACAAAAATGTTAATGGACGATTGAGTTATGTCTGATTTTACCTCTGTCGCACCTGCATCGACCGTTGCACTAGGTGCATCGACCGTTGCTGGGCGATTTTTCGTGTGTGGTCGATCGTTGCTCAGGACCGCAACGATCGCTGCAATGCGATTTCGATCGTGTTGTGACGATCGACACAGTGGTGTGTCGATCGACGCACTGCGAATACTCGGATCAGTCAGCAAGTTAGCAGGTTAGTCCGTTGGAATCTATCAAATTTCGAATCCTGCAAGCTGAAAACACTGAAAACAGAATAAAATCAAAGCAATTGATGTATCAAATCAAGCATAACATCCAGAAACAATAACATCCTAAGAAAAGCAAAAGAAAAAGTGCAAAAGAGAAAGAAAAGATAAACGAGTACAGAACCGAATGTCTAGAGATGCCAATACTCAATCACTCATCCTCCATCCCATCAATACGATCAGTACCACTCGAAGAACCGGGAGTCGGAGATCGTCGTCTACGTCGTGAAGGTGCTGGATGGTGTATTTGCGGCTGTCTCCTGCAGGTACAGGTACGCATGAAGTTCCAGATGCTCCGTAGAATACCATCCTCACGCTCTCTCCACTCTGCCACAGACATATCACCATAAGGCACTGAAATCTCGGGATAAGGGCCAATATCATCAGCAGGAGCAGCAGCAGGCGCAGGAGGTGCAGAGGAAGATGAAGCTCTCGTAGAAGGCTCTCCCAGCGGATGAGCCATAGAAGGAACGCTGCGCCGATCTCTCGGAGGTGGTCGGAATCTCAATGCATCCAGCGTATCAATCCGTGTATGACCGGCAGAAGGAAGATCTATACCATGCTTCGCAGTGGCAGGGTCGTAATAGACCCATACGCCCCCCTCCTTGAGCCATGTGGCGCTCTGCAAGTGGCTAAAATCAAGGAACTCCTTGGCAGTGTTACACTCTGTGCCCTCTAAGGGAATCCTGCAATGCATGAAGATGGGAGTAAGCAGACTCCCTACCGTCTCAGTGTCCACACCATCAAATGGCTTCTTCTGCAGGTCGCATAAGTGCTGAGCGAAAACAGCTCCCAAGTTGAGTCCCTTAGTGGGATCTCTCAAAGGGGTGTCGTCAAACTGATCCCTCAGTCCAATGAATAGCATCTCCATCTCAAGCTTGCGCATCTTGTTGGCTTCAAACTTGCACAACAAAGTCCATCCTAAGATGCGAGGAACATATCTCAGAACCGGATTCCTAACCTGCTTCACCGGTGTCTGTCTCGAGTTGTATCGACCATTTCCAATACACTCCCAGAAAAACTGAGCTTTCTCCATATCCCACTCAAGTCTCATGCCAATACGTCTCGGCTCAGTGCTGAATCCATAAATCCTGCAGATATCGAGAAGAGGAATCTGATACCTGGCTCCTAAGCACATGAAGGTAAAGATACCTCCTGAGGCACTCCTGCTGTCTGGGTCCGGATAAACCACTCTGCAAGTGGCTAGCAGCTGTCTCACCAACTCAGGGTACAAGTCGTAAGGCTGCATAGGCATTGTCCCTAGACCAATGCCCTTACACAGTGTAAGAACCTGCCCAGCAATGCCCAGACTCTTGCAAGTAGAGTAATCTGCAAACTTAGTTGGCTTAAGCGTCATGCCACACCAACCATTTTACAACAACGTGTCGAACTCATCCCAATGGGTTAGTAGTGGCCTCTCTGTAAACTCAGCGGTCTTGAGGAACTCAGCAATATCATTAGGCCACACCCTATCTGACGGGATCTCTGTCTGGTCTGCTCTAGGCCAAGGCGGTGCTATTGCTTGACCAACTCTCACATAAGGCTCAGGATGTGGTGATTCTCGGTGGAACCACTCTGGTGGTGGAGCATGATGAGCTGTTGCAGCAGCTGCGGCAGTGGCTCTGCGTTTGCGGGATGGCCGAGGAGGCATCTGCAAAATAAGAATTAAACATGTAAGTCTCGGCAGAAAACTCCCTGTGAAATCGTAGAGCAACGACCGTTGCACCAGGTGCAACGACCGTTGCTAGGCGATTTCACAGCCGACAATCAAATCCTCAAAATCGTTTCTAAATTCGTTCAAGAACCACACAACCAGCAAGAATCCATCACTAAACAACCTAAATCAAGTCTAATCAGTAGTGGTTCATCAATTTCAAGCCTAAAAATCCCTAATTTCTAAACCCTAAAATCAAATTTCGAAAATCATGAAAATGAGAGCTCTTACCTTGGAATCTTTGCAAATGGGTTATAGAAATAGCTAGGGGATGTTAAAACAAGTAGAATCAAGCTTTGAATCACAAAAAAAATGATGAATAAATGAGAGATTTGGAGTTGTAGAATCGCGGTTGTACGGACGGCGGAGTGGAGAAGAAAAGAGGAGAGAAGGGTTTAAGGCACTTACCTCGATTGTGGGTGCAACGACCGTTGCAGTCAAGCAACGATCGTTGCTGGTTGAACCAAATTGATTCCGGTTTAGCGCACGTACCTTAATTTTGCAATTAAACCAATTGCAACGACCGTTGCACAGGACCGCAACGATCGTCACAATGCGATCACATCTCCTCGTCGTAATCACCCTGCAACGACCGTTACAATGAAGCAACGATCGTTGCACATCTCCAGACTCGAGTTCTGTATCTAAAACTGAAGCAAAAACAAATCAAAACGTAAGTTTCTAAGAAAAACACCAAAAATCAAAAAGAAAAACACTAAAACCTAACAGTGGGTTGCCTCCCACTCAGCGCTTGTTTAAGGTCATTAGCTTGACCGGACGAACAAGAATCAGGCACCGTGAGATCCTGACAGAGACTTTGATTGTCTCTGTGCAAGTCTCCTCATCCAAGGCGGAGAGTACGCCGTATCAGAATGAACTTGTCCAAGAAAAGAAGGAGTAAACTGCTCCCCAGGATCCAAAATCACAGTATCACTTGGCTGCTTATCATCTCCATCCAAAATGGTGAATGTCTGCCCATCAATCAGTGGTTTGCGCAGCTTATCCATCTCATAATGCAGCGGCTCATCTCCCAAGTGGAGATCAATCAGACTCTATCTAACATCTATTACTGCTCCTGCCGTAGCCAAGAATGGTCTCCCAAGTATCAACGCGTCATCAGGATCACTGTCATACTTCAGCACTAAGAAGTCTGTTGGAACTAAGTAGTTTCCAACTCTGACCGGGATGTCCTCAAGGAGTCCTTCTGGAACTCTTATAGACTGATCAGCTAGGACAAGAGAGGTCCTAGTAGGCGAAAAATCCATCATACCCAGCTTCTCTGCCACAAAATATGGCATAAGACTTCCTGCAGCTCCAAGATCACACAGAGAACGCCTAAAACAATCTTCAAAGATAGAACAGTTTAGCACAAAGACACCAGGGTCATGCAGCTTCTTTGGAACCTTGGTTAATAGCACATCACTTATTTGTTGAGGAAAAACTACAACCCAGTCTTTCAGCTCTTCATCCATAGGCAGCATCTTTCTCAAATACCTCTGCACACAAGGGTGATAAGGTGGATCATCAGATGATGGAATTTCTTCCAACTCTTCACCAATCTCTTCCAGCTGCTTAAGCTCTTCAATCTCTTGCTTAATCACTTCAGACACTGAAGGATATAGTCTAATGGATTGTGCATAAATCTCCTGCTGAGTAATCTCAGAGACTCCAGGGAATAAACTATCAAGCTCTAAATCTGCATCAATGCCATCAGAATCCTGCGAGTCTTTCTGTTCACGACCTGCAACGACCGACGCTAGGGGTGCATCGATCGATGCAACACTGTTTTCACAGTTTCCACCCGAGAGATTTTCCTCAAAATCCGAATTTTCGGCCTCTTCTACCAACTCAGCTGTTTTCAATCAAAATTTTCACCTTGTGTTGATCCATCATCAATGTATACTGACCAGGCCTTGATATGAGTTTCTGCTACTCCTTTTCCCTTCACAGTACTTGATATTTGGCTCACCTGAGTGTCCAATTGCCTCACATGAGTACTTAGAGACTCAAAATTACCACTGAGATCCTCGTAGACAACATCTAACTTCTTATTGCAATCCAAAGCAATCTTTGTCTGTCCCTCCAGCAGCTGTTCTATCATTGCCCCTATCTTACTCTCATGAGTGCTTGTAACAAGAGGTGCTTGGTAAGAAGAAGAACCATAAGTTCTTTGAGTACCTTATCCAAAAGGCTTCTGGAATCCACTAGTATGTCCAAAGCCAGAAGAGTTTTGATTGCTGTTGAAAGCACTCTTCTGTCCTCCACCGAAGAATTTGTTCCCAGACTGATATCTGAATCTGTTACCTTGAAAACCAGAACCACCTATGTAGTTTACGTCCTCTTCCTGGTTCTCTTCCTCAGCTCATAAAATCTCAACATTCTGAGCAAAATGCACTCCCTTTTTCGCAGCCAAGAGATTGCACACAGTGTCCAGCTTAGATCTAATATCAACTATCTCTAAGTTCTCTACCTTTCCACCGGATCTCTTCCTCCTCTCATCAGTAGACTTGCAGCTATTGCTGCTCACTAAGTTCTCAATCAACTGCTTAGCTTGTGCAGGAGTCCTGGTGTTGAAGTTTGCATTACTGGAGTTATCCAGCGCAGTCTGATATGGAAGATCTATGCCTCTGAAGAAGATACCTAGCAATGTGACCTCAGTAAATCCATGATGTGGGTAGTCACGCTGATACTTCTTGAATCTCATACAAGCAGCTTTTAAAGGCTCCACAGGACCTTGGGAGAATGTCAGAATGTCCTGTCTGGACTGATCTGAGCGCGCATCATCGTAGAAATGCCTCTGAAACTCGCTCTTAAGAGCATCCCAAGTAGTAAACTGCCCAGCTGGCAGTTGCTTCAGCCATGCAGCAGCGTCTCCAGCGAGACTGTGCGGAAAGAGCTTAAGAAACAGATAATCCTGGCAAACTCCATCATACTTCATGCCAGTGATTATATCCTCGAACTGATCAATGTGATCCATAGGCTGCTCCGATGGGTGACCATGGAAAGCATTCTGTCTCATCAGCGAGTAGTAGATGGTTTTGATCTCAAAATCGTTCCTCTCAAAACCAGGAGGTACTAGAGCTGACCGGTTAGCATGAAACTCATCCGGTCTGTTGTAGTCAGCTAATGTCCTCTCATGAACAACCATCTGTCTACCTCGGGCCTGTCCTTGGCCTTGCGCCTGCGGCTGTGGTTCAGGTTCCTCAATATCCGGGATTACATGTCCCTCAGCATCAATCCTCTGCCCAGCAGCATTGTGCGGAATGTTATCTCGGTCCCTCAGGATACCGTTAGCATCTTGTATCAGGATCAAACGTTCACGTACCATCCTTGCTCTTCTTTCTCTTCTGTTAGTCCTCTCTAGTCGTCCAAGTTCTTCAAGTCCGAGATTAACGAGGTTCAAGTTCTGATTACTTCTAGTTTCACGCGTCTGCATAAACTGTCTGTAATCGTCAAGCAACGATCGATGCTATCAGTGCAACGATCGATTCAATCTCAGAATCGCCTAGTGACGATCGACACAACAGGTGCAACGATCGACGCTATGCGAAATCGGTACCTGCGACAGAGAGAAAACAGAGAAAAATTAGTAACTAAAACAAAGAAAATAAAAATCCTAGTCTAAACCCTAGGTTCGAATCTATCGAGGACTCAACGGAGTCCCCGGCAACGGCGCCAAAAACTTGATAGGGGTCTAGTTTTAATCCTATTCTACTACAAGTGCACAGTCAAGTGATTGTAGTATATAGGGTATCGAATCCACAGAGACTCCGGTTTCGATAGATTAAGAACTAAGAGATTAAACTAAGAGAAAGCAGATGTGATGTAAACTAAATAGCAGTGCGAGAAAGTAAACAAGTAGCAAGATTTATCGGTTGTGAAAGCAGTTAATTAAGGGCGCTAAGTCTAGGGCGTTCTCAGGAAATCAGACAAGCAGACAGTTCATTCAGCCAGGATCTAATTAAGCACAGTTCTAGAACTCAAAACACGGATATAGAATTAACCAACTGTCGTTGCGAGAATTCTCTAAGTCTAAGTGCAGCAATCCAAATTCCTTTGCAATTACTAACAGATTAAACCAGCTTTAATTCCAAGTTCGATATGTTCACAATTAAACTAAACCAAATTCCTTTGCGAGAAGTTTAATTGCTCAACCTAAATAGTTCAGATTCTAAACCACACTTTCGTGTCGTATTTAGCTACCTAAGATCTAGATTCTAATTGATCAGGTTAGAACTAGCATTAAACACAATTTAGATCGAAGAACAGATATGATATAAATCCTTAACTGAATTAAACAAGTCTAGCAAATCATGAAATCCTTAATGAGAAACCCTAAACCTAACTATGAATCTACTCAGACATAGAAGATGTAAACATA
Source organism: Orychophragmus violaceus (assembly GCA_030180135.1). Taxonomy (NCBI): domain Eukaryota; kingdom Viridiplantae; phylum Streptophyta; class Magnoliopsida; order Brassicales; family Brassicaceae; genus Orychophragmus; species Orychophragmus violaceus. Next base: position 27,545,573 of record CM058231.1, on the reverse strand, counting down.
ATCAATGAATAATTAGATATCATAAAAGAGATTAAAACAAGTAAAGGGGTTCGAAATCTTCTCCAAAATAAAGGTGTAGTACATGATCAGATCAGCCCCAAAAGCTCTAAAAACTCTCTGCTCTAAATTATGATAGCGTATGTAAGCGTATCTAAAAACTGATCGAAAAACCTAATTAAATAGCTAAAACACGTTTTGGGCTTCTGTGTAAATATCTGGAACTTCTGGGCTTTTCTCCAATATCAGCATTCTTCATTAAACCGCCGAGTCTGGCCCATTCGCGTAGTGCATCGACCGATGCAGGTGTGCGTCGATCGTTGCATGATCCCAAAACTGGACAGTGAGTTCTCTCTCTCGGACCAAATCTCCAAATCACTCCAATAAGCTCCATAATCACCACATTAGCTCCAAACGTGCGTGTACCTAATAAAACCTGTAAAAGACTCTAAAGAAACACAAATAGACTATAAAACAGACTTATATCATGGCATAAAACCAGTAAAAACCATGATATATCAAACACTTAGCTATCCTTTATTGATAACTAAAATCTCTCACGACTCCTAGACGTAAACACGAATTCCTACGACTAGAACCCCGTTCTCTGTCCATTGATACGCGGCGACTCGGACTACCCCTAAATAGCCAAATTTTCCATGCAGCCCGGCCCTAGGACACGACCCCGTTTCTCCGGACTACACACCACTACGTAGGTTAACGCCTAGCCAGAACCACTACCCAAAGATACATGAACTGACCAAGATCTCCCGAGGATCCAATCGGTAAGGAAGCACCGGATTGCCAACGCAAGACTTGCGGGATCTAACGCACCCTACGTTCTTAATAAAAAAATATAATAACAAACAAACAGACTCACTAAGACTCTATAACTCCACGCAAGACCGATGAGGTCAAATAGTAAATACTAATTCAACCTCTCTTACCCGGTCCCGTACTAGAATAGGTGTCAAACAACAAAGTCTACCGGCTCAACACCAAAGCAGATAAATCCACAACAACCATTACAACAATATCAAAACATCAATCATAAACAGATACTTAGGTCAATACTTATATTAGTTCTGAGTTTTTAATTCTTATTTCGTTTTAAGATCTTGGGATTAGTAAACTTGCTAACTCTGTACACGTATATAATTACTTTTATTTATTTTAACCCTTAAATTTATTATAGTTTAATTCTTTAGTTTTAATTTCCAAATTAAATATCTAATTTATTTACTTATTTTACCGCTTGATCTGAGTTAGTAAAATTACTAACTCCCAAGACGGTTTATTTCCGGTTCATTAAGTCTTTTTTATTCCTAATTCCTCTAATTCTATATTTTAATTATTTATCCCTTCAGATTAAGGTAAGTAACTTACTAACATTTTGACTCCTGATTTAATTCATTTATTTAATTTATTATTTAGCCCGATAACCCCGATCTAACTAATTCCAGTCCGATTATAATATTCTAAGGTTTGTTACGAGTTTTATCCGTATTTTAATTGTCTCTTATTTTATTAATATACATATTCATTTATTTTTGTTCGTATAATTATATATGTATATATTTTTCTAGACATGCCAATCTATATGTAATGTAACAATCAATCAAACATGCAACAATCAAGAATATTACAAACAACCAATCATGCAATATTACAATATATATATATATATCCTATTCGGTTATTTAGTTTCCGAGTTATTCAATTAACCTAAACCGTGTTCTATCTTATTTCAGTTACGAGTACGAGATCCTAAGACTATGGTCTATTATTTTCGGGGGTCTACATGCTGACTCGATCTATATGCAACACACAATCAAACATAGCCAAATCACAGTGGTAACGGTGACGAACGAATGGACGGAACTCCGAGACCCAACAAGAACCCGAGGCTAACCCGAACCGTTGACCCGCTCGACCGAGATTTGACCCAAGAGTGTTGACCGGCGGTGGAAGCTCGGCCGGGGAGAGGACTCCAGCGAGTGGAGGGTTGACTGGCGATGGTTAACCGGCGTTGACCGGTTGACCGGTTTATGGGCGGTTGCCAGCGAGAGATCCTACGGCTGGTGGCTATCGCCGGTGAGGATTCCAACGATAATCCGACGTTGAGGAGAGGTTGACCAGCGGTGGTGGCTTCTCCGGCGACTTCTCTTGTGAGGGAGGAGAAGTCCGGCGAGGAGCGGCGAGGCGAGGAGGAGATGACGGCCTAGGAGGGCAGTCTCCGGCGGTCCTATGACGAAGATTCCGGCGGCGGTGAAGGCATTTTCGGCGAGATTAGAGGATGATTAAGGTGGATAATGATGTAATTAAGGCTAATGGTGTATTAAGGAATGTTTAAATAAATGATTAAGTGTTTAATGAGGTGATTATGATTACTTGATTAACAAGTAACCAAGGGGGAGGAATGGAGGAGGTGGTCGGCGGTTATGGAGGTGGAGAGGAGGAATATTTTCAGAGTTTTTGTTGCTTGGTGTGGAGAAACCAAGGTGGGGAACTAAGCCTTTTATAACCATCTTTTTTCTCTGCAAGAACCAAGTGGCTTCTTAATCTCATGCATTTTGACACGTAGAGGGTGTATGTGGCAACTCCAGATTTTTCAGCTTGTGGTTAATTGTTCTTGGCCCAATCGGTGATCGCCACATGGCGCCGACAATCTCGAGCCAAGATTCCGACAATTCTTGTAATCGATTTTCATGCAATTTTTATTTTCTTGAAACTCAAAAAAATAATTCTCTTCATTTTTTTGGTATGTTTTGCCTTTTCGTAGCTCCCGAAACTCCAAAAATATTTTTCGTCATTTTCTCAGTTTTTGTCGGTTTCCATTCCCGACAAACCGTAAGACTTTTTAAAAATCCGTCTTTGGCGTTTTCCGTCTTCTAAATAATATTTTTAAATAAAAACAAGATTATTTGGCCTGTCATAGCTTCCCGACTCCATTTTCTGTGAAATTACCAAAACATCCTTATGCTTCCAAAAATGTAGAAATGCCCTATGGTGATTTTTTTGGTTTCCGAATTTGCCCGTCGATGGTAATACGATACGGGGTATTACATTCTCCCCTTCTTACAGGAATTCGGCCCCGAATTCCCCGTTCGATTAAACCTCGAACTCCGAAGCAAAGCCCTGTAAGTCTGCTGCTTCTGAATTTGACTCAAAATTCCTCTGCTCCATTTGCATTACTTAACTCTGACCCCAAACTATGTTGCGCCAATCTAATACTCTGCTCAAATCGTCATTCAAATACTTCTGCCAAGTATTAATATCTTGAATCGCGAGAGCCCCAATTATTTTGCTACAAGTGTGATCTCTGAATTGCAAATATCCATTACGCACGAATCGATGTCTCTGACCCATTTTCTGACTATCACTGATACCCAAAACTCTTTTCAAGAATTACACGGAAATACCCTATTTAGCCGTCTAGGTCCAACTACCATACTGATCCAAAAACACAATCTCACTCTTTGGGGTTCAGGTTCTGTAATACCCTGTATCAGAAAATGGTCAACGGGCAGCAGAAAAGTCAACGGAGGGCAGTTTTGTAATTTTGAGAAGTTAAGGGGCATTTTGGTAATTTTACCAAAATATGAGCCGGAAGCTAAGACGGGCCGAGTGTTATTATTTTTAAGTAATGAAAATATTTAGAAGACCAAGAATGGTGGAAACGGACCGTAGATGAGTTTTTTGGGTTATCGCGAATGGAAATCGATAAAACTGACAAAACTTGTAAAATTCATAACCGTAGCTACGAGTGTCCGTTTGAGGTGATTCAAATTTATAAATTCATATAAGAGCATCTGGAATCTGAAAAGGAGGCTTCGTGGATTGATAGAAGCAGATAGAGAATTTTTAAAAGATTAAACGTAAAACCGGTTTTTCCGAGAAACCGATAAAATGTTCGGGCAAGCGAGAGGACCCTCTAAAGTCCACCATAAATTATGAATTTTGACTACATCTCCATTAAAAGATGTAGAATCTATGGTTAAAAGTATTCATCAAGATTTGATTCCTAGATTAAGTTATATATTTTAGATCATTAATGGGTAATTAATGACTAAAAATCCAAAATAAAATCAAGGGAGTTTGGGATTGGATCAGGCTGATTAGGGCTGATGAATGAAGTTATTTTGAACCTAATTCAATCCCATTAGGAGGCTTGGGCCACGAAATATTGCTAGAGAGAAGAAGAGGCCTTGTGAGTTTTTGGTTCAATGAATCTACAAGAAGTTATTGGCCCAAACCCAAGGGGCTTTTAAATGGGCTCTACAGATGTGAAATGGATTCTAAAATGAGGTGTTTCTGGCCAACACCTTGATTAAAGGCGTGGCACAAGAAGAGACACATGTCAACACCAAAGAAGAAGAAGAAGAAGAAGAAGAAGAAGAAGAAGAAGAAGAAGAAGAAGAAGAAGAAGAAGATAGAGAGAAGGGCGTGAAGAAGAAGAAAAGAAAGAAAATGAAGATTGAAGAAGAAGAAGAAGAAGAAGAATAGAGAGAGAGAGATGGAGGAGAAGATGAAGTGTGAGACAAGAAGAAGAGATAGATGGAGGATAATCGAAAGAGAAAGAGAGAGAGAACTGGAGGAGAGAGAGAGAACCGGAGGAGAGAGAAGATGGTCTAGAGGCTCGATCGAAATTGCTAAGGTCAACGCTACGGTCAAGTGCGGGTCAAGGTTGGGTCAAAGCAACGATTCGGGGAAGGTTCAGGTTAGCGTTGGGTTCGTGTCGGGTCTCGTTGTTCCGCTAGTCCGTCAATCCGTCCGTCCGTCGTCATAATAACACTGTGAGTCAGCTAAATTGTGTGTTGCATTTAGTTAGAACCATATAGATCCGAAATTGATAAACCGTAGTTTAGGTTGCATACCCGATTGATTGAATTGGTTATAACGGCTAGGTTGATTAATAACTCGGTGAACTAATTAAATGGGTTAGGTTAAGGGATGCATGCTAGTTATCTTATATCTGTAATCGTTGATAATTCGTTGGTTGCTTGATTGGGTGTTGCATTAATTGATTGATAGTTAGTTGATTGCTTGATTTGGTGATGCATACATATATAATGGCATGCTAGGACGTATATGCATATATAAGTATTTAAGAATGTACTTAAGGGAATCTATATACGGGAAATTATGAGTTGATTAAAATACGGTTAAGAGACATAACACACTTAGAATATAATAATGGGGTGGGTTAATTAGTCGGGTTAAGGGTAATGAATGGAAGTTAATGAATAATGAGATGTCGGGGAGTTAGTAATCTTACTAACTCTAAACCGACAGATCGAGGACGTATTAAAAGATACTTAGGAAGGGATAAGTAAAACAAGTGGTGTGATTGATGGGCCGTCTACGGGATTAGTAATCCACTAATCCCAAGGTAGCGGATTGAATGAGTAAAGGTTAAGGATTGAATGAGTGAAGGTTAAGAAAAGGTTAAAAGACTAATAAACCTAAATAACTGTTTGTGTGGTGTTGTGATTGTGTGGTTGTGTATCTAGTTCGGTGTTGGGCCGAGTAGACTGTTGATTGTGTGATTGTGTATCTACTTCGGTGTTGGGCCGAGTAGACTGTTGATTGTTTGTGTGATTGTGTATATACTTCGGTGTTGGGTGTGTAATTGTGTATCTACTTCGGTGTTGGGACGAGTAGACTGTTGATTGCTTGATTGTTTATCTACTTCGGTGTTGGACCGAGTAGACTGTACTGCTAGATACTTACTCTGCTGCGGGACCGAGTAAGTTTGGATGATGTGGAGGTTGGTAATAGGACTTGCGGGATGGATTGGGGATTAAATTAGTGTTTATATTTGACCTTGTCGGTCTTAAGTGATAGAGTCCCAGTGAGTCTGCTTGCTTACATTGATGTTATTAGGACTCTATAGGGTGCGCTAGATCCCGCAAGTCTAGAGATGGCGTTCCGGTACTTCCGACCTGATTGGTTCCTCGGGTAGTTACCTGATCGGACACGTGCCTTCGGGCAGTGGTTCTGATTATGGTGTTAACCTACTGAGTGACGCCGGTAGGTGTGTGGTCCGGAGAATACGGGGTCACATCCTAGGGCCGGACTGCATGGAAGCTTTGGTTATCTAGGGGTAACCCGAGTCACCGCGTATCGATGAACAGAGAACGGTGTCCTAGTCGTTGGACTTCGTGTTTTTGTCTAGGAGTCGTGGGAGGTTTTAGTTATCGTTGGGTAGCTAAGTGTTCCCGTGGAAGTTACCGAGGATGTTTTTGGATGATAGGAAGAGCACTAGTGGAGGATGTTTCTTTCTGGGGAATAATCTGATTGCATGGATGAGCAAGAAGCAGAATTCTGTGTCACTATCTACAGCAGAAGCCGAGTATATTGCGATGGAAAGTTGTTGTGCCCAGCTCCTCTGGAGGAAACAAATGTCAGCCGACTATGGAATCGATTCAGGGTCACTTCTAGTTCACTGCGACAATAAGAATGCTATAAGCATCTCAAATAACCCAGTTCAGCACTTGAGGACAAAGCATATTGACACAAGACACCATTTCATCCGAGAGCTAGTAGAGGAAAAACAGGTAGTGGTTGATTACATAGTTACTGATTTGCAACTGACAGATTTCTTTACAAAACCTCTTGATTTTAACCGTTTTATTACTCTAAGAAACTCAATCGGTGTCTGTGAGATGTAATGGTTTGTCGAGTGTACATGACTGATACAAGCACTGATTCATGAAGTACATCAAGTTCTGATTTAGTTTGGAGTCATGAAAACTAGAGGAAAAGAGCTGCATGTTATGCCATCTTGTCTCATGTACAATACATGTTTCTCGAGTGAGATCCAAAGCCAGAATTAAAGAAAAAGCTATGGGTTGAAATCCTGAGAGGTCAAGTGATGGAATCAACCCCTGCTCTAGCACAGTTACTGATTCAAGAAAAAAAATATCAATGAATATGGCGATCTCACTCGAAGGATAAAGGTTGAAAACTGGTTCGGACAAAATAAAGGCATGAGAATGTGAAAGCTAGCCACTGGAAGAATGATGACCAAATGCAAAGAATCATACGAGCAACATGTATGGACTGAGTTATGTGAAGTGTTAGTTCCTGACACACACAACACTGATTTGTGGATTCAAATAGAGAAAGGTATGTTTTCATATAAAAAGCCAGTGTTTCAGTAAATATGTAGGCAATTCACTCGAGTTAATCCCCATTGCTTGAAGGCATAATGTGGTTGTTCTTATATAGTCATATGTATATGAATGGTTCTAAAAAATTACATAAGTGATACAGTGGACAGGAAATGTGGTTCAAATCAGTTATCATTGGTTCGGATTTGGTTGGCAATAAGCAGAAATCCGAGATTCGAGGGCACCAAAGAGGAAAAGAAGATTTGAATTTTAAAATTCAAAATCTTTGGAAAATCCATCTCCCAATTAAAACACATGCAAAAAGAAACAAGATCTCTGACACAGATTCTGCTTCAGCTAATAAAAAGGAGAGAGAAAGAAAAAAGAGAAAAATCACTTTTTTCATAACCCAGAACTCCGACGAAATATTGCCCCTTCTTCTCCGTTCAAACTCCTTATGTTCAATCTTCGAAGGATAACCATGGTGCATGCGACCAGAAGAGGTAAATTGGGTACAAGCTCGACTCAACGACAAACTCAGGCTCAGCCGGAATAGAAACCGCCACAGCTGATTGATGACTCAAGCTCTGAGGAAGAGGTGCCACCACCCAGAAACCCTAACCTTGTCTCCAATCAAATTTTGGGTGAGAACCAACAGACTATCACGAACTTGTTCGCAACGGCCCAAGATTTGGAAGTAACAGATCCCATGGACGATGGTGTCTTACAAGAGAAAGGGGATGACGAAGCTCAATCAGGTCGTGTCTCCGAGCCAGACAATCAACAGTCCAAGCCGCCATATGACCCTGAAACAGAGGGAATCCAGTCAGAAGAATCGCCTAAGGATGGCGACAAGGAAGCTGAGTCAACACGTCAAGATGACAAGGTTGAAAAGGACAGATCTGAGGAGATAGACGAACAAGAAAAAGAAGCAGTCGATTGCTTAGCTTCACTGCTCACGGAGAACAATCCTCTAGGTATGGTTATTGCTGATCCAGCCAATGAAGCACCAATCGATGCGGATCTTCCTGAGTTAAACACAGGAAACAAGCAATATGAGCCAGCCACTGTGCCTAAGAAAAGGAAAGCCAGGAAGCAAGTAGGACCTCTTCCAAATCTGAAGAAGTCGCGTACTGAAAAGACCGAAGAGAACAAGCCGTTTCAGAAGAAAAAGAAGAAGAAAGCTTCTAAGACAGTTGGTCCTTCTACCTCAACTGGTACATCCGTCCGTGCCAAAAAGGTATTCACTTCCAAGCGCTTTCCATCCATAGAGGTCAAAGCCAGGTATGCTATGTTTAAGGAACGTGGAATCTTAGCTGCACGGGTAGTAGACTTTGATGAGACGGATAAGTGGGGTTATCTAGGGCTGATAAATATAGGGATGCTGAGGAGTAATGTTGATGGGCTGATTGGATATGTTCATGTGATTTTGAAAGAGTTTTACACCAATCTGCTTGAGTCTAGCTCATATGTCTCTGATAAAGGAGTTAGAGTCTTCTTGCGTAAAAGAATGTATGAGTTATCTCCTGCGCAGATCAATGCTTGTCTGGACTTAGTGCCTCTGAGCAGTGCTGAAGTAAAAGATGATGCAAGCATTGATGCAGTCTCTCCTGACACTCTAGCCAAGTATCTGACTGAAAGGCAAAAGAAAACCTAGGCAGGAATGAAGTATGTTGATCTCCCTCCGAAGTATGCATCTTTTACAGTTATGGGTTTTCCTCAACTCACAAGAACCACATCTCAGAAGACATGGCCAGACTGATATACAAGCTAGCTCATGGAATTTGAATTGAGTATGGGAAGCTTGTCTTCAAACAAGTGATGAGCCTGACCACTGATCAGCAGAACGAACGTCGTTGGTTGATCTTCCCTAGGGTTATCTCAGTTGTTCTGGAAATTCAGCATCCTCCTCGAACGTTTGATGGTGAAGAACTGATTAGACTTGTTCTGTACAAGAAGGATCCTCGGAGTGGAGAAGCTTTTCTACAGAAATAAGCTGAGAGGAAGATAAAGGAGATTGCCTCTGGCAAGCGCAAAGTCTCTCAGCCACCACTTCAGCTGGTCAGTCTAAGTCTTCTGAATCTACTCCCGACGAGTCTATGGAAGTCATGCAGCTTGGGATATTCCGAGTGCCAATATTGGCTAATGTGATTCAATTGTCAGTACATACAGCACTCCAAGACATTGATGTGGGACATCAGATTCTATCTGATACCGTGTTCCATCTTCGTGACAGAACACAAGGTAAGTTGTTTACTATTCTCTCAGACTTGTACTCTAATATTTTGATATTTTTTTTTAACTTGTTTGCTCTCAAGCAGGGGAGAAAGGACTATGACAGTGATTGAAGATGAATCAGAGTCAGATCACGAAGAAGACTCTCCTGATGGAGATGATGACTCTGATGAGATGACCTCGAGCGATGCTTAGATTATGAGTGCTTGAGTTGTGGGGGAGTGACTAAATTTTTGTTTTTTGAACTTAGTCACGAATGCTAGAATTCTGGGGGAGTAGGAAAAAAAATTTGTATGTTGCTTCCTTCAATTCCTTTTTTATATGTGTAGAACTTATGTCACGTTTTAGAATGGTTTTTTATTTAAGTTGGATGTGTTTAATGAGCTGTGTGATAATCAGAATTTTTGTGCTTCAGCTATGTGTATCTTTGAGCTTGATGATGTATAGGTACTTAGGCACACGAAACTAAAAAGGGGGAGATTGAAGATGCAGCGAGCTAGAGATATAACAGAACATCCCCATTTTTTATTATCTCACTTGAAAGCCACAACTTCCTTTTTCAAATCATTAGGAAACACACAAACTTCTCTTGGTTTTGTTTTTCTTTTGACAGAAATTAATACAAACCATTGAAATATATATATATATACAAAAACTGAAGGATTGTTTAGCGTTAATCCTGATTCAATTCATCAGATTAATTGATCCTAAACAGATTGGATCTAGGTTCTCTTGCTAGAATCATAAAGGATCTCACCTGTTACCTTGTTATGCAGCGGAAAGAGGAGGCACGGGTCAGAGATCAGCAGAACCACCAAGAGATAGTTCCTCCAAAGGCTCACACACGCACGCACAGGAATTGGCTGCTAGACCGAGCTGGTAGGAGGCACAGAAGAGAGAGAGAGGTGGCGCAAAAATGGCTGAGAAAATAAGAGCTAGGGCAAGTTTTATTATTAAAACCCTTGTCCAGTTCTTATGGGCTTTTGGGCCCAATTCTCAGTCTGATTAAATCCCTTAGATTTAATCAGGCCCTTTAGTCTCTCTAAGTACAGTAAATGCCTAGCACTTTTACCGTACTTCTGCTAAACCGTTCCTACACATTTTCCTGTTAGCTTAGGCGTGTGACCCATATGGGATCATATAATAAAGGCAATAAATCCAAGATTTATAGATCATGAGCGGACTCTAGCAAGCCATCATGACCCCCAGTATTATATGACTTATGTCTGATCATTGACATACTCTTACTTTCTAGAGACAGTACAGAGATTACTGGACATAATTCCAACAATCTCCCACTTGAACTGGAATCTATGTATTCATAATCCTTTTGTCTCAATATCTCGATTAGTCATAAGGCAAGATTAGTGTCATCCTTATAAAGCCTAATCTTGTTCATCGGACTCTGATTTGATACTGACAATCCAAACGACTCGGGAAAGTCCGTTTGAGCATGGCCATGCATTTTCCAGTATTCAAATCTCCGATTGGCCTAGAGATATTCACTCCATTTATATTGGAGGGACAAATCCCGTCTTGTTCCATCACTGTAAACTACTCATTTCATAATACACCCAAACAAGGTACTGACTTTGATGCCGTGCATCTATGACATCCTGAGACTTTGTCATAAGTCACATACCAATCTAGTCTCACGCGGTTGTTGGTGTTCCAATTTCAACAACCTTCGACTAGGGACATGATGATATAAGCCATCTATCAAATATAGGGTCTCATGATCAAGCTAAATGACTTTGATGACTCAAGATCAAGTCACTTACTTCGATGACCTATAAAATGGTTCATATCATTTTGGAACGATTATTTCATCACAGTTAAAATAATCTTGAAAAATAATTTTATTATTAAACATCTCAAATGTTTTACAAGAACATATCAATAACTAAATAAAGCCCTTTACAAACTCCCACTGAAATTAAGACTACATCTTAATTTCACTTATCCTACAGCTACAGTCTGCGACTCGTGCTTAGGCCTAAGGAGTGGCTTCGTTAATAGATTAGCAACTTTCTCATTTGTTGAAACTTGCTGATCTACTTAACACCTCTGTCATTTATCTCACGGAATAGGTTATACCTACCCTCAAGATGTTTGGACCTCTGATGTGCAGCTAGTCTCATCTATGCTGGGAATCACATCGAGTTCAGTGATGAACTCTTCTTTCCAAACAACCTCTTTAGCCGCTATCCAAACTGCGAAATGTTCAGTTTAAGTCATGGAGTCAGCAACAGTGCCTTGCACCGCCAGACAGACACAAGATATAACCGGACTGTGACCGGAAATCATCTTTGTCTGTTGGAAACTTGCCTTTCAGACTCTACTGACTTGTAGCACCTCACTTTCTCCGTAAATCAAGAACTTATCCTTAGTATTCCTCAAATACTTTAGGATATTCTTTACGGCAATCCAGTGATTCTTTGCTGGATTTGACTGGTCTTTACTTGTCTTGCTTAACATTAAAGCAACATCAAAACAAGTACGTGTCATGGCATATATGATAGATCCAATTGCCGACGCATATGGAATCTCATCCATGCATTCAAGCTCAGCAGATATCGTAGGATACTGTTTCTTGCTTAACATATTGCCATGTGACATTGGCATAAAACCCTTCTTGGAGTGCTGAAAACGTGTAGGACTTTGTCAATTTAAGAATCCTGACTTTGTCCTACCAGCTCTTTTGAATCTCTATCTTTAGATCCAAAATCCAAGAACATACATGGCTTTACCAATGTCAATCATTAAAACCAACTCCCAAGCCAGTCCTTTACCGACTGCAGCATTGGGACGTTATTTCCGAGAATCAGTATGTCATCGACATACAATATGAGAAATGCAACATTGCTCCCAGTTATCTATTAGTAAACGCACAGTTCCATTTCGTTCATGTTCAGGTCAAAACCTTGACTATTTCAACAGAACGAAGATTCCAACTCCGATATGTTTGCTTCCATCCATGAATGGATCGATGAAGCTAACTTACACAAAATGTAATTTTTCGGAGTCCGGGCTCACTTTCGCTTCTTTGAATTTCGCAGATTCGTCGCTTTCAATGATCATCAGATCATGCGAACTTTCAATGATCATCAGTTTCAACTAATGACGAGAAATCACTCTCGGATTAGTAACTGATTCATTCATATCTGCGAACTTCAGGCTCTACAGGTGTAGATTCTACAGAAATCTGTAAATCCATCCGTTGCTCTCCCTCAACAGGTTGAGCAGCCTCCTGTATTTCTCGAATTTCTTCGAGTTATACTTTTACTCCCACTGTTCTTCTTGGAAAGTAACTTCCCTTCTTAGAAAACAGAATGGACGTAAAAGATAACAAGCCTTGGTTTCCTTAGGACAACCAGCGAAGTAGCTCAACTACAAATACTCAGTAAAGACGAATTTGGATCGATTCCAATCCACATTTACGTGGTGTCTTTCAACTGATATTGGTGGAACTATTTCAGCGTAAACTTAGATATTTCTAGAGCGTTATTCTTCAAGAATATCATGGAAGATTCGTGTGACTCATCTTTAATCATTTCTTATAAGATCTGATTCTTTCTCACAGAAATACCTCAAGGTTTTCAGGAGAATTGAGCTGTGAAACGACTTCACACTCATTCAGATGATCACACCATTAATGACTCAAGTATTCTCACTCGTGATTTAATTCAGAGTCTTAATACTTATGTCACTCAGATTCTATACCTCATTCTGGAACTCTTTCGACCATGTCAAAGAATTCCGACTTGTGTCTCATCAAATGAACACAGTCTTACTCACTGAATTAATCAGTAGAGACAATGAAGTACAGGAAATTTTCTCTGGCATTACTGCTCATCGGACCACATACATGAGTATGTTCAATCTCCAATAAGCCTTTGGGCCTTTCTCTAGCTCGGCTAAGATAGGCCCCTTTGTCTTTTGGTCCAGTAAACAGAATTCAAGTCTCATAAGATATCCGATCAAATGAGCCCAATAGTGTATAACTATGGGATTTCTGAATCCGACTTACTCTATGTGACCAAGACTTTTATGCCAAGAAAAATCAGGTTTAATTCATCAGATTTAAACCAATTTGGTATTTATGTTACATTTAGGCACTCTTTGGTTTAAGATATAAAACCCATTCCTTGAATAGGGTGCTACAATTAATATTTCATTAAGATCAAAAGAACAAAACTTGTCTTTTATCAAAATGAAAAACATTCAAATTCTTACAAGAAAATGAAAGACAACTCTGCTTAAAGCAGGTACATTGTAGCAATTACTTAATACAAAACCAAGCCTCAAAGGCATCTACAAGTGAAAACCCTACGGCTGAGGCAGCATCCATAGCTCCTTCCAGACATGCAGTTCCACTTGCCCTTCCTTCAACGTTCTACTGTTTCTTAGGCTCTGCATATTACAACAAATATCAGTGCCACAACCAGTATCCAATACCTTTAAGGTAGAACTTGAAGCAATAACATGAATACCTGAGGAAGCAGTCTCATACATCAACTTCAACTCCTCATCATCTTCCATGAATTTAATGCAATCTCTCTTCCAATGCTCAGTCTCTTTACAGTAGCAGCACTTACCAACGTAAGAGGTATCTGACTTGGGCTCAGAAGACACACGCTTGCCATGATTCAAAATCTGGACAACTTTGTCTTCACCCTTGTCAGCACTAGGTTTAATAAACCCACCCTTCTCCATTATGAGATTATACTGGGTACTCTTCACGTTTGGCTCAACTGTCTTGAGCATATCATGCAGTTCAGTCAGCGTCTTCGTTAAGCCTTTCTTGATATAGTTCCTTCTGAACTTATCATAGCTTGACGGCAGTGATTGCAGAATGATCTCAGTTGCCAATTCTTGGCTAACTGGATAATCCAGTTTCCTCAGGTTATCAATATAACCTATCATTTTACTGATATGAGGACTTACTGGATGATCATTTGGTAGCTTGCAGCTAGTGAGAGACTTAACCAACTGGTATCTCTCCACTCTTACCTGCTCCTGAAATTTCAATTTCAGGCTGCTGATCATCTCTATTGGCGACTCCATGTTTTCAAATTGCTTCCGCAAATCTGAGTCCATGGTAGCCAACATCAGACCACGCACATCTACCGCATCATTATAATGCTTATTCCAAGCATCATATACTGCATGAGAGGCATTGGACCCGATCCTCACGGGGAGAGCTCTCTCAAGGACATAGTCCTTTCTCTCCTGTCTGAGGACTAGCCTCAGGTTCCGCGACCAAGTCAAGAAATTTGATCCGTTCAGCTTGTCCATCTCTAGGACAGACCGGATCGAGAAAGTGTTTTGATTGTTTGTGCTAGTCATAACTGAAATTTAAGATAAAAGAATTTTAGTTAATATGTTCAATATGATTAATCTCGCATTATAGATAATATGATTAATCTCTCATTATATTCAATAACTTCAGTTACCCTCAATAGAATATAATGATTCCAAGATCCACATATAACTAAGATCAAAGTGGGCCACTGGCCGTCACCCAACCTTAGCTTATATCGGTAAGCCCTATCTCGGCTAATTATATCCGTGATATAACTCTTGGTTGTGAATCTGGGCCCGAGGCCCAATCCACTCTGATGTCTCAAGGCCCGGGACTCCCGATGGCCTAGTCAAGAAAACCATACTATACAGTCATGTAATCACTAATGTCTGGGACTCCCAATGACATTTATGAATCACAAACCGTCTTACCCACGCAAAAGTAGACACTCTCACACTGTAAGGCCATGAGTACAATTGAATAGGCTTCGACAGCTGACATAGACTGGACAAGACATCCAACGCTTGATATTGTTTGAGGTTTGACATAGACTGGGCCGAGAGTTGGCGGGACGCGATCGCCGACGATCCATGCGATCGATCCTTACGATCGATCCATGCGATCAGCTCAGCCGATCGGACCAACTTTCGATCACGATCGGGACGCTCGGGACAGCCGCGATCATGACGCGATCGGGACGAGAAAATCACGCGAGCGGGACGCGATCGCTCGGGTCAATACGCTCGGAATGACCACGCTACACGATCCTAGATCGGTCCGTGCGTCATCCGATGATCCGACGATCCGACGCATACCGATTCATATAGATCGGATCATGCGATTTCTATTAGTTTAGGTTTTAATTCTTTGTTTCTTAAGTGTTTTTCTTATCAATAGATTGATTCAAACACTTCTAAAACAACCTAAACATGATTCTATACAAGAAATCCTAACAGAACCAATGGCTCTGATACCACTGAAGGATTGTTTAGCGTTAATCCTGATTCAATTCATCAGATTAATTGATCCTAAACAGATTGGATCTAGGTTCTCTTGCTAGAATCATAAAGGATCTCACCTGTTACCTTGTTATGCAGCGGAAAGAGGAGGCACGGGTCAGAGATCAGCAGAAACACCAAGAGATAGTTCCTCCAAAGGCTCACACACGCACGCACAGGAATTGGTTGCTAGACCGAGCTGGTAGGAGGCACAGAAGAGAGAGAGAGGTGGCGCAAAAATGGCTGAGAAAATAAGAACTAGGGCAAGTTTTATTATTAAAACCCTTGTCCAGTTCTTATGGGCTTTTGGGCCCAATTCTCAGTCTGATTAAATCCCTTAGATTTAATTAGGCCCTTTAGTCTCTCTAAGTACAGTAAATGCCTAGCACTTTTACCGTACTTCTGCTAAACCGTTCCTACACATTTTCCTGTTAGCTTAGGCGTGTGACCCATATGGGATCATATAATAAAGGCAATAAATCCAAGATTTATAGATCATGAGCGGACTCTAGCAAGCCATCATGACCCCCAGTATTATATGAATTATGTCTGATCATTGACATACTCTTACTTTCTAGAGACAGTACAGAGATTACTGGACATAATTCCAACAAAAACTTCTCTTGGTTTTGTTTTTCTTTTGACAGAAATTAATACAAACCATTGAAATATATATATATATATATATAACGTTTATAAGTTCTTAAATTGATATATAGTAATGGGTTAAGGACGCGTGCGTGTGACACACGATCGTCCTAAATTTTCTCTAAGTTTAGAAGTTGTTTTTCTTTGGTCGTTTTCATTTGGAGATCTCTCCACTGTCTGACTGTCTACGTCGGCGGCGTAAGAAGCCTCCCTCTAATTTTATTGAGCTTCACCGAAGTTGTGGTCATCGAGGGAGGTCAGAAGATGCTTAGACTTTGCTTATTCTGGCTGCGCATGGTGTGAAAGACTTCATCGGCGGGGCAAGCGGTGGCGAATCCGGGTCAAATCGACGGTCCTTTGTAGGGCGCCGGATTTGACATCGTGAGAGGACATCAGCGAACGAAGGATGGCGCGGAGGCTGAAGAGGCGGTACGGATCTAAGAAATCGTAAGCAGCATAAGTCGCTGAGGAAGTTAGTAAAGAGGCGTGGCATGTCGAGGAGATTTTGTGGCAGTTCTAGGTGAGATCTCCGCGATAAAGGAGGAGATCGACGTCGAGGAGTGAGGTGGCCCTGTCGCCGCTTTCTTTTTCCTATGGTGCCTCTTTGACCGGATTAGGTGAGGTTTTAAGGCAGATTCTTTGTGGTAAATCTCAAACAGAGAAGGAATTGCCAGGAGGGGAAGGTTATGGATTTCGTGATGTCGGAATCCGCCAGTTAATTCCGTGGGATATCTAGAGTCTGAGATCGGAGAAGTCGGAAGATGGTGGGAGGGACAGGTCCTCCAGACTTCAGAAAGGTGGCTGGAGTTGGTTCTTCAGTCGTACTGGGAAAGAGCTCGGATGCGTCCGCGAATCTCGCCGCGCTTATAACCGCAAACCACGACGATCGATTTTCCGAAGATCATACCTAAAGCCACTTTTTGACCTAACCGAACTTATGGTTTAGATTTTAAGTTCTCTTTGGTCTAACTGTTCCATTTTTTTCCTTCTGATTTGGTTCTTCGTTGTATCCCGGTTTGATCCCGATTAATATCAGTTTATTATTATTAATATAATATTTAAATTAAAAAAAATTGAATTGATATTTGTGTCTTGAAAATTGTTTAATTTGTAGCGGATAATTTTAGAAAGTAGTTTATTGAAGTTAGGTTTTTAATACGTTTTTTTTTCGTGAACTGAATGTTTTTTTTACTGAAAGATAAAATACTCAGAAAACGGTAAACTAGTATATTATTAGTTGTATACCCAAGGGTTGTATACTTAGAAAGACTGCCGACTAAAATAATTATAATGAAATAAAGGTGGTTCGTTCCCAATAGCGGTTTTAGAGATCCTGATCGTGACATAGAAATACGTTCTAAAAGTGAGAGAGAAACAAACTTAGACCAGATAATTTTGTATGCTCTTAACATGGTACATAATAATATATAATGTGCTAAAACTGTTTCCCGACTAGAACTTAGCTTAAAAAGCAATTAAATGGTCTTGACTCTTGTGGTTAAGTGGTTGGAGACGGGCCTCGGACGTTATTACGTTCCGGGTTTGATCCTTCTGTCATGTGAAATTAAGTCACATTTGTTTAGGACACTTACATGGATATGGGCCCATTACTTTCGACCCATTTTAATACCCGGAGAGAGGGTCTATCCATGGACTGCACTTCCTCTTGGGGATTAGTTTGAACCCTTCTATAGACACTGGATACCTCAGATTAATTAAAAAAAAAAAAGCAATTAAATGTACAAGAAGTAGTCACGTATTGTGATGCTATATATTGCATCTCTTCGAAAAGACCACGTGGCTGAATTCCAACCAAACAAAAGACGCCGTCGACAGTCGACATTGAGATTCAAACTTTGAAGGTAATCATTGGATTCGAAAACAATCACATCGCATTGTTTCTGAGAACTGGTGCAATTATCTAGACACTTTGTACGGACTTGTTATTAAAATCTAAAATGTTATTTAAATATATATATATATTTTTTTTTTTTGTCATCATTTATATAAATGGAAAGACAATTGAGAGGGTTGTCAAAAAAAAAGACAATTGAAGGATTTTTTGTGAATATTTTGATCATTTATAAAAATTAACAATTTAAAGTAAGAAAAGTAAAAAAAAAATATATCTATTCTCTCTACTGTTCACGTTGTCCAAAAGTTATCTTCTTCAGATCTGCTTTTGACGATGAGCTGCCGCTGTCTCTGGCCTTCGCCGGAGTTGGTTTGTGTAGCTCGCCGTCCTTCTCTTCTTCTTTGCTTTTCTGTTTTCTCCGTGGTCGAGCTACCAAGTTATGGATTCTTGTTCTCGATTCCTTCTCCTTGTTATCGTCATGTGTTCTCTTCAGGTTTGGTTGGCGTGTTTTACACAAGCTCGATTTCGACGGTGGCGCATAGTGATTTTGGTGGTGTCGGTGAACAGTGCTTCGGTGGTGGTTTTTGGCTAGCTCTGTGTCGTTTTTCTCCCTGTCGGTATTGCTCTGTATATCGGTTTTTCTGTTCCGACTCATCCTCGTCTTATCCCTTTCGTGGTGGTGGCTCCGGTCGCCGTTGCTAAGAGGGTTACGGTTGTGGTTCGGTTTAGTCTCGCACTCTATTTTTGTCGAGTTGCTCTTGTATGAGATCACTTACCTCTTCGGGAAGGTATTTAGATATGGGTTGTGGTCCAATTTTGTCCGGTTTACATTCATGGTTTGTCTATTATCCTTCAGCCGGTGGTTTGGTCGATTTCATAGTTTTTTAATTCTCCCTTTATTCTAGATCATCGGTATTGCTCTTTTAGATGCGGGGTTTGTGGTCTTAGTCGTAGTGTCGGGCTTTGAGATTTCTTCTATTAGAGTTATATTTGGTTCCGTTGAGTCTAGAACCTTATCCTCCTTCCTCCGCCTTTAGATTAGTTTGAATAAGCAGTCTTATCCTATAGTCATTTCGTTTATCAGTTCTTGGAAGGCTAACCGCTTGTGTAGACTTGTGGGGAGTGCAGAGTTCTCAGTTTAGGCTTGGTGGGATTTAGATTAGGTGCGGAGAAGTTAGACTCTCGTTTCGGGTTTATGCTTTATCTAATCGTCGTATTTGGGTTTAGTTTGCGCGGTTTCCCCTTACTTTGGTTCTTCCCGCTTTATGCGATTTCCCTTTGGCTACGTATAGGAAGTGTTAGTGGGTCGCGTCTATTTCTCTTTTCCGCTTTCCCGTTATCTATAGAGTTTTATGCCTTTGGTTTCGGTTTAAAGGTGTTGCTTCCGAAGGAGTTTATCATGTTGGTTCAGCTTCCCTCATACAATTATAGCATCAGTTTCCCAGTTCTTTCGGGCTTTGTGTTTTTTTCTTCTTATTACTGGTATCATGTTGATAGTCGATGTTTGTATTTCGTCTAAGATTCCGGTTTGTTTCGGCTTGCTATTGTACTTGTAACTATCTTTGGTTTGAATATAATGATCCTTTAGACGGAAAAAGAGGAAAGACAGTTGAGAATTCATTAGAAAACCATATAACAGTAATTTTAACGTTTTGGGATTATGTATTTTGCACAAATTATGATATTTTCTATTTTATTAATTACTTAAAATATCTTTAACTAAAATCAATTGATTTTAAATTTAAATAATGATTTAGTTTTCACTATTATAGTTACTTTAAATATAGCGATATGGTAACCAGTAACCACAGATAAATAATAACCAATTCGTGGTTAAACTACTATACAAATACTACAGCCAGAACTCATAACCACACATGATGTGGCCAAGCCATAGACAAAAGACAACAACATGCCATTATATGAAGATCAATGGCTAACCATGCACTACAAAAAAACTGCTGAATAACTGTAGATTTCGTCGTGGGAATGTGCGTTTTTTCGTAGTTATTTTGGCGATAACTATGAATAGCTACACACGCAATCCCCGCGTTATATCTTTTATTGTTATATTTTGTTTATATATATACATAATGATTTATATATTATATTTAGTATTTAGATTTTTTTAATATTTATTTTAAGTGTAAAATTTAATTAAGACTAAAAATTATTAACTGGGGATATTGGATTTATAACTCAAATATTGGTTTATAATATGTAAAGCGTAAGGTTTGGAGTATAAGTTTGGAATTTAGGTTTAAGGTTTAAGATTAAAGTTGCAAATTTTTTGAAATAAGAATTTTTGTTACATTGGTTATATATTAATACTGATTTTATAGTTTATAATGATTATATTTTGATTTTATATTTTATGATTAAGAGTTTAACGTTTAGAGTTTATGATTTTATCGTTTGGAGTATAGGGTTTGAGGGGTTATGTTTAAGGTTTAAGTTAAGGTTTGAAAATTTTATATTTGAAAAATAATTTTTTTTTTTATAAGTGTTGAATTTTAGTTTTTGATATGTTATACTAATAGTAGTTTTATTAATTAGATTTTCGTTTATACTTTAGGGTTTTAAGGTTTGTTTAGGGTTTAGGGTTTTGAATAGCTACAGATAAATTCGTAGCTATCTGTGGCTATATCATAAAACT
Organism: Orychophragmus violaceus; assembly: GCA_030180135.1. Classification (NCBI taxonomy): domain Eukaryota; kingdom Viridiplantae; phylum Streptophyta; class Magnoliopsida; order Brassicales; family Brassicaceae; genus Orychophragmus; species Orychophragmus violaceus. The sequence goes on along the minus strand of CM058231.1, from coordinate 27,524,764 downwards.
ACGGATAGCTACGAATAAAATCGTTGCTATTCCATATTAATTTATATATTCGCTAAATATAGCTACAGATAACCACAAATATATGTTATGGCAGTTTTTTACGTTTTTTGTCGTAGCTATTCATGGCTATTTATTTCCACGAATGTGTTATAGTTATTCATGGCTATTTTGCTACGAACAGCTACAAATGTATTCCATAGCTATATAGCCACAAATAACCACAAAATAACTACGATTAGTGGTTTTTTCTATTTGTGACTATTTCACAGCTATGCGTAGCTGGAAAATGTTACCTATAAACCTTGCTGTAACAAATTCGTAAGTAACCTTGCAACATGGTAAAAGTAGCCATACATGGCTATATAGTAGCCAGGAAGTAACCTTGTCAGTCCGCTATCATTATGGTAATATATTTTACATGGCTACTATGCAGTATTTTATCTCTATCAAAAATAATGTAGTTGAAGCGACAAAACAAAACCATTATGTAAAGATGCTAACACAAACACACATAAGTTATAAAATCCATTTGTGCTAACACTGACACTGTTGTTTCCAGTTACTAGATGGCTATTCAAGCAATTGGGAAATTATTTGTTGGTGATGGGCTCATCACAATTTTTATTATTAATACATGAAGGAAGATCGAATATTGAGACACATGTCCATAAGAATCAGTTAAGCATATCAAGCTCAAGATCATCTTTTATGCTAAACAAGGTACTAGATGACATGTGGTCGCCGCACACTATACCGAAAGCTAAGGTAGCATTATCATCCGACATACTCGCTCAACATTTAATGTTACCAGGCAAGAACATCCGCCATAAGCTAGAGGGTTAGGTGGACTAACGGACATCCTCCAGCCAAACTAAGAATCCATGGAATCAAGGAGAATGGGTGCTATAAATACAATGAGTTTTGAATTAAAGAAAGAAATTGAATTCTAGAAAAAGAAAGACACTTAGAGAGAGATATTCCCATAAGAAGCTCCGAGCTACGAGTTTACGTGGTTCTTCCGACCTTTATTGCTATCTTCTTAAGTTCTCTTTGTAATGCACTGCATTATCCGATTTATCTATTACGCATCAAGTCCCATCTTTTTAGAAGAGTCTCAATAAAAGTCCATTCAATCCTATCATATGTCTTACTCATGTCCGCCTTGATTGCCATAAATTTTTCTTTGCATGATGGATTTTTCCTTAGTCCATGAAACATTTCTTGTGCAATCAGAATATTGTCCGATATTAATCTCCCTTCAACAAAGGTTGATTGGGTTTCTGATATACGGTTAGGCAGAAAAACCTTAAGTCGTTGACATAGCACCTTCGAAATTATTTTATATCCCACATTGCATAGTCTAATTGGCCTTAACGCCGTCATTCTAGTAGGTCGCTCCGTTTTAGGGATTATACATATATTTATTATATTCATTCGTGAGTAGAGCTCCCCATCCCGTAAAAAAATATTTACCAACTGTAGAATGTCCTTTTTAAGTATTTCCAAAGATTGTTAGAAAAAGCGTTGTCATCCCATCTGTGCCCGAGGCTTTCTCAGGATGCATCATAAATAATTCTCTTCGAATTTATTCCCCCGTAGCATTTGCCATCAGTTTTCCATTCATTTGCTCCGTTATCGACATAGGGACTTCCTGCAGAAAGGCCTCAAAATCCTTCGGGTTTGTCGTTGTAAAAATATCCGCAAAGTAATCCACTGCCACCCTTTCAATCTTTGAGTCCTTGGTAACCCATTCTCCTGCCGAATCATGTAAACCTACTATTCAGTTTCTTGCCCGTCTTTTTTTTCAAAGAAAAGAAGAACTTGGTGTATCTATCTCCAGATGTATGCCACAAATTACGGCTTTTTTGTTGCCAAAACAGTTCCTCATCTCTGTAAGCCTCTTTTAACTTAGTTGAAATTTCCCAAATTTCCTCCTGTGACATGTTATCACCCTTTTGAGCCTCATCTAGTTCTCTTTGAAGCTCACTAATCCTTTCCTTTCCATATTGAAGATTGTTTTTTCGCCATTTAGACAGTTCGTGCCTACACCTCCCAATCTTTGAAATAAAATTATTGATGTTGTTATCTTCTTTGTTCTCCCATCCTAACTTAATTGTGTCCATTAACCCTTATTTTCCTATCCACCGTTTGTCAAATTGAAATTGACTTCGTTTCCTTTTTTAATATCCACAATTATCGCAACTACTGGTCGATGATTTTCTCTCACCATTCCTAAGTATTCTACATACGAGAATGGGAATAACATGTGCCAGTCTTCATTGGCTAGAGCCCTATCGAGCTTACATCTAACAACTTGATTCCCCATTCGACCCGCCAGGAAAGATAATTCCCTAGGTGTGAAAATTCTATCATACCACAGTCCTGAATCATATTGTTGAAGGAGAGAAAGATTGATGCACGCCTTAAAGTCCCTCCTTGCTTATCCTGATTTCTTGTAATATCATTCAAGTCCCCAATGATGAACCACATACTATCTTTATTAAGTCCAAATCGAGTCAATCTTTCCCAAATTGATCCCTCAATTTATGTACTGGATTCCAATAAACGAAAGAAATAGCCACATGTTTACCTTCCACATCGGCTTCAATATCAATAATTCTATTACTTGAATAGATAATATCGACATTATCTATATCATTGTAGTATAAAACTAGGCCACCACTTTCTACTCTAGGTTCTACCGTGTGAATTTTATCATAACTAAAATGTCTTTGGAAATTATGTGTGAAAGAAAATTCATGTTTTGTCTCAAATAGAAATAGAAAATTTGGGTTTATTTTTTAAAACCATATTTCTTGGAGATTTTCAATTGTCCATTTACTCCCTAGAACTTGGCAATTCCAACTTATAATTTTCATATTAAATCAAGTTATATTGAATCCATATTGGCGCCGTATGCTACCAATCGTACAATATCTTCCATATAAGCTCACCATACTCGTTAACCTTATTTTCGTTGCAGATATAATCCTTCCTTCCACAGGGAAATGCACCCTTCCGAAACAATGATCCCAAATGAAATGTAAGATGTGCCACATGTTTATATATTTAAGTTTAAAACCCAATATGTTGGCTGAAAATTAATAATATGATAATATTTCCAACTCTTATAGCACCGTGTAACATCTATATTTAACACAATAAATTTCTTGCACACTGAATTTAAATTACTCTTTGATTCAATTGTTGAAATATAAATATGCAATCCATATCTCCCTAACCTGTAATAATTTTTCCGTAAGCTCCCTTTATTATATATTGGCCATTTTGGCCATATCGCACCAACCATAATACTGATATCCCACATATAGCCAAACATTTCAGAAAAATGACCATGTACTCCACTCTTCCCTAGTAGACGAATCCATACCTGTGAGTCTGATTAATTCACTCCAATTCGTACATTTGTTTCCCGTCGTACCAGAAAACATGCTCTCCAAAATTCCTTAAACCATAATATACAAACTCAATATCCCAGTTAGGCTATTGTCTCCAAGACTTCGTACGCTTTCACGCTCGACATATTAACTCTTGCACCTGTAAAATGTACTCGTATGGAAGCCGATGATCGCAGATCCAAACTTGCCTCATAATCAAAGCATAAATACCACAAGGCCATTTGAAGCCATAATATATTAGAACCACAACCCTTAACCTAACCATAACAAAGCACCGCAAGCAAAAATTCCTCTTATTGATTTGAATACGAAAAATAACAAAGACGGTACAACCATATACAACTTTACGGATAAGATAACATAATAAATAGCAATTGCCTTCCACAAGCTTGAAAGAAAACCAAATTAACATCTGAATTTTCCCGAACTATCAAATGAGGGCTTATTAATTCTATAACTTAAACTAAACTTTGATAAACCTTGACATATGGTAGCTTACTGATCTGACGTCTTATCATTCTCATTCTTGTGCAAGGGTACTTTAGTCTCCCATGCAGTCACCTCCTTCTCTGATGTGCCAGCGCCTTTTGAGATTGTTTCTTCCTCGGAGAGGTCAGTGACTGAACCAGCCTTTTCTTAGAGAGTCGTCCCATTAGAATGGGACCTCCTGTGGCAATCTTCTTCTTCCCTAGTTGCTTCTTCATGTCTCCTTCCTTACCTGACTATGCTTTCACCGTAAGGCTCTTATCTTCCTGGTCTTATCCTGGCCAATTCTCACTGTTTTTTTCCAGTGTCACCTATCACTTGAGCATATGTATCCTGATTTTTCACCTTTTGAACACCATCATCATTCGCACCAAGCCCGCCTGACCCGTTAGTCTCATTTGTTGCTGGTCCCATCAACTCCATTAGTGCATCAATATTACCAATGGTCTGTAGTTCCTTACCCATGTCCATGGTTTGATATTCTTCAGTATCAAAAGTGTCCATATCCGTGTTTATCTCCAGGACCATATCAATTGGATTCTGATCCTCCAAAGCCGATCCCCTTGATTCTGTATTCACTAATAAATCTTCAGCAAACTTTAGCTCATTTCTTGCACATTTACCTTGGCCAATTTCCTCTGAGTTATTCTGATCAGTAGGTTGTCCTACTGCCAGCCCATGTTGCATCAACTTGGTAGCCCTGAATGCTTCCAAAACCGCCCTTTCCTGATCATTCAAGACCACATCCACCGACTGCTTCTCTACAGCCTCTATTGTCTTATGGTTCAGGACTTGCATGTACTGTTGATGTTGAGGAAAGTAACCTCTCTGACCCCTTGAAGTTCCTTCCCCATGAGCGCGATCGCGATCGTACCTTGAAGATCCATATCTGCTCTCTTTTCTGCTAGAGCTAGATCTCAGATAATCCTTATATTCTGAAACCTTACTTTTCCCTTTGTATTGACTTGAAGACTCCCTCGGTTTCTTCCCAAAGTTACTGCCCCTTTGTAACTTACACCAGCTGATCCATCCGATGGACCCTTAAGTTCTGCATGACTTCCTCTTCTTGTAGTATCTTCCGAAGATTTCAGTTTTTCTTTTGTTGGATCTGTGTCGTGACACATGCTGCAGCAAGTCCTGCAGAAACCATGCAACCTCTCATACCTAAATTGAACCAAAGTATCTTCCCCATTGTCGAAATCCACCATGGTCTCAATGACTAACGGATTGAAGCTATCCATCGCCACACGAACACAACCATTATCCAGATCAACTATGTCCGCCTTGCTAATGCTGTCACCAATACTCTTGAAAGTAAGATCCGCCCAGTAGTGGAGAAGAACTCCCATAACCTTCACCCAAAATTTAATCGCATATGGATAGTTGGGGTCAATAATCGGTTCCCACCTCACCAATGATACCATCCACGAATCAAAATGGAAAGGCTCCATACTCAGAACCTCCACAATGTCCTTCTCCTCATCAAAATCAAATTGAAATCTCCCTAAAACAAGATCAGCTCCTGCAATCCGTTCTTCCATTTTCCGTATCCGAGGAAACATATGCACCAGAGCCTTTGTGTCTTGCAACCTTGGATTCATGCATCTCCCAGTCAAAGTCCTTGCATAACCCTTGATCAGCTCGATATTATAAAACCACGGTACTGATATCTTCAGTGTGTGAGTTGTTGTCGCCACCCTCTTACCAGCACTCTTGGACAACACTGTGTGACTTTGAAACATAATGCTTTTCAAGAAAAAAACTTTTTGCTTGAGTAGATTTGTGTTTGTAATTAAATTTCCAGAACCATGACTCCCCAATTTATACAAAAGGCGGAGTATCCAGATGCATAGTATACATAAATCTTGTAATAACTCCACACGATTTGAGATCCTGCGAGTTCTCCATAAACAGTTGCATTCCAAATCCATAGAATTAATGTCAATTCTAACCAAGGCAAGGTTAATATTTAGATGACAGTCATGAAATCGCCTTATTAACACCAAAATGATCTTTAGTTTCCTTAAATCTGAGCCTAAATCAGATCCTCTTTGTAATCGTGAATCGCTTATCTCTGCTAAGAGATACACATTTCGTCTAGATTGAAGCATATACTCTCCTATTTTCCTTATTCTTCTCAAATCACAGAAATAAGCAAATATTTGTGACAATACCAGATTAATGGAAATCAACTGTATAATATGATACGTTCGAGTTTTAATCCCTAGAGCTACACTGTAAGTGCACAGACGTGACTAGTAGTATATATGGGTCGAATCCACAGAGACTATAGAGGTTCGAATTAAGCTAAGCAGCAGCAGAGAATAAGCAGTAAATAATGCAAGGAAGTAAATCAAACGGGTGTAAAACAATCAAGCGAAGCGTCAGGTAAAGGGAGTTCTCAGGAAATCAGGAATACAAGCTAATCAATCAATCGAGATCAAATTAAGAATGGTTCTAGAAATAGAATCACAGAAGCATAAGAAAACAACTTTCGTTGCGAGTATTATCTATGTCTAGAAAACTAGCAAATCAACTTTCGTTGCGAGTTCTAGAGATCCTAAACATGCATTAATCTCAAGTTCGTTCGTTCATAATTTCTCTAAGCCAAATTTATTTGCGAATAGATCAATTGCTCATCTAGGTTCTTTCTAGCTAATTAACCAATTGTCGTTGCGAAAATCAACCTAACATCATAAATCTAGGTAGCTAATTCAAATTAAGCATTAAGAACAACCCTAGATGAAGAACTAGAAAGTATGAATCCCTATAGATTGATTAAGCTAATATTCCATGAAATCCCTAATGAGAATCCCTAAACCTAATTGGAAAACTACTCAGACATGGCAATCATAACAATATAAATGATGAATAGAAATCCAAATAACATAAAAGAAGTAAAAAAACAAGGGTTCGAAATCTCTTCTCTGTCGAGTACAAGACCAGCCCCAAAATCTCTCAATCTCTGATAAGTAAAGCGTCGCCTAAAACAATGGCTTAAAACCCCTAATATAGTAGTCTAAACACGTTTTAGGCTTCTTTGTAATTATGAAAAACTCCTGGGCCAAGCTGAAATTATTCAAAATCTTCCTTAACTTGCGAGAATTGCTTGATCCGCCTCTGTGTCGATCGATGCACAGCAGTCTCGATCGACATTGAGCTCTGCTTTCGCCTATGAATTCTTCTCTATCGCTCGAACGCTCCAAATAGCTCCAGAATGTGCCATAACGTCCAAATATGCTCCAAACGTAGCTAAACATGTAAAACACATGAAAGGACTCCAAAACACACTAAAAGACTCAATAACAAAAACATATACCATGGTCAAAAGCCCTAAAAACATGATATATCATAATATAATCCTTTGCTTGACACAGATTAAATCGAAAAATTGAATCCATGCGTCGAATATTATTGACCATATCCAAGGTTACCTTACTTAGACCCAATTTATCTCTCGGATTCCGGCTGGACCCAAATCTTATTTCCCATAGCCAAATCCATGAAAATCCATCGAGATCTTGGGCGGATCTTGAAAATACACCTCGATTTAGCCCAAATTCTCACTGAATCTTATTCTTCCCAAAAAAACCTTGATAACGAAATTGTCCCCCCTTTTCCAAAATTGGATCATTGAACCTTCTCAATCCTGGAGATCCAAACTTTCCATAAATTGCATATTGAATCCTTTCCACGAATAAACCATAAATCGAAACCACATCATCGAATCCTGATTTGATCATATCCTCGAGATTCTCACTCATCCAGAAACCCTAATTCCCTTTCTTGGTCGCCATCGAGAGAGCTTCTTTTTTTTACTGAATTGCTAAATCATTATTTTAAATCTGATTCAATATTTGTTGGTTTCGTAGAGGATTGAAATGAGTTCGCTCTGTGATTGAAAGAAGCTATGAAAGATGAAATTAGTTTGTTTTTCGAATCATCCACCTCTTAAGAACATGGAAGAGATTGTAGATAATCTGAATCTGCTCATCAATTTAAAAATAGACCTAAACAGATTTATTACAATTTCTTTTATTATGATTAAAATAATACATGTTATAAAACAATAAGATATGTAATTCGTAAACTATATTCGAGTCCTTAATTAGCCATATGCTCATTTCCTAAAAATCATCTTAATCCTCGTTTAAGCTCAGAAGCTCTTGATAAAAAATTATAACCCTAAATCATATATCATAGATAGTAACTCTTAAACATTTAACTCATTAGTATATGTAAGACAATCCAGAAAACAGATAAAATAGGAATATCTAAACCTTACCTTGGCGAATTTAAACAATGCTATGATAAAATGCTAAACCTAGTTAATGATTCATAAATCTAACCTGATTAGTGTAAAATAGATTATTTGTAAAAGACATATGACAACAAAATCTATACACTAAACTGTAATGGGCAAATGTAAGAACTACCTAAGGATATGAATGATTAACCCTAGTCTAGGATCAGTAAACCTAAATGGATTTATACAATAGAGCAACCATAAGAAACATACAAAATGGAATAATGAGAGAACGCTAGATCCTAGTCAAATATTGGTGAATCAAAATTGATTAGTGTACAGTACTAGACTATCCATACGATACATATAGCAGAAAACAATATAAACTTTGAATAGTAATAGGCGAATCAGCGGTGGATCCAAAAAATTTTTAATCAGGGGCATTTATATTAAATATATTATATATTTTATTTAATAAATATATAAGAGAATAAAAACCAAAATTTTAGTCTAAAATATTATACTATTTTAAAATATACTATTATGAAATATATACACTATAAATGAAATCTAACTGTTTTAGATTCATCTATTTTACATTTTTCTATTATTTAAGTTTTTAAATAATAAAATAGTTTATTCTAAAAATATAAGGTAAATTTGGTGGTATGAGAAATAAAAAAAAAGTAAAAAAATAATTAGTTGACAAAAAACGATCAATATAATTAAAATTGATAGTAAATTAATTGTAGAAAATAAGCTTTTTACTAGATTTTTGGAATATTGAAGTATGTGACCCATATGAAAGAATAAGAAAAACAATTTGTTAGATAAAGGACCACGGGAGAAAAAAAAAGAGAAAATAAGGAAGCCATGGTGTGTTGCTGTATCGGTAATATCGTTTTTTGGGTTGAGTATTATGGTTTTATCTCATGTAATAGTTGGTTTATGGGCTTGGTCTTTTACATAATTAAAATTCGTTGGCAAAAATAATGGAAGCCAGGAGACATAGAACAGTTGATCATAAGATCAATAGGGGGCACGTGACTCCATAACCTTCCATGTAGCTCCGTCCGTGAGGCGAACCCAACTATAATATCATAACTATCTATTGGGATGATAATTTCAAATGATTACACACGTACAAAGGAGCTTTTTCTCTCTCTTAAAACCCTAAAGTTCTCTCGATTTCAAACCCGCCGCCAACTTTGAAGAATCAGATCTGTCCTTCCTCCGACGCCGGGGGCTTCCTTAGCCCCGGTGCCGGATCTTGCCTTGTTTGTTGGCTTCGTCGTCGTCTTCTTTCAAGTTCTGAGGCTCCGGTGTTGTCGGGGTTGGGGTGGTTAGAGCTCGGCTTCGTCCTCTGTCTCCGGCGACGCAGCGCTCGCGGTGTCGCGGCTGCTGCGGTGGACTCATCACGCATCTCGCTCGGCGTTAGCTCTCGTCTCTGCCGCCTCGCCAGGTTCGTCGACGTTCTAACCCCCTGTTTTCCTCCGGCGATTTTTCCTCTACCAGCGTTCTTCGGCGTGTCTCTCTCCTGGCGGTTCGTGCTCGGTGGCAGGGTGGTGGTGGTGAGATCTCTTCCCCATCGTTCCTGGTCTCTTCGATTTGCGGCGGAGGTGGTGTTTGTGGGCTTGCTCTGCCTGGGTTCTTTTCTCCGACGGCTTCAGACCTTGAGGACGGGTCTTCTGTCGGCTCGGGAGGTAGCAGGTGGTTCGGCTCGGTGGCTAGCCCCACTGAGGTGGCTCACGGGCTTGTCCAGGTTATTGGGGATCCTCTGGCAAAGGCTCATTACGGTGGTTTGGTGGGTGGCTCGGCGGATGTCAGCGGCTCTTGACGGTGGGCTCCGTTTGCCGTCAATCCTCCGGTGTGGCAAGGGTTTCTCTTTGTCGGTGTTTTTGGCCAACCTTGGTATGGGATATGTGGTGTGGTTAGTGGGTTTGTGTTCAGGTGTCTCCGGTTATAACCGGTGGTGATGGTGGGTCAGTTTCGAACCTGAGATGTAGAGGCGCCGGGGTTTTTATGGCGTTTAATTTTGTTCCTGTGGGAACTGGTCCTTGAGAGATCCGTTTGATCAGGGATGGTAATTGGAGTTGACACTTCGACAGCCCGCTTGGGTTCCCTTGTCGACAGCGGCAAATTAGTCCGTCATAGACCACGGAGATCCCGTTAGTTTTAGAGAAGCTGTAGTATTTTCATTCGAGGTTTGAAGGCTGGCCTTAGAAGATGCTCGTGGCAATTATGATGTGAACTCTAGTTCTTCGGAACTATGGAAAAAGCGGGATGGTCGACGGTTTCTCGTTTGATTGCTGCTCTCTTGTTCGGAATTGATTCGATTTACTTTCTTCGCTCAAGCCGACCTATTCCACTTCGTTGTGTCATATTCGAGCTGTGGCTGCTTTTAATAGTTTATTTTCCGTTGATCTGTCTTTTTCGTTTTCTCTGTATTCTGTAATAAATTGAAAATCGGTAATAAATTTTAACATTTTACCAAAAAAAAAACTAGTGTATAATAAGCCATCCATAACAGACGCATAACAACAAAACGTAAACGTTATGTAATAGACAAATGTCATTCTTTAACAATTTGTGTTATATCATTTTCATATAATACTTTTTTACCAAAATTTTCTGAAAGTTTGGTAGAATTTTAGCATTTTTCACTAACTTTTTAATTTTTTAAAAAGTTTCTGTAAAAAATATATATAAAACATTCGACATCTTTAGATTTTGTGGTTTTTTTTCTTTGTCAACAAGATTTTGTGGTTTAAACTTCAAACTTTTTTTTGTCAAAAAAAAAAAAAAACTTCAAACTTTAAACTCTCCAGAAGATATTTGTCATGGGGAGGAAAAAAATATATAAAAAGTAGGACAGGTGGGGAAAAAGAAAGCAGCCAGATGTGTGATTGCGACGTTAGGCAACTGAGTTACATGAAAAACCAATGTCGGTAAAACAATTCAAAAAACAACTCTTCACGTCTCTCTCTATCTCCAACTCCCATTTGTCTCCTTGCACTAACCACTTCCTCTGCTTTTATATCCTTATAAATATGCCCTCTTGACTTCACTCTTTACCAAGATCACACCAATCACATCATCGCCACCAATACTTTTTAATATGAAGAGACAGGGAGAGGAGATGAAAGAAGAGGAGACTAACTCATCATTGGCTGCTGCAGCCATGGCCGTTGCGGTTGCTGCGGCGGTGGCCGAGGAGGAGAAATTGTGGTGTGGCGGATTGGTGGAGGAGATGACGTGGAGCACCGTGTGGTTGCCTTTTTGGGACGTTGAGTTTGTTGGAAGAAACTACAATTTGTTGTTCAGTGATGTTGTTTGGGACGATGATATTTGGAACCTCAAGAGTCGAATTCATTCCTCATAGTCCGATGTTGTTTCTTCTATAATTTTCCTTTAATTATTATCCTTCGAAGGGGTTGATTTGAAAGTAATTATCTTTAGATTTAAGAATTACTCCGTTTTAAAAAGTTCAAACCTTAATAATTGTGAACTGTTTACTAAATTGTTTATTGAATATATACACGCCCTCCCGAGGCTTGTTTCAAGAGTAAGATTCTTGCAAAATTCCCACTATTATGCCTCCCATTACTCCTGGCCATTCGGATATTCGGTTCAGTTCCGGGTAAGAACCATTCGGTTCCGGATATTTTGATTCTAAATATTTAGGATCCATCGGATATTTTATGAATTCCCGGTTCGGTTTCGGTTTGATTCTTGTCGGTTCCGGGTCGGTTCGGGTATATAATTTTAGGAACTGTAAAATACCCAAAATGTTTTGGTTTTTAAACGGTTCCGGATACCCGGAGCCGAAAGAGTAAAAAATGTACAAAATTTTTTAAAAAATACCCGAATTAACACTAAAAATACCCGAAATCTGAAACCGAAATGTCAATAAATTATCTGAAATGCAAATAAATACCCGAAATAACCAAAAATATCTGGAACCGATATCCGAAATGTCAATAAATTACCCTAAATGCAAATAAAATACTCAAAGTAACCAAAAAATACTTGGAACCGATATCTTAAATATCAATAAATTACTCGAAATACCAATAAAATACCCAAATTGCCAATAAACTACCCGAAATTTCGATAACACTAATACTATATGGGTAAATATATATACATATTCGGATATTCGGTTCTTTATTTCGGTTCCCGGATAAGAACCATTCGGTTCCAGGTATTTTGGTTCTAAAGATTTAGGATTCATCGGGTATTTTGACCGGAACCGGAACCGGAAATTTGGTCGGTTCCGGTTCGGTTCTTCGGTTCCAGTTTTTTTTTGCCCAGGCCTACCTCCCATAATGATAAGTCGTCATTAAAGTGGATCGATATATCCGGGCCAAAGTCAACTGAATGTTTCTTCGGTTCCCGTTTATTACTTGAATCTGATTGATTTGGGTTGATTGATATACCCAAATGAAACCAAATATAAAGTAGAAATTCTATAAACTAATACTGATAAATTAATAAATTTATGAAGTATCGAGTTAGAATATCTCACAATTCGGTAAATAATATTTTATTTGGAAATCCTGTGTGAATATATGATCTCAAAAATACTACTGTAAGTTAATAAATAGCATATGAAAAAAACTTATACAATTGACAAAAAAAAGAAAATTTATGCAAATATAAAATATATAAACCTTGTGCAGTTATATTAAAATATAAAATCTAATGTTGTTTGTTTTTTTATTTTGTCAAATATTAGTTTCACTAATAAATTACTCTTCAGTGAAGGAGGAAATGTTTAGAAGACATAACAAGGCCAACATGGTCAAATAAACAACCAATACAGAAGGTGAAAGGAGAAAATAGAACAACCAAAAAAGAGAAAATATAGCTTTGAAGCAACTAAATGTAGAGAAGTCCTCTAAACTCGACGCCAAAGATGCTTGGAAGAGATATAATCCCATAGAATTAGATGATCTAATATTCGGGATTGACACAAATAGTGCACAATTATCAATCAAGATTCCGGCTACATACGTAGAATTGACAAAGCACAGAATTACTGAACCTTGGAACCGAACAAAGGTCGAATTATTTGATATCTTTGATATATTATTCCCTGGGATAAAATCACTCAAAATGGTAGAGTTGGGAGAAAGGCAAGCTCCATAAAAGAGAAGTGTGGACAAAACATGTCCGATAAAGCCAGTATGGAGAAAGCGAGTTTTAATCCATCAAATCGCCACAAAAGAAGAAATAAGAACTTGGTATGAACTCGAGCCAAAACAAATATTGATACAAGAATGCACATTTGAGTAAAGGGAACCTCATACAAAGGTAAACAGACCTCATACTGAGGTAAAAAGACCTCATACAGAGGTAAATGAGCTTCATACTGAGGTAAAAGAGCCTTATACAAAGGTAAATGATGCTTAATCCAGAGCTTAACATATTCATACAGAGTTGACTGGACCATAAGACAAAATATTGAGTCCTAATCTAAGGTAAATTCCACACAAATACTAGACATTCCAAGAGGTTTCATGAACTAAACCTGTTGAAAGGTAGGTTAAGAGAAAACATCGGGGTCGAGTCTTTAAAGTGAGTAAAAGATAGATCTGTAAACAACAGCCCACAAAAACAGCATGTAGAGATCATGTTTCCGCTTATGTTCATGTTTTTGTTTTGATTAATCTGGGGGTATCTTGGGTATATGGAGGGGCCCATATTAATACCGAATGGAAGGTGCAACCCATGGATAGACCCTATCTCTGGATATTCATATGGGCTGAAAGAAATGGCCCATATCAATGTGAGTGTCTAAGAAAATGTGTTTTAGTTTCGCATAGCAGGTGGATTAAACTTGAAACGTGTTGGCGTCCTAAGTCCACCTCCTTACCACTTGACCACAAGGCCTTGGACTAATAGATCATGTTTCAAATGTATGTTTATAGAATAATGAAATTAAATGGAGAAATCAAACCAGAAACAAAAAGAGAAGAGTAAATGTCTAAGGCCAGCGAATTTGGAAGTGGAGAGGCTTGTAGGCAATCAAACTGATGCCCTAGACTTGACATGTGAAAGTCAGAATATTTGCCTTGAAGAATTCATTCCATTAGCTCTCAATACACATTACAGGATGTACAATCAATCACTAGAAGTTAGGGATACAAAATATGTACCAAAGGAAACTGAATATTAAGAGCAATATATTAATATCTAAACACCCCCTACCCCTCAGTTGTAGCGTGGGTGAAGACACGCCAAAAATGGCTTTGAAGTCTTGAAATAAAGATGAAGGATGCTCTTTGTGAATATCTCGGCCAATTGGAGAGCTGATGGGATGTGAAGCATGCGAACTTGACCCATGGAAATTTTTTCACGAACGAAACTAATGTCGATTTCTATGTGTTTTTTTGTTGATGTTTTACCGGACTGAAGGACAAGTATACTGCACTGATGTTGTCGCAATATACTATCAAAGCGTTAGAAAAAGGTGTGTGTAGCTCAAGAAGAAGATTCCTTAGCCAACAAGTTTCTGCAGCTGCATTTGCGACTCCTTTGTATTGTGCTCCTGAACTCGATGTGGACACCGTAATGTGTCTTTTTTTATGACCAAGATATGAGATTATCACCTAAGAAGATTGCAAAGCCTGACATTGATCTTTAGTATTGAGGCACCCGGCCCAATCAACGTCGGAGTAGGCTGTCAATTGCATTGTGTTTTTCTTATGAAGTTGGAGACCATGACCTTCCCTTCCTTGGATATACCTGAGCATCCGTTTCAGAGCTTTGAGGTGTGATTCTTTGGGATTGTGAATATGAAGGCAAACTTGTAGGACAAAATATGAGAAAACTTGTCTCGTGAATGTGAGATATTGAAGAGCACCTGTTAAGTTTTTGTACTCTTGTCGGATTTGAAACCGGTTCACCTGCATCTGCACTAAGTTTGGAGTTGAGATCAGCTGGTGTTGTTCACACCTTGTAATTGTCCATGATTGCTCTTTTATCAACTCTTCGGCATATTTTGACTGCATTCAAAATAGCCCGCATCATTATACTTTGCTGCAACTCCTAGAAAGTACTGTAATTTTCCCAATCTATCATTTCAAACTCGGATTTGAGTTATTCAATCATAGATTGCAGGAGTGTTGATGAAGATATTTTGATGACAATGTCATCTACATATAGCTGGAAGTAGGCGATGTCAGTGTTGTGTTTCTATAAAAATAAGGACACATCGCATTTACTTTGTAAAAATCCACGACGAGGGATGAAGCTGGTATAGCGAGCATTCCAAGCTCGAGGCGCCTGTTTGAGGCCGTATAATGACTTTCCAGCTTACAAACATTACCAGGTTTGGAAGGATCAACAAAAACAAGAGGCTGAAACATGTATATTGTTTCTTCAAGCTAACCGTGTAAGAATGAATTTTTGACATTGAGATGGTGTATAGGTCAATCCATATCCATTCCAACATTCAACATTGCACATATGGTTGCCGGTTTGACAACAAGGCTGAAGGTTTCTTCGAAATCAACTCATGGTTCCTACGATTTTCTATTAGAAACAAGTGTAGCTTTGTATCGTGCTAAAGATCTATATGCATGATACTTTTGTTTAAACAACCACATAGATCGAATAATGGTAACATTAGGAGGTCGAGGCACAAGATTTTAAGTTTTGTTTTTAATTAAGACATTATACTCTTCATTTTCTGCTGGATTCCAATTTGGATCCTGAAGAGCATCTATGAGAGTTTTGGGAGAGAAGAGAGAAGATCTTTTTTGGTCTTCTTATTCCATGTTTTGATCGAGTGGCCATGTATGGTAGGATGAGTGATAGGATTAGGAGGAGCAGGGTCTACATTTTCGTTTAAGGCATGGGAAGATAGAGGAGAGGGAGATTGATGAATATGTTGAAACAAAGGAGAGTGTTCCTCGTTTGTGTGAAGAAAATTATAATCCAATCTTTTGGTTGGACATTTTGAAGATATGTAAAAGTGGATTCATAAAAAGAAACATGTCTAGACACCCTGATGTTTTTATTTTTGAGATCAAAGCAACGGTATCCATAATGTTGAAGAGGATAACCAAGAAAGATTCTAGGATTGGATCAAGGCGAAAATTTGGTAAGATGATTGTGATTAACATTTGGATAGCACAAGCATTCGAAAACACGAAGATGCGAGTAAGAGACTGGTTTTTGAAAGAGCATCGAGAAAGGGGTTGTGTTTGAAAAAGGCGGAGGAAGGTAAGGTATTAAGAATATGGACAACTACATGTAAGGCTTCGACCCAAAAGGAAGGAGGAAGATTAGCAAAGGAATTGTGATACTGAGAATTATTGTATTCTCATTTGTTGTCACATTAAAGGGATTTAATGTCTTTGCGGAAGTTAGTTTAACATAATTGGCGAAGTGTAAGTATTTGGAGAACACATCGATTTTATGGCGAAGAGGATAAACCCATAAAAAGTGATAGTAGTAGTCTATAAAAGAACGTAATATCGAATTCCACTGAGATTGGATATCGGAGAGGTCCAGACATCGGAGTAGATTAAGTCGAGAGGGGCATCAATTTATTGGAACCAAAAAAGGAAGTTTTATTTTCTTTCCAAGTTGACAAGCAGTACCCATTTTAGGAGTACTTTTATTACATGGATAAGCTGAAATAAAGATTAAAGAATTCAAACTGTCGTTGCTTGGATGAGAGAGACGATGATGCCATAAATCAGAAGAGATGGTGAGGAAAGCAGATAGAGGCTGAGACGCATTTTTCGAGAAAGGAAAAACCGTATAAAGGTCACCGGTGCTGTCACTGCGGAGTATTTTTCTCCGAGTTTGAAGATCCTTCACATAAAAACCAAAGAGATCAAATTCTGTAGAGCAAGATTTATCCCTAGTGAAGCATATAATAGAGATAAAGTTTTTGATTATAGAAGGAGTGATCATAACATTTTGGAGAGAAAGAGGCCAAGATTTAGAAGCTAAAGAACAGATCCAGAAGAGGTAATTGGGATGAGTGATCTGTTTCCAACAGTAACAGAATTTCCAATGCTAGAGTTAAAAACAAAGAGAAGAATACATGCATTGGCTGCCATGTGAGAAGTGGCTCCTGAATCCATTTACCACTAGTTGTCAGAGGGATCATTTAGGGCCATTGTGTTGAATGCTTAAGAAAGATCTGTCGTTGGCTCGAACTGAGTATGTCCAACCGTGTGGGAAAGGGTTTGCGATGCTTTATGACATTGATGATATTGGTATATTTGGCATTGAGCCCATTCAAGATGTAGCTGACGAAAGTCATCTCTGATATGGATGCATCAATGTTGGCGAGCAGGTCTGAGACGAACTTGAGATCTTGCTAGTAAGCATGTACAAACATGTTTCCAATGACCTTGCTGTGAAGATCATTGTCGAGTTGAATTGCACGCGCTTCTTTTTTATCACGGAACAATTTCTCAATACCAGTCTAGATCTCACGAGCTGACCCTTTTGTTTTGAAAACACTCCAAAACAGATTCTTCGAGATAGTCCCATAGAGTCAGAGTTATACGAGGCCATCTCTTTTTCTCCAAGGAGCATCTGCAGCATCAACCAGTGTGGATGTTCCATCAATATGGCCGAGAACATCGAAGGTGAGGCAGTGCATGAGAAACATATCTCTCCACACATCATAGTTGCAGTCGTCCATACCCAAATTGAAAGGATTGTCGGCCTTTATGTTAGCGACACCATAAGTGCGTTCAGGAGCTGCTAAAACAGGGGGTTGAGCGGCAGCCACTGAAGCAGAGAGTGGACAGAGAAGGAGCTAGAAGGCGGATGAAAAAGGAAGAAGAAGAAAAAGGTACATGTTCATATCGAGGAAGGCTCTGATACTATAAAAGCGAGAATATTTTCCTTGAGGATTCATTCCATTAGCTTTCAATGTATATATTACAAGATGTACAATCAATCACTAAAGGTTAGGGATACCAAATATGAACAAAAGGAAACTGAATAATGAGAGAAATATATTTATATCTTAACAACGTGAAATGCCGAATCCAATTATATGGATAAAGGCATTGATGGTATTCTTTCTTGCACTCCTCAACTTCGTTAAACACTTTAGATGAATTTGTGCATCTAAACAATGTAAGCTTCTACATTGTTCAGTGACGTCCGTTGCAGTACCCCGGTGTGCTCACGGTACACAATACCATGATGTCCGAAAACATTATCATTTAGTTGAAATGAAACTGTGACACAAAATAATTGAAATGAAACTAGACATTATATATATTCTTGGAAAATTGATTAGATGTTACCTCCAACTTCCAACGCATAGAATATAGGCCCCGGAATATGAATCAGAACTAAACCCCGAACATAAATAAAAGTACCAAAACCGAACCCAAATCTATAAAAATATCTGATGGATCCTAAGTTTCAATATTCGAAGAGCTGGAACCAAATCGGTACAGAACAAATAACCGAATGGACACCTGGATTATCCGTAGTACAAATACCTAAATACTCAAACTTTCAATTTTAAATCCAAAGATAATAGTTATTTTTTTTTGGGTATTTGGGGTGTTTTGGGTAATACAGATATATTCTTGGTATTACGAGCATATTTTCTTTTGTTTTATGGCTTTTTGGATATATTTTTGATATTTCGGGTATAGTTATGGTATTTCGTGTATTAAATATCCAAAGTGGTTGAGATCCGATAAATTTCGGGTATTTAAATTTTTTTAAAATTTGGAAGCAAACCGATTGGTACATAACCGAAACCGAATTTCATTTTAGTACCTATTGGATCCTAAATTTTTCTATCCAAAATATCTGGAACTGAACGGTTTCTAACCGAAATCAAACAGAATATCTAAATGAATATGTCTAATAAAACCCACTTATTGCGAATAAGGTAACCGACCTTTTTAGCCAAAGACATATCGTTTAAGCATAGTCGGAGCTGAGATTTTAGGTATCACATTTAACGTTAATATAGACAAGATATTATTACGAAATTATATTTAAAAAATTATAAAATATAAACAGAATTAATTTATTTATATTTATATAAATTATACCTCATAAATAAATCATAGTAGTATATGTTCCACATAATATTATATTAAATATTCCTTGTGAAACTTCATTCTTACATTAATAGCATATATATATAACTGAACTTTTTTAAAATTGGGGCCCATGAAGTGGAGATCCCATTTTAATGTTTATGTGGGCCACACCTAAACATTGCTGGACTCGATTGTATTAAGGATTATGTACTTAGCATAAAATGGTTTCAAAATAAAACTGTAAACAATCAAGACAAAAATGTCGTAGATTCGTTACTATGTCACTATCCTGACCCATACCGCATAGTACATATTATTGAACAATCAATAAAAAAATTCTCTAAACTATACAAAAAGCGGTTTTACAAAAGTATACTAAATTCGGGTCTAACTTTCAGATTTTACAAGTTATTGTTCTTTATCTTCTTTATGAGTGTCACAATTTGTTATGAAACCTATATAGTAAGTGTAATTTTCAGTGGAGAATATAAAGGAAAACAAAAAAACATTTTGGGGCTTAATGCACAAAAACAAACTTTTGGACCTTGTGATTTGCATCTTCGCCACACCTTTAATTGTGAATTTGTGAGCATCACGTGATTGCATTAATTCAGTTAATTGGTTACCTCTGAAACTATATGGTTACAAATTAATATGGAAATGATTGTAGTACCGACATACCAACTAGTGCCTAGTGGCATAGTGGGAGTATAATATTATAATAGGGAATCTAGAATGGACGTGCATGCAATAGACCTTAATTTGCCACCGTTACTATCTGTCAGAATATAGGAATATAGAAACATTCCTTATTCTCGAGATACACAATATACTTGTAGAGTACTCATTGTAAAGCCTATATAAGGCACTTGTGAATATCATAATTCCTCACGAAGATTTGCAATCTTACATGGTATCAAAGCCGTTTTAAGCAGAAATCGAAAACCCTATTTTTCGACTGCCTTAGCTCGATCCAGCCTCCGCTCTCTTCTCTTCTCTCCTCTTCTCGTCTCTTATCTTCTGCGTCTACTTCTTTCGTTCTCTCTTTCTGTTTTATTCTCTCATCAATGGCATAAAACATTGCCACCATCATCACCACTGAGAAGCCCTTTACCATCACACAAATCAGGGCCTATATCCCGATTGTGTTGAACATGGATAAACTCAACTATGACACATGGCGTGAGCTGTTCGAGACGCACTGTCTTTGTTTTGGTGTCGCTGGTCACCTTGATGGCACATCCACGCCGGCTTCTCCTGACGAATCCAAATGGAAGGAACACGACGGCTTGGTCAAAATGTGGATCTATGGCACCATCTCTGAATCTCTTCTGGACTCGGTCATGAAGAAAAAGTGCACAGCAAAGGAACTTTGGCTCACCATTGAAAGCCTTTTCCGTGACAACAAGGAAGGTCGAGCATTGCAACTCGAAAATGACCTTCGTACAATGTCGATCGGTGATCTTTGCATTCATGAATATTGCCAAAAATTGAAATCGACATCTGATTTGCTCTCCAACATTGACGCACCCGTGTTTGAGCGTGCGTTGATTATGCATCTTGTCAATGGACTTTCGGAGAAATATGACAACATCATCAACGTGATTATTCATAAATCACCGTTTCCGTCCTTCTCCGAAGCTCGATCCATGCTTCTGCTTGAAGAAACTAGCCTCAAAAAGCAAGTTCGGGTGTCTCCGGGACAGACACATGATTCCTCATCCCCGAATGCGTTATACACGGCGAGCACACATGATCGCCAGTCTCAACAACAGCACAACAACAACTCGAGTCGCGGACGTGGATACAACAACCGCGGAGGACGCAACAACAAAGGACGTGGGCGTGGCCGCAACAACAACCACTGGAATCAGCCTCCGTGGTATCAACAAATGGCATCTCCAATGCAGTCTTATCCGTACCAGATGTGGCAAGCACCACCGCCTTTTGCTTATGGAGCTCAGCCGCAATACGGAATGCCTCCCTACGCTCCGGACTCCCATTCTCCTCACGCGTCTCCCTCTGCGAGTGTGCTCGGTCCATATCCAACTCGTGCTCCGAGTGAAGCACATTCGGTGCACACCATTCCTCAGTCTCAGCTGGCTCACGCTTTCAGCACAATGAGCATGCAGGATCCGGGTGACTCATCCTGGTATATGGACACCGGTGCTACGAACCACATCTCCTCCACGCCAGGTAGGCTACGTCCCCTTTTTAATAAGAACATCAATCTTCCTGTTGTTACTGTTGGTAATGGGTCTTTTGCACAAACTACGACAATCGGTAATGGTATCATCCCATCAACTCAACCAAACCGTCCACTGCATCTTCGGAATGTACTTGTCTGTCCTACAATGATCAAAAATCTGGTCTCTGTACGACGCTTTGTTACCGATAATAATTGTTCTGTGGAATTTGACCCATTTGGTTTTTGTGTAAAGGATCTAACAACTCGGACCAAGCTTCTTCGTTGCAATAGTCCAGGTCCTCTGTACTCGGTCTCCACACTTAATCCGCCACCATCACCTCTTACTTTCACTGTCGCATTACCATCATCAGTGTGGCACCGAAGACTAGGCCATGTCAACAATGCAACACTATCTTCTCTTGCTTCCTCTGGTGTTTTTTGCTTTTCATAAGGCTGACTTGACAAATTTGTGTCATGCAAGTCAAATGGGTAAACATGTTAGACTGCCCTTTGTTTCCTCTACTTCAAATGTTTTAAAACCTTTTGAGATTATTCATTCCGACATTTGGACATCTCCTGTCTCTAGTAGTGGTTTGAAATATTATGCAATCTTCCTTGATGATTTCTCTCATTTTGTTTGGGTTTATCCACTTCTTCGTAAGAGTGATCTTCTTGGCAAGTATGCTCATTTTTCAGCCTATGTTCGGAATCAATTTGGCTCAGAAATCAAGTCTCTACAGTGCGACAATGGCGGCGAGTACAACAACATAGCTTTTCATGACATGTTTGCTACCACAAGAACAACATTTCGATTCTCCTGCCCATACACATCTCAACAGAACGGAAAGGCAGAGAATGCTTCGTACAATCAATAACATGGTCCGGACACTGCTCCTAAAAGCGTCGATGCCTACCACGTATTGGGCTGAAGCGTTGCAGGCTGCTGCATATCTTCTCAACATACTTCCTTCGGCATCGATTAACAAAGAAGTTCCTTACACTCGCCTATATCAACGTCCAGTGAGCTACGCACATCTCCGGACATTTGGCTGTCGATGCTATCCAAACCTTCTCTCGGTATCTCCTCACAAGTTTGCTCCACGCTCTACTCCTTGTGTCTTCCTCGGGCACCCCACTGACCACCGCGGATACAGATGTCTTGATCTCTCTACCAACAGGATCATCTTATCTCGGCACGTCGTATTTGATGAACAGACATTTCTGTTTGCTCACAAGGGTTCAACTCCAGCACCTCTCTTCAAAAGTTTAGACATCCCTCTGTCACCACCTAGTCTTTTGGACAGACGCTTGCTGCCGATCACCAAACCACATCCTGTCAACGATGGCCAGGCACATGACATCGAGCACACACATCCAACACCTACAGGCTCTCCAACGCCACAACACTCTCCGGTGCCGTCTGCTCACTCGTCACCACCGGGCACACCCAACGCCCCAGCTCCGGCACCACAACCTGCAATGATTAACGCACCAGCATCACCTCAGCCACATGCGGTACCTGACGCACCCGTGCCTTTGCATAATGCTCATTCTATGGCTACTCGGGCAAAACACGGCATCAGAAAACCTGTCAAACGACTATGCCTTCACACCACGGTCGTCTCGCCATTACCGATCTCCCATGTTCAGGGTGCAAAAGACCCTTATTAGCATAATGCAATGGTTGAAGAATATGATGCTCTTATTAAAACAGGGACGTGGTATTTAGTACCACGGCCCAAGGACACTAATATTGTGCACTCTTTGTGGTTATTCAGGCATAAATTCAATGCAGATGGAACACTGGCGCGTTACAAAGCTCGACTGGTTGCCAATGGGAAATCTCAGCAGCAAGGCATTGATTGCGATGAAACATTCAGCCCCGTCGTAAAACCAGACACCATTCGAGCAGTCCTGAACGTTGCTACCTCACGAGCATGGCCACTACACCAATTAGACGAGAAAACGCTTTCCTACACGGTGATCTGACGGAGACGGTATATATGCACCAACCACCGGGCTTCCGTGATCCTTTGAAACCCAACCACGTGTGTCTGCTCCATCGCTCTCTTTATGGACTCAAGCAGGCTCCAAGGGCATGGTACAATCGCTTTGCCATTTTTGCTAAACGGATTGGGTTTCGTCAGAGCATCTCGGACCCATCCTTGTTCATCCTTCGTCGGCCAACTGAGACGGCGTATCTCCTCCTCTACGTGGAAGACACTGCTCTCACTGCCTCATCTGTCACGCTCCTGAAGTCCATCATTGCTTCGCTCAGCTCGGAGTTCGCAATGTCTGATCTCGGACCGCTTCACCACTTTCTGGGTATCAGCCTCGTTCGCAACAACAAAGGTATGTTTCTTCATCAACAGAACTATGTCGCATACCTTCTTCATCGTGCTAGGCTCACAAACTGTAAATCGTGTCTCACTCCTGTTGATACCAAATCCAAGCTTGCTGCAGATGATAGCTCACCTTTCTCAGACCCAACACTCTATCGGAGTCTCGCCGGTGCTCTTCAATATCTCACCTTCACGCGACCAGACATCTCTTATGCGGTGCAACATATATGCCTCCATATGCATGACCCGCGTATCGACCACTTCAACGCGCTAAAACGCATCCTGAGATACATTAAAGGTACTATCTCCCATGGTGTGTGATAGGTCAAGTTTTATCCCTATTCTAACTGCAAGTGCACAGTGATGTGAATGTAGTACTTTAGGGTATCGAAACTACAAGGACTCTGGGCAACGATAGATTAAGAACAGTCAAGTGAAAACTAGGAGAAAGCAATGTAGTGAGAAACTAAAAACAAAGCAGGAAAGTAAATCAGTAGCAAGATCGGTTTGTAGGCAATTAACTAAAAGCGCTAAGTCTAGTGAGTTCTCAGGAAATCAGACAA
Organism: Orychophragmus violaceus; assembly: GCA_030180135.1. Lineage (NCBI taxonomy): Eukaryota > Viridiplantae > Streptophyta > Magnoliopsida > Brassicales > Brassicaceae > Orychophragmus > Orychophragmus violaceus. The sequence continues at coordinate 27,500,472 of CM058231.1, read as the reverse complement.
GCAGATAAATCATTCAGTCAGGATCAAATTAAGAACAGTTCTAGAACTCAAACACGTATATAGAATGAACCAACTTTCGTTGTGAGAATTCTCTAAGCCTAATTGCAGAAATCCAAATGTCTTTGTAATTCCTAACAGATTAAACCAGCTTTAATATTAAGTTCGATATGTTCACAATTCAATTAAACCAATTTTCTTTGCGAATAATTCAATTGCTCAACCTAAATAGTTCAGATTCTAAACAACACTTTCGTGTCAATTTAACAACCTAAGATCTAGATTCTAAGTGATCAGGTTAGAAACTAGTGTTAAGCACAATTTAGATCGAAGAACAATTATTGATATAAATCCTTAACTGAATTAATTAAATCTAGCAAGTCATAAAATCCTTATGAGAATCCCTAAACCTAAATATGAATCTACTCAGACATAGAATATGAAAACATAATCCATGAATTAATAGATTGCATAAAAGAGAATAAAATAGTAAAAGGGTTCGAAATCTTCTCCAAAAAGCAGAAAGCAGTACAAGATTAGATCAGCCCCAAGCTCTAAAAACTCTATGCTCTAAGTATCAAAGCGTATGTAAAAACTGATGTAAAAACCTAATTATATAAGCTAATCACGTCTTGGGGCTTCTTTGTAATTATCAGGAACTTCTGGGCAAAAATGCAATTTCTTCATTCTTCATTAACCGCCGAGGAAAGGCCCATCTCTCTCGTGTGTCGATCGATGCACGATGTGTGTCGATCGATGCATTACTCTGTTTTGGACAGTGAACTCTATCTCTCGGGTCAAAGCACCAAAATGCTCCAAAAAGCTCCAATAACTCCAATTCCGCTCCAAACGTGCATATACCTAATAACACCTGTAAAAGACTCTAAAGAAACACTAAAAGACTCTAAAACACACTTATATCATGGTCTAAAACCGGTAAAAACCATGATATATCAACTCCCCCACACTTAGCCTTTGCTTGCCCTCAAGAAATACAGAGAACTAAAACATGGTGAAGAGGTTTGAAAACTTTCAGAAACTCTTTTTATCCTAGAAGCAACAAAACTCAGATTCCTCTTAGTAAGCCACTGAAAGAATCACTTGCAAGACATCAAGACCAACATGTACTTCCCCCACACTTAGCAACTGTCCTAAGTAAACTCCACAATCAATCCAAGCAATTAAAATTCACCCTACTGACTTCTATAGGCTATTAAGTGCGGTCTCACCTAAGGATTATCGATCAAAGGGCACATGGATTCTTACTTTGTCAGCTCTAGACCACCATACTATATTTTTCTGGTTCCTTTTCTTCTCTTTTCCCATCCTTAGCATTCTGATTTTTCTCCATTGGGTATCATTTTTTTTTATCAGTGCTCTTCCCGTTAAGGGGTGTACTTTGGACACATTCCATGAATGCACATGAGGTAATAGTGTTTGCTACTACTCCCGTGACCACTTCGGAGCTACTAGCTCATCCTCAGTTTATTACTTTTTTTTTTTTACTTTATGGAAGGGGAGAAGGGAACCATACTCGGACATGTTTACAAGTTGTGTTAGAACTAACAAAGGATTCCGACTCAAGGTATACCAAGCCCTTAGGTGAGAAAATTAAGTCAAATTAAGGGTGAAGTCAGTAAAGGATCCTCTGAATACCTGAATTGATATGGGTGTCCTCAGTAGGTTGATCCGTGTTGGGTTTTCTAATAGTCATAGATAGTTCTTGAAACTTCATCCCAATGGTTACTTAAGTTCCTGCAAGATGTTGTTAACTTCTCAAAAATCCACTGTTTCCTACTTAAACCGTTTTGACTCAATAAAACAAATTTTTTTGAAAAACAGCACTGGCTCTAAGAAAACAGAAAGATAATAGTCAGTACCACCTCCCCCACACTTGAAACACACTGTCCCCAGTAGGGTCAAGCTAAGGTTCGGTAAAAGAAAGAAAAATGTTTAAGGATGTGTTAAGTTCTGTCTGATTTTACCTCTGTCGCTCATGCATCGATCGTTACATAAATGCAACGACCGTTGCAAGGCGATTTGCGTCATGAGTCGATCGTTGCTCAGGACCGCAATGATCGCTGCAATGCGATTTTCGTGTTGTGACGATCGACACACAGGACCGTGTCGATCGTTGCATTGCGATATCCGAGAACAATCAGTAAGTTAGCAGGTTAGTCCGTGAGAAATTATCAAATTTCAAACCTGCAAGCTGAAAATCAATGCAACCAAGTAGAATCAAAGCAACAAATAGTCTCAATGTAAAAACATCATCCAAACGTAAGAATCCTAAGAAAATCAAAGGAAAAACGCAAAAGAAAAGATGAAAAAGAAATACAGAACCGATGTCTAGAGAATGCCATTACTCTCACTCGTCATTTATGCCATCATAGCGATCAGTACCGCTCGAAGAACCGGGAGTCGGAGATCGTTGTCTGCGTCGACGTGAAGGTACGAGCTGATGAATCTGCGGCTGTCTCCTGCAAGTGCAGATACGCATGTAGTTCCAGATGCTACGTAGAATACCATCCTCACGCTCTCTCCACTCTCCCTCAGACATCTCACCAAAAGGTACCGAAGGCTCAGGATAAGGACCAATAGCATCAGCAGGAGCAGCAGGTGCAGGCGCAGATGAAGTAGAAGGGCGTGTAGAAGGCTCTCATAGCGGATGAGCCATCGTAGGCACACTGCACTGATCTCGCGTAGGAGGCTGGAATCTCAAGGCAACCAGCGTATCAATCTGTGTCAGACCAGCAGCAGGAAGATCTATACCATGCTTCGTAGCTTGGTCATAATAGACCCATATACGTCCCTCCTTCAGCTATGTAGCACTCTGCAGGTGGGTAAAATCAAGGAATTCCTTGCTGTCATTGCACTCTGTACCCTTCAAGGGAATCCTGCAATGCTTGAAAATGGGAGTAAGCAGACTCCCTACTGTCTCAGTATCCTTCCCATCGAATGGCTTCTTCTGCAGTGAGCACAAGTGATGAGCAAAGACAGCTCCTAAGTTGAGTCCTCTGGTGGGATCTCTCAAATCAGTCTCAGCAAACTGCTCCTTCAACCCAATGAAAAGCATCTCCAGATCATTCTTACGCATCATGTTGGCTTCAGCTTTGCACAACAGAGTACATCCCATGATGCGCAAGACATATCTGAGAACAGGATGCCTAACCTTTATCAGCTTCGTCGTTCTCGAGCAATACCGACCGTTGCCAATACAGTCCCAGAAATACTGAGCTTCTGGCACATCCCACTCAAGAGACATACCAATGCGCGCAGGCTCAATGCTGAATCCATAAATCCGACATATATCAAGAAGGGGAATCCGATACGTGGCTCCTAAGAACATGAAGGTAAAGAAACCTCCTGAAGCTCTCCTGCTCTCTAGGTCAGGATAAATAACTCTGCAGGTGGCCAGCAGCTGTCTCACCAGATCAGGATACAACTCATAATGCTGCATAGGCATTGTCCCCAGACCAATGCCCTTAACCAATGTCAGCACCTGCTCATCGATTCCTAGCCCTCTACAAGTCCAGTAGTCGGCAAACTTGGTCGGCTTAATCATCATGCCACACCAACCATTGTAGAGCAATGTATTGAACTCGTCCCAATGGTCAAGTAGTGGCCTCTCTGTGAAGGTGTCGGTTTTAAGCAGCTGATCAATCTCCATATCCCAGACCTTGTTTGTCGGAATCATATCCTTGTCTGCCTTATGCCACGACAACTGTATCGCTTCCTGATCTCTCTGATAAGGCTCAGGATATGGCGAGTCTCGAGAAAACCACTCAACTGGTGGAGGATGATGAGCTGTAGCTGCAGATGCTGTGGTAGCTCTACGTTTGCGAGGTTGTCCGCGAGGAGGCATCTGCAATCAAAGAAATAAAGCTCAATTAGTCACGCAGAACTCTCTGTGCACTACAAGAAATATGGGTATTGATAGCACCACGAAAACGCTATCATATGTCTATGGTAGCGTTTCCATAAACGCTATGTTTGTCGCTGCTATCTTAGATCTGCCATATACGATAGCATTAATTTGACATGCTATCATATATCTGTCTACGATAGCGCTAATTTTGATGTGATTATAAAGTTTGCAGTAGCATTGGTTTATCGCCATTTTATAGATTAATGTAGCATATTATTCGTGCAATAAAAGATATTGTGGTGGCAATATTTTAGGGAAAATACTTAGGTTCACCCCTAGAGGTGAACCCATTTGTTCACCCCTTCTTTATTAACCAATAAAAATATGCCATGTAATATTATTTTTAAATAAAATTATAAAATTAAAATTAAAGTTTAGGGATTAGGGTTTATGGTATAGGGTTTAAGCTCTTTGGGTTTAGGGTTTAGGGATTAGGGTTTAAACTCTTTGGGTTAGGGTTTAGGGTTTAGGGATTAGGGTTTAGTTTTTATTTTTTAAAATTTACATATTGGGTTTAGGGATTAGGGTTTATGGTATAGGGTTTAAGCTCTTTGGGTTTATGGTTTATGGATTAGGGTTTAAGCTCTTTGGGTTAGGGTTAAGGGTTTAGGGATTAGGGTTTAGTTTTTTATTTTTCTAAGATTTACATATTGGATTTAGGGATTATGATTTAGTTTTAATTTTAATATTTTAGGTTCAAATTATCGTTTAGGGTTTAGGGTTTAGAATTTAGGGTTTAGAGATTTAGATTTAGGTTTTAGTATTTTTTATAAAAAAATTTATTTTTAAGTTTTGTTTGAAATAAAATATATTTTCTTTTCTTTTATTTTCGTTTTTTATTTTCTTATTTTTAAAACATTTTTAAAAATTTTATTTATTTTTAATATTAGATTATGTGGAATTATTTGATTGTTTAGAAAATGTGGAGGTGAACAAAAGGGTTCACCTCTAGGGGTGAACCCAAGTATTATACTTTATCCTAGCATTTATGATGTTGTTGTATTATTACTTATAATGACCAATCTTTATGGCTGTTGTATATCTTATGTTTATATATATATATATTATCAATTAATTATATATATATATATATATATATTATCAATTAATTTTGTATAAAAAATATATTTGAAATTTTTTTAATAGATGATTTTATTAATAAACTAAAACATGTTCTACACCAATATTAAGTCATGATAACAAGGTCTGGTCCTTAAAGTATCCTTAAAGTGCATTAGCAATTTCATCTTTTGATTCTTCTGCAGCTTGTTCTCCTAGAAGCGGGTTTCCACCAGTACCTGTGTTAACAGAGACGAGACGAATGTGTTAGCTTCTTTATATCAAAACTCACTTTAACAAATAAGGACTAACATTACTTATCTATTGAGAGACTAACCATGGCCACGAGTCAGGAGCTCTCCAATTGAAGTGGGTTCTCTGCAGAAGACCGCAACATAGAAATCAACACTCTGTCAAACAGGAAAAATCAATTACTCACTAAAACCAAACCAAAAAAGTTGGGAATTTCGATAACCAGTCAAGCAAAAGATGAAGTTCATTTGTATTTTACAAGGTACCAAATAGAAAGGAACAGAAACTCACGGGGTGTGATTGTTGATGCCACTGATGAAGCGAGCAATGTTACTGCGTTTGTCAGGGCAAATAACTAGGCATTGCGAAGGATCAGAGGCATGGAGTAGAGTCATCATGTTGTCTCCATCATAGTCATATTATTTATTGATCAGATAATCAACATCACCAACATACTCTCTGATTATAGTAAAGTCTTTTATACACCTGTCCACCTCTACTGGGAATCTGTCCAAGTTTAAAAAACATATGTTTCAATATCATTCTAGATTGTTGGAAATCCATTTCTTCTCTCGTCTTACTCTCTTATGAGTTATAAAGAGTAAAAAGAGAAGCTAATAAGAAGGTTAAAGTACCCTTCATAAGGATCGAAGACGACCACAAGCGGAGGGCATTCACCGCGATACATCATGTTCTTGCACAAGACTAAGGTCTCTGTGTCTTGTTTACATAGAACCTGTATGATAATGAATACAATATCGTCTTTTTCAGTTGATACTAAAACAACCCAAAAGAGGATGCAAGATATTTCAATAAACAACAACTCAAAGAAAGAAACCAGACTTCACCAGGCGTTGCCGATACTCACACTGACGATTGTGATGAACGATATACATATGATATCTCAAAACTTGCTATACTTGCAAAATTCCCAGTTCACACATAGGATGGTCCCTGCTCACACCATAAAAGCATAAACCTTAGGTTCACCCCAATTTTAAACACCAATGTTGTGAGAAAAACATTTATAAGAAATCATCAAGTTAACAGGTTATGAATGTATACTTGAGGAGAGACACTTTAAATGAGTTTCTTTTCATTTAAAGATCAAGTTACTAACCAATATATACAAGAGTGAAGAAAGAAATATAGCTACCAATGGCAGAGATAAGCCACAGACAAATCACCACCTGCTACAAAGAAATTGTCATTGTTAACACATCTAAGCTCAATTGTTCAGATCCGAAGAGAAAAAAAATAGTATCACTGCGTTTCATGAAAGGGTTGGCTTCATAACCTTGAAGAAGAGCCGAAAATCTTTTCCAACTGTAACATCATGAGCCATTACAAGCAAGTAAATGAGTTTAATACGAAAGGATGCTGTGTGTAGAACAAGCTCTGGTAATGAATTTACATGTGTGTAGCAGTCAGTCAGTCACCTAAACAGCAAACTAGTTACCGAAAAAGGAGTAGCTGTGGTGAGAATAAGTGCGCACCTATTCCTAAAAGCAGTATCCTGGGCATGGATGAATGATATTATAATCCCGATTAGTAATACATCTGAAGAAACAGATAAGAAAGGAAATCCGGAAAGCTCGAATATAAGCTCTGATTTCCTAAAAACAATCAAACCCTAATCCGAGGCAAAAATGGGAAAAGAAGAAGAACAGAGAGATCTAGATCTGAAACAAAACAAAACCTTTCGCACCATCTCTCGCACAGTTACCGTTGAGGCGAGGAGAGAACAAAGACGATTCTCGGAAAGAGAGAGAACCAGCAGTGGATTCAGGCAGTGGAATACTTTTGATTGTGGGTTCAGACAGAGGGAGAGCCAAGAGAGAGAGATGACGGTGGGTTCACAGAGGGTTTGACAAAATTTCCCAAAATTTTGATATACCGCCTAACCCAAAAAAAAGAGGGAAAAGTTGTGCCAAAATTGAGAAAAAAGTTTACATAGAGTTATGTTGAGATTTTGTAGAACAAGTATATCCATTATAAAAACAAAGTGTAAATTTATTGTAGTTCAACTGTTTTTATTTTTATTTGCACAATTATATTTTAGTTTTGTAATTTTTGTTTAGATTTTATGTTTGTTTACTACTTAGAATAATAATTTTAGGGTTTAGTAATTATTATTTTTTTTATTTGGGAATGAAGACTTAACATTTAAAATATAATTAGAGTTAGAATTCCCAATTTAGTATTTAATTGGTTTTTCTTTTCTTAAATAATTCTTTTGTTCTTATAACTTAGTTATGATATGATTTAGGCTTGGTTGGAGTTTGGGGTTTGGATTATTAGAATATAGTTTGGATTAAGGACATTGTAGTATATTTTTAGGGTTTAAGACATTTATATATCCTAAACCTTAAATCTTATATTCCAATACACTATATTAAAACTTTTAATGAAATATAAGGCTTAGGGTTAGACATATAGGGTTTAGACTCCAAACCTTTATAATTATATCTTAAACCTTATGATTATATTTTTATACCCCAAGCTTTAAAGCATATACCCTAAACTAATAAAAAAAAACTCAAACCATATTTTTATAGGATTTAGACTTTTAGGGTTTGTGTTTGTATTTGTGGTCTAATTTTTTACAATATATTTTTAGGATATGAGATTTAAAGGGTTATATTTAATATTTTAAATTAATGTTTGAAAATAATACATTTGGAAAATAAAATTTTATGATTAGGGTTTGAAGTTTGGGGTATAGGGTTAGATTTTAAGTTAGGGTATGAGATTAAGGTTTGTAAAAGATTATATTTGAAAATAATAGTTTATTTTATAAATGTTAAATCTTATTTCTTAGATATGTTTTAGTAGTTAATTTTTTTTCAAACCCTAAACCCTATTTATACTCTAAATATGTTTTTGTTTATTTAATTTGGTATTCAATATTAGATATTTTTTTGTAACCAAATTTGTTATATTTGTTACTTTAATTAAATTTGTAGTAGCCTTAACAATTTATATGCAATTTCTGAATATTATCATAAATAAAAATTACTCAAATTTACAAATATTAGTTCATAAAATTCACAACAATGACAATGCAATAATACAATATTACGATAGTATAAAATACATCACAACCACAATGCAATTATACAATAATGACAAAGTTCAACTGAACCAGTAGCTTGGTATAGCTGTAACCAACCGGGAACACAAGTAGCTAAACATATTTCATGGTGAAGTTCTCACACAAAGTTGACAATTTCAGAGCTTTGGCCTCAAATACAAGGACCAGGCAGTAACGACCATCAGTCAAGACCTGCAAACACAAGTTATCCAATAAAAAACACGAATAAGTTTTAGAAACGTAAGTAAGAGAGAAGTGATAAAGAATCATTAGAATGAAAGTACTCCAAAAAGTATAGAAGGCAACCAGAACTAGTCAAGTACCTGCATTAAAATAGTTCAAGCAACTGGTTTGAGTTCTGCGTCAGTTTCATAAATGAAAAACTAAAACATGATTTGTTTACGAGGGAAGAGTTAAACAAACCTTGATTCCAAGAGGATTAGCAACAGCTCGTAAGAACTCAACGTGGGCTCCATCTAGCTGCAGACCATATGAGCAGAACTCAACGTGGGCTCTCAGTTGTTGAAGTACAAAAAGTCTTATACCAACCTGTTATAGTAACTGTTACTGTACCATCAGTGGGAAACAGTATCTCCTACGCTTGAGGTCTACAACCGAACTATAGAACGTTTGTTAGATGATGCCACAGATCTCTGTACATTTGAGAACAAACAACAAATTATTTAGAAATCCTGAACTTCTTACATATTGAAACCAGCATCATGTTTAAGCATTTTTTCAGTTTAGTCAATACCTTGATTTCATTAACATCAACGATAATGTCAGTATCAAAACCACGAAGAACTTGAAACGAAGTTTCAAAATCATCTGTAAAACCCATCTTTGCCTGTGTTTACGAAACCAAGAAAAGAGAGAATGATCAGTAAACAACAAACTCAACAACATAAGCGGATCTAAAGACTTACCAGCCACCGAGGAGATTCAGGAATGAAAGAACAATATCAGAAACTTGACAAACACCATATACATACTTACTTTTGTGAATGATATTGAAAGCCAGCCTATGATATTGGGAATTGCAGCAATCATCAGAGACTGACAAAAGAAACCCACATAGTAATTAAGATACAATATGACAATATTGTCACAAACTGAGAACAAATTTAGAATCTAAGATACAAAACTCTCTTACCCCTTTCCTCCCAATGTTTCAGCAATCTGACCACTTGCAATTGCCCCAACCATAGCACCCACATTGGATAGAGACCCAAACACAGAGTACTAATCATCAAACATGAAACCTAAACGTGTTGGCTGTGTGCAAGCAATAACTTGGCGTCTGTCTCGCCAACAATGACTGTGGTAGCCTGATTCTCCACCAAATACAGAAACTATATCTTGTACACTGGCAATCTCTTCCTTTGATTCTCTACAGTAAGCATTCATCAGCTTCTTCAGCTGAGTGCTTCTCTTAATCCTAAAGAACACCTCATTCCCATCCTATAAACATAAAAACACAAATCGAGAGAAAGAAACAACCTGACTCTGATCTTGAGCATCAATACAATGCCAATAAAGGCTATAAACGATATAAGAATCTGAAAAGGTCATAAAGTTGCACATATAATCAATATAATGAAAGGGTTTTTTCAATGAGAAACAATTTGGAAACTTACAATCGAGAGACTACAAATTCATTAGATAATCCATTCGATTGATACTCATGTTAAAGTTGACATATACTCAAAAAGGGTGTAACTTTATTTTAGAGCATAGTTTACAATCGCCAGAACAATCAAAATAAAATAAAAAATTCAACTTTAGCGTTCTGAAATTGTAAAAACCTTCGAACAACAAACTCTCAATATAAAGATAATACTATGATTTTAGTACGAAACCCTATAATAGCAAATCACAGAAAGGAGCCAAAATCGCAAAACAAAACCCTAATCGCACATTTAGATCGGAAACTTAAATCTTTTACCTGTCCCTTTACCTTGAGATTGATGTGATATCCTCCTTATCCGGGCTTCTTGTCTCCTCCTGAGTTGCAGACATCTACTTTCTAAGAACCTCGGGTGAAGAAGATTTGGAGAATAAAGAAGATTCATAGTTTTGAATTTGGAGGAGGAAGATTTGGGGGTGCATAGTTGTGAATTTGGGGGAAAATAGAAGAATAGGACTTAGGGAAGCCAAAAATCAGAGAGATCGATGGAAAATCGATCCTACATAAACAGTGGAGGCAAAGATTGAAGGCTCTGATTGAAGGAGAGACGACGACGGCAATGGACGAGAGAGAGAAGATCAAAGATTTTTTTTTTGTTAACATAATGAAATAAGTTTTTTTTTCTTAACTGATGAAATACTTAGAAAAAAAAAATTTAGTTCCCAAAACCAATTTTTTCCCTCTAAAAAATGTTACCACTCATATAGATAACATAAGTTAGGTTTCAATTCTCATTTTTAGTTTCCCGCTTAGTAAAATCACAGCTTAGCATTGATATAATGCTGTCATAAAGTCCCCTCCACATAATACCCACTATAATAGCACTTAGCAAAATCGTGCTATCCTTATGTGCTATCAATGCATATATTTCTTGTAGTGGTGAAATCGCAATGCAACGACCGTTGCACAAGTGCGACGATCGTTGCAAGGTGATTTTGCAGTTGCCGAATTACTTCTTCAAACCGTAACAAAATTCATCCCAAAATCATATAGACATGACAATTCCTCCTCAATCATCCTAATTCAAGTCTATATCAGTACGGTTCACCATCCTAAAGCCTAAAAATCTCAAATTCCAAAACCCTAAAATCGAATCCAAAAATGACGAAATTGAGACACTTTACCTCGGAATTGCTTCGAATAAGTACTAGAAATGGATAGAGAGTTTAAAAACAATGAGATTAGAGCTTTGAATCGATGGAAATGGTGAAGATTTGAGTGATTTAGGGGTTAGGGGATTCGGTTGTACAGACGGCGAAATGGGGAAAAAGAGAAGAGAGAAAAGGGTTAAGGCACTTACCTAGGTCATAGATGTAACGACCGTTGCAGATGAGCTACGATCGTTGCTGCTGAACCAAATTGATTTCGGTTTAGCACGCGTACCTTAATTTTATGCAATTGAACCATTTGCAACGACCGTTGCACAGGACCGCAACGATCGTTACAAGGCGATTTCATCTCTTCGTAATTTCTCCCTGCAACGACCGTTGCACATGTAGGCAACGATCGTCACACATCTCGAGACAGTGTTCTGTAACGAAAAACTTAGCAAAAATAAAATCAAAACGTGAAATCCTAAGAAAAACACCAAAAATAAAATATGAAAAACAGTAAAACCTAACAGTGGGTTGCCTCCCACTCAGCGCTTGTTTAAGGTCATTAGCTTGACCGAACGAACAAGATCAAGCTCCTGGAGGTTTCAACAGAGACTGTGATTGCCTCTGTGAAAGTCTCCTCATCCAAGGCAGAGAATAAGCTGTCTCACTGTGAGCTAGTCCAAGAAGAGAGGGAGTAAAATGATCTCCAGGATCTGAAACCAAAGTCTCATTCATCTGCTCTCCACATCCATCCTCAATCCTGAAGGTTTTCCCATCAATCTGCGGCTTGCGCAGCATATCCATCTCAAAGTGCAGAGGCTCACCTCCCAGATAGAGATCAACAAGACTGTGTCTCACATCTATCACTGCTCCAGCTGTGGCCAAAAATGGTCTTCCCAGTATCAAAGCATCATCCTGCTCACTGTCGTACTTAAGCACCAAGAAGTCTGTCGGAACCAAGTAGTTCCCAACTCTTACTGGGACATCCTCAAGAACTCCTTCCGAAATCCTTATTGACTGATCAGCTAGGACAAGAGAGGTCCTAGTAGGTGAAAAATCCATCATCCCCAGCTTCTCTGCCACAGAGTATGGCATGAGACTTCCAGCAGCTTCTAAATCACACAGAGAGCGCTTGAAACCATCCTCAAAAATAGAACAACTCAGCACAAATATCCCAGGATCAGGTAGCTTCTTCGGGATCTTAGTTAACAGCACATCACTTATCTGTTGAGGGACCACTATCACCCAATCTTTCAGCATATCATCCATTGGCAGCATCTTCTTCAAGTACCTTTGCACACAAGGGAGATAAGGTGGATCATCAGATCATGGAACTTCTTCCAACTCTTCACCAATCTCTCCTATCTGTCGGACCTCATCAATCTCCTGTTGAGTTATCTCAGACACTCCAGGGAATAATCTAATAAGCTCCAGATCCGTCTCTGCATCAATGCCTTGAGAATCAAGTGAATCTGTCTGTCCACGGCATGTAACGATCGACGCTATAGGTGCATCGATCGATGCAGATAAGTTTTCACAGATTCCACCCAAGAGATTTTCCTCAATTTCAAAATTTTCAGCTTCTTCCACCAGTTCAGCTGTATTTAACTCGAAATTTTCACCTTGGTATGATCCATCATTGATATAGACTAACCAAGCCTTGATGTGGGTGTCCACTACACTCTTTCCCTTAATAGAGCTTGAAATTTGGCTCACCTGAGTGTCCAATTGCTTCACATGAGTACTTAAGGACTCAAACTTCCCATTAAGGTCCTCATATACAACATCTAGCTTCCTGTTGCAGTCCACAACAATCTTAGTCTGTCCTTCCAGCAACTTCTCCATCATACTCTCCATCTTGCTCTCATGAGCATTAGCAGCAGGAGGTGTTTGGTAAGAGGAAGATCCATAAGTCCTCTGATTACCTTGTTGAAAAGGCTTCTGGAAACCAGCATTCTGTCCAAAGCCATAAGAGTTTTGATTGCTTGTGAAAGCACTCTTCTGTCCACCATTGAAGAACCTATTACCTTGCTGTCCTCCAAACTTGTTTCCTTGGAAACCAGATCCTCCAATGTAGTTCACATCCTCTTCCTGACCATCTTCTTCAGCATTGATCACTTCTACATCCTGAGCAAAATGGACAGCCTTCTTTCCAGCCAGCAAATTACAGACAGTGTCCAACTTACTCATAATATCAGCAATCTCTAGATTATCTATCTTTCCACCAGATTCCTTCCTTCTCCTATCAGCAGTCTTGCAGCTATTACTGCTTACTAAGTTATCTATCAATTGCTTAGCTTGCTCAGGAGTCCTAGTGTTGAAATTTCCATTGCTGGAATTATCCAACGCGGTCTGCTATGGGAGATCTATGCCTCTAAAGAAAATACCCAGCAATGTTACTTCAGTGAATCCATGATGCGGGCAATCACGTTGGTACTTCTTAAACCTCATCCATGCAGTCTTAAGAGGCTCTATAGGACCTTGGGAGAAAGTGAGAATGTCCTGTCTCGACTGATCAGATCGAGCATCATCATAGAAGTGTCTCAGAAACTCACTCTTAACAGCATCTCAAGTAGTAAACTTCCCAGGTGGAAGTTGTTTCAGCCAGGCAGCAGCATCTCCAGCGAGAGAGTAGGGGAAGAGTTTGAGAAACAGATAGTCATAGTTCACTCCATCATACTTCATCCCAGTGACTATGTCCTCAAACTCATCAATATGATCCATTGGCTGGTCATTAGGGAAACCATGGAAGGCATTCTGCCTCAGAATAGAGTAGTAGATGGTCTTGATCTCGAAGTCATTCCTCTCAAAACCAGGAGGCACAAGAGCTGACCGGTTAGCATGAAACTCATCCGGACAGTTATAGTCAGCTAAGGTCCTCTCATTAGCAACATGAGGATTAACCATTCGCCTCTCCTCTTGTCCTTGACCTTGCTCTTGTTCAGGCTCTGGGATCACATTCCCTTCAGCATAAATCCTATGCCCAACAGCATTGTACGGATTGTTTTGTGGGTCCCTTAGGGTACCTTGAGCATCATGTCTCAAAATCAGACGTTCTTGAACCATTCTTGCTCGTTGAACTTTCCTGTTAGTCCTCTCTAGTCTAGCAAGCTCTTCAAGTTGGAGATAAACGAGATTAGTATTCGGATTACTTCTGGTATCACACGTCTGCATAAACCGTCTGTAATCGCAGTGCAACGATCGATGCTAAGGTGCAACGATCGACTCAACTCCAATCGCTTAGTAATGATCGACACAAAGAGGAAACGATCGATGCTAGGCGAATGTCAAACCTTTGACAGAGAAGAAACAGAAAAATCAGTAACCAAAAAAAAAAAAATCCTAGTCTAAACCCTAAGTTCAAATCTATCAAAGACTCAAAAGAGTCCCCGACAACGGCGCTAAAAACTTGATAGGTCGAGTTTTATCCCTATTTTAACTGCAAGTGCACAGTGATGTGAATATAGTACTTTAGGGTATCGAATCCATAAGGACTCTGGGCAACGATAGATTAAGAACAGTCAAGTGAAAACTAGAAGAAAGCAATGTAGTGAGAAACTAAAAACAAAGCAGGAAAGTAAATCAGTAGCAAGATCGGTTTGTAGGCAATTAACTAAAAGCGCTAAGTCTAGGGAGTTTTCAGGAAATCAGACAAGCAGATAAATCATTCAGTCAGGATCAAATTAACCACATTTCTAGAACTCAAACACGGATATAGAATTAACCAACTTTCGTTGTGAGAATTCTCTAAGCCTAATTGCAGAAATCCAAATGTCTTTGTAATTCCTAACAGATTAAACCAGCTTTAATATTAAGTTCGATATGTTCACAATTCAATTAAACCAAATTTCTTTGCGAATAATTCAATTGCTCAACCTAAATAGTTCAGATTCTAAACAACACTTTCGTGTCTATTTAACAACCTAAGATCTAGATTCTAAGTGATCAGGTGAGAAACTAGTGTTAAGCACAATTTAGATCGAAGAACAATTATTGATATGAATCCTTAACTGAATTAATTAGATCTAGCAAGTCATAAATCCTTATGAGAATCCCTAAACCTAACTATGAATCTACTCAGACATAGAATATGAAAACATAATCCATGAATTAATAGATTGCATAAAAGAGAATAAAATAGTAAAAGGGTTCGAAATCTTCTCCAAAAAGCAGAAAGCAGTACATGATTAGATCAGCTCCAAGCTCTAAAAACTCTATGCTCTAAGTATCAAAGCGTATGTAAAAACTGATGTAATAACCTAATTATATAAGCTAATCACGTCTTGGGGCTTCTTTGTAATTATCAGGAACTTCTAGGCAAAACTGCAATTTCTTCATTCTTCATTAACCGCCGAGGAAAGGCCCATCTCGCTCGTGTCTCGATCGATGCACGATGTGTGTCGATCGATGCATTACTCTGTTTTGGACAGTGAACTCTATCTCTCGGGTCAAAGCACCAAAATGCTCCAAAAATCTCCAATAACTCCAATTCCGCTCCAAAAGTGCATATACCTAATAACACTTGTAAAAGACTCTAAAGAAACACTAAAAGACTCTAAAAACACTTATATCATGGTCTAAAACCGGTAAAAACCATGATATATCAGTGTGCAGCTTACTCGCTCTTCATTATCTCAGTTAGTTGCTTACTCTGATGCTGATTGGGCTGGCTGTCCGACGACACGACGCTCCACGTCAGGCTACTGTGTTTTCCTCGGCGATAACATCATCTCTTGGTCCTCCAAACGCCAACAGACAATCTCCCGATCCGGTTCTGAAGCAGAGTATCGTGGTGTGGCAAACGCAGTTGCTGAGCTAACATGGCTGCGCAACCTGTTTCTGGAACTTGGCCTACCTCTTGCTCGCACCTCCGTTGTATTCTGCGACAACGTCAGTGCAGTTTACCTCTCCTCCAACCCGGTTCAACATCAACGAACGAAGCACGTTGAGATTGACATCCATTTTGTCAGGGAGAAGGTCGCACTCGGGCACGTCAAGGTCTTCCATGTTCCAACAGCTCTACAGTATGCCGATATCTTCACCAAAGGATTACTGGTCTCCCTATTCGAAGACTTTCGCACCAGTCTGACCGTCCACAAAGCTCCCGCTCGGACTGAGGGAGGGTGTAGGAATATAGGAATATAGAAACATTCCTTATTCATGATGTACGGGATATTCCCGAGATATACAATATACTTGTAGAGCACTCATTGTAAAGCCTATATAAGGCACTTGTAAATATCATAACTCCTCACGGAGATTTGCAATCTTACACTATCCAGTGGAGTGAAATCGGCGTTATGTTCGGGGTGAAAGGTGTTGTTACGGAAATTCGATGTAGTCGGGCTATGATTCTAAATATCCGAAGTACGAGGTGCGGGGTAAATTTAAACGAAGTCGAAACTGTTTTTTATTAATCTTAAGGTCGAAGCCGAGCGATGAACATGATGGTACGAGGTGGGAGTCCGTCAAATGATGTGCTCCCTAAATATTGCTTGAGGTCGGAGCTTTATAGAAGTAGCTCGACACTCTCGCAAGTTACAATGTTTCTAAAATGAAAAGTGAAGGGTCCTATTTGTAGCACTTGGATGCTGACTTCCTTTTGAGCCATTGACTCCTTAGAGGGCTTGTCTTCTTGGGCCGAGGTGATCTTATTGGTTTAACAAGATTTCTAATGGGCTTACGGATGGGTGCTAAACCCATATCCAACAATTAGTCCCCCCTAGTTCGTCGATCTGCGGTTTTAGTCTAGGTCGGCGAATTTCTTCGAGCTTTTAAGTCAGGCGGAAATCTTGTTAGGTCGCTTTGTTTTGGTAGATGCTATTCGTGCCATCAGACTCTATTGCATTTTTATCGAAACGACGCGATTTGCAAGGAGTGCAATTTTTTTATTAATTTTTTTTACCTCTTCGATTCCTGTGCCTTTCCTTTTGACGATTGATTCCTTTTGGCAATTTCTGCTCCGCACCCCTTCCTTCTAGTGTCAGTATTTGTTGATTTTTCTTTAGATTTGCTGGTTTAGTATGCGAGCAGGGGTGACCTATTATCTTTCTTCTAGCAGTAGTGAATTGGGTTCTTCCAGTTCGCAGGGGTGAGCCATGTTCAGCCTAGGTTTTCTCGGGACAACGAGGAATTCTTTAATTTGCGCAGCGGGTAGATACCTCGCCCATTTTGGGGTGCTCCGATGGTGATGAAGCCTCTTACCTGCCAGCCATTTTCTGATGCTTCTCCTCCTCCGCTTTCAGAGGGAGAAAACTAGGGCTCTCGTGTTGGTGAAGGACAAGGTGACGGGAATGAGCGTGATCCGAGTGTTGGTGTAGACACGCTGGATCGCAGGGATGATGGCGATGATTTGGTTGTACCCGGAGGCAGTGCTTCAGGGCCTAGTGCTACCGCTTTTGGCAGTCGCTCTCACTCTGCGATTTCGAAAGGGAAGAAGAAGGTAAAGGTAGAAGTTGGGGCGAGTGAAGGGGGGGAATCTAGGAGGAAGGTGATTCCTCGGCCAATTCCTCTGTCCATCTGCGAGCAAGATTCCCTGGATGCTCTTTTGCGAGATCGTATCCGTATTCATGGTCTCGAATTTCGTTTGTCGACCCCAGATGAGAGGCCCTGGAATGCTCCTCGTGGTTGGGTTTGCTTGTACAAGAGTTTATTCTCCGAGTGTCATCTGCTGCTTCCTCTTCCGAGGCTCCTGATCGAGTACTCTGAAGCGAAGAAAGTGGCTATATCTCAGGTTTGCCCATGGGCCATTCGTAATATGGTGGGCACTTTGATTATGGCGGCTGATGATGGCTTTGACATGTCCACCGATTTCTTTTGTTAATTGACATCGATAGCGGTTAATCGAGGGACCGCTGGGACTTTCCATACGAAGCTTTTGCCCAAGCATCGTCTGAAGATTGTGTCCGACCCTCTGGATAAGACAGATCGCTGGCAGGACGGTTATTTCTTTGCACGGGTTAACAGTGCGCTGACGTTCGATGTGGACATAGTCTTCTTTTCTGCTTGGAATACTGAGCCTGGTAGCTCTTTTTTCTTTTACACACTTTTTTGGTTTTGGCGCTTGCTTTTGTTGATGTGGTTCGTCCTGCATCTGCTGTTTGTTCTGCTGTTTGCCCCTTTTCTGGTTTTTGGACTGTGGGTTTTCTGAGAATTTGACAAAAATGAGGGCTCATCGTCCGATATTCTGGCCTTCAAAGAAGGAAAATGAGGAAAAAGCTCTTTTTGATTCGAGGGTTCGGACTTGTTTTGAGAAAGTTGATTTAGGTATGGATCCTTCTCCCTCCCTCTTCTTTTTTTACCGCGGACACGCGCCTCCTTTTTAATCCGTTGGCTGTTTTGTCAGAGCTTTTGGGGTTTTCGACTTCTTCCGGCCCGGTGGGTGGGTCGTTGTTTCCTCGGCTGCGTAGGAAGAAACGTAAGGTTTCGAGTGATGACTGTGATCGTCCGTCTGTAAATTCGGTTAGTGGTTCTGCTAGGGAGTCTGCTTCGTTTGCAGGTAGTCTGCCTGTTATTGATCTTGAGGTGAGTCCTGTTACCGCTGAGCGAGTTGTGGAAATGGAGCTCGAATGAAACGTTGGACGGGACCGAGAGTTCGTACTCGAACAAGTGCCTTCTCCTGAGGTTGGTGCCTTGGGTTCAGAAGCTGTGCTTCTCGAGGTGGAACGTGCTGGTTCCGAAGCCTCTGGTAGCTCGCGCTGCGAAGTTGTCAGCGAGGGACGTGGGAATGTTGTTGA
Source organism: Orychophragmus violaceus (assembly GCA_030180135.1). NCBI lineage: Eukaryota > Viridiplantae > Streptophyta > Magnoliopsida > Brassicales > Brassicaceae > Orychophragmus > Orychophragmus violaceus. The sequence goes on along the minus strand of CM058231.1, from coordinate 27,481,622 downwards.
TCGTTCCCGTCGTGTGGGTTTCATTTCTGCCTCTCCTCGTGGTGGTAGTCTGGGGACTTGTCGGGAACCTGATTCGCTGGAATTTTCTTGGTCGTATCATCATACAGGGAAGGATCTTTTGGTGGATGATAAGCGGTCTTGTGCCGAGCTTGTCCAGCGAATCGCGGTGAAGCCTCCTCGGAAGCTAGTTCCCATCTCCAAGATGCATAGACCCGACCTTCAGGAGGATCTTAGACATAGTCTTGTTAACGTATGCTTTGTTGATCTCGTTATTTGTTTTTTGTGGATGTGTATCTGGCTAACTGCTTCCTTTGTTCTGTAGTGGGCTGCTGTTTTTAATCAGCTTAGGGGCTCGTATGAGTTTGACATGAATCAGGCCGAATTGGCAGGGGCGCTCTTAAGGAGCAGGTCGATGTTCTGCGTGGTGCTGCTTGCAAACTAGAGGCTGCTCATGAACGGCTCGGGGAAGCTGAGGCGTCCACTTCTGCTCTGTTGTTGGAGATGCAGCGCGTCACGGATTTTGAGAAGAGTGTTGCGGATTTAGAGGGTGGGAACTGCGATGGGCGTCTTGAGGTCGGTCTTTTTAGGTCGGAAGCCATTCGCCTAACTTCGCAATGTGACGAGCTGCGGGCTTCGTTTCATGAGCGTCTCTTGGTTGAGCAGAGGGATCTTCATGAGATGATTCCTGATCATCTCGGGAAGTTGAAGTCGGAGAGGGATCGGGAAGAGCTCTATTTTGAGAAGCTTATTGTGTTGAATCAAGTTTTTTCCATTATAGGTGCATATCAGCTGCTTGTTCGGGACGGTATCCATGTTCCTCCCGCGCTGGTTGCCCAGTTGGAACGAGACGAGCCTTTGCTCCGCCAGGAAGTTAGTGCATTGAGGCCTTTGTTCTTGGTCTTCGTGATCCATTTGTTTTACCTTTCCCTGGACTGTCTAATTGTGAAGCTGTTGTTGACGGAGCGGCAGGGAGTAATGTAATTCTCCCTCCACCAAAATCTAACTGAAGTCTGCTAACTAGAGAACCAGTCCATTCCGAGAATGACTTCATACCGCGTTAAAGGTGAGAGTAACATGTTCACCTAGAACTTCTTTGCCCCGATTACTATCGGTATATTCCGAACATACTTATCTACTTGAAAGGTTCGCTTTCCGGGGGTCAACACATCGACATTAACTTTCTCCATCTTATAACTCCCTACGAATTAAACGACTACTTTGGGAGTAATAAAACTATGGGTGGCTCCCGAATCGAACAATACATGTGTGGGATGAGTCGTGACATGTACGGTTCCTGTGATATGACCTTAAATGGGATATGGGGCCTCATTATTATATACTTCAAAGGCATAAACCCTACCATCAGACTCTTGACGCTTGCGGGCGGGTTTAATCGTAGGGCGAGCTGGCGGAGGCTGAATGGCGAGTAGGGTGGCTGGGATCGGGTTTGAACATTCTCGAGCAAAATGGCCCTTCTGACCACATCAAAAGGAGGTAAGATCGGAAGATGTATGCTGTCTTGAATTCCTTGAACAATATTTGGAGATATGTCCAGGCTGACCGCAGTTGTAGCATACTGACGCTCCTTTGAATGAGTCATATGATCATTGGGGTCGTTTTCCTTTGTCATTGAAGCGACGTTTTTTTCCAGAATGTTGAACCTTATGGTTTAATGTCCTTACGCCTTAGTTTGATCTAAAGTTTCCTCGCAGCTTCTCATTTTGCCGCTAACTCAATTTTCACACTTAATGCTTTTTCCACAAATCTGTGAGGCTTGCGAAGTTGCCGACATAAAGTCTGCTCTCCAACCCATGTCGAATACCAATCTCCATTATTGTTGTTCACGTAATGCTTCAGCCGCATGAACTCTGATTCAAACACCCGGACTGATTTACTTCCTTGTTCAAGATTAGCAAACTCCCATTGTAGACGACGCATTAACTCCGAGGAAAAGTATTTGTGCTAAAACTACTCCTTGAACGCTGACCACGTCTTTATCGTGTGTCCAACTCTGGCTTCCCGGCTTTCCCACTAATCTGTTGCATCTCGGTCCAAGTAGTAAGCTCCCACACTTAGCTTGTAATCCTTCAGACATATTGTAGCCTTGAAGTTCTTCTCCATCATCCGGATACAACGGTCTGCTACTAACGGGTCAGTTCCACCGGAGAAGTGCGTAGTTCCCATCTTCTTCATCAAAGAGATTAAGGATAGGAACGTGGATGAGTCGTCACGTCGGGTGTTGTCTTTGGTGATTGCATAGTCCACGTCATTACTTCTTGAAGCATTTTCAAAGTCATTTTTTGCCTCCAGGTTTACATCTTGGCCTCCCACCACATTCTGATCATTCCTTGGCATCGCTTTAGGATGATTATTCTTATGACCGGTTGGTAGAACCACTATCTTCGATGTCTTTCTCTGCAGCCGCCGGAGCCTGATCCGCCTGCCCTTCCTGGTTTCCTGAATTTTCTGGTGACCTAGCTTTTTCGGCCGGTCCTCATAACCCAATCCCCTGCGTTCTGAAACCCGTTTCGACCCCATAACCATACCATGCTTGCCACTACTGATTGCTCCGTCCTCCATCTGCATCATAAACGGTTAAGTGACTACGTCCTAACTAAACATGACATAACCGGTTTCTTAATGTCTCTTTCGCGACTTGATACGATCAGGTTTTAATCCCTAGATCTACACTGCAAGTGCACAGACGTGAACCAATAGGGTATCGAAATCCACAGAGACTCAAGATCTTGCGATAGATTGTAGAATTTCAGGTTAAGCTAGGTAAAGCAGTAGAAAGCAGTAAATCAGAGCAGAAAAGTAAATTAATCGGTTTTGTAGACAATCAAACGAAGCGCTAGGTCAAGGGAGTTCTCAGGAAATCAAGAACACATGCTAATCAATCAATCGGGATCTAATTAAGAACTGTTCTAGAACTAGAATCACGGAATTATAACAGACTAACTTTCGTTGCGAATATTATCTATGTCTAACAACCTAGCAAGCCAACTTTCGTTGTGAATCCTAGAGTTCTAAACAAGCATTAATCTCAAGTTCTTTCGTTCACAATTCTCCTAAACCAAATTTCTTTGCGAATAGTCAAATTGCTCATCTAAGTTCTTTCTAGTTAATTAGTCAACTTTCGTTGCAGAAATCAACCTAACATCAATAATCTAAGTGGCCAATTCAGATCAAGCATTAAGAACAACCCTAGATGAAGAACTAACAAATATGAATCCCTACAGATTGATCAACCTATAATTCCATGAAATCCCCGGTGAGAATCCCTAAACCTAACTAGTAAACTACTCAAACATGGCAATTGAAGCAAAAGACATGATGAATAGAAAACTAAATATCATAAAGAGAATAAGAAACAGGGGTTCAAAATCTTCTCTCTGTCGAGTATCTGATCAGCCCCTAAAACTCTCTGAATGTAAAATAAAGCGTAGCCTAAACAATGGCTTAAAAACCCTAATATAATGATCTAATCACAGCTGGGGCTTCTTTGTAATTATGAGAAACTTCTGGGCTAAAGTGCAAATTCCAAAACTCTTCATTAAACCGCTGAGAAATGTCTGACTCGCGCTTGTGTCGACCGATGCACATGCTGTGTCGATCGACACAAGTCTGTGAAATCGATAGTGAACTCTTCTCTCGGGTAAATGCCCCAAATAGCTCCAGAATGCGCCCTAATGTCCAAATCCGCTCTAAATGTGTCTAGACCTGAAAAATACATAAAAGGACTCCAAAAGACTCTATAAGACTCGATCACAAAGACATATACCATGGTTAAAAGTCCTAAAAACCATGATATATCACGACTCAATTTTGACTCGATAAATCTGAAAACACATGTTGTATGAGCACGATCGGAACCATGCTCTGATACCACCTTTTGTAACGTCCCCGTTCTGTTTTTACCTTAGTCAACTGATGACCAACAACCAAACGAGAACATGATCACCGGTATACCTTAGCAGGGACCAGAGCCGTTACATTTTTACCGTGTTTGATTAAATTGGCTTGACTTAACAACTTTCGTCATTTAACCAAACCGAGTTATTCAATTCCAAATTCTGATTATGGCTTTAAAACAGTAAAAAATTTGGTAGTTATATTAGACCGGACTAATCTAATATAAACAAAATACTTCACGGATATAAAACATTATCTATTTAATAATACAAAAATGTGCGGAAATACAAATAGGTCAAATGGACAACATTTATTCAAATTATTAAACTTACATTACTTTGAAATTATCGTTTGCGAAAGAGATGTCGACACTATACCGGCTGGCCTAACGTCGTGCTATCCGCTATCTTACGGGTTACCTGATAAAGATGTAAAGGAGAGGGGAGAGCGATCTATTATCGACCCAGTGAGCTAAGATTTCCCAACTAACAAAATTAATTTTCCATCTACCCAACCCAACCCCATACACAAACAAGGACGAAAAGTAAACAAGCAATAAAATAAATAACCGAAGCATAATAACATTAAACTATATGCATGCTACAGGCCCCGACAATATCTTCCTTCCCTCAGTATACCTATCCCGTCACCATATAGGCCCACGGTAGTAATCCTCTCGACTCTTAATCATAAACACGGAGTAATACAAGTAAGACACCGTTCTTCACCATACAAATGTCATCCCTCCACCCTCCATCTTCTTCCACGTTTTTCATTCACAAAACCAGGCAAAATCAATGAATCTCACTTCTCACCCTACACTTCTTCTCCTTTTCTAGAAACCCCTTGGATGTTTCACACCACCATGGTGAGGTGTCCTTAGATGCATTGAATCTAAAATTACATACAATGCATCTAATCACCCTAACCATTTCGTGGCCCATAAATATTTTTGGCTTGGTTTTAGGTCCAAAACTAATTCATATCTCAGCCCATGCTCCCTTGATCCAAGTCCAAGTCCACATATTTTTATTTTGAAATTGTGATCACTAATTACTCCTTAATGATCCAAAAATGAAAACTTAATCTAGGAGTCAAATATTGATAATTACTTTTAATAATAGCTCAAATATATTTTATTTTAGCTGTGGTCGAAATTTCATAATTTTGGGAGAATTTAAAGGCATTTACGTCTTTTTCTCGGTTTCGTCGGTTTTCATTCCCGACAGCCTGTAAAACTTTCTTAAATTCTGATTTCAGCGCTGCTCGTCTTCTGAGCAATCTTTTTAAATAAAAGAAGATTACTTGGCCCGTCAAAGCTTCCCGTCTTCACGTTTTGGTGAATTTACCAAAATATCCCTGAACTTCCAATTTTACCGAAATGACCTCCAGTGACTTTTTTATTTGTAATTTGCCCGTTGGCGTTATCTTGAGACAGAGTATTACATTCTCCTAAACTTACAGAAATTCATCCACCGAATTCTCTGTTCCATTAAACCTCGAACTCGGAAGCAAAGTCCTGTAAGTCCATTACTTTTGATCATAACTCGAAATTCCTTTGCTCTGATTGTATCATTTAACTCTGAATCCAACTCCTGTTGTTTCTGTAGCTGCTCGAAAAATTTCCCTGCTCAATTAAGTCGTTGTAACTCTGACTCAAAACTCTGATTGCCAATATGTTCTTCTGCTAGAACCGTCTCCCAAATATTCCAGCTATACCAAAATCTTGAATTGCCCAATCCGGATTACTTCACTCCCATATGCTTACTGACTCCAAAACAATTTCTTTTGAGCTGATGCTTCTGAATCTGAATCCATACATCGTTGCTTCATTCCAAACTGACTCTGCAACTCCACTGTGAGTTGACTTCACAACTCCAATGCTTCCTCTCGAACATCTTGTTTCTGATCTCCAGTTCTCCACTGCTTCATCTGAATCTCTTAACCATGATCCCATGATTCTGCTTCTTTTGAAACTCCGCTGCGCCATTCTGATACATTACTCAAAAACGAAACACTCATAACTTCCGCCAAGAACGATTTCGGATTCGCCAATACCCAAGATAACTCAATCCTTTAATGATCCCTGACTTGCCACTATTGAACTTCCAAAAGATTCTCATTTCAAACTGACGCCTCTGACCCTTTTTCTGACAACCTCTGACACCAAGAACTCCTTTCTGAAATCGCGCTGAAACGTTCCATTTAACCAACTATGCTCTGACTTGCTTTTTTAGAACACAAAAATAAACTTTGTAACCAAATCTTCTTGTAATGTATTATTCTATACTATACAAGCACCAATTTTTTTTATTGGAGCAGTGTTCATATCTCCAAACACATACGCCATTATTATTTAAGTGATAGCACATAATTTTTTATATCAAAAGTGAACTGGCACGTGCTCAATTTATTAGTAGAATATGCAAAACAAAGTAGATATGCATGTCCTTAAACCCTGAATTAAACGAATCGTTTTTGAGGCATAATTGGAACAATCCAAAGAATAAGAAACGTTAGAACAAAGCTAAGAACAATGATTGGAACCTTTATCTCGGCTAAACCTCCATTGTTTGGTCCTGATTCCCCTCCGAAATCCAGTCTGCTAAGACTCTTCTTTGGGCCTGTTGCTGAGGCCCAAGATCAAAGATATAACTCAAAGGCCCGAACGATGCCCAGGTCTTCACTAGATACCTCGATCTCAGGAGGTTGTTGGCCGTGATCAAGACAAATACTACCTGCAGTTCGGAGAAATCCTGATAATCAAGGAAGTTGTTAAGCACGTTGTCATAGGATGTGTAGGATTAGTTGTAGAAAGTAGGCTATAAAAGGACTTCATTCTTGACAAATAAGAGCATACGATTCTGAATACACTTTATTTGTAATCGCTCTACGATCTCAAACTCTTGTCAGATTCCGATAATTCAAGATATAATCCAATTCCTCGATCTAAGCTTTATTCACGTCGTGGTTCAGATTCTAGTATACCTTTCCTAAAAATAAACAATAAACACTTTAAATTCTTGGGTGTGGATTTTGGCATTCACATTTTGGCGCAGACTATGGGGAAGATTCATAGATTTCTTATTACACCGAAACCTGATCCAAAGCTTGTAAGCACGAATATGGATCCCAAAAAATCAGCCCCGGTCAGATCACCGAGATCGCAAGATACCGACCAATTGAAATTAAATGTTTAAACCAAAATCACCGGATTAGAGTTGCCTCAGACTCACGAAGGAATCCAGAGCGGTGGACCACATCCTTTCTGTTGGGAATGTCCTGAAATCTACTGTACTATCTCTAGAAAGTATGATAAGTGTCGAGATCAGACATAAGTTATAAATACTGGGTGATCATGATGACTTGCTAGAGCCCGCTCTTGATCTATAAGTTTAGGACTTATTACCAGTATTGTATGATCCCTAAGAGTCACACCCCATAGCTTACGGGAAAGTTAAAAGGAATTAATACAGTAAGATGCAAGGCATTTACTGTATTTGTACAGAGAATTGGGCCAGACAAAATACAGTCTTTTGTCTGATTTGGGCCTTGGGCCCAAAAGCCCAATAGGCCATTAGGTTAATCCTTGGGCCTATATATAGGAGAGGGGACGCAGATAATAGATCAGTTCTGCGATTTCTTTAGGTCTGGCCGTCCCTCTCTCTGTTCTCTCTGAGATTCCAGCTTGGTCTAGCAGCCTGATCCAGAAGCTTGTAAGAGGGTGGATACCTGAGGAGGAGCCGGTTCTCATCTGCTCTCATTGATCTCTTCATTACCAATCCGCTGCGCTAATAACAAGGTAATGATTCTGATCTGGTTTATGATTCAACTGCAAATCACCTAGATCCTAGATGATTATGTGCTAGGATGTAATCTGATAATTACACCAATAAAACACATAATCCTACAGTGGTATCAGAGCCTAGGTCGTTAGGTTTTTGCTGTTTGGATCATATTTAGGTTGTTTTAATGTTAAGAATCGAATTTGGCTTAAGAAATTTGATTAGAACTTGTAAAACCCTAATATGAAATCGCTTGTATCAATCGTATGATTGCTTGAAACGATAAAAATCAAATTGATTTGTTAAGTTTGAGTAAAATCGATTGTTAAATAATTATTATACGAATTGTTTGAATTGTTAATCAATAAGCGATGATTATGTCATGATCGTTTGGTTGAAAAGTCAATTGGTTTGCGATGTGTTTGTCACGATCGTTTTTATCAAATTAATTCGCATGTTGACTTTGCTTGTTAATTGTGATTGCTTGGTATACTTCGCTTGATAGGTTTGATAATGGTCAAACTAGTTTTGTCTTTTGTGAATGCTGTTGATCAAAAGTAAATCCATTATTGAATTAAGTGATGTTATGATCGTGATCTTAAGTGAATCAATGATTATTGAATTGAAAAGGACAAATTCGTTTTGTCTTCTAGCAAAGTCACGATAGCTTTTGTCTTTGCTGTATAATTAATTGAATCGATCATTGAGTTTCTGGTTAGCGTTTTGGAATCGATAATTAATTTAGTTTCTAATTGTTGAATCGATCATGTCATGATCGTGAATAATTAATTATCAAAATCGTTTTTTTTGTTGAATCGAGATGTTGACTTGATGTTAGCCATCGATCAAGATTCAAAGCCTTGATAATTGTGGTTCGGTTTTCCCAAACCCGCGACAATGAACCGATCAAACCGATTGTGGTTCATTGTCTGCTTTAGCCAAAACCGCAAGTTAGGTCAAAATTGGCTAAAACACAAGGTGTTTCTTCCTGATTTTGGACTTAACCGAACCGATCCAATTTAATTGGTGGTTCAAGCGGTTAACCCAAATCGCGGTTTGCTGGAAATTATTTAATACAATTGGTATTATTTAATTTCTGGTTAGACCGGATTTAAATTCAAAATTGAATTTTAACCTAAACCGAAGGCTGGTCTAAGTTTGATTTGGTTGGACCAAATAATTTAGAGCTGGTCTGGTTTAGTAAATAACCAGTTGGATTTAGTAGTTAATTTGGTCTTGGACCAGAATTAATGAACCGACTCGGTTATGTCAAATTATTGGGTCAATTGGAATTCTGTGGTCTTGGGCCAAGAATTGGGCCTATAATTTGTGACCCAACCGAAAACTTTAATAAAATATTAAATTAGAAATTTCTATTTTTAGCATGTTTCTAAATTTAGAAAGTTTCTAAAATAAGTAAGTTTCCCAAAATAGTAATCTTCTATTTTTGGAAAGAAAACCTAAAATCCTCAAAAACAATATCAAGCTTGGATGTCTTGCCCAATCTTGTCAGCTACTTAACGCTTATTCAATTACAGATATGGCTTACAGTGTGAGGTGTCTGTTTTTGCGTAAGTAAAGTAGTATATAGTCACTAATTTCATTGGGAGTCCCAGACTTTAGTGATTATTTGGCTGTAAGAGATTGGTTTCCTTGACTGGGCCATCGGGAGTCCCGGGCCTTGAGACATCTGGTGTATTGGGCCTTGGGCCCAATCCACAACCGAGAGTTATATGGATATAACTAGCTGTGTGTATGCTTACCAAGTAAAGCTAATTCCGGGTGACGGCCAGTGGCCCACTTTGGATTTAGCTGAACATGGGTCTCGGAATCATTGCATTCTTATGAGGTTAAACAAAGAAATTTTGAATGCAATGTGAGTTTTCTTATAAGTTGTTAAGATTACTCTTTTATGAACTAAATAACTAAAACTCTATTTATCTCTAAATTTCAGTTATGACTAGCACAAACAATCAAAACACTTTCTCGATCCGATCTGTCCTTGAGATGGACAAACTGAACGGATCAAATTTCTTGACTTGGTCGCGGAACCTAAGGCTAGTCCTTAGGCAGGAGAGAAAGGACTATGTCCTTGAGAGAGCTCTCCCCGTGAGGATCGGGTCCAATGCCTCTCATGCAGTATATAATGCTTGGAATAAGCATTATAATGATGCGGTAGATGTGCGTGGTCTGATATTGGCTACCATGGACTCAGATTTGCTGAAGCAATATGAGAACATGGAGTCGCCAATAGAGATGATCAGCAGCCTGAAATTGAAATTTCAGGAGCAGGTAAGAGTGGAGAGATACCAGTTGGTTAAGTCTCTCACTAGCTGCAAGCTACCAAATGATCATCCAGTGAGTCCTCATGTCAGTAAAATGATGGGTTACATTGATAACCTGAGGAAACTGGATTATCCAGTTAGCCAAGAATTGGCAACTGAGATCATTCTGCAGTCACTGCCGTCAAGCTATGATAAGTTCAGAAGGAACTATATCAAGAAAGGCTTAACGAAGACGCTGACTGAACTGCATGATATGCTCAAGACAGTTGAGCCAAACGTGAAGAGTACCCTGTATAATCTCATGAAGGAGAAGGGTAGGTTTACTAAACCTAATGCTGACAAGGGTGAAGACAAAGTTGTCCAGATTTTAAATCATGGTAAGCGTGTGTCTTCTGAGCCCGAATCAGATACCTCTTGCGTTGGTAAGTGCTGCTACTGTAAAGAGACTGGGCATTGGAAGAGAGATTGCATTAAATTCATGGAATATTATGAGGAGTTGAAGTTGATGTATGAAACTACTTCCTCAGGTATTCATGTTATTACTTCAAGTTATACCTTATAGGTATTGGATACTGGTTGTGGCACTGATATTTGTTATAATATGCAGAGCCTGAGCAACAATAGAACGTTGAAAGAAGGGCAAGTGGAACTGCGTGTCTGGAAGGAGCTTGGGATGCTGCCTCAGCCGTAGGGTTTTCACTTATAGATCCCTTTGAGGCTTGGTTTTGTATTAAGTAATTGCTACAATGTACCTGCTTTAAGCAGAGTTGTCTTTCATTTTCTTGTAAAGAATTTGAATGTTTTTCATTTTGATAAAAGACAAGTTTTATTCTTCTGATCTTAATGAAATATTAATTGTAGCACCCTATTCAAGGAATGGGTTTTATATCTTAAACCATAGAGTGCCTAAAATGTAACATAAATACCGCAATTGAATTAAACCTGATTTTTCTTGGCATAAATGTTTTGGTCACATAGAGTAAGTCAGATTCAGAAACCCCATAGTTATGGACTTTTGGGCTCATTTGAATGGATATATTATGAGACTTGATTTCTGCTTACTAGACCAAAAGACAAAGGGCCCATCTTAGCCGAGCTAGAGAAAGGCCCAAAGGCTTATTGGAGATTGAACATACTCATGTATGTGGTCCGATGAGCAGTAATGCCAGAGAAAATTTCCTGTACTTCATTGTCTCTACTGATTACTTCAGTGAGTAAGACTGTGTTCATTTGATGAGACACAAGTCGGAATTCTTTGACGTGGTCGAAAGAGTTCCAGAATGAGGTATAGAATCAGAGTGACAGAAGTATTAAGACTCTGGATTAGATCACGAGTGAGAATACTTGAGTCATTAATGGTGTGATCATCTGAATGAGTGTGAAGTCGTTTCACAGCTCAATTCTCCTGAGAACCTTGAGGTATTTCTGTGAGAAAGAATCAGATCTTCTTAGAAATGATTAAAGATGAGTCACACGAATCTTCCATGATATTCTTTAAGAATAACGCTCTAGAAATATCTAAGTTTACGCTGAAATAGTTCCACCAATATCAGTTGAAAGACACCACATAAATGTGGACTGGAAATGATCCAAATTCGTCTTTACTGAGTATTTGTAGTTGAGCTACTTCGCTGGTTGTCCTAGGGAAACCAAGGCTTGTTACTTTTATGTCCATTCCGAAAACGAAGTTAGGTTGTTCGGAATTCTGTTTTCTAAAAGGGAAGTTGCTTTCCAAGAAGAACAGTGGGAGTAAAAGTATAACTCGAAGGAATTCGAGAAATACAGGAGGCTGCTCAACCTGTTGAGGGAGAGCAGCGGATGGATTTACAGATTTCTGTAGAATCTACACATGTAGAGCCTGAAGTTCGCAGATTTGAATCCGTCACTAATCCGAGAGTGATTTCTCGTGATTAATTGCCATGATCTGATGATCATTGAAAGTGACGAACCTACGAAATTCACAGAAGCGAAAGTGAGCTCGGACTCCGAAAAATTACACTGTGTGTAAGTTAGCTTCATCGATCCATTCATGGATGGAAGCAAACATATTGGAGTTGGAATCTTCGTTCTGTTAAAGTAGTCAAGGTTTTGACTTGAAAAGGAACGAAGTGGAACTGTGCGTTTACTAAAAGATAAGTGGGAGCAATATTGCATTTCTCATAGTGTATGTCGATGACATACTGATTCTCGGATATAACGTCCCAATGCTGCAGTCGGTAAAGGACTGGTTTGGGAGTTGGTTTTATGATTGACATGGGTAAAGCCACGTATGTTCTTGGATTTTGGATCTAAAGATAGAGATTCAAAAGAGCTGGTAGGACAAAGTCAGGATTCTTAAATTGACAAAGTCCTACACGTTTTCAGCACTCCAAGAAGGGTTTTATGCCAATATCACATGGCAATATTTTAAGCAAGAAACAGTATCCTACGATATCTGCTGAGCTTGAATGCATGGATGAGATTCCATATGCGTCGGCAATTGGATCTATCATGTATGCCATGACACGTACTTGTTTTGATGTTGCTTTAATGTTAAGCAAGACAAGTAAAGACCAGTCAAATCCAGCAAAGAATCACTGGATTGCCGTAAAGAATATCCTAAAGTATTTGAGGAATACTAAGGATAAATTCTTGATTTACGGAGAAAGTGAGGTGCTACAAGTCGATAGAGTCTGAAAGGCAAGTTTCCAATAGACAAAGATGCTTTCCGGTCACAGTCCGGTTATATCTTGTGTCTGTCTGGCGGTGCAAGGCACTGTTGCTGACTCCATGACTTAAGCTGAACATTTCGCAGCTTGGGAAGCGGCGAAAGAGGTTGTTTGGAAAGAAGAGTTCATCACTGAACTTGATGTGATTCCCAGCATAGATGAGACTAGCTGCACATCAGAGGTCCAAACACCTTGAGGGTAGGTATAACCTATTCCGTGAGATAAATGACAGAGGTGTTAAATAGATCAGCAAGTTTCATCGAATGAGAACGTTGCCAATCTATTAACGAAGCCACTCCTTAGGCCTAAGCATGAGTCGCGGACTGTAGCTGTAGGATGAATGAAACTAAGATGTAGTCTTAATTTCAGTGGGAGTTTGTAAAGGGCTTTACTTAGTTGTTTTGAAAGGTTCATGTAAACATAATATTTTATGTTTATGAAATCTATGATTTCTGGATTATTTTAACTGTGATATAAATAATCGTTCCAAAATGATTCATGTCATTATATATGGGCCATCGAAGTACATGAGTAGACTTGATCCTGAAACCCCATATTTAATGAAATGACATAAATCATAGTGTCCATAGTCGAAGGTTGTTGAATTGGAACACCAACAACCACTTGAGACTAGATTGTGTTGAGACTTATGACCAAGTTTCGAGGGGTCATAGATGCGCGGCATCAAAGTCGACACATAGGTATATGTAGGGGAGCATATGACCGGACATGGCCCGCTGATGAGAACTCTACAAGATATTAATATCTGTGTCATGAGAGGTTCTCATATACGACTATAGAGTATAGTCCTTAGACCTGAGTTCGCATGCATGTGGCTGCACATGGAGTGATGCGCTTTGATCATTGTCTAACGCTGTTTCGTAACTGGGAGCTATAAGGACCTTGGTTGGGTGTATTATAAAGTGTGTAGTTCATAGTGATGGAACAAGATGGGATTTGTCCCTGCCGTTTAACGGAGGTAATATCTCTAGGCCAATCGGAGACTTGATAGCTGGTAAGAGAGTGGCCACTCCCAAACGGACTTGCCCAAGTCGTTTGCATTGTCAGTATCAAATCTGGTCCGATGAACATGGTCTGGCTATATAAGGATGACATGTATCTTGCTTTATGCCAGATCGAGATATTGAGACAAAAGGATTAGGGAATGTAGGATTCCAGTACAAGTGGGAGATTGTTGGGAATGTCCTGAAATCTACTGTACTATCTCTAGAAAGTATGATAAGTGTCGAGATCAGACATAAGTCATAAATACTGGGTGATCATGATGACTTGCTAGAGCCCGCTCTTGATCTATAAGTTTAGGACTTATTACCAGTATTGTATGATCCCTAAGGGTCACACCCCATAGCTTACGGGAAAGTTAAAAGGAATTAATACAGTAAGATGCAAGGCATTTACTGTATTTGTACAGAGAATTGGGCCAGACAAAATACAGTCTTTTGTCTGATTTGGGCCTTGGGCCCAAAAGCCGAATGGGCCATTAGGTTAATCCTTGGGCCTATATATAGGAGAGGGGACGCAGATAATAGATCAGTTCTGCGATTTCTTTAGGTCTGGCCGTCCCTCTCTCTGTTCTCTCTGAGATTCCAGCTTGGTCTAGCAGCCTGATCCAGAAGCTTGTAAGAGGGTGGATACCTGAGGAGGAGCCGGTTCTCATCTGCTCTCATTGATCTCTTCATTACCAATCCGCTGCGCTAATAACAAGGTAATGATTCTGATCTGGTTTATGATTCAACTGCAAATCACCTAGATCCTAGATGATTATGTGCTAGGATGTAATCTGATAATTACACCAATAAAACACATAATCCTACACTTTCTCCTCAACTAACTGGAGTTACACCTTCAAGCGCAACCTCTCAAACAACTGAGAGGACCAACTCCCTAACTTGGATCCGATACAAGGATTTTCCCCCAATGGGCGCTCTACCTCTTAGATTAATCCACCTCGACCCTATTCACCGTGACTGACACAATCCGCCACTGACGGTATGGCGGATCTCCGCAAAATGCTAGCATTCCTGAAAGATCGATTACCATATCATGAAGCTGCCCAATGAACTGTTATAGCTTGCATATATCATGAGGATATGAGCCAAGCTTCCCTACCTGGCGCTCTAAGCAGACTCACTTCACTAACAGGAGGAGCAGACTTGTTAAACCAGAACGAGCGCAACTATTTTCCGCTCTGCTGTTACCTACGAGTTACAAACCAAATAGGCGCCGAGCCCTCAGAGCATCAGTCTTTGCCTCCAGCTCCTAGGCTCTCGGAACGCAACCTGGAGCTAACTCAGCTCGGCCAACCCAAGCGAGATAGCTCAGAAAATAGGAATCTGAGAGCTGAATAACTCATGGCCACGGAACATGCAGCATCCCATGTTTGAAGACTTGAGCCGCGTGGACACAAGCAGCATCACCGACTTAGAATCTTTTCGGCGGTACACCGACAAAACCAATGCTGAGCTCCAGCACATGTAAGCCATATTCCACATGGCCAAGAGATTTGCCCTGGATATTGATCAGGTGATCAAGGAAACATGTCTAACTCCTTTCACAGACCGAATTACCAACGCTCGAAACCGGGACACTAAAAAAATCAAAATCCCAGAATACTACGGAAGCTCAGACCCCAAAGCTCATGTTAGAATTTTTCGAATCCCAGTTTCACGAGCTCACCCTAATGACGAGGAAAAATAGGCAGGGTACTGCACGCTTTTCGCCAAAAACCTCGTCGGTCCACCACTGTAACGGTTTGCAAGCCTAGAACGAAATTTGATCGATAACTTTACATAGTTCATTTTGATTTTCCTAACACAGTATTGAATTTTCATCAAGGCCTAGAGGTCCTCAAACCTAGAGCCTCAGAGGAGGATCTCTAGGCTTTGATGCAAGGAACCGAGGAACCCCTCAGATCCTATACCAACAGAATTTTGGAGATCAAAGTGCGCATTGCTGATATACTTGTGTTTTCATGCATTTAGGGAATTGATTAGATCATGTTTCGGTTTCATTTAGCTTTCTTTAGTTACATTTCTTTGTTATTTGTTACATTTATAGTTAGTTGCATCTAGGGTTGTAGTTTAGCATGTCTAGGAGCATTTTGCATTTGTTTTGGTTCTTTTCAGGTGTTGGATGACTTCTAGGATGATTTGGGAGTGCTTGGGACAAGGTAGAACGGAGAAGCATGAAGAAAGTGGCGTTTTGAGGCTCCCAGCGGTTGAGCCAGCGGGTGGAACGGAGCCGCGAGCCGCTGAAGACCGAAGAAGAAGAAGCTCGAGCCAAAGAGCCGTGACGACAGCAGTTTGGGTTGCGGTCCAAAACCAAACCGCGGAGTACCTCACGGTTTACTCAGCGGCGAAGACATAACCGCTGGAGCCATTATCCGACCCGTCGACGAGTTTTGAGCAAGAGAGCCGAGTCTACAGCGGTTTCCCCAGCGGTCGATACGAAACCGCGGTTAACCCAGCGGTTTACCCAGAGGTTAAACCGAGACCGCGGTTAACCCAGATTTCGTTAACTTCCAGCTTTCACCAGACTTTTTTGTTTCATGTTTCTGGGTTGACCCCTTTAAATAGATTTTTGGGACAAAAACCCAAAATCTATCTCTTTTTCTTTCACCAAGTTGTAAACATCTAAACCCTCTTTTAGATCTTTGCTATTTTAGTGAAAGTTTATTGATTTTTTCTTTTAATCTTTCTATCTTACTCTAATCTTCATGATTAACACTATCTTCATGGGTTTTGTTAATCAAATGATGATTAGTGAGTAGTTTCTCATAGGGTTTATGAGTTAGGTAGGATTTAGTTGATTAGGGGTGGTTAATGGATGTCTAATGCTTGTCTATCTTAAATATTCTCTATCTTAGTGTTTTTAATGCCTAATAAGCCTTGATCAAGTTGATTAGGATGTTTAGGATTTCTTGCCCACCATGTGTTCGATGAAATGCCAGTTTTAGCTTTGATAGGATTTTCACATTCTAGCACATGAAAATGGATGTTTAGAGTGAATGTTACCTAAATGGAACTTGTTATGATTGCTTGCTTAGTCTTAATTCACAAATGAGAGTTTCTTCTTGAATTAGGATTAGGGAAAGAGATTAGTACTAAGAGATTAGACTAGTCAATTAGTTGTGTTCCTTGCTAGGAGATTAGCTTCCTTGAAGTTTGTTACTAAATCCATTGACCTCTACCTATAAGCCTTATCCTTTAATCTTTGATCTTCTAGTTTGTTATTTGCTTGCTCAACTCTCTCTCGTTTAGATTTGTTTGCTTGTTTAATGTTAATTGTATCTAGAATCTTTAGGATCATCATTTGAATTTGTGTTGCTTGACTATTAAGGTTTGGTGAATTCTTATTGGCTCAATCTAGTCCCATTTTGGTTCGATACCTCTTGCTACAACGATAAGAAAGAGGAATTGATACCTCTAAGGATATAAAAATCATGTTATCAATTGCAGACCGAACAAGAGTATAGCAATCACTTCTCTCCAAAACGGACTCTTGTCACCTCCAAGTTCAAGAAAGATCTCGTAGTATGACCCTCCATATCTCTATATGATGCACTGCATAGAGCTTCATATTACGCGAAACAAAAATAAGATCTAACCGCGGCGCCAAATAGATACAACGCGAGCTTAAAGAAAAGGGTTAAAATAGAACCTTTTTGCAAAAGCCAACATTCTTTCACGGTAGGCGGCACGTCCCAAAAATGAACATCCTACGATGCAAACAAATTTCGTAAGTATCATAACAAAAGGGGACACTCTTCCAAGGAGTGAAGATCTAAAGTGCGCTTGTCGACAGCCAAGCCTGACTACAACGAAATGGAAACACCTAAGTCGGAGGAAAAACAAAAAGAAAAATCAAATCGAAAAATAAGAAAGCTTCTTAAGCTAAACGCGAGAGAACTCTAGAGAAGGAAGAGTCTGCATCTCCTTCTCCCTCTCACGTAAAGCGCATCAACATGATTTTTTATTTAGCTTGCTGCGGAGGATCAATTAAACCGGTCGTGTCACCGATTCCAACTCCAAAAGAAAACAGTTAATCTCTACCAAAACTTAGGTTATGCAATTTGACTCTCCCAAAGACGATAAACTCTATATCCGGGGGCTCTAAGCTCCATCTGGATTTGGTAAATTCAATTAAATCCCACCATAGGCGAGGCGAAATGAACGCCAGAGAAATAGCTCCCGTGGAGAGACCTGTTAACCACATAACCTTCTCTGAAAGCAAAAATTTCAGTCTCGAGAAACTGCACGACGACGCCCAAGTAATCCGGCTAGAAGTAGCCGGATTCGAGATATCAACGGTCATGATTGATACCATAAGATCTGTAGACCTATTATTCTATGAAGCTTTCAAACGAATGGTTTCAAAAATTCCATGCTCACCGGCAGATGAATTTCGCTAACCGGGTTAGATTGTGAATCCACCTTTTCCTTTGGGAACTATAAAACACCCATTCACAGCCCTTGGCAGCAAGAAATCCTACTTACAAACTAGCACCTTACAATAGACCACAAATTTATACCATGAAAGTTGTATTGTCTACTTACCACCAATGCGTAAAATACATGAATGCTTCGGGAATAAAAACGATCCATGGCGATCAAAAAGCCGCTAGATCATGCTACATGACCTTCTTCAAGTAAATGTAGATATCATTCATTATAGAAAAGACATAAAGAGGAAGAGATCTCATCTCAGAATGCGAAGCGGAACAGCGACCCGACAGTTCGGAGCCCCCGTAAAGACCTAGTTGTTCCGATATGCATTGATGATGTTCATCCGAAAGATATGTTAACTTCCAATCGGATCTCCCAAGTTTCATTTAGAATGAGCTGTTAAACTTCCTCAAAGAAAATTTAAACACATTCCCGTGGTCTACGAACGACATGAGAGGAGTCGACATAGACGTAACCTTACACAAACTTAATGTTGATCCCACGTTCAAACTTGTAAATCAGAAATGCCCCAAACTCTGTCCTGATCCAGCAAAAGCCGTCAACGACAAGGTCGATACACTACTAAAGGTTGGATCGATTAGGGAGGTGAAATACCCCGACAGTTTGGCCAACCCAGTCGTCGTTAAAATGAAAATAAGAAGTGGAGAGTCTGCATAAAATTTGCAGACTTGAATTAAGCATATCCCAAGGACAGCTTTCCACTCCCACATATAGATCGTCTAGTATATAATACATATGGCCATGAGCTGCTGTCCTTCATGGACGCTTTCTATGGATATAACTAAATCCTCATGAATTTAGAAGACCAAGAAAAAACAGCCTTTATAAACGATTGCGGAACCTACTTCTATAAAGTTATACCTTTCAGCCTGAAAAATGTCGTAGCTACGTAGCAAAGGCTAGTAAACAAAATTTTCGTTGATGACATGCTCTTGAATTCCTCCAAAGAGAGCGACCACATATCCTAGCTCTGAGAATGCTTCGCAATCCTAAATTAATATAGGAGGAAGCTTAACCCTGCTAAGTGCTCCTTCGGGGTACCATCAGAAGAATTTCTTGGCTATCAAGTAACATAATGCGGAATCGAAGCAAACCCGAAGAAAATAGTGGTATGAATTTGAGTGCTTGAAAGCTTACATAAAAGTAACATGCATGCAAGCAGACCAGTTCGACAAATTCAAACGCACTATAATATCTCGAGGAGAATACTCCTAAGCAGATGCCTTATAAGCCCTAGCTTCCACATTTTACTACCTAGTATAGAGAATTAAACCAGTTGAAGGGATAGACAAACCAACCATTTACATAGTATAAAATCGTAAACTACTAACAAAGCTGCGTCAAGCTCGGCAAAACAGCCCGCGAGCATGTCCCAAGCGTTGTGCTCTAAAGATCCCTCGGAAACACCCACATCTATCGTCGTGATCAACAAAATCTTCTTTATCCTAATAATCAATTTATACCTGTAAACCAAACATCTCCGGCTAAGGAAGAGATGATATACCATGGATTTTAGGGTTTTTAACCATGGTATATGTGTCATTTATCGAGTATTTTAGTATGTTTTAGAGTCTTTTCAGGGATTTATTAGGTACAAGCACATTTGGAGCATATTTGATGATTATGGCACTTTCTGGAGCTAATTAGAGTATTTGGCCGAGAGATAGACTTCACTGTCAATATTTCAGAGCCGCAACGATCGACACACTTGTGGCATCGATCGTTGCACCAGCGAGATGGGCCAAACGACGGTTTAATGAAGAATAATGAAATTGCAGTTCTGCCCAGAAGTTCCTGATATTGACAAAGAAGCCCCAATTCGTGTTTTAGGTTATAAATAGAGTTTTTAAGCCATTGTTTAGGCTACGCTTTGACAAGCTTTTCTGACATTAAGTTTTACTCAGAGAGAGTTGAGGGGCTGATCCTGATCTCGAAAGAGACTTGATTTTGAACCCCAGTTCTTATTTGATTATATGATATTTGGTTTTCTACTTATGATATTTTCTGTCTCGATGAATATGTCTGAGTAGTTTACCTGTTAGGTTGAAGGATTCTCATTAGGGATTTTAGAGAATTATGGTTTAATTTATCTGTAGAGATTCATATCTGCTAGTTCTTTATCTAAGTTTTTCTTAATGCTAAATCTGAAGTAGCTAATCAGGATCATGATGTTAGGTTGATTAATGCAGCGGAAGTTGGTTAATTTAGCTAGAAAGAACCTAGATAAGCAATTAAACTGTTCGCAAACGGAAGTTTGGTTTAGGTTAATTGTGAACATATCAAACTTGGAATTAAAGCTGGTTTAATATGTTAGTTCTCGCAAACGAAAGTTTGGTTTGCTGCACTTAGACTTAGAGAATTATCGCAAAGGAATTTGGTTAATTCTATATCCGTGTTTGAGTTCTAGAACAGTTATTGATTAGATCTAGATAGATTGATTTCTTGCGTTCCTGATTTCCTGAGAACTCCTGAAACCTAAAGCTTCGCCCTCTTGCTTACAAACTCACTTGATTTGCTTTGCTATTTCGTTTATTGTTTTCACACCTGCTTCGCTTAATTAAATCTGAACTACTAATAATTTATTGTGTGACTGAGAGTCCTTGTGGGATTCGATACCTTATATACTACGATTGCATTAACTGTGCACTTGCAGTAGAATAGGGATAAAACTACATCTATCAAGTTTTTGGCGCCGTTGCCGGGGACTCTTTGAGTTCACCGATAGATTTAGTACTAGGATTTAGACTAAGCATTCTTTTTTTTATTTTCTTGTTTACTCACGTTTTTGATTTTTGGATTTGCAGGGACTCGCACTGCATCGATCGTTGCCTACCTTGCATCGATCGACGCAAGGCGAGAACAGCAATGCTGAGATCTGAGACGTTCAATAGGTTCCGCTCTATGGAACCTGTGATTCTGATTCGCGGTGAAAACGGCGTTCTACGAGACCAAGAGGGTCATATATGCAACGCAAAAGGTCAGAAACTAGATGGGGGAAGGAAACCCCATCTTGCCAGATTACCATGTATTGGTTGGGCAAGTAGCCGAGATGGGAAGTAAGATAGATGACATCCACAACGTCCTACTGAGGGAGAGACAGTTCCGAGCTGATGCAGAAACTGAAGGATTTGCAGAGGTAAAATATATGGCTGGAGCTGATTTTTATGGACATACATTTGGACATCAGCAGAGACAAGGTTCTAGGCATGCTCAAGGATCAAGAGACTATGGTTATACACCCTGCCTAGCATCTCCTGTACCTGCACAGAGGAGCAAATTAGAGATCATGATGGAGCAGTCCATTGCGGAACAACAACAAACCACATCGTCTTTCAGCTCGAAGCTTGAGAGCTTGTACACTAATCTGAATGAGAAATTTGAGTCCTTGAACACTCATATGAAGTTGCTAGATACACAGATGGATCAGATTTCAAGTCCTACCACAAGGAAGGATACTCAGGAAACCCATGTCGTTAATATTCAGGTTGACCACAGGATGGATCATAGACCATATCTAGCAGTTAAGGCTATGGAAATTGTGGAAAACAGAGAGGAGTCTGATATTGAATTCCCTGAGTTTGAGAGCTTCGACGGACCTGACTCAACATAGATTGACATGGATCTTTTGGCTTGGATAGCTCAGACTGATACTGGACCAAGTCAAGAGGAGAAATTTGAGTTTGAGATTGCTGAATTAGACCAGGAAGCTGATGGACCCGAGACCATAGTTGAAACTCGAGCTGAGACAACCGCGTCGATCGTTGCACCACATGCACCGATCGTTGCACCCCGTAAAGAACCAGTTTCACTTATACCTCGTGGAGTTGCTAAGGAAAGAATCTACAAACCTCCAATACCATTTCCAAAAGCCCTTGTAAGGTCTAAAGATGTTGTTCAGTGCACAGTAGTGGTTGACAAGAAGATGGTAGTTCCACAGGAGTCTACTCTAACATCTTCAAAGCCTAAAGCTACTGATAAGCAGAAGGCTCCGAACATCAAATCTCTACCAAAGGTAAAGCATAAATCCTCTAAGTTTAAACCTCCTAACTCGACTGATTTGAATACATGAAAAAGCTTCAAAACACCCAAGTGTCGATCCCACCTTACATTCCTTCCTACGTTCCTTGGACGACATCATGCTGCTACTGCTTACACACCACCATGGATGATAAGGCATTCACAGAGACACTCAAAGTCTCTGTTGAAACCTCCATGATTCTGACCTCTTTCCAAAAGTCAAGCTAATGACTTAAAACCGGCGCTGAGTGGGAGGCAACCCACAGTTAGGTTTATTTGTTTTTCCTTTTTATTTTTGTTGTTTTTCTTAGGATTTCACGTTTTTATTTGTTTTTGCTAGTTTTTAGATACAGAGCACAAAGTCTGGAGATGTGTGACGATCGTTGCTCACATGTGCAACGGTCGTTGCAATTGGTTTAAATCGAAAATTAAGGTATGTCGCGCTAAACCGGAATCGATCTGGTTCGACCAGCATCGATCGTTGCTATCATGCAACGATCGTTGCACCCACGACCAAGGTAAGTTACCTTAAACCCTTCTTCTCCTTTTTCTTCTCCATTTTCTCACCGCCGATAAAACCGAGAGCCTCCACCTAAAATCATCATTTCTTCATCAATTTCTTTGATTCAAAGCGCTATTTCACTTATTTTTACGCCCCCAATCTATTTCTCCTACCCATTTCTCACGGAATCAAGGTAATGTACTTCTATTTGATGATTTTCGGATTTCACTTTTAGGGTTTTAGAAATTTGGGAATTTTGGATCAAAATTGATGAATGCATGTTAAAATGATTATGCTTTAGGTTGTTTAGTGATGGATTGTTGTCGATTTTGCGATTGATTTCACGATTTTGGAATGATTTTGTTGACTGTTGATTACGGCCAGAATCGCCCAGCAACGATCGTTGCGCTTGTGCAATGGTCGTTGCTCGACGATTCTGGAGAAATGTTCGAATACACGAAATCGCCTTGCAACGATCGCTGCCTTAGTGCAACGGTCGTTGCACGACGATTTCACAGAGAGTCTGCCGTGACTAATTTGCTTAATTCTGTTTTGCAGATGGCGACTCAGGATCAACCCCGCAAGCGCAGAGCATCAGCCGCAAGCGCCTCACGACAGTACATTCCGCCACAAGAGTGGCTACACAGGGATTCTGATCCTCCAGAGCCATATCAGTTGGTTCATGCGACCATTGGGCCACCATGGCCAAGAGAAGATAAGGCTCGGATTCAGACTGATCGCAACTGGGGAAAGGGTATCAAGAGGATGCTCACTACGACTGATTTCACAGAGAGGCCGCTACACGAGTACTGGGGTGAGTACGACACACTGCTGTATAACGGTTGGTGTGGCATGGAGATAGCGCCAACCAAGTTTGCTGATTACTCGACCTGTCATGGTCTTGGCATAGACAGACAGGTTATGGAGCTGTGCAGAGGCATTGGTCTGGGGACAATGCCGATGCAGCCTTACGATCTATACCCAGAGCTGGTGAGACAGTTGCTTGCCACATGCAGGGTTGTATACCCGAACCCGGAGAGCAGGAATGCTCAAGGAGGCACTTTTACTTTCATGTGTCTTGGCACCAGGTATCGAGTGCCCCTTCTCGATATCTGTAAGATCTATGGGTTTAGCATTGAGCAGCCACGCACCGATTTGTCCCTTCCATGGGAACCAGTAGAGGCTGCGCAGTTTTGGCAGTACATTAGTGGTGGACGATATCACTCACGGACTACACCGGTGATTCAGGTCAGGCATCCGGCCCTCAGGTATGTCTTGCGTATCTTGGGACGCACTCTATTGTGCAAGCATGAGGCAAACAAGATGCGCAAGAATGAGTTGGAGATACTGTTCAGAGGACTGACAGAGCAGTTCAGGGGTACCGATGTGAGAGACCCGGCTAAGAAAGTCAACCTGGGAGCCTTATTTGCCCATCATCTTTGCGAGCTGCAGAAGAAGCCATATGACGGCGTGCGCAAGGAGACAGTAGGGAGTCTTCTTACTCCTATTTTCAGACACTGCAGGATCCCTATGGAGCATACAGAGTGCGTTACTGAGAGAGAGTTCCTGGATCTCAGTCACTTGCAGAGTGCTACGTGGCTGAAGGAGGGGCGAGTGTGGGTTTATTTCGACCCTGAGGATACACAGTATGGTATTGATCTTCCTGCTGCTAGGTTGACTCAGATTGATACCATTGATGCTCTGAGTTTCCGACCTCCTGCCAGAGCTCGACGAGCAGTGCCTACTATGGCTCATCCGCTGGGAGAGCCTTCTACGAGAGCTTCATCCTCCTCTACACCTGCGCCTGCTGCTGATATGGGCCCTTATCCTGAGATGACAGTGCCCTACGGTAGTATGTCTGAGGCTGAGTGGAGAGAGCGTAGTGATGGGATATGGAAGACCATCTGGGAGTGGATGCGAGGCTGCACTTGCAGGAGACAGCCACAGGTTCACTAGCCCGTCCCAGGACCTTCTCGACGCAGACGACGATCCCCGACTCCTACTTCTTCGAGCGGTACTGATCGCATAGCTGAGGCAGCCGATGACGATGAGATGTATGGTGGGATAGATGATGTGAGCGAGTGAGATTTATCTCCGTTTTCAGACATTCGGTTCTGTACTTTTTATCCTTTTCGTATTTTTCTTTGCACTTTTTCCTTTTGATTTCTAGGATTCTGTTGATCTTGGATGTTATGTTTGATATGCTACGCTATTTGTTTCGATTTTACTCTGTTTTCAGTGTTTCCAGCTTGCAGGATTCGAAATTTGATAGATTCCAACGGACTAACCTGCTAACTTGCTGACTGATCTGATGCACGCATTGCAACAATCGTTGCTGCTATGAGCAACGATCGACACTCAACAAAAAAATCGCATAGCAACGATCGATGCACTTAGTGCAACGATCGATGCCTAAGCGACAGAGGTAAAATACGACAGAACTCAAACATCCATTAACAATTTTTAGTTATTTTTACTGATCCTTCGCTTGACACTACTGGGGACAGTGTGTCTTAAGTGTGGGGGAGGTGCTACTGACTTATATCTTTTTGTTTTCTTAAGAGTCAAATCCATTTTTCAAAATTGTTGTTTTATTGAGTCAAAATTGTTTAAGTAAGAAACTATGAATTTTTGAGAAGTTTTAACTAGACTTGCAGGAACTTAAGTAACCATTGGGATGAAGTTGCATGATCTATCTCTGACTATTAGAAAACCCAGACACAGATCAACCTACTGGGAACACCCACATCACTTCAGGTATCAGAGGATCCTTTTACTGACTTCAAACCTTAATACTGACTTATATTTCTCACCTAAGGGCTTGGTATACTTTGTGTCGGATTCCCTTGTTAGTTCTGACACAGCCTGTCAACCTATCCTATTTAGTCCCCTTCTCCCCTTCTATAAAATAAAAAAAAAAGATAATAAACTGAGGATGAGTTAGTAACTCCGAAGTGGTCATGGGAATAGTAGCAAACACTATTATCTCTTATGTGATCCATGGAATGTGTCCAAAGTACACCCCATAACGGGAAGAACACTGATAAAAAAAATAAAATGATACCCAATGTGGGAAAAATCAGTTGTTAAAGAAGGGAAAGAGAAGAAAGGGACTAGAGAAAGATAGTATGGTGGTCTAGAGCTGATAAGGTAAGAATCCATGTGCCCTTTGATCGATACTCCTTAGGTGAGACCGCACTTAAATACTTGCAGAAGTCAGTAGGGTGAATTTGAATGCTTGAATGTGATTGTGGAGTTTACTTAGGATAGTTGCTAAGTGTGGGGGAAGTATATGTTGGTCTTGATATCCTGTGATTGATTCTTTCAGTGGTTTACTAAGGGGAATCTGAGTGTTGTTGCTTCTATGACGAAAAGAGTTTCCGAAAGTTTTCAAACCTCTTGACTACATTTAGTTCTTTGTTTTGCTTGAGGACAAGCAAGAGCTAAATGTGGGGGAGTTGATATACCATGGATTTTAGGGTTTTTAACCATGGTATATGTGTCATTTATCGAGTCTTTTACTATGTTTTAGAGTCTTTTCAGGTGTTTATTAGGTACAAGCACATTTGGAGCATATTTGGTGATTATGGCACTTTCTGGAGCTAATTAGAGTATTTGGCCGAGAGATAGACTTCACTGTCAATATTTCAGAGCCGCAACGATCGACACACTTGTGGCATCGATCGTTGCACCAGCGAGATGGGCCAAACGACGGTTTAATGAAGAATAATGAAATTGCAGTTCTGCCCAGAAGTTCCTGATATTTACAAAGAAGCCCCAATTCGTGTTTTAGGTTATAAATAGAGTTTTTAAGCCATTGTTTAGGCTACGCTTTGACAAGCTTTTCTGACATTAAGTTTTACTCAGAGAGAGTTGAGTGGCTGATCCTGATCTCGAAAGAGACTTGATTTTGAACCCCAGTTCTTATTTGATTATATGATATTTGGTTTTCTACTTATGATATTTTCTGTCTCGATGAATATGTCTGAGTAGTTTACCTGTTAGGTTGAAGGATTCTCATTAGGGATTTCAGAGAATTATGGTTTAATTTATCTGTAGAGATTCATATCTGCTAGTTCTTTATCTAAGTTGTTCTTAATGCTAAATCTGAAGTAGCTAATCAGAATTATGATGTTAGGTTGATTAATGCAGCGGAAGTTGGTTAATTTAGCTAGAAAGAACCTAGATAAGCAATTAAACTGTTCGCAAACGGAAGTTTGGTTTAGGTTAATTGTGAACATATCAAACTTGGAATTAAAGCTGGTTTAATCTGTTATTTCTCGCAAACGAAAGTTTGGTTTGCTGCACTTAGACTTAGAGAATTATCGCAAAGGAATTTGGTTAATTCTATATCCGTGTTTGAGTTCTAGAACAGTTATTGATTAGATCTAGATAGATTGATTGCTTGCGTTCCTGATTTCCTGAGAACTCCTGAAACCTAACGCTTCGCCCTCTTGGTTACAAACTCACTTGATTTGCTTTGCTATTTCGTTTATTGTTTTCACACCTGCTTCGCTTAATTAAATCTGAACTACTAATAATTTATTGTGTGACTGAGAGTCCTTGTGGGATTCGATACCTTATATACTACGATTGCATTAACTGTGCACTTGCAGTAGAATAGGGATAAAACTACATCTATCAAGAGACCGTACCCAAAGAGCCAAACGCCAAGTTCCTCAACATACCGGATAGGAGGGTACTGATATTGGATTATATTAAGCTCAGTATAGTTCCTACCAACAAATGGGAAGCAAGGAAACTAAAATCACAAAGTGGTAGATATTGTATACTTGTGTACAATCTCAATGGAGCCTTACTTGCGTTGTGTACACGTCGCATAGGCACAAGTAGTAATGAAATAGACTCATGAAGTCACTTGCGGAAATCTTTCTGGAGGTCGAGTTCTAGCCATAGGCATAAAAAGACAAGGGTTCTTCTGTATCTATCCATCATCCCGTGGAAAATATATCCTAAATCTCAGTAATTACCTGACCGGCTACTTCACTAAGTGGATATAAGCTAAATCTTACCAACATACTACATAAAGTCCAGACCTTCTTCTAGGAACATATTATTTGTGGAAACGGGCTTCCCTACGAGATAATAACCGACAACGGTTCATAGTTCATTTCACAAACCTTCATAAATTTTTGTAAGCCTTGGAAAATTCACCTAACAACCTCAACACCGAGATACCATCAAGGAAAGGGTCGGGCCAAGGCTGAGAACAAAACACTCTTTAACAATCTCAAGAAAAGACTCAACTCGAAAAAGTCCAAACGTCTTAGGAAATTTCGGGGATCCTGTGGGCCTCCCACACCACACCGCACAGTGTAACCGATGAAGCTCCATTTTTGTTAGCTTATGAGATAGAAGTTGTGGTTCCTACAAAAGTATATGTTCCTGCGATCCGAAGAGTTATATTCCCAAGAAATGAGAAACTGAATGAACAGTACTACGAGATCGTCTGGACATGATCGAAGAGCAGCTTGACCGAGAACTATTACAAACACAGAACTACCAGCAAGCAACCTTTCCCTACTACAACTCCAAAGTTTGACTGCGGAAGTTCAGTAAGGGAGACCTATTACTATGCAAAGTCTATGAAACATTAAACAGTGAGGTGAATGGAAAGTAGGAACCAACAGGGAAGGTCCCTACCGAGTCACCAAAGTAGTCAACGATGGCGTATACAAGCTTAT
Organism: Orychophragmus violaceus; assembly: GCA_030180135.1. Classification (NCBI taxonomy): domain Eukaryota; kingdom Viridiplantae; phylum Streptophyta; class Magnoliopsida; order Brassicales; family Brassicaceae; genus Orychophragmus; species Orychophragmus violaceus. The sequence continues at coordinate 27,453,219 of CM058231.1, read as the reverse complement.
GAAAGTCAAAAACGGAGTACCAGAGCCAAGACCGTTGAATTCCACGAAACTCAAACGATACTACCTCTAAGCAATGACAACAATCTAACTATGTTAGGCTTGATCTCTTGATAGGGTACGTAGGCAGCTCGACCCCGAGTGCCACCACTTCAAAAAAACTCCCAGCATTCCTCTATTCCTTTCTTTTTCTTTTTTTTAGGGGGGGGGGGATATTGCGCTATCTTATCTACAAGTTCCCATGAGCCCAGTTTACTCAACTTATATGACTAAGTCTAAGAATACCATTCGGCAATCGCAAGCTAAAAACTCGCAACAGTTTTCCATTACGCTAAGTCTTAATACCTTAAGTATCTCAAACATTGGAATAAAAAGTAACAATATGACGCATATGCTCCACATACCAATTCTCTTAGGTCATGCAACTTCTATGGCTTCCTTCTCCTTAGCTTCGGGTCTTTCAGGTTCCTCAGCTATGGTGCTCGCGGTACCTCTAACTTCTATTCCGGTCATCATTTCCACGTTCGAACCAAACTGGCCGAAACCCAAAGTCTTAGCAGCCATTTCGGTGGTTCCCATTCTCACATACTTGGATATATACGGAATATATTTCATAGCAGCACGAAAAGAAAAATCAGAAACTTGAGCCGCCTCAAACTCATGACCAAGGATAATGTTCTGCTAGTTCAGCTTCTGAAGCTCAGCCTCAATGGTGGTTTCACTGCTCATGATTTTCGCGATCAACTGGATATTAGCCTCGACTTCTTGAAGTTTCATCTCGCAGTCGACCTCAACCTTCTTCTTCTAAAACTTATATTTAAAGGACATGATCAAATTTTAGTAGCTATTTCCTTCTTTCCAGCCTGTACAGCCCGATGGATGGCAGCCTCTTTCTTGGAAGAAAGCTCTTTATTCTACTTGGCTAGGAGAGCTGACCTCTCCGTCGCAAGCTTGTAATCGGTCTTTGCAACACTGAGCCAAGTCTCCAGAAGATGAAACTCTTCTGACATGTATTTAGCGAGGAATTCAAAACATGCACCACACTCTAGGCTTCCTCCAGCTCTTCCATACGAGGAACATTCCGGATGTGTAGCTCTTAAAGAGCATACCATATGTGGTCAGCCTCTAAGGACAGTCAAAAACATCAACCGACAATACGAACTATGAACGCTAGGAAAGGGAACTAAACTAAATTCTCGGGAAAACCACAATATCGTTACCTTTCCATGTGCAACCATCCCCGCAATGTACGCTTCACGCTCTACCATATTCTGCACCGTCGGGAGAGAAAAACCAACAGGCTTAGTGATGAAACAATTTAACAATTCCCTCTTGATCATCCGCTATTAGGAAGTCCTTTTTGTGATAGAACTTCCAATGAAAATCTTTGCTCCCGGACCCGTTGGACGAACAAGATCCTGCACCAGTTTTTTGCTTCTCTGGAGCAGGTCCGAGACGAGCTTTCTTTTCCAGAGGACGCACAAAAGCATCACTATCGGAACTCTTGGAGACAAGATAGATCACGTTATCAAAGGGAATCACTGCCAGCTCTTTCCAAATCTCCGTAGGTCAATTCGGGATTGGAAAGCTCGATTTGAGACATGAGGGGGAAGTCCACTAGCTCCTGATACTAGAGCCTTAGTCAGAGCCTGGTTCAGTTCACCAGGGCGTATGACAGGGTTACCAGACGACGTCACCTTACCACCAGATTTCTTCGTTGCGTCATGGAATCATGTCTTATCCTCATGTCTCCCTCTGGCGTTGGGGCAATGCTAGATGAACTTTCGTCTGAAGCGGTCTACTTGTGCTTGATGACATAAACTTGGTTAGAAAACTAAAAATAAATGACGTAAATAAACACAATAGAAGATTCAGGTTTACTAGGACAAAGTGCGATGGAATGAATCTTAAAAGCTGTCGTAACCACATGGAACTTCAGCGCTAGATTGATTTTGTTTGAGGGAAATGTTGACCTTATAACCTTGTCGATCCTGAGTACAGTGGCAAAGTTCTGAAGTGTATCGCTTATAGCTATCCTCTCAGGATTATTTTGAAAACATAAGGAGACCATTTCACCAGCAGAGCCAGGTTTTAAATGCAAAAAAAAAAATCCTAGCAAATATGACCTTAACTAACCAAGCCGCTGCCCACAACGTCACGATTTGTGAGAAATCGTAATCCCTAGTAAAATTCCCATCAACCTTGAACAGAAAGGGTCGCTCCCTTTAAAGGTCATCACGGACCGGTACCGCTGCAAGCTTTTTCAAACCTCTCTGAGGTGAGATGTAGACGGTCCTGGAACCTGTGTTTTGTTTGATGGAGCATAGATAGTGAAGCTTAGTTAGGTCAAATCAGACCCCCTGTTCTCGTGCTATGACAAAGAGACCGATCAGATGCCAAATAAAATTCAGACACAACTGAGGGAACACCATTCCTATATCACTAAGAATATCAAGTAAAAAACGAGGATCAGAAAAACGAGGCCGCACCTCTCAAAGTAGATCTTGTATGCACGGAAATATCCCGGCCTAATCTTTTCAGGCGTCTCACAAGGACGGAGAAGCTTCAGCTTCATGTTCTCCACCACCCCAAGTGAGTTATACAAACTCTCGACGTCGTTGGACTTTATAAGCGGATTTGGATGCGGACAAACTCACCAAGGTCTCTAGCAGTCCCATTTTCTTTCTTCACAACCACCTCAGGTCCTTTCTATTTTTTCACCATCGGACCATATTTTCAAGCAAACAAGCAAAAAATCCAAAAGCGAATAGACAAAATCGCAAATGATGGAAAAGCAATAAAGAAAATAGATCAAAAAGAAGACTGATTTAAAGGAAAAGGGAACGACCTGAGGAATGAGTGGACATCTTACATCGTGATAGATGTTGGGAGTTGGATTTATAAAACAGTTATTACTGCAAACCTCGAGATCTTGAAGGTTCTTTCACGGTTATTTTATCACAGCCGTTGATTCATAAAGCATAATGATGACGCGTTGTCATCTCAGACACAATGTCGCTTAGTGTAATCCGAACCGTCTGATTTGTCGGGATTTTTTAGCCTAGTCGAGATCCGATGCTATCCAGTGCGAACTAAAAAGTCCGGTAATCATGAAAGATTTGGTCTATCGACTTAACTGAAAGATTTGGTATATCGACTGAATGGTGTTGGCCTTCGTGAGCCTGATTTGCCCTTCAGAACTCGGTAGCACATCTAAAGGATTGAGGGACAAATGTTTGAACCCGACTACCTTCCGGAATCTAGCCCGCTAAGACTCCACTTTGGGCCTGTTGCTGAGGCCCAAGATATAAGATATACCTCAAAGTCCAAACGATGCCCATCACTAGATCCCGCTATCTCCGAAGGTTGTTGGCATATGATCAAGACGCATAAAAAATGTCGTTTAGAAAAATCAGGATAATCAAGGAAGCTGTTAAGCACTTGATAGGGTCAGGTTTTAATCCTATTCTACTGCAAGTGCACAGTCAATGCAATTATAGTATGTAGGGTATCGAATCCACAAGGACTCTAGGCAATGATAGATTATAAGAACAGTCAAGTTAAACTGGGAGAAAGTATGTGATAAACTAAAAGCAAATAGAAAAGTAAATCAGGTAGCAAGATTGGTTTGAAGGCAATTAACTAAAAGCGCAAAGTCTAGGGAGTTCTCAGGAAATCAGGAACACATGAAATCAATCAATCGGGATCTAATTAAAAACTGTTCTAGAACTGGAATCACGAAAGTATAAGAAGCCAACTTTCGTTGCGAATCCTATCTATGTCTAACAACCTAGCAAGCCAAATTTCGTTGCGAAATCTAGAGCTTTAAACAAGCATTAATCTCAAGTTCTTTCGTTCACAATTTCTCTAAAGCAAATTTCTTTGCGAGTAGATCAAATTGCTCATCTAGATTCTTTCTAGCTAATTAACCAATTGTCGTTGTGGAAATCAACCTAACATCATAAATCTGGGTAGCTACTACATATTAAGCATTAAGAACAACCCTAGATGAATAACTAACAGATATGAATCCCTACAAATTGATCAACCTATAATTCCATGAAATCTCTAATGAGAATCCCTAAACCTAACATGTAAACTACTCTGACATGATCAATGAAACAGAAATAATAATGAATAGAAAACCAAATATCATAAAAGAAGTAAAGAAACTGGGGTTCAAAATCTCTTCTCTCTCGAGTATAAGATCAGCCCATCAAAGCTCTCTAAATCTCTCTGAATGTAAAATAAAGCGTAAGTAAAGCGTAGCCTAAACAAGTGGCTAAAAACCCTAATATATAGTTTAAAACACATCTGGGGCCTTTTTGCAAATCTGGGAAGTTTCTGGGCAAAAACTGTAATTTTTGGATTTTTGTGCGCAGAACCCTGAAATTACCTTGCATCGACCGATGCAGGGCGATTTCACAGCCATTGAACTCTGTGAAACCTCTAAACAGTGCAAAAATGCTCCCAATGCTCCCACAATGTCCAATTAGGCTCCAAATGTCCTTAAACCTGTAAAATACCTGAAAAGACTCCAAAACATACTAAAAGACTCGATAATAAAGACATATATCATGGTCGAAAGTCCTAAAAACCATGATATATCAACTCCCCCACACTTTGCTTTTGCTTGTCCTCAAGCAAAACATAGAACTAACATGGTGAAGAGGTTTGAAAACTTTCAGAAACTCTTTTTATCTTAGAAGCAACAACACTCAGATTCCTCTTAGTAAGCCACATGAAAGATTTCACCTGCAAGACATCAAGACCAACATATACTTCCTCCACACTTAGCAACTGTCCTGAGTAAACTCCACAATCACATTCAAGCATTCAAATTCACCCTACTGACTTCTATAAGCTATTAAGTGCAGTCTCACCTAAGGATTATCGATCAAAGGGCACATGGATTCTTACTCTGCTAGCTCTAGACCACCATACTATCTTTTTTTGTTTCTTTCTTCTCTTTTCCCTTCCTTAGCAATCTGATTTTTCCCCATTGGGTATCATTTTGTTTTTTTATCAGTGCTCTTCCCGTTATGGGGTGTACTTTGGACACATTCCATGATTGCACAGGAGGTAATAGTGTTAGCTACCACTCCCGTGACCACTTCAGAGCTACTAGCTCATCCTCAGTTTATTATTCTCTTTTTTTTTTTTACTTTAAGAGAAGGGGAGAAGGGAACCTTACTCGGACAGGTTTACAAGCTGTGTCAGAACTAACAGAGGAGCCCCATAATAGAAGAAAAAGAAAGAGCTGACCACATGTCAAAGGAAATCACGCCAAGTTACTACCCTCAGAATAGAGGATACTCGTAAGAATATAGAAGAAACATATCGATCAAAGTATAAAGCAATACAAGGCAGGATTTTTGTTAAAGTATAGAGGACATTGGAATTTTGAAAAATAAGAAATCACAACAACCGTAGCCAAAACTAGAGTTGAAGTCAATGACCTCTTACCTTCGATAAAAACTTCAGTTTTGGAATTCTCCAACGGCGATATAGTGGAGGACACCTTGGTGTATGACAAACTGGAGAAGCATTATTGTAACGCCCCGACCGCCCACATCTGTGGGCCCCACACCCGTTCACTCAGTTCCGTGGGTCCACCCTCGTCTGACGGCCGGATTTTTATGTTTGGGAGGCTTTAAAGACTTGATTTACTGTCTCTGTAATCACCACACAATCTTTCCACGTGTTTTGCCCTCACTCGCACAATACCGTGAGTCACTTCCCATTAGGTCACCCATCCTTTGACTACTCCATCTCAAGCACGCTTAACTCTCGAGTTTTTCTGGACAAGTGACCGAAAAGATAAGTGCACTTTGGTTACATAGGTAGGTATCCAAATCAATTCTTTTAAGATTTTCCGCATATACTATAAACCAGGATGTTACAATTCACCCCCTCTCACAGAGCGCAACGCCCTCATTGCGTACCAGAATCGTTATCCTTGACAGTGTGAGCCTTTACTAACTCCACACGCATCCTCGAATTCGGCTCTGATACCACTTGTAACGCCCGACCGCTCCCGTCCGTGGGCCCCACACCCGTCCGCTCGGCCCGTGGGCCCACCCTCGTCCGACGGCCGGATTGTTATTTTGGGAGGCTTTAAAGATATACTGTCCCTGCAATCACCACACGATCTTTCCACGTGTTTTGCCCTAACTCGCACGATACGTGAGTCACTTCCCGAGAGGTTACCCATCGTTTGACTACTCCAGCTCAAGCACGCTTAACTCTGGAGTTTTCTCTAGACAAGTGACCGAAAAGATAAGTGCACTTTGGTTACATAGGTAGGTAGCCAAATCAATTTTTTTAAACTTTTCCGCATATACCACACACACACCAGGATGTTACAATTATCACCTATGCCACATACTCAACCATGAAGAAACTACCTGCCAGTTTGAAAACAAACATAGGAAATAATTCATGCGATCACTAGCTCAAGTAAAAGCGAAGAGTACAAGGAAAACCTCTCAAAATATGTTCATTGATCAAGGAGCCCCATATTTAAATAAAAAGATAGAGTTGATCACATGTGAAGGGACATCACACCAATTTACCACCCTAAGAATAGAGGATACTCGGAAGATTATAGAAGAAACATCATTCAACCAGATGAAAGCCACATAGACTATACATATAGATCAAAGTGTAACTCAAGACATGGCAAGATTTTTGAATCCAAACGACTTCAGAATGGATTGAAACGGGAAGACGTCTCCAACTTTTAAGTCCATCAAGCCAAGCTGGAAGTAGTAGACACCGAGAACTTGAACCTGGCCAAGGAAAAGGTAGAGAAAGATTAGGAGAATCAAATAAAGCGTGTTATGCCTCGAGAAACGCTGAATCGTGAGAGAAATGAAACTGAAAATGTAAGTTTACCTCAAGAGGATGTCCATGAGGCCTTGGATAAACTCCACGAAGTTATGATCCAATACTCCACTGTAGCGGATCCATCAAAAAGTACAGGTAGAAAGGACGAATGCAGCTTGCTGAAGAGCAAGGCCAAATGAAAGAAACATAAATTCAAGTGGTTAGAGAAGCCGAATAATAAAGTACAAACTGAGGGAATCTTAGTTGCAGGGGGAGAGAGTCTTGTTGATGCAGCTCACCATGAGCAGGATCTGATAGCTCCAACTCCACGAATCCCAGCTAAGAAAAGGCTTGGTATACCTCCAAATAAAAACTATCCCTTAGAAGTCCAAGACATGGTATAAGAACAATTTCAAAGAAAAGGATGGTTACTTAAGCAAATGGATCTCCAAAAAGGAAATTAAAAATATGTAGTAATGCTCTTGGATCAGATGCTAAGACCTACTAAAGCCTCTAATGCTCAAGCTCAGACATTATTTTCTACAAGAGGAGAACCTTTTTGAGGAATAGACCCTCCTTTATGTATTATTGCAAAGGGATCGAAAATCCACCAAAACAAATTCATTAAAAATTTTAAGATGGAACTGTCAAAGGTTTTAGGAATCCCTCGTCATTCCTGAGTTTGAATGAGATACGACAACATGTATCATCAGCTCTAACATTCTTCTCAGAGATAAATAATGCAGAGAACTATGTGCTCCGAAAATTCAAGAACCTAGATCATTCAACAATAAACTGATCCCTCCACATGGCATAGGGGGTGGAGGATTGGCACTATTTTGGAAGAAGAATTTTAGTCTGAAGATCCTTGAAGCATGCAATAATTTCATTGGTGCTTGAATAACTCTAGAAGAGAAAACTTTCTGTGCAACCTTCATCTACAGACAAGGCAAAGAGAAGACTAATGTGGAATTATTTAGCAAGTCTAGCAAGTGTCCGGGATGCCTCTTGTTTCATAACGAAACTCACATAATATTAGTGCCAAAGATCCAATCACCAAAGAACACATCTGTGTTCAGACCAGTTACACTATGTAAACGTCTACTACAATATCATCTCGAAGCTGATAACTTGAAGACTTCAGCCAGTTTTGGACTCCATTTTTTTCTGAAAACCAATTGGCGTTTGTCCCAGGAATAGCTATCTCAAACAACATTCATATAAATCATGAATTACTACAATGTTTAAAGATTTCAGAGGCTACCAAACATTGCTTAATTGCCGTTAAAACGGACATGGGTAAAGCCTATGACCATATTGAATGAGAGTTTGTAAATCTAGTACTACTACAGTTGGGTTTTCAACATCAATAAGTCTATTGGATAATCTAGTGCATTAGCTTAGTTTCATTTACATTACTTATTAATGGCTCAGAAAAGGTCAGATTCTTCCCACACCATGGAATACGCCAAGGCGATCAACTTTCACCATATCTCTTCATTATGTGCAGTGAAATACTCTCTAGGCTGTGTAGAAAATCACAATTAAAAGAAAACTTTAGTGGAACTAAGGTGGATAGTGCCTTTCCGAGGGTAAACCATTTATTATTTGTTGATGATACCATGATTTTTTGGCAAGACACCAAAGCAATTCAAGCTTTGAAAGAAGTGTTGGAGAAATATGAGATTGCCTCTGGGCAAAGAATTAGTCACCAAAAATCATCAATAACCTTCTCAAAGAAGGCTCCACAAGAATTGAAGGACAAAATCAAGATGGAGCTTTGGATCGAGAAAGAAGGAGAGTTGGTAAGTACTTGGGCTTGCCAGAGCATTTTGGGCGGAAGAAAAAAGTTTTGTTCTCGCTATTGTGGATAAAATAAGGCAAAAGACAGTAAGTTGGTCTTCAAAAATATTGTCTATGGCTAGGAAAATGGTAATGCTTAAAAGTGAACTCTCAGCAATGCCACTGCATTGCCTTGCTTTAAGCTCCTTGTGTCTCTTTGCAAAAGAATACAACCGGCTTTGACAAGGTTCTTGTGGGAAGAGAAAAAATATAAAAAGACAACTTCGTTCATATCATGGGATAAAATGACTAGAATAAAGAAAAAAGGAGAAATCGGGTTTAGAGATGTCATATGTTTCAATGATGCACTTCTAGCTAAACTAATTGAGGGCTTCTCTAAAATCTGGAGTGCATGTTAGCTAAGATCCTTCTTGGTAAGTACTGCAGAAGTGGCTCTCATTTAGAAGCTGTTACACTTTCAAATTGTTCTCATGGCTGACGTGGAATCATGATTGGAAGAGATCTTTTAGTTGAAAAACTAGAATGGGCAACTGGCAATGGAGAATGTGTGAATATGTAGACAAAATCTTGGTTATCGACAAATCAAAGAATTGTAACAATTTTACCGGCACCAGATCCAGTTGTTGATATGGGGAAAAAGGTGGCGAGTTTACTGACCCCTACCTTTGATGGTGATAGAAGGAAGGTTCAAGAGTAATTTCCCCAATGGGAATCTCTGATTTGCAGTATCAAAACAAGCAAATTAGAAAAGCAGACAAAAGAATTCGGGTTGGCAACACTTTAGGAGTGTACATCTCAAAATTGGGGTACTTCACGGCGATAGAAGAAGCTCAACAAGACGAGATAGTGATCAATCTTGACTCCATGGACATGAGAGGTCTGGAATCTAAACATTCCTGAAAAGCTAAAACTATTTGTTTGGAAGGCACTCAAGGGAGCTGTTGCGCTTAAAGATCCATTCACTCGTCCAAGAACTCACGATTAGCTCACACGATTCTCTTAATCACTCGCTCTTACTCAATCAAAGAACACTAGAAAGAGAACGAAAGAAAGAACGACACAAGAGAAATTGGTGACCCAGTGTTCGCCCACGATATGTGGAACTACTCACTGGGGCTAAGCTTCAGCTCAGCAAATCCACTAGCAAAAGATCGAGTTCTCAAGAACAGAGAATACTCAATCGGAGAAGACGACTCGTATGAACCCTAAAACAGTCAACTCTCGTCAACGTTCTAACGGCATTATGCATTACCTCTTTATAAGATAGAGGTTTACATAACCGGCATGAACCAAACAATTAAACCAGCTTAATGCCTCTAAACCGAGTAACACAATTAACTGATCCAACGGCTCAGATTCAAACCTGCAAATGCCTAAGAGAATCTACCCTGATCCCACGAATACTGAGCTAAGACCATAACCAGATTTAACAGGAGCCTTACCTGTGAGTCAAAGGTTGGTACAAAAAAATATCATAGACAACTCTAACTTCAACAGGTGTGGTCAAAGAGACCGTAACGTTCCTTTGTCTGCCTGCTCAAAGAGTGTGGAAGCTAGTACCTCTCTCAAGGACTTTGGAGGCATGACTCCAATCAAATTGTTTTAATGCAAGTTTTATTGGGTCTTTTTTTTTTTTTTAATTTTGCTAGATTTATAATTAGGAGGATTCAGACAAATTAGTTATCGGATTTTGAGTTAACAAATCCAATCAGACGTCCGATGCGGACGTGAAAACGTTGCTTTGTACATGTAAATTAGCCTAGACACTTTCAATTTTCTTTTAAAAAAAACTCTAAGACACACAGTTTTAAAATATGTGGTTAATGAAAATTTTAAGAAGAAAATATTTTCTTTCTAGACCCCAAATTTTCAATTTTCTTCAAAATCACAAAATGATTCTTTTGATCAAAACCAAAAGAGAGGATGGCACTGAAAAATGACCCTGAAAGCTGAGGAAATACAGATCTTATCCGATCTATGGATTATATTGGTATATATACACATGTTTGCCTGATGTGTGCGGCTTTTTCTGATGGTAGACAGTTTTTGGTGAACAACAGACAATTTTTGTGGATAGTAAATGAGTATAGACGATACAACCGTTTCTGTGTCCATTTACAATAGGTGTGATGTAAATGTAAAGTAAAATATACACATCTGTTTGTTATGCTAATAGAATTCCACATACAATTATGTTAATGTAAAATGGTTGTCTAGAGGGTTTTGGTTTGTTTGAAACTGAATAACTGTATTGATTTTGGTATAATCGAGTTTAAACTAGTGTTTAAAGAGAGTGAAAACAAAGTATTATTATGTTACAAAGATCCCTCATTCTTCGTTCACTATTTGTTAGTACTTTTGGTGTAAAAGGGATCGCATAATTGACAAAGATAATGAATTTCTATAAACATGGATGCCAAAATCCACACCCAAATTTAGTGTTTAATGTGTACTAGATTTTGACCCGCGCTTTCTGAACACGGATATATTTTTCTTTACAATTATAAAATTTTAGCTATTTTGTTGTTAGTATTTTAATTTTTTAATTATGCAATATAATTTTATTTAAATTGTTTAACCCATATTATAAAACGTGAGTTAATAATTTATGTTGAAAAAAACGAATTGTGTATTATTTGGGAGGAGATATCGTAAAGATAAAGAAATTAAAATAACAATCCGCATTCTAATATGAGTTGTATCGTATAAAATAATATATATATATATATAAATAAAAATATTCATATTTAGCTTTAAATTTTTATTTATAAATTAAAGTTTAATTAATAATAAATTGTATATTTTTGTAGTATTCAAATTATAAAAAAATATAAAATAACCCGCTAAAAAGTTATTGTCGTATAATCATCAATTAACCCGACAATTGTAAATTTGAATAATATAAATATTTACTTATTGTTGATCTTTTATATTTTTATCAAATTTAAATATATATCTATTTTTAATATTTTAGCTTAATTTTTAATATAAATTATTGTTTAGGTAATAGTAGTTTGAATATTTTTATAGAATTCACTTTTTTGAAAATGAAGTATGTTACATTTTTTTAGTGTGTATTTTTAATAAAAATAGTGGGTTATATTTTGTTTTTTTTAATATTCCTATAACTTTTATATTTATTTTATAATTTATAAACATAAATGGTGTATTAATTCATTTAATTATACTTATCATTATTGATTACATATAAATATATAATATAATTACGGAATTAATTAGTTAATTAAAAAGTAAAATGGATTAAAAAGATTTTTTGTTAGATTTTGTATAATAAAAAGGAAATATACATTTATATTTAAAGTAATGAAAGATATTGCAAGATATTATGATTAATTAGTTAGAATTTAGTTTTACATTATTGCCCTTAATGAATCTATTTAGTTACTCATAATTTCTAATGGCATGCCCTGTAAAAAACACGTTAAGTGAACGTTAGTTTCAAAAAACCTTCTTGTTTTAATAGTATAGATTTTAAGGAAATATAGGCTAGAATCTAAGATGAACCACAAAGTGAATAAAACTTAAATCGGCGAATAGAATTGTGAACTAAAAATCGGAATGCTACAAGAGTTTGAGCTCGTAAAGCGATTACAAGTAAAGTGTATTCAGAATTGGATGCCCATATTTACAAGTAAACGAAGTTCTTTTGTAGCCTTCTCTCTGCAACTAATCCTTAGCATCCTTCATGGTGTGCTGATATATCATAGTTTTTAGGACTTTCGACCATGATATATGTATTTATTATCGAGTCTTTTAGTATGTTTTGGAGTCTTTTCAGGTGTTTTACAGGTTTAAGGACATATGGAGCCTAATTGGACGTTCTGGGAACATTGGGAGCATTTCTGCACTGTTTAGAGGTTTCACAGAGTTCAATGGCTGCGAAATTGCCCTGCATCGGTCGATGCAGTATGTGCATTGGTCGATGCAAGGTGATTCCAGGGTTCTGCGCACAAAAATCCAGAAATTACAGTTTTTCCTCAGAAACTTCCCAGATTTGCAAAAAGGCCCCAGACGTGTTTTAGACTATATATTAGGGTTTTTAGCCACTTGTTTAGGCTACGCTTTACTTACGCTTTATTTTACATTCAAAGAGATTTAGAGAGCTTTGAGGGGCTGATCTTATACTTGAGAGAGAAGAGATTTTGAACCCCAGTTTCTTTACCTCTTTTATGATATTTGGTATTCTATTCATTATGATTTATGTTTCATTGATCATGTCTGAGTAGTTTACCTGTTAGGTTTAGGGATTCTCATTAGAGATTTCATGGAATTATAGGTTGATCAATCTGTAGGGATTCATATCTGTTAGTTCTTCATCTAGGGTTGTTCTTAATGCTTAATCTGAAGTAGCTACCCAGATTTATGATGTTAGGTTGATTTCCACAACGACAGTTGGTTATTTAGCTAGAAAAAATCTAGATGAGCAATTTGATCTACTCGCAAAGAAATTTGGTTTAGAGGAATTGTGAATGAAAGAACTTGAGATTAATGCTTGTTTAGAACTCTAGAATTCGCAACGAAAGTTGGCTTGCTAGTTTGTTAGACAGATAGGATTCGCAACGAAAGTTGGCTTCTTATACTTCCGTGATTCCAGTTCTAGAACAGTTCTTAATTAGATCCCGATTGATTGATTGCATGTGTTCCTGATTTCCTGAGAACTCCCTAGACTTAGCGCTTTTAGTTAATTGCCTTCAAACCAATCTTGCTACCTGATTTACTTTCTCCTAGTTTAACTTGACTGTTCTTATAATCTATCGTTGCCTAGAGTCCTTGTGGATTCGATACCCTACATACTATAATTTCATTGACTGTGCACTTGCAGTAGAATAGGATTAAAACCTGACCCTATCAAGTTTTTGGCGCCGTTGCCGGGGACTCTTTTGAGTCTTCGATAGATTTGAACTTAGGGTTTAGACTAGGTTTTTCGCTTTTTGTTTTTGTTACTGATTTTTCTTTTTCTTGCGTTTCAGGTACGCCCCGATTCGCACTGCATCGATCGACACGGTCCTGTGTGTCGATCGACATAGATTTCGCATTGCATCGATCGACGCTCTTCTTGCATCGGTCGACACATTTCGCGGAATCACCAAGAAGACTAAGAGATCCGTAAGGACGATTTGTCGGAATGATTTTTTCAGCTCAGGGATTGACAGTTCACAGATAGCTGGGTTGAAGAACAAAGTTGACTCTCTGCATAGTCTTATACTTGGAAAATATGCGCAAGAAGCTATCAACTACGTTGGAGGGACTGGATTCTACAATCAGGAATCTGATTTTCAGAAACCCTTTCAGCAACAGAGTAATTCCTTCTCAAGGAACTATGGTGTTTCTTCTTACCAAGCACCGCCTGCACCTACACATAAGAGCAGATTGGAAGCCATGATGGAGCAGTTTCTGGAGGGACAACAACAGATCATTGTGTCCTTCAACTCAAAGATAGATGCATTGTATGAAAATTTGAATGGGAAGTTTGAATCTTTGAGCACACATGTGAAGAAGATAGATGTCCAAATCCAAAAGACATCTCAAGCAATGCAGAGGCAAAATGGATCAGGAAGAGCTGAACAGAACATATACGTTAATACTGTGGTCATAAGGGATGAGATTGACTTGCTAGAAGAAGAAGAGAGCATAATCTCGGATTTTCTGGATGAATTCTGTCTGTCTGAGACATGCGTCGATCGACACACCCTTGGTATCGATCGATGCACCCCCGATCCGTCTGATAAATTTAACCATAATCGCCTTGTGTCGATCGACACACATCGTGCATCGGTCGACACAGAACGCAGACGTGACCAGAGACCTGTAACAGTCATGGAACGAGTCTATAAGCCCTCTGTGCCATATCCTAAGGCTCCTAAACTGTCTAAACAGGAGCTAGACGAAGCTAAATGCATAAGAGTGATGGAGAAGAAGCTGATTCAGATTTCAGAGAAGATACCAGACCGAGGAGCCTTTATGCTAGACTGTTCCGTCTCTAAGGACAGATTCAAGCGTTCTCTGTGTGACTTAGGATCTTGTGTGAATCTCATGTCATACTCTGTGGCTGTGAGATTAGGACTGATGGATTTCCAGCCTACTAGGATCTCTCTTATCCTAGCTGATCGATCAAAGAGGTATCCAGAAGGAGTTCTTGAGGACATTCAAGTCAGAGTTTGATTCCAACAGATTTTGTGGTGCTGAAGTATGATATTGAGCCTTATGATCCTCTACTACTTGGTAGATCATTCTTAGCTACTGCTGGAGTTGTGATTGATGTGAGGCGTGGACGGATTGATCTCCAGCTGGGAGACAAGCCTTTGGAGTTCAAGATGGATAAGTTGCAGAGATCCACCATTGATGGACAGAACTTCAGTGTTGAGATAGAACAAGAGACTGAGATTGGAGAAGAGAAGATGGCAGTTCATTCTGAACTTGCTCTAACATCTTCTGCGCTTGCAACTGCTTTTAAGCAGAAAGCTCCAGATTTCTCTCTTCCACCAAAGCAAAGGTATGGATCTTCTAAACTCAAATCTCCTAATCCCCCAGCTGTGAATGCAGGAAAACGCAGTATCCCACCCACGCTTCGCTCCCGCCCTGGTGCTTTTCCCGCTTTCCTTGGTAGATCTCATGATCACAATGCTTATACGGCACCTTGGATGAAGAGACATTCACAGAGACACTCCAAGTCTCTGTTGAATCCCCCATGAGTCTGATCTCCGTCCCATAGTCAAGCTACTGACTTTAAACAAGCGCTGAGTGGGAGGCAACCCATTGTTAGGTTTGTTTTTGTTTACATTTTTTGTTTTTGATTTGGTGTTTTTGATTTTCTGCTTTTGTGTGTTCAAAGCCGAGAGAAATAGGCAAAATGACACTGAATCGATCAACACACTGAGTGCATCGGTCGACGCAGTTGCAATTTCTGTTTAGACGATTCGATTGCGGTTCAGACACCGGTTATTTAAATAACCGCGAGCATATTCGCCTTGCATTGATCGACACCCTTGTGGCATCGATCGACGCAGGGCGACAACAGGTAAGTATTCTGCAACTTTTCTGATTGTTTTTCAATTTGATTATTCTTTCACCGAGCTCATGCTTTTATTACACTGGGGACAATGTAGTTCAAGTGTGGGGGAGGTAGCTACTGACGCACGCTTTTGTTTTTTTAGAGTCAGTCCTGTTTTCAAAAATTTGTTTTATTGAGTCAAAACGGTTTAAGTAAGAAACAATGAATTTTTGAGAAGTTAACAGCACTTGCAGGAACTTAAGTGACCATTGGGATGAAGTTGCAGGATCTATCTGTGGCTATTAGAAAACCCAACACAGATCAGCCTACTAGAACACCCACGTTACTTCAGGTATCAGAGGATCCTTTATTGACTTCACCCTTAATTTGACTTAATTTTCTCACCTAAGGGCTTGGTATACCTTGAGTCGGACTTCTTAATCTATGGACATCATACAGACCAGTTGGGGCGGACTTAGGCAATGGCTTGTTCCAGTTTCAATTCGCTTCTCATGAGGATCTCCAGCTGGTGCTGAACATATTTGTTGTCAAGCACCAGATGGAAATCCTCATGAGAAGCGAATTAAAACTTAAACACGCCATTTCCTAGGACCGCTCCAACTGGTCTCGGTGGTGTTTTCTTGAGATCCGAGAGGAAAGGGATAAGGGACCAGATCCTTTGCATCTTTGGATTTGTGACTCTTTCACTGAGAGTGAGGGAGTGTTTACGGATCAGCTCAGAGTTGTCAAACTACAGACTCAGACTCTACCAAATCTGGGTGGTTTGTTGTTTGATACAACTCCCTTTTCTTACTCAGAATAAGAGTATCTTTAAGCCATTCTTTTAAGGTTCTTCCCTTAGGGAGATAATTTTACAAGTTCTTCACTACAATGAGATTCTTTTTAACCTGGATGATTCACCGCTTAGATGGTTCCAGAAAAAGTTTTACACACCAGAAATCAACAACATTGTTAAAGAATGGTGCAGTGATTATTTGAATGGATTAAAAATACCCCACATTTTGCAACCTGAAGGCAAGAAGTAGATCCAGGGATGAAAACAAGCAGGATTACATGAGTCTTCTTTATGAGTAGTATTGGTGAGAAAGGGAAGTTCTGAGGAAGCTTGGTCGTGGCAAAAAGCGGCTAACCTGTGGGTAGGGAGACTTACCGGTGAGGAGAGGAGGACCCTTTGACGGTTGTCGGGGGCTGAACCTCGAAGTTGTTTTCGGAAGGTTGTTTTTAATAAGTCAACTTCCCAAAATAGAACAAAGCGGATAGGAAATTCAAAAAAAGTAGGAAAACCAGTTGGGTGAAAACAATCTAGGGAATTGTGCTTGCCAGAGAAATTTTAAAAGAGGCTCTTGTATATTTATCTTGTTTTAAGCTCAAATATCTTTCGTTTAGAAGCCTTTAGTTCATGTAAATTAAAAATATGGTTTTGTCTTGCATAATTGAAATATAAGATTGTGTTTCTGCGTTATTAATTTTCCAGTTTCTTTCTTTTCAAACGGATATAAATCTTTTATAACTCTATCATAAACAAGTTCATCTTATCTTTATATCTTCTTTATTTATTATTATTATTGTTATGAGAAAATACAGGCATAAGTTTTATTTTAATTAGTGAATACTTAATACACATGTTTTATATTACATTATGACGACTAATATCCTCTTTTATGTTATTTTATAAGCTTTTATGAGTCTAGTAATTCGAATGAGTGAACATATGTTAATGCGCATGTTTTGTTTTAGTTTGTGTCAGAATGATATTTTATATTTTATTTTGATTATCATCAATATTTTTCGTGCTTCATGAACTTTATTTTATTTTGATTATTGATCATTTTTCAAATCTATGTCACATATTATTTTATAAATATTCACTTGTTTTCATAGCCTTATCATTAATATAAATCATTCATTTTTTATTTATCTATTTCTTGGTTTTGTTCTTCTTTTTCTCAATTTTATCATATTATATTCAGTTTTGATAGTTAATTATCTTTTTGATTATTATTGTAAATTTTTGTGATATATATTTGAAATAGCAGTAAAATACATTTATTTCCTTTATTATGTAATGTTTGTAGTTTTATAATGATTTAACCATTCTGTATTTTGTTTTAATAAATTTTAAATATTTAAATTCAAATTAAATATTTTATAATAATAATTAAATGTGGAGACATGTTAATTTTTTACAGATTAAAAAATAATTATATGTCAATCAAGAGAGAGCTCTTAGAAACTACTATATAGATTTAGAATTTTCATATTGATCTAATTTGGAACGTATCATCATTTTAGTTAATCATTATACATAGTATTTTAAATATGATATTATTAATTCATATTTATTTATATTTTAGAAACAAAATACAGATTCAAAAACTAAAACGATTTAGTCCTCCAGGTTGATTGTTTTAGAATTGTTGTGGACAACGTGTGACGGTTGAACGCGAGAACTCCTTGCTAACTTATCTCCCTTTTATGTTTCGTCTTTCGAACACTTCTATATAAATTGCAAACGGAGGCTACTCCTTTTGTTCAGACACAATCTTTATCAACTCGAAAAGTCCGTAGAAAAAAACAAATGACTCTTGTTGAAAGAACCTCATTTAATATATGGCTCATGTTAATGCTTTGAATTCTGTGTGCAGTGGTGAGAAGCTACTCATGATATTTTTTTGCCCACATCATAACATTCACAGCTTCTTCGTAGCATCTATACCAACCTTGCCATATGATCCTGCCTATTTTTTAAGTCTATTTGTTTGGGGTTTTTTCCATATTTGAAATTCCGTTTTAGCCATGTTTAAAATCTCCTAAGTCTTCTGATCTAATATTTTGTATTATTCATCACTTCTGTTTTTAAAAGATACCATAATACCCATGAGAATAATTTATTTTATTATTTTATGATAGTTTACAAATATATAATCCATATTTTCAAATACCGATGACATAGAAAACTTTCGGATTTGATGGTGTTTGTGACAATGTCTATATTTGTATGTCCAATGAACGTTTAAAGAGAACGTGATTTATCGTTTCTTCTTATGCTTTACATCTGGCACACTATACTTTACAATAATCCCTCTAAACTTCAATTTTTTTTGTTACCAACAAACAACTGAAATTGCCTGCCAAATGAAATGTATAATTTTGGCGGGATACTTTTATTTTTATGAAAAAATCCTGTAGATTTTTCACATCTGATCCCAAAAAGAATCTTATCATTTCATTATCAATATATTCCCGCTCTACATGATATCCATATTTCATCGTATAATTTCCATATCTCGTAAAGTGACACCCATTTGTATTTGATCTTACATACTACTCATAGGAATAGTAAAAATAATCATCGTATATTTTGGCATAAAAATCTCCTACATCAACTGAATTTCCATTTAGATGTTGACAAGTGAATAAGGTGGTCTACCGTAAGTGAAGGATCAAATTTGTTGTGTTTGCAGGTGGTTGGCCTTCGGTGATTGATGGTTGATATAACAAGGTTTTCCAGGTTTTAAATCCATCGTATAATTCTTAATCTAGAAATTATTAGTTGTTTTCGAATATTTCTAGTCTTTAGGTACGTTTGATGCTTACTTGGAGATTTCAGAAGATTTTAAAGTTATTTGCCAGAAGATGCAGGAAACCAGAAGTAGCTACTTTCATGGAGAGTGTCGATAGACACCACTCTTGGTGTCAGTCAACACCAGTCATTCAGGAAAATCTCGCGAGTTTATGAAAACTTTAAAGATTTATAGTTTTTACACAGAAATTTCTCATATTTGCAAAAGAGCCCAATACATGTTCCAGGTTTATAATTGAATTTTAAGCCCATATTTTAGTCTATCTTTTTATATTTTTTGTTTTTGAAAGATTGAAGCTTTTGGGGCTGATCTTGTACGTCGACAGAAAATATTTTGAACCCAAGTTTCTTTCACTCTTTTATCTTATTCTTTTTCAACTCAACATGTCTTTTGATTCGAGTGCTATGTTTGACTAGTTCTCTTGTCAGGTTTAGGGATTCTCGTTAGGGATTTCATGGAATTGTAGGTTGATTGATTAATTGGGACTAATATGAACTGGTCATTTAGAGTATTGATATTAGGTTGATTAGCGCAACGAGAGTTGGTTAATTAGCCATAAAAGAACCTAGTTGAACAATTTAGTTTATTCCCAAGAGATTTGGTTTAGTTAAATTGTGACCAAATCGAACCCAGAAATAATGCATGTTTAGTCTAGGATCGCAAAGAGATTTGAATTTCTATGTTATTAGACATAGTTAATATTCTCAACGAGAGTGAGTTTTTGTTAATATAAATTTGTGTTTCGAGTTATAGATCATTGATAATTTGGATCATGATTACCTATTTTATATATTCATGTTTTCTTAAGAACTTCCCCTCGACTTGACACTTTCTCTTATTGATTTTACATCTCATTTATTTCATATTTCTTATAGCATTCATCATGTTCTGCTTAGCTTAATTTGACAACGAATAATCTATCGAGTGATATGAGGTTCAATGTTAGGTACTACAATTAATTTGTTGTACACTTGTAGTTAGATATCTAGGCATAAAACATAGACATATCAATGGGATCCATGGCTCATTCCATACCGAGATGTTGTCCATGTTCCCACCTTTTTAGTTAGATATTCTTTTACCATAGATCTAGCCCATAAAATACTTCTCCAACCATATCATGGAGAGTAAGATCTGAATGGATCTAGATGATCTAAATTCCTATAATATCTACCTTTTGAATACCCTATGAAAATGAGTATATGGTTTATCAATCAATCGCCATAACTATTTGGTAACATAGCAATATTCAACTCTTTTAATGCATGAAATCCTACTGGGAATTTTTTTTGGCCATGTTGCTCTGGGCCTCTGTGTTTACCGATAGATTTGAGTTCAAATATTTCTACTAAGCTTTTAATTTCTGGTTAGTTCTTTCTTGTTGTCTTGTTTGTTTCACGTGCATACCTATTTGTGCTACCAGAAGTACCCCGGAAAACAACTTTTGTTTCTTCCAAATCAGGAGCTTGCAAAGTTAGAACGTACAAACCGAAAAGCGAAGAAACCAGCAACAATGATAAAAATGTGGTTTTGACACCGGACAAAAATGGGGTTCTTCGTGACCGTCAGGGTCAAGTGTAAAACGAACACGGACATAGGTTGGATGCTGTAAAAACATCATTCATGTAACTGAACTCGATGCGGGCGCATGGCTTAATCCGTAGGGGGTGAGCCAAAGGTTGTTGCGTAAGTAGGCAGCACACTTAGAGACTATAACATGCATGATGAGTTATATGCGAACAGGTCTGCGATCAGATTTCCCATCCAAAGAAACAACTTTGAGCTAAAAACATCATACTACACTCATGATGGTCAGCATCAGTTTCATGGTATTTCTCATGAGCATCCCATGGACCACATTGAGAGGTTCAAGGACTTGGTGACTAACATTAAGAACATGGATTCAGCTATGATTATCTCTTCTGCAAGCTCTTCCCACACTCTCATGGTGGTGAAGATGTTTAATTGTTGAAGAAGTTTCCAATAAGGTTCTCTTACCAACTGGGATAACACTAAGAAAACATTTCTTAGGAACTTCTATGCTGATGCAAGATCATATAATCTGAGAGGAACATGATTTCTCAGTTCAGACAAGCTCTTGCTGAAGCCTTTAAGGCTGCTTGGGTGCATTTTAGAGGGTATCTACGTGACTTTTCCACATCATGGTTTCTCTCAACTTCAGATGATGGGAATTTTCTTCAGAGGTGTGGATTGGAGGTATCAGATAGCCTTGGATGCTGCTAGTAATGGAAACTACAACACAGGATCTCATGTATAGGCAACATAGCTGATTGAAAACTTGGCGTCCAGGAAGAGCACCATGAATGCTGATTTCGAAATATAGATAGAGCTTAGATGGCTGAGATGAAGACGAAGATGGCTCTTCACAGTCAGGAATACGGGAATCAGCAAGGGAACATGAACTATTCTGGCTACACTCCAAAGTCTGCGTATCAGAGACCATTCCAGCAGAACAACTCATTTCAAAGGAACTATGACTCTTCTTCTTACCAATCACCTCCTGCACTTAAAAATGAGAGTACATTGGAGTATCTGACGGACCACCGGCGATTTCAACAGGAAGTTTTATGAACTTTATGAGGATTTTAATGGGAATTTTGAGGCGCTGAACAATCATTTCAAGAAGCTGGATACACAAATGGCTCAAGTTTATGGTTCCGTGAAAAGGCAGAATGGATATCTTCAAGGAAGAACTGAGTAGAACCTGAAGCAGTACGTCAATGCGGTTTTTTAGAAAGGGAAATCAAGATGATACATGAGTAAAATGAAGTCACAACAGTTGCGTTTGAAGCTATGGATTATTCTTGGACTGCAGACGTGTGTTGAGCAACACTCAACCAAACTCTCGGTCGACACTAGTAGAAAAATCCGAGTTCAAACTGCAACGGAAAGAAATCAACCTTGCCCTACACTGAAAAGGTGGTTATCGATCGACATTGTCGATCGACATCCCCTTGGTGTTGATCAACACCTTCTTCTAACAGACCTGATATCGAGTTTTGATGAAGCGTAATCGACCGGGGTCGATTTAGAGATTTTTGTAGACCAAGGAGTCACATGTCAATCGACCCCCTCCTGGTCTCGCTCGACCCCCGTGCAAACCGAAGATAGATCCTCAATATTCGAATCCATCATCAACTGATACCCCTTCAGTGTCGGTCGACACCAACTGAGAACGTGTACAAAGGCTTGCAAAAGTCCAAGAATGAATCTAGAAGTCTCCGATACCATTCCCTACAACTCCTAAGAAGTTAAAACATGAGATGGATGAGGATAATGCAAGGCTGTGGTAGAAGAGGAGATGAATGAGATTCCAATTTTGATGCCTTGAGGACACACCCTTCTCTGAAGGGATATGCGACAAAGATGATTTCCAGGGATGGACCTACTCTACATCTTCTGAATCTGCAACTACTATAACCAGAAATCTCCAAGCATCGCACTTCCACCAAAGAAAAGGTATATATATCCTCTTGCTCTTCACTTCCTAACCGCATTGTTGTGAGTGAAAAAAAAATGCCATGTCCGACCCAAGCTTCGCTCCCACCCTAATTGTCCATCATCTCTCGGTAGATCGCATGCTCATGATTGGTTACACACCACCATGAATGAGGAGACTTTTGCAAAGGAAATCGTTTCCTTTGTCAATTCCTCCAGAAGCATGATCTCCTGACATACTCAAGCTAATAACCTAAACCAAGCGCTTAGTGGGAGGCAACACATTTGTATGTCTGTATATACTTTATTTTTTGTTTTTATTTTGGTTTCTTTTATTTTACTATTTTTGGTGTGTCAAAAGCGTTAAGAACAGGTTAATATGATCAATATCGGTCGACACCATACTCTAGTAACGGACGATTGTTGAGCTCACTCGACACAATCCAATTCTATTTCGACATAAGACTGATCAACACATGTATGTGTGTCGGTCGAAACCCATTCCGTCTGCAGGTACAAATTCTGATTTTATCAGTTTCTTTTTGTTTTGACTATGTTTTTCCCAAATCCAAGCTGATAACACCGTGGACAGTGTTTTTTTAAGTGTAGGGAGGTAGTTATTGACACACCGTTTTCTTTTTTTTTTCTGTTTTCTTAGAGTCATTTTAATTATGTTTTATCGAGTCAAAACCTTTGTAGGAAATCATGATTTTTTTAGGAACAACCATATCTGTAGGAACCTAAGTGACCAATGGAATGATCTTGACATGCATATGAGATTAATGAAAAAATCCAAGACCGATCGACCTACCAAGGACAACCATATTATTGGGTTATTCAGAGGATCCATCACAGGCTTCACCCATAACCTAACTCAATTTTCTCACATTGGGGCTTTGATATACACTGGATTGGATTCTTTCTTCAGTCTTGAAAGACTTGTCTGTGTGAGTACGGTTTCCCTCTCTATTCCCTTCAAAAACTGATGAATCTGAGGAAAATCTAGTAGCTTTGAAGATCACGGGAGTGGCAGTTACCCATGTTACCTCTTATGATTCATAGAAACATGTCCAAAGAAAATCAGAATAAAAAGGGAAGAGTAGTTGATAGAAAAATAAAATGATACCCAATGGGGAAAAATTAGCTTCTGATGTGATAAAAGAGAGAGGAAGTGAACGATAACTATGAAAGTCTATGTGATCAGGTTCTGATTTAGTAAGAGTCCATGTGTTCTCTGATCGATATTCCCTCGGGGAGAATGCACTTAATTCTTAAAGAAGTCAGTATGGTGAATTTGGGTCTCTCATAAGGATTATGGATTTTACTTGAGGCAGTTGTTAAGTCTGGGGGAAGTAAATGCTGGTATGGATCCTGTCAGGTACGTTTTCATGTGGATTTACTATGGGAATTGTAAAATGTAGTGTTCTGACGATGAAATGAGTTTCTGTGTTTTCAAACCTCTATTTCAGATTTTGGTTTTCTGCTTGCCTCAGGGCAAGCAAAAGCTAAGTCTTGGGAGTTGATATATCATTGTTTTCTGGATTTTTAATCCATAAAATAAGTCTTAATCTAGAGTTTATTAGTTGTTTTTCGAATCTTTCTAGAGTGTTTGCAGGTTTAAGTATGTTTCGTGCTTACTTGGAGATTTCAGAAGCTTTTGGAGTTATTTGGCATAAGATGCAGGATACTAGAAGTCACTGTCTACTTTCGCGGAGAGTGTCGATCGATACCAATCTTGGTGTCGGTCGACACCGGTCGTACATCAGGAAAATCACATGAGATTAAGAAACTTTGAAGATTTGCAGTTGTTACCCTGAAGTTTCTTATATTTGTAAAGGAGCCCAAATTGTGTTTTAGGTTTTTAATTGAATTTTAAGCCAATATTTTGGCTATCTTTTATACTTTTAGTTTTAGTGCGATTGGAGCTTTTGGGGCTGATCTTTTACTTCGACGAAAAAGATTTCGAATCCCTTCACTCTTTTATCTTACGTGATTTTATATCCAACATGTCTTTTGATTCTATTTCTAAATCTGAGTAGTTCTCTTGTCAGGTTTAAGGATAGGGATTCTCGTTAGGGATTTCATGGAATCATAGGTTGAATGATTATTGGGATTCATAATTTCTAGTTCTTTCTCTAGGTTGTTTTTAATGCTTAATCTTGACTAGTCACTTAGATTATTGATATTAGATTGATTAGTGCAGCGAGAAATGTTTAATTAGCTAGAAACGAAACTAGGTGAGAAATTTAGCTTCTCGCAAAGAGATTTGGTTTAGATAATTGTGAATAAATCGAACCTGAAATAAATGCATGTTTAGAACTCTAGGTTTGCAAAAAGATTTGGATTTCTAGGTTGTTATACATAGTTAATATTCACAACGAGAGTTGATTTGTTATAAACTTGTTTTTTCAAGTTCAATATTGTGGATAATTTGAATCATGATTGGTTGATTTATCTATATTTCTGATTTCTTGAGAACTTCCCTTTACATGACGTTTCCCTTATTGATTTTTCATCTCTTTTATTTTGTATTGCTTATTTCATTCACCATATTCTGCTTTGCTTCATTTGACAATGAATAATCTATTGAGTGATATGAGGTTCATTGTTCGGTACCCTAGGTACTACAACTGATTTGCAGTTAGATAGCTAGGGATAAAACTTAAGACTTATCAATGGGATCCATGGGATATTCATAATGCATGAAATACTCGTCCACTATTGTCCTTATTCTGACAAATTTTGTCTCGGAATATCCAATGCATACCTTTATGATTTCTCCCTGAACTCACCAAAACTGTGCAACTACATTCATGAGTTTTGTTGTTACGGTTTTTGAAAAACGAAAGTATTACATTACATGATTAGGTAAAGCCGTATTGATCGATTAGATTAAAACTTCTTTATCTCCTTGAGATAGAATTTTTGATGGTCATCCATTGACTCGGTTGTGAAGTCGATCATGAAGAAGTTGATGATTTGTGTTTTTGACACTCCTTAACGCTCTGATAACCCTAGGTATGTTCCCATGCCACCAATAGTAGTAGTACCAATAATGGTTCTATTTTATTCTCTTATGATTTGGGATCTTATGTCCAGTTTGAATAGATGATTTAGTAAGTTCAGTATGTTATTCATACATCTATTCATAATCTTTAAAATTCCGTAGGATTACTTGATATTCAAATGAAGTTGCTTTACAAAAGAATAAACTATCATCCGCAAATAAAAGATGTGCGATCGAAAGACTCGCTCTTGAAACTTTTAACCTAGTTAATAATTTATCTTTTCTGCTTCTGAATATTCGCAGTTAACGCCTCCGTACAAAGGAACAAAAATATAAGAAGATATTGGATCACCTTGTCGAAATCTTCTATATAATCTATTAACTCATTGTCTGACTATATCTATCCGAATCGATGGAGTGATGAAATATTTTCTAATCCATTTTAGGTTTGTATTATTAACATTATATTTATAAAAGTTACATATATAATCTATTAACTCTTAATGGATTTTACCAAACCGAATCATGAATTAACCCAAAGATCTTCTATTCGGTTTAGGTTCGTATTAAGATCTTCTTATTTGGTTATTAATTTCCAGTTTCTTTCTTTTCAAGTGGACATAATATCTCTTCTAAATTATATAAATGAGTTTTTTATAGGACTAGTTTTACCCCTAATAAAAACTGTAATTCACCTTAAAGCAATTGTAGTATAGAAGGGTGTTGAACAAAGAACCTTAAGATTACTCAACAGATTCGTTTTGAATTAACCTAAGGAGAATGTGATGTATGAAAATAGAAATGCAAGTGTAAAAGACTCAGATAATTTTCCAAGAAATCAAACAATGTAGAACAAAGGTTAATCAAAATTCGTTTAAGCGCAATTTCTATAACTTGAAACACAAAATTATAACAAATCAACCATCGTTGCGAATATTAACTATGTCTAACAACCTAAAAATCTATATTTCGTTGCAATTCTAAAGTTCTAAATATCCATTAATTCCAAGTTCGATTTCTTCACAATTTCTCTATACCAAATTTTTTAAAATGGATAAATTATTCATTCTAAGTTTGGTCAAATTATTAACCACACTTTTGTGCCAATCAATTAACCTATGATCTAAATTCTATGTGATCAATCCAAAATTAGCATTAAGCACAACCTATGGTGAAGATCCAATTAGAATAGGAATCCTAATCAACCAAATAACATAACAAAGCATAAATCCCTTGTGAAAATCCACGAATCTAACAAAGTAAATTACTTAGGCATGGCAATCATAACAATAAATATGATAATGAATAGAAAATAAACAGATAGATAGAATAGATAAAAATTGAGGTACGAAATCTTCTCTCAGACGAACAGAGTATCGGATCAGCCCCTATCTATCAAATATATCTCCAACTCAAAGTAGTCAAAAGGTTTACTAAACAATGGCTGTGAAACTTATCTAATACTTTAAACAAGATTTGGGCCGTAGTGTAAATATATGAAACTTCTGGGCCATTCTGTAAATCTCCAAAGATCATTAAACTTTTTTGCAGAATTCTTTACTCACGATCGGTATCGATTGACCCCAACGGTGGTGTCGATCAACGCCAATGTCCACTCTCGGCTCCAACTTGAACTTCTCGGCATAAACTACTTTAAGGCTCCAGTTTTCTCCGACATCTCCAAAAATCTCCCAAAAGTGCCATAACCTATAAACACTCAAAATTTCCTAATAGACTCTAGAAAAGAGCTTATATCATGGCTTAAAACCAAAAAAAAACCCATGATATATCAACTCCACCTGACTTAGAATTTGCTTACACTCAAGAAAATAGAAAACCAAAACCTAAAAAAAGGATTGAAAACTCAGAAAAATATTTTGTCCTAAGAACACCACATTCCACAATTCCATAGTAGTCAACATGAAAAACTTACATGACATGATCCAGACGACCATGTCCCTCCCCCAGACTTAAAAACTGTCTCAAACAACTCCACAATCCAAATGAGCAATCCAAATTCTCCACACTGGCACTACAAGAAAGCAATGTTTTTGCGATTAGAACTTGCGACTATACTTGTGGTCGTAACATTTGGCGACTATTAGGTGACAATATTGCTACTATTTTGCGACAACGGATATATAGACATGTATTAGTCGCTGATATACGACCAAAAATGACTGTCGCCAATTTAGTCGTCAATTTACGACTGATTAACGACCATTGTCGAGACCGGAAACAATAGTCGCAGGCTAGTCGGTGATATGGCGACTATTTTTGCGTCTGATGTGAAGAGTCATAGAAAAGTCGTGAATTGGTCAGTACATGGGCGACTAAATCGCTACTTCACGTATAGTAGTAACCAAGTCGTTTATTTGTCGCTATTGTTACGACTAATATTCAACTAATTATTTGTGTCGCAATGTAGTCGGGTATGGATCGTATCATATAGTATTTTTGGATTAAGTAATAATAATATGAGATAGTTTGGTTATATTTTACCTGTTTCTGGTAAGTGTACCGGTTTCAAAGCTAATCTATACTTGCAATATGTAAAACATATAATCGCCTTTTCCAACTTCTAATAAACATGTATAAGTTGCAATATTATATATTAATTAAATTTTAAATTGAAGTTAATTAACCCTTAAAATAGAAACCAAACACTTAGCAATATTTACACTGGTTTAAAAGAATCAAAAATTAAAAATTCATAAGTTCTTAATAGTTATAGAGTAATAGTGAAGGAGAGTTACAAGCGATCAAGAGTCTGGTGCTCGTTTAAGTACCATGTCGGAAGAGGATTAGGGTAACTACACGAAATCAAATAGGGAAATAGATTAGATGTTGTTAATAATTTATATGATCATAAGATGTTCAATATGACAATTTCAAAAAATTTATACCGTTCCATCAAACAGTTCAACTCATCCAAAGTTACACGATGATAGTCAATTGAAGAAGGCCCTTCTATTCCTCTAAGCCAAGTAACCCCTAGGTAAAAAAATATTTATTATCATAATTTTGTTCTATATTAATGTCTTACTTATATACTCTAGAAAATATGTCAACATACCGCAAAATATTTCTATCCATAAAAACCGGAGCAAAACAAACAAATGCTTGTCTGGAACTTATTCAAAACGCCTCGACAATTCCTCAGCGGGTGGTCCATATGCAACGCATTCTATAACCATCTTCCTTCAATTCCAACATCATTATTTAGTAAGGTTTAATTATAAGGTGATTGTAAAACTCTGAAACTTAAACTTACTTGGCATCTCGTAGCGTGAATTGGACTTTAGCGCGTGTACGTGAATACGAATTTACCTTTGAAGAGTGATCTACCCATTCAAGCTCTCCAACCCATGTTATAGCACCAACAACATCTATAGGAAAAATTATTTTAAGTATAGGTTAATCCCCTAAAACCAACAACCACAATTCTACAATATCCGATGATAATCTAATAATAATGTATTGTAAACAACACTTACCAATTGTATATTTATATCTGAAACCGTACCATCATTAATTCCTTGGATTGGTTTGATGCTCAAGAGGTCATCCAAAGTTGAAGGATCAAAGTTCTCAGTGATATTTGTCTCGTCAGTTATATAAATATCCTTATACGTTGAACATACTCTGTCATACTTTGACCCTAACGAAACCCCAAAATCAGAAATATTAAACCAACAACCTTCTTTCTGTAAACTAAAAAGGAACTTCCGTGCGTTTTTTTCCAAAAGCTAAGGCTTGTATCCGACTTCCCTGTTGATTATAACCAAAGGTTACAAAAGGAAGTACACAAATAATAACATATGGATTTATGGGTGCCATGTATACCCAATTAAATGAAAGGGTAAAATTAATTCCAATGGATAAAAAATGTAGAAGAAGAATACCGTTTCATCGGATAAAATTAATTCCAATGGAGCATCATAGTGAGTAAAACACAACACTCTCAAAACCTTCGCTCTAACATTCCAGCGATTATCCCTCAATGTAATATCATCAATTTTGTGAAATTGTGAGTTTTCAGAATCGCATGTTATAAGCGGATTCATTTTGTGGATATCTCTTTGAATATCAGAGAATGATAGCGAAGAGATAGAAAAAGAAAGTGAAGATTTTTTAGGTTTATTGAAATAAATACCCGGTAACTATTTTACCTCGAAACCCAATGGTTGCAACTTTCCATTAAAATCCACTTACTCGTTTTGGGCTTTTCTCGAATGATTACATGAGAATGACCCATGTATGCTTTATTTTCATAATCTCTAATTGTTATACGTTAAATTTACCATAAGAAACTGAATGCATTAATTTGTTCTTCAAAAGGGAACATGTTCTGATGAGAAACGGAATGTTGGGTAAGGTATCTTGATCGGTTAATAAGTTTAGGTACTAAATTTTAATCAATGCTTAATACTCATTGATTATTTCTTCAAATTTTGGATTACATGGAATACGAGTAAAATACTAATTTACTAAAGAAAACCAAGTTGACAAAAAAGGAAATACTAGAGAAAACCATAAATAAAGTGCGGATTATAAATACAAATTTAATTTAAATTCATAAACCATAAGTATGTTCTTCACTTCGCAAATCCAGCAAACCACACCTTACATTCTTAACATAGAGGAGGCATAGGGTACTTGAACAAAAAAAATTATATTAAAACAATAACACATAAGATCGCAAAAAAACATAAACATCTATACTAAATGCTTATGAGTTGTGAGATAAATACCTCTGAACAAATTCACGGAACTCTTTAACTTCATACGCATCAAAGTGTATCTTAGAAACTCGTTGAATTGCCTTCAACCTTACCAACCCTAATCAACAAAGAAATTTTAATTATTTGTCATTTTACACTAACTAGAACAAATTTACAAAAAAAGCGTTGATGTTTCATCAAACCACCATTGTTATTAGTGATATTAAAGCATTGGAAAAAGCAGAACAATATCCCATTCGGAATTTTTCCCCATGCCCTAACCAGCCTAATAGCAAGATCGCCATTGGCCACACAATCCAATGACTCGTTTCTGGCAATATTTACTACAAATCAGCTTTCAGACATTCTAAGAATATCGTCCATGAAATAAATTGATGTTATACTTACTCCAAATCTGTAATTCTGAATTTTACTTGAAGTCGCCTCAAGAAATAAGTTTCTGGAACATTTTCAGTAACCACTGAATCTCTTACAAAGCCATCAATTCCAAGCACAACACTATTCAATTCTATATCTCAAACAAATCTATAACAAAATTATATTAAAACAATAAAGTCCCATAAACTTGTAACCTTAAATCCAAAAAACTATACCGATTGGATATGTGCTAGTTATAGTGCCATTTAAAACGCCATGTATAGGCTTCAAGTCTAAGTAGTGTTGGCCATTAGGGTATGAAATTTTCCAGACTACAATCAAATTGGTTCGACACAGAGAGAATAAACTATCTGTCAAGCGGTCAAACATTGGCCAATCAAGGATATGCACGTTATCCCATCGTACCCACTGGCCCTCAGATTCCACCAGCCACTCGAAGATTTCAACAAAATCTGATGAGGACATAGAACCAGAAGCAGAAGATCAAATGCCCATCATAAGGAAAGATCCATTGACAAGATCAGCTACAAAGGTCCTAAGAGAACAAGTCAACATAGTTGTGCAATATATGCTGAATCAAGCTTCTGAACAAGTGCAAGAACAAGCTTATGAAATGCATGACGGTCCAACATTATTCAACTCATCTCAGAAGGGACTTACCCTATTCATCAACACGCCAAAGCAAGGAGAGGTGGAGCAAAACGCATCACTTCATTTAGGAGAAGATCAGTAAGCCCCAACGGTCATTCTTTCATTCAAACACAAAGTAAACTCGTCCAAGACCTATACAAGGTAAGTATTTCCATTCAGATTATTACTAATGAGTTTCTTTTGTTTGTGTGATCTTTCTTTTCAAGTCTAGAGTCTGTTTTTCCCTTTCAATAAAACTAGCCGATGTAGTAGTCCCAATTGAGTCTGTATTTCATTTTCTATTTATTTGCTTCAAGTCCCCAAGAAGGGCATAGTTGTTTGGACTATTATAAAGTCCCCTCTCACAGCAGTGTATTTTTTACCCTATATCAATAAACAAAACGTTTTCTTAAGTAAAGAAACAGCAGCCTTTGTTTTCTCTGTGTTTTGTGTGATTCAAACCAAGAGAAAGCTTCTTGTCTTATTAGAGATCAATCCATAGACTCTGTGGCGACACTCACTCCATTACCATCCATTGATTGCTTCTGAGAGAGCTTCTAAGCCAGCTGAAACAATCCCACCTCTATTCACAATCCATCCAATCCGATCTTACCAAGAGAGCTCTTAAGCTAGTGGTTAGATCTCCATCTTTCGATCAACCAAGCTTATGTCCAGGGGCTACATCTTCTGGTATCAAAGTCGACAGGCTCCTAACAGGTGTTTTCTATCCTTGTTCTTTGTTATTTCATTAGATAGCCCTTGTTTCATAGAAATCGATTGCATCCATTCACATAATTTCTGTGTTTTTTGCATTCCAAATCTAAAAACCAAATAAAGAGCTTGTGTTTCCTGATTGAATCCTTATCTTATTCATCTAGTTTTAGCTTGCATCAATAGAAAAGCCAAAAAAAAAAAAAATCATCCTACAATAGTTTTACTTGTTTCTGTTCCATTTGCATTCATAAAAGCATATAAGAAAGTTCATCACCTTTTCCTTTTGATTCCTTGTTTGATTCGATTTTTCTGCATAAAAACCAAAAAGATCTGTTTGTTTGTACTAGATACCATATTAGTTTTGTTAGTTTTCGAAATTCCTATTCAAAAAAAAAAGCATATTTCCATTTGCTCTTCACCCGGTTTCTCAAAAAAAGGAAAACTCTATATTGCATCATTACTCTTGCATCCTTAGCTTTTATTTCGAATTTTCCCTTGCTTTACACAAAAAAGAAAAGAAAAATTTTCATTGTTACCATTGAGTTTTACCATTTACTTTCTTTTAAACTTCTTTGTTAGACCTTGATACTCTCTTGAACTTGTTACGCATGAACAGGTGTGTACAATGGGAGAAGAAGCTACTGATCAGATTACTATGGCTCAACTGTTAGAAGCCATGAGAGGAATCAATGCTAGGATCACAACACTGGAGCAGAGACCTAATCCACAGAGAGAACTCATCTGTAACATGAACAGGAACCAGAGGCAGCAAAAAGAAGAGACAATAAATGAGGATATGCCTGAGTTAGAAGAGGATGAGCTACCTCCTGATCCAAATCAAGGAGGCTGGCCGAGGCAGATGAAGAAGAAACAATCACCAGCCTAGGCATGTAGTTAGAGGCAGAGACAATGAAGAAGAAGATCAGAGGCGTGGAGGCAAAGACCTGAAGCTCACAGCACCTACTTTTGTTGGTAGAGTGAATCCAGAAGCTTATCTGGATTGGGAGAGAAGAATGGAGTATATCTTTGAGTATTATCTGTACTCAGAGAATAGGAAGGTGTCTCGAGCTGCAGCTCAACTCACTGACCATACCTTAGCATGGTGGGATAGAGAAGCATCTGAGAGAAGGAGATTGAGACATGGACAGATTAGCAATTGGGATGATATGAAGTTTGCATTTAGGAAGAGATATGTCTCAGCCTACTACCATAGAGACCTACAGAAGAGGTTTAGAAAGCTCTCAAGGAAGCAAGTCTGTGGAGGAATACTTTGAGGAGTTTGAGACCTTGAAGAACAGACTTGAAGTAGAGGATTCAGAAGAGACTTTGATGGCACAGTTTTTGGATGAACTTCAAGATAGGATTTCACGCAAGGTAGAAAGGCAGACATATGAAGATCTTGAAGGAATGTTGCACCTAGCTGTCCAAGATGAGACATATGAGCAACACATTAAGAGGAAGGTTGCTGCAACCAGTAGAGGCAAAACAACATGGAATCAGCCACAGAAGTATTCAGACAAAGGAAAGGGAGCAGAAGTGGATTCCAAGTTTAAGAAGTCAGTTTCTGATCAGTCTAAGGTTAACAAACCAAAAGCAAGCAGCAGCAAAGCTCCACCTTAAAGGACAAGAGACATTACATGCTTCAAGTGTCAAGGGAAGGGACATTATGCTAGAGATTGTCCAAACCAGAGAGTGATGGTTTTAAGAGACAATGGAGACATTTAATCACAAGATGAAGCAGAGAATGAGCAGTCTGAATCAGAAGAGGAGGTTACTGATTATCTAGATGTGGGAGAGATACTTGTGACCAGGAGAGCTCGCAATGCATTGTTTGAGCCAGAAACAATCCAAAGAGAGAACATCTTTCATTCCAGATGCACCATTGACGCCAAGGTATGTAGCCTGATCATAGAGGGAGGATCTTGTACTAATGTTGCTAGTGCTTACCTTGTAGATAAGCTGAAGCTGCAAAAGACCAAGCATCCAAGACCATACAGATTAAGGTGGCTCAATGATGAGACTGAGATGAGGATAGATGAGCAAGTCATGGCACTACAAGAAAAATGGGATATAAAGACTACGTTTTGCGACTGAAATTGTAGTCGCAAAATTAGAGACTAATTTGCGACAGATTTGCGATTCATTAAAGACGACCTAAAACAGTTGCGAATCAGTCGCTAATAAGCCACTAAATTAATCAGTCGCAAAAAGGTCGTTATATAGCGACTGATATGCGACTAAACGCTAGTCGTAAAGGTTCAGTCGCCTTTCAGTCGTTATATTTGCGACCGAATGGCGACTAAACCTTTACGACTAGCGTTTAGTCGCATATCAGTCGTAAAAAGTAATTATACACACATTCCATATGCTTATGCTATTCATTGTGCCAATTTTTTAGGACACACACATTTTAGTTGCTGATTAGTCGCAAAATAAGTTTATATATCTCAAATCAATCGTTGAACCATATCATTTTACTACAAGACTCATATAAAAAACACAAAGAAACGAAAAAAAAGAAAGAAACGGAAAAAGTGTTTCTTAAAAAAATGTCGGGTTATTACAATCATCGGGAATGGATGTATAAGAGGATAGATCCGGAGACGCAAAATTTTACGGCGGAGTACGAAATGGGGGTCGAGCAATTCATCGGTTTTGCAAGTAACCAGCCATTTGCGCTAAGTAATGGGGGTAGGTTTTTCTGCCCTTGTAATTTCTGCAAAAACGAGAAAGTTATTTCAGGGAATAAAATTTGGCATCATCTATTAAGTAGAGGGTTTATGGAAGACTATTATATTTGGTAAAGAAGTTGATGTGGCTTTAGGACCAACTTATGTTTATATGACGCATTTGGATAATGTCGTAGAAGATAGATATGTGGATATGGTGAGTGATGCGTTTCGCGATAACGTGAGTTTTGATAACTATCATCCTGATGATAATTATCAGAATGTAGAAGAACCGGTACGTAACCATTCCAAAAAATTCTACGACTTGTTAGAAGGGGCGAAAACTCCATTATACGATGGTTATCGAGAAGGTCACTCTCAATTATCTTTAGCTGCTCCGGTCCTGCAAAACAAGACGGACTACAATATGACTGAAAAGTGTGTGGATTCATGGTGCGAGGTGTTGACAGAGTATTTACCAGACGGAAACCAATCAACCGGCTCCCACTATGAGACCGAGAAGTTGATGCGCAACTTAGGTCTCCCGTATCATATAATTGATGTTTGTTATTACAATTGTATGATCTTCTGGAAAGAGGATGCAAAGTGGGATAAATGTCGATTTTATTCCGCACCAAGATGGAAGCCCAACGAAGGCAAACGTACCAAAATACCATATAGTCGTATGTGGTATCTACCTATTACGGACAGATTGAAGAGAATGTATCAAAGCGAGAGGACTGCAGCGGCAATGAGATGGCATGCTGAGCACCAAGCAAAGGACAGAGAGATGTCTCATCCATCTGATGCGGCAGAGTGGAAAATTTTTCAAGCCCTGCATCCCCGCTTTGCCGAAGAACCTCGAAATGTATATCTTGGATTATGTACAGATGGGTTCAATCCATTTGGCATGACTCGTAATCATTCATTGTGGCCTGTGATACTGACTCCATATAACTTGTCCCCTGGGATGTGCATGAACACATAATACTTGTTTCTTACAATCCTAAATGAAGGACCAAATCATCCGAGAGCTAGTCTTGATATCCTCCTCCGACCTCTTATTGAGGAGTTAAAAGAGATGTTGTCTACTGGAGTCGATGCATACGACGTATCCTCGCAACAAAATTTTAATCTGAAAGGAGTGTTGATGTGGACGATCAGCGACTTTCTGGCGTATGGAATGTTATCTGGATGGACGACACATGGTAAATTATCTTGTCCAATTTGCATGGAGGATACGAAGTCATTTTATCTACCGAATGGAAGGAAGACATGTTGGTTGGATTGTCACCGTAGATTTCTTCCACGTAGACATCCCGTGAGGAAGAATAAAAAGGACTTCTTGAAGGGAAAACACGCTGTGAATGAGTATCCACCTCAGTCTTACACCGGGAAGCAAGTTTATTATGAACGGTTGTATAGTATCCAACCACCGAAAACAAAGGACTGCGGTGGAAACGGTCATGAAAAGAAGAAGGGTTATGGCATCTACCACAACTGGCACAAGAAAATCATATTCTGGGAGTTACCGTATTAGACAGACCTCACTCTCCGACATAATCTTGATGTGATGCATATTGAGAAGAATTTTTTCGACAACATCATGAATACTCTTACGAATGTTAAGGGTAAAACAAAAGACATCATTATGTCACGAAGGGATATAGCACAATTCTGTTCTCGACCACACTTACATCTTGATAGTGATGGTAAAGCTCCTTTCCCCATCCACACATTGACAACAAAAGCCAAGGAAAAGTTATTGGAATGTGTGAAACATGCGGTGAAATTTCCAGATGGTTATGCATCAAACTTAGCTACTTGTGCTGATATGGTTAATGCAAAGTTTTCGGGCATGAAGAGTCATGACTGCCATGTCTTTATGGAGCGGCTATTTCCATTTATCTTTGCAGAACTCCTAGACCGGAATGTCCACAATGTGTTATCAGGTACTAATACTTACATTGGTTAGTTCAACAAATTTCAAAGATTGTTGTATTTTATAATAATCGTTTTTCTTAATAATATATTACTGTAGGGGTGATAGGTCAAGAATTAATCCCTATACTAAACTGCAAGTGTACAGCAATGTCAAAGTAGTATATAGGGTTATCGAATCCACAGGGACACTTGGTCTCAAGAGAATCAAACCGTAGGGAATGAATACTAGAAATAAGCAATGTGATTGTATTGAAAGTAGTGCGAGAAAGTAAATCAGTAGCAGAGATTAATGGTTGTGAAAGCAAGTAATTAAAAGCGTCAAACCTAGGGTATTCTCAGGAAATCAGACTAGCAGACAGTTCATTCAGCAAGGATCTAATTAAGCACAGTTCTAGAACTCAAAACACAGATATAGAATTAACCAAATTCCTTTGCGATAATTCTCTAAGTCTAAGTGCAGCAAACCAAACTTCCGTTTGCGAGAACTAACAGATTAAACTAGCAATAGGCTCAAGTTTGATATGTTCACAATTATCCTAAACCAAACTTTCGTTTGCGCAAAGTTTAATTGCCCAATTTAATTAGTTCAGATTCCTAAACCCCACTTCCGTGACGTATTTAGCAACCTAAGATCTAGATTCTAATTGATCAGGTTAGAACTAGCTTTAAGCACAATTAAATTGAAGAACAGATATAGTTTGAATCCTTAACTGAAATTGAACAAGTCTAGCAAGTCATGAAATCCTATGTGAGAAACCCTAAGTCTAACTAGGAATCTACTCAGACATAGATAATGAAAACATGATCATATGATAAGTAAATTGCATAAAAGAATAAGAGTAAAAGGGGTTCGAAATCTTCTCCAAATACAGATGATGAATCAGGTTCAGATCAGCCCCAAAAGCTCTAAAAATCCTCTGCTCTTAATTATGAAGTTGTTTCTAATAAAAACTCTAAAAACTCTATTATATAGGCATAATCTCGGCCAGGGGCTTCTTTGTAAATATCAGGAACTTCTGGATCAAAGTGCAATATCTTGATTCTTCTAAACCGCCGAGTTTTTGGCCCATCTCGCTGGTGCAACGATCGTTGCTAGAGTGCAACGATCGACACCTTTCTCTGTCTCGGACAGTGAACTCTATCTCTCGGCCAATCACTCCAAAAATCTCCAAAATGCTCCATAATCTCCAATTTAGCTCCCAACCTGATTATACCTGTAAAAGACTCTAAACAAAGACAAAAGACACTAAAACACATCTATATCATGGCCTAAAACTAGTAAAAACCATGATATATCAACTCCCCCACACTTAGCCTTTGCTTGCCCTCAAGCAAAACATAGAACTAAAACATGGTGAAGAGGTTTGAAAACTCTTCAGAAACTCATTTCATCTTAGAAGCTACAATACTCAGATTCCCCTTAGTAAACCACTGAAAGAATCAATCACAGGATATCAAGACCATCATGTACTTCCCCCACACTTAGCAACTGTCCTAGGTAAACTCCACAATCACATTCAAGCATTCAAATTCTCCCTACTGACTTCTGCAAGTATTTAAGTGCGGTCTCACCTAAGGAGTATCGATCTAAAGGCACATGGATTCTTACCTAATCAGCTCTAGACCACCATACTATCTTTCTCTAGTCCCTTTCTTCTCTTTCCCTTCTTTAACAACTGATTTTTCCCCACTGGGTATCATTTTATTTTTTTTATCAGTGTTCTTCCCGTTATGGGGTGTACTTTGGACACATTCCATGGATCACATGAGAGAAAATAGTGTTTGCTACCCTTCCCATGACCACTTCGGAGTTACTAACTCATCCTCAGTTTATTATTTTTTTTTTTTTTTTTTTTTTACTTTATAGAAGGGGAGAAGGGAACTAAATAGGACAGGTTTACAGGCTGTGTCAGAACTAACAGGGAATCCGACATAAAGTATACCAAGCCCTTAGGTGAGAAATCTAAGTCAGTATTAGGGGTGAAGTCAGTAAAAGGATCCTCTGATACCTGAAGTGATATGGGTGTTCCCAGTAGGTTGATCTGTGATGGGGTTTTCTAATAGTCAGAGATAGATCCTGCAACTTCATCCCAATGGTTACTTAAGTTCCTGCAAGTTTTGTAAATCTTCTCCGAAAATCATGGTTTCTTACTTAAACAATTTTGACTCAATAAAACAAAAAATTTTGAAAAACGGACTGACTCTTAAGAAAACAGAAAGATAAACGTCAGTAGCACCTCCCCCACACTTAAGACACACTGTCCCCAGTAGTGTCCAGCGAAGGATCGGTAAAAAGAAAATAAAATAAATTGAAAAGGTGAGTTTATGTCTGTCGGGTTACCTCTGTCGCTCATGCATCGATCGGTGCATTAGATGCATCGACCGTTACTTGGCGACTTTCGTGTATGGTCGATCGTTGCTCAGGACCGCAACGATCGCTGCAATGCGATTCCTTTCGTGTTGTGACGATCGATGCAGAAATGCATCGATCGCTGCACTGCGATTTAATCCGAGACCTGCAAACATGACTGCACCAGAAACAAAAACAAACGTAAAATCCTAACAAAAACACCAAAAATTAAAAAGAAAAACACCAGTACCTAATGGTGGGTTGCCTCCCACCCAGCGCTTGTTTAAGGTCAATAGCTTGACCGGACGCGCAAGGTTTTTCAAGTGCCAGAAGATCCTGACAGAGACTTTTTCTGTCTCTGTTCAAGTCTCCTCATCCATGGTGGAGAATAGGCTGTTGCAGAATGCTTCAGTCCAAGAAAAGATGGAGTAAAATGCGCTCCAGGATCTATTATCACAGTCTCATTCAGCTGCTCATCATCTGCTTCCAAGATCTTGAAAGTCTGTCCATCTATCAGTGGCTTCCGCAGCTTCTCCATCTCATATCGCAGTGTCTCATCTCCCAGGTGGAGGTCTATTAGACTCTGTCTAACATCAATCACAGCTCCTGCTGTAGCCAAGAATGGTCTCCCAAGCAATAAAGCTTCATCCGGATCGCAGGCATATTTCAGCACAAGGAAGTCCGTTGGAACTAAGTAGTTTCCAACTCTTACCGGAATATCCATAAGGAGTCCTTCAGGAACCCGTATGGACTGATCAGCTAGGACAAGAGAGGTCCTAGTAGGAGCAAAATCCAACATACCCAGCTTCTCTGCCACAGAGTAAGGCATTATGCTCCCAGCAGCTCCTAAATCACACAGAGAACGCCTAAAACTATTTTCAAAGATAGAACAATCAAGTACAAAGACTCCAGGATCAGGCAGTTTCTTTGGGACCTTAGTTAACAGAACATCACTAATATGCTGAGGAATTATTATCACCCATTCTCTCAGCTCTTCATCTAATGGCAACATCTTGTTCAAATATTTCTGAACACATGGATGATAAGGTGGATCATCAGATGATGGAATTTCTTCCAAGTCTTCACCACTCTTTTCTAGCCTTTTCAGCTCTTCAATCTCTTGTTTAATCACTTCAGACACCTTGGGACTGTGCCAAATAGCTCGTGCATGGACATCTTCTGGAGTGATTTCAGATGTATCAGGGAATAGGCGGGCTAGTTCTGCATCAATCTCATTTTCATCCCACGGATTCTCTGCTTGTTCACGACCTGCATCGATCGATGCCAGATGTGTATCGATCGTTGCATCGCGATTATCACAAATTCCACCCGAGAGTTTTTCACAGAAATCCGAAAATTCTGCCTCAGTCACCAACTCAGCTGTACTTAGCTCAAATTTCTCCCCTAGGTAAGATCCATCATTAATCAGTATAGAACAGGCCTTAATATGAGTGTCTGCAACTCCTTTTCCTTTCAGTGAGCTGGACATCTGATTCACCTGAGTGTCTAACTGCTTCATGTGAGTGCTCAATGTCTCAAACTTCCCATTGAGGTCCTGATAGACAGCGTCCAGCTTCTTGTTGTTGTCTACAGAAAGCTTGGTTTGACTCTCCATCAGTTGTTCCATCATAGCTTCCATTTTGCTCTCATGGGCTGTAGGTGCAGGAGGAGTCTGATAAGATGTAGATCCATAGGTTCTCTGATTACCCTGTCCATAGGTCTTTTGAAAACCACCAGATTGTCCTCCATTTGAGAATCTGTTCCCCTGTTGATTGTTAAATCTATTACCTTGGAAACCGGAACCTCCTATGAAATTCACTTCTTCTTCCTGAGTGTCCTCCTCAGTCTGAATCACCTCCACATCTTGGGCAAAGTGGACAGCTTTCTTGTTTGTCAGAAGATTGTAGACTGTGTCCAATCTGGATCTAATATTAGCCATATCAGAATTCTCTACGGTTCCACCAGATCTCTTCCTCCTTTCATCCATTGTTTTGCAACTATTGCTGCCAATCAGGTTCTCTATCAACCGTTTAGCTTGTGTAGGAGTTCTGGTGCTGAAATTTGCATCACTGGAATTATCCAAAGCAGTCTGATAAGGGAGATCTATGCCTCTGAAGAAAATACCAATCAGCTGTACTTCTGTGAATCCATGGTGTGGACAATCACGCTGATACTGCTTAAATCTCATCCATGCGGTTGTCAAAGGCTCCACAGCTCCTTGGGAAAAAGTGAGTATGTCCTGTCTGGACTGATCTGAGCGCGCAGCATCGTAGAAGTGACGCAGGAACTCACTCTTTAAGGCTGTCCAAGTAGTATACTGACCAGGTGCCAGTTGTCTCAGCCATGCACTAGCGTCTCCAGCAAGACTGTGCGGAAATAGCTTAAGGAACAGATAGTCCGGGCATACTCCTTCATATTTCATGCCAGTGACTATGTCCTCAAACTTGTCAATGTGATCCATAGGCTGCTCTGATTGAAGACCATGGAAAGCAATTTGTCTCATCAGTTGGTAGTAGATAGTTTTTACCTCAAAATCATTCCTCTCGAAGGCAGGAAGCACTAGAGCTGCTCGGTTTGCATGAAACTCATCAGGTCTATTGTAATCAGCTAGTGTCCTCTCATGAACTACCATCCGGCCTTCTGGCTCAACTTCATCAGGGATCACTCGTCCCTCAGCATCAATCGTTTGCCCAGCAGCATTGTAAGGATTGTTCTCTGGATCCCTCAGGATTCCATCAGCATCTGGTATCAAGATCAAGCGTTCTTGTACCATTCTCTCTCTCTTTTCTCTTCTAATAGTCCTCTCTAGACGTCCAAGTTCCTCTAGATTGAGATTAACTAAGCTCGAGTTCGGATTACTTCGAGTGTTCTGCGTTGGCATAAACTGTCTGTAATCGTCCAGCAACGATCGATGCTATCAGTGTAACGATCGATTCAATCTCAAATCGCTTAGCAACGATCGACGCAAGGGTGCAACGATCGATGCAAGGCGAAATTCGTACCTGCGACAGAGAGAAACAGAGAAAAAGTCAGCAAAATAAAATAAAAACGAAAAACGAAAAATTTCTAGTAAAACCCTAAGTTCGGTCCTATCGAAGACTCAAAAGAGTCCCCGGCAACGGCGCCAAAAACTTGATAGGTCAAGAATTAATCCCTATACTAAACTGCAAGTGTACAGCAATGTCAAAGTAGTATATAGGGTTATCGAATCCACAGGGACACTTGGTCTCAAGAGAATCAAACCGTAGGGAATGAATACTAGAAATAAGCAATGTGATTGTATTGAAAGTAGTGCGAGAAAGTAAATCAGTAGCA
Organism: Orychophragmus violaceus; assembly: GCA_030180135.1. Classification (NCBI taxonomy): domain Eukaryota; kingdom Viridiplantae; phylum Streptophyta; class Magnoliopsida; order Brassicales; family Brassicaceae; genus Orychophragmus; species Orychophragmus violaceus. Next base: position 27,410,763 of record CM058231.1, on the reverse strand, counting down.
GAGATTAATGGTTGTGAAAGCAAGTAATTAAAAGCGTCAAACCTAGGGTATTCTCAGGAAATCAGACTAGCAGACAGTTCATTCAGCAAGGATCTAATTAAGCACAGTTCTAGAACTCAAAACACAGATATAGAATTAACCAAATTCCTTTGCGATAATTCTCTAAGTCTAAGTGCAGCAAACCAAACTTCCGTTTGCGAGAACTAACAGATTAAACTAGCAATAGGCTCAAGTTTGATATGTTCACAATTATCCTAAACCAAACTTTCGTTTGCGCAAAGTTTAATTGCCCAATTTAATTAGTTCAGATTCCTAAACCCCACTTCCGTGACGTATTTAGCAACCTAAGATCTAGATTCTAATTGATCAGGTTAGAACTAGCTTTAAGCACAATTAAATTGAAGAACAGATATAGTTTGAATCCTTAACTGAAATTGAACAAGTCTAGCAAGTCATGAAATCCTATGTGAGAAACCCTAAGTCTAACTAGGAATCTACTCAGACATAGATAATGAAAACATGATCATATGATAAGTAAATTGCATAAAAGAATAAGAGTAAAAGGGGTTCGAAATCTTCTCCAAATACAGATGATGAATCAGGTTCAGATCAGCCCCAAAAGCTCTAAAAATCCTCTGCTCTTAATTATGAAGTTGTTTCTAATAAAAACTCTAAAAACTCTATTATATAGGCATAATCTCGGCCAGGGGCTTCTTTGTAAATATCAGGAACTTCTGGATCAAAGTGCAATATCTTGATTCTTCTAAACCGCCGAGTTTTTGGCCCATCTCGCTGGTGCAACGATCGTTGCTAGAGTGCAACGATCGACACCTTTCTCTGTCTCGGACAGTGAACTCTATCTCTCGGCCAATCACTCCAAAAATCTCCAAAATGCTCCATAATCTCCAATTTAGCTCCCAACCTGATTATACCTGTAAAAGACTCTAAACAAAGACAAAAGACACTAAAACACATCTATATCATGGCCTAAAACTAGTAAAAACCATGATATATCAAGGGGTTGGAGGATTTTTTCGTGACTTATGTTCAAGAAATTTGCAGAATAGTCGCGTCCAAATTCTAAAGCAAAACATAGTTTTGATCATATGCAATTTGGAAAAGATATTTCCTTCTTCTTTTTTCGACGTGATGGAGCACCTGCCTATACATCTCCCATATGAAGCATAATTAGGAGGCCCTGTGCAATATAGGTGGATGTATCCTTTTGAAAGGTTTTTCAAAAAGTTGAAAGGTAAAGCGAAGAACAAAAGATATGCGGCAGGATCGATTGTTGAGTCGTATATCAATGACGAAATATCCTATTTCTCATAGCACTATTTCCCCACGGATATACAAACAAAATCAAGGTAAACGCTAAAGCTAATTTCATTTAATATATATATATATATGTATATATAAATATTTCTTAACATGAATTACCTTTCATCGCGTAGGTTGACAAGATTCAATGAAGGTGAAGCCCCGATATATCATGTCGACGGAGTACCTGATATATTTTATCGGGTAGGTCGTCCAAGTGGAGAAATGCACCAAATATGGCTATCAGAGAAGGACCATCAATGTGCACATGCGTATGTTCTGCGAAATTATGATTATTTTCAGCCGTTTGAGAGGTATATGTTAGAATTTATTTAATTTTGTTTTATAATCATGTGTTTTTATTTCTCATATATGTCTTCGTCTTATGTGTAGTAAGTTCGAAGATTATATTTCTGTAAAATACCCAGGACTCCCCGAGAAAGAAATTGTTGTGAAAAGAGCTGAGGAATATTCTACTTGGGTGAAAGATTATGTATGCTTTTAAAAAAACTCTATAAGTTTAGTGTGTATACTTATTGTGAACACGTGATAATGTGTATCTATTTGCAGGTTACTTACTGGAAAAACACAGTTCCTTTTCCTTCTTGGGTCAAAGAGATCGTAAATGGACCCGTGAATAAAACCAAAACATGGCCTATCTATTTCACAAGAGGATATTTGTTTCATACCCAGAATCACGGTGAGGGACGGAAGACATGTAATTATGGGGTAGGTGTTAAAGGTCAGAATTATTCCAATGCATCAGATGAAGCAGATTTATATGGGACCTTAACAGATATCATACAGCTTGAGGACGAGGGGATAATTGACTTGAAAATCACACTTTTTAAGTGTAAGTGGTATGATCCTGTTATTGGTAGAGGCACTCGGAGGAGCAATGGCGGTGTTGTTGACGTTCTTTCATCGAGGAAATACAACAAATACGAACCATTTATTCTAGGTACATGTTTAAAATATATATATATCGATATCATATATTTATGTTTTTATAATTCAATGTATTGATAATGCACAGCTTCACAAGCGGATCAAGTTTGTTATATCCCGTACCCGTTTACAAAGAAGCCAAAGCAATTGTGGCTCAATGTTGTAAAGGTGAATCCAAGGAGTTATATTTCAGGAGATTACGAAGTTAAGGAACCAACTCTTTTGCAACAAGAAAACGATGATGATGTACTTTTGACTACAATTGATGATATCGAAGTCGAAAATGTGGTACAAGATCTAGATCCATTAGATCTTGATTATGATGTTTGAGATGCAGAACAAGAAGATGAATTTCAATGTAACGTGTCGTCGTCGGATGATGAAAATAACGACGAAGTGTACTAAATTATAATAAATGTTTCAAATTTCACAATTTTCAATTTTTTACTAATTCAAATCTTAATATGTATATAATTAATTCAAATCTAAACCAATTTAATTTCCTTTAAAATAAAAATATATATGTATTAATTAAATTTTTAATCTACAATTGGGCCTAATCTAAATATAATCTTAATTTCCTAATCTATAGTTGAGCCCAAATTAAATCCTTAATCTAAAATTAGGCCTAATCTAAACCAATTAATTACCTAATGTATAGCTAAGCCCAACACATATCATTTTCCCCTTTCTTCTTCTCGTAACCTCCGCGATAAACCTAAATCGTCACCTGCTTGCTCACCGGCGATGGCTAACGGAGGACGAAGCAAGGCAACCGGAGGCGGTGGTCAGAGGCGAATCGCCACGCCGAACGTAATTCAGCGGCCAGGAGGGTCAGCGCCGTCGAGAATTCATACGCCTCTACCGACGCGTTATGATTTTACGCCGTCATCCTCAGCTCCGGTGCCCCAACGGATGAATCCCACTGTTTCACCACCACATGTCCGAGACTATCCACCCCCGAGACAGCTTTTCGAGTACTCGCCACCGCCAAATCATGAACCGGTGAACTCGTCTGGCGCAAGTAGAAACCTAGACTCTCCTTCGCCTCCGGTTCACCAATCTCAAGCGCCTCCATCTGCGAATTCACAAGCTCAGAGTAACCATTCACTAGGAGATCTCAACGGTGACGGTGAAGACGTATACGGTGATGACAGTGACGGTGAAGATGAGGCTATGTATCTTGTTGAGCCAGTGCTCCAGGAGGACCTCCTGGTACTCCTTAATAACCTGTTGTGCTTCAGGTGCCAGATCGTGATCAATTCACCACGGTTTTTTCGCCAATACCCAAGCCAAATACTACTTGGTATGATTCCTGCTTCCCTGCTTGTCTGATTCGTTTGAGTTTATTGTCTGATTTTATGCTTGTCTGAGATATTGTCTGAGTTAATTGATTGATTTCATGCTTTTGGTATGTATTGTCTGTTTTTATACTTGGTATGTATTGTCTGTTTTATGCTTTTTTACTTTGTATGTATTGTCTGTTTTTTATCTAAGTTTTGAGTTGATGTTGTAACAATGGATTAAACGTTAACACAAAGAGCTGTTTCTGCTACTGAGATTTCAGATTTTGAGTGGTTAGTTTCTGCATTTTGGATTTGATTTCATTTTGAAAAGTCATTAGAGATTTCTGCCTGCTAGCGAAAGCAAAACTGATTTGCTTAATCTCTTCCTCCATCTCTTTCATGCTTTTGGTATGTATTGTCTGTTTTTATACTTGGTATGTATTGTCTGTTTTATGCTTTTATACTTGGTATGTATTGTCTAGTTTTTGTCTAAGTTTTGAGTTGATGTTGTACATAAGTTACAGAACCATTGTATATTGTGATCAATAAAATAAATAAGCTAATTGTAACAATGGATTAAACGTTAACACAGAGCTGTTTCTGCTACTGAGATGTCGGATTTTGAGTGGTTAGTTTCTGCATTTTGGATTTGATTTCATTGTGAAAAGTCATTAGAGATTTCTGCCTGCTAGCGAAAGCAAAACTGATTTGCTTAATCTCTTCCTCCATCTCTTTCCTTTTCACTTCCACATTGAGATCTTTCAAAGCATTCTCTTTATCATATGCAATCACTCTCATTATCTGAGTTGATTGAGAGAATGATACATCTAATGAATCTCTTTCTTCCTTCAGGAACTCTACTTCTTTTTCCAGCCTCTCATGGCTCTCTCTTGAAGCTTCTAGAAGCGATTTGTATTTGCAGCAGATGATGCATATAACATGCTTCTTTGTTTTCTTATTTGTGATTTCTTTTGAATCAGATGATGATGCTTACTGAGTTTTGCGATCTGATTTCACGCTTTTTACTCCATAACAACTTGCTTCTCTGCTTGTCTGATTCTTGCGTACGATAGAGTGTTAATTTGTCTGAGATAATGAAAATGTTGTCACGGTAGAATGTTAATTCGTTTGAGTTAATTGGCTGATTTTATGCTTTTGTCTGAGATAGTGTCTGAGTTAATTCTCTGTTTTCATATTTGTGATTTGTTTTGCATGAGATGATGATGGATATTGAGTCTTTGCTTGCAGGTTTGGTCGCGACAAGGGAGCATTGGTCCGGAAGATTACAAGAATCTTGGTTAACAAATTTGATGGTCCCTTTTATAGTTGGACAGTTGTGCCTCGGGATCGTCAAGAACGATACTTCATTGAGTTCGCGGTAACGGTTTATAATCTGTTGACATATTTGTTCTTCCTATTTATTTTTCTTGTATTATTCTCACTAACCCTTTTTGTCTTTGAACTGCAGAAAACTCACACATGGGATCCCTTAATCTCAGGGACAGTACAAGTGCATTTCGAGAGGATATGCCAAAGAAGGCTGAAAGGAATGATTAGCACCGCACGCACTTCTCAAAAGCGACCTCGTTGGATTAACCTCAAACTGTGGGCAAAGATGACCGCTCACTGGGACACTGAAGAAGCCCAAGCAAAGAGCCTTACCACTTCTAAAGCTCGCAAATCTGATCGTCAAGGTCTTGGTATGGCCATACACCTATCAGGCCAGAAGTCGTATGAGCAAATCCAACAAGAAATGGTGAGTGATATGCACATTTTTCTGTATCTTTAACCTCTGCATTTTTATGTTTTTATTTAAACATTTCAGGAAGAAGAGTTGGGCAGACCTGTCAGTATTGGCGAGGTCTTTATTAGGGTGCATATGAAACCCGATGGCACGTTTGTTGATCTAAAGGCAAAGAATATAGCAGACTCATATGAGAAGAATTTGGAAGCTAAGAAGTCCGAGCTCGCGGCAGTCGCATCAGAAACTTCAGACGGTGATCCCGGACCTCAGGAGCTCACGGCAAATGACTACACTGAGATATTTCTTCAGGTAAAAACATTTTACCCTTACTGGTTTCATTTATCACATCTTATTCACATATATAATCTTTTTTTTTTGGCAGTCTACATCAAAGGATGATAGAGGACGTCCGCATGGAGTTGGAAGTCTCGAAAACACTCTTCAAAACGGCAAGCGTAAGCATCCGGGAAGTGATTCCTCATCTTTTGTGGCATTGCAACAACAACTTCTAAACGCTCAACGCCAAATAGAAGAACAACATGCTTATAATGTGCAGCGGGAAGAAGAGCATTCTCGAGTGGTGGCTCAACAACAAAAGAAGATTGATCAATTGTCATTGGTGGAGAAGTTCTTGCTTGAAACAAGCCCGGAGTTTGTGGACTTCATGAATTCTCAGCCTTCTCCATCCTAAAAGCTAAGTTTCTGAATCTCCATGTTAAATATCTAATGTAGTTAGGAACTATTATGTATTTTTTGATAACTCCATTACTAGGAGTTTTGTTAGCTAGACAAACTTATGAAATGGCTATGTAATTTGGATAAATGTTTTGGATTGATATGTATGAAGCTTGTATGTTGTTATTATGTTAATAAGTAAACAATTTACAATTTATGACATTTTATTTGACAGATTCGTATGGATAAATAGAGCATCCAAACTATTACCAAATTTGGAATTTGGTCGCACTATAGTCGTATAATAGGTTGCACTTTGGTCGTAAACAAGTCGCATATTGGTCGCAAATATGAGTCGCTTATTGGTCGCATATTTCGCAACTATTTTGCGACTGATAGTGACGCAACATATGACGTAACTAAATGTCGCATATTAGTCGCACATATTAGTCGTACTATCAGTCGCTTATTGGTCGCATATCAGCCACATATTGGTCGCGCATGTAGGGAATCCGAGCCAATTCTACAGATTCCGAATGCTCGCGAGTTCCCGATAGCCTAGGATCTAGGGTCTAGTTAATTGAATCATGAATCAGATCTGTGTTTACCTGGAGATTTAGCAGCGGAAGATTATGGCAACACGAGATCTGCAGCGCCCCAAACGTTGCGCCTCTACTGTTCAGTCCACACGCACACAAGCTGGAATCCGCCGGGATGCTAGGACCGGTGCTCGGATCTCCCTGGGACTTTAGGTTCTCTGAGGTTTCTGTGTTTTCTCTCTGAGAAAACACTCTGGGCGGTGCTCAAGTCCATCTGGTCGAATGTGCAAAACACATTTATATATCGACCTAAAGTGAACCGAAACATCAGTCTCGGTTTCGCCTTTGTGTCGACCGACACACTTAGTGGTGTCGATCGACACACCTCCTGTATCGACCGACCCACCTAATGGTGTCGATCGATACATCTCATAGAAACTCATATTCGATGTGCATCCAATACACATCGATCAGATCATATGCCAATGATCAATCCCATATGGACTATGTCCAACTTGCTTAGGTGTGTGACCCTGTAGGTTCACACGATACCAGAAACGAGTTACAACTCATCTGTCATAAGCGGTTTCTAGCAAAACATTATGACTACCTAGTATCATATGAATTGTCCGATCTCGACAATACAACTATCATTAGAGTTAGCACAATGTGATTTCAGGACATAATCCCAACAATCTCCCACTTGTACTGGAATCATCTATTCCTACAATCCCTTCGTCTCTATATCTCGATATGGCATAAGGCAATAGACTGTGTCATCCTTATTATAGCCAACATCATGTTCATCGAATTCCTGATCTATACTGATTAAAACAAACGACTGACAATCACCTCGTTTGAGCACGGCCATGCATTTTCTCAGTATCAAATCTTCGATGGGCCCTGAGATATTTATCTCCCGTTGTTACAGGAGGGACAAATCTCATCTTGTTCCATCCCTGTTTCTACACATACTTCATGATACGCACAAGCAATGCCGTTATAGCCGCCAGTTACGGAACGACGTTTGACAAGGTCAACACGCACCAATTCATATGCTAGAAAGCATGATGAACTCAGGTCTAAGGACTATACTCTATAGTCGTAATGAGAACCTCCCATGACACTGATATAACTATCCTGTGGAGTTCTCATTAAGCGGGTCATGCCCGATCATATGTTTACCAACATATATCTATGTGACTGACTGTGATAATCATATCATTGACTTCATGAAACTTAGTCCAACAGTCACCTCACATACTAGTCTGCGCGGTTGTTAGTGTCCCATCTTAACAACCTTGACTAGGGACAATCATAATTTATGTCATCTTTTACTTATAGGGTTTCATGATCAAGTCCTCAACTTGATGACCTATATGATGAACATAAATTACTTGGGACCATTATTTAATTATCCAATAATTAAATAATTCCGATGTCAGTTTGACTTACATAAACACTACCATAGCATGTCTATGTAAAGTTTACAACATAACTAAAACTACTCCCACTAGAATCAAGATCATCTCTTCAGATATCTTATACCTACAGCAACAGAATAAATCTGGTGCTTAGGTTGTGGGAGAGTCTGCGGTGTTTTGTTTGAAATAGTTCCAACAAACCACACCGCCATTCAGATAAAACACTATTCTACGGTCCACTGCTTGGAGCCTTTCCAACATATAGCACCGTTATTCAGACAAAGAGACATAACCAGGTGGGAAACGGGAATCGTCTTTGTCCGTCTAACCACTTTCAACTGGTTCGTCACTTCCTCAGTTCACCACGAACCTATCCTTTGTATTTCTCAAACACTTGGGATATTTCTGGTAACTGTTCAGTGACTATTACCGGAGTACATTGGTATTTTCTCGTCATATTTTATGCTTAAGCTGCATCTAGACGAGCGCAAGATATGGCATTCATGATGGATTCTATTGCATCAGCATAAGTAATCACACTCATTAATACTAGTTCAGACAGTGTTCAAAACACTTCTTCTTGCTAATATCGTTACTAGCTCAGCCAGTGTCCAAGACACTGCATCTCGCTTGGATAATTGCCATAAGACCTTTGGTATTAAGCCATTCTTGGAATCAAGCACATTTGAACTGTCCAATACCTTATGAACATAAGGATTTTGACACGATCCAATTAGCCTACTTAATCTATGTCAGTAGATTCTTATTCCAAGAATTCACTCGGCTATTCCCATGTCTTTTGTTTAAATTTGACTTCCGACCTAAATCTTGACAAGACTTTAGCGTCGGAACGTCGTTTGTGAGATTCAAGTATGTTATCTACATACTGTGTGAGAATTGCCATTACGCTCCCACTAGTCTCCTTGTAAACGCATGGTTTCTTTTTCTTTCTGATCAAGTCAAAACCTTTGACCAATCTGTCAGAATGTTGATTCCAACTCCAAGATGTTTGTTTCAATCCAGAAATGGATCGGTGAAACTAACATGCATACCCAGCCAATTTTCGGAGTTGGGCCTCACCATCGCTTCTTCGAATTTCGCATGTTCGTCACTTTTCAATGATCAGCAGATCACGACAATAGGTTACGAGATATCACTCTCGAGTTAGTGACGGATCCTTTCGGATCTGCGAATTTCAGGCTCCACAGGTGCAGATCCTACAGCACTTTGTAGATCTCACCGCTGCTCTTCCTAATCAGGTCGAGCAACTTACTGTGTTTATCGAATTTCTTCGATGTGTACTTTTACTCCCACTGTTCCTTTTGAAAGTATCACCTTTCTTAAAAGACACAGTTCTGGGCAACAAAAGCACTGAGCCTTGGTTTCCTCAGGACAACCAGCGATGTAGAACTTATCAGATATAGATTCAAGTTCGTTTGTTGACTACTGTCTTACACAAACCTTGCAATCCCAATTAATCAGAAAAACAGATTTGGAAATCACCCAGTCCACATCCAATGTGGTGTTTTTCACTGATTCTGATATAAACCTTTTAGCGTGAACATAGACATTTCAGAACGTATTCTTAAATGGTTATGGAAGATTCCTGTGACTCACCATTAATCGAATCATGTCTCATAAGATCTGATTCATTCTTTCAGATGATCACCCAATTCTTGACTCTAGTATTTTCCTCCGCGATTCAATCGAGGATCTCAATACTTCTGTCAAACTGGTTCTACACTTCATCTTGGAACTCCCTTGAGGGATTCCAGCTTGTGTCTCATCAAATGAACACAGCCATGCTTATTGAATCCATCAATAAAGTAATGAAGTACAGAATATTTCCTTTGGCAATGATGCTAGTTGGGCCGCATACATCAGTATGTGTAGGGCCCAATAAGCCTCTGGCCCGTTTCCTTTTAGCTCTGCTAAATGGGCCTTAGTCATTTGGTCCAGCAACCAGGATTCATGTCTCAACTGATTAAAATCAAAAGAGTCCAAAACTATGGATTTACTGAATCTGCTTTACTCTCGTGGTTAAACGACTATACCAAAGAAAAGTCGAGTTCGAGTCATCAGACTCAAACCGTTTGGTATTTATGTTATATTCTAACTCTTGTTGGTTTGAGATATGAAACCCATTCCAAACGGGGTGCTACCATTAAATATTTCATTAAGATCAAAAGGACAAAACTTGTCTTTTATCAAAATGAAAAACATCCAAATTCTCAAAAGAAAATGAAAGACATTTTTTTTTGCATAAGGCAGATACATAGTAGCAATTACTTAATTTCTAAAACCAAGTAGGAAAGGCTCCTACAAGTGGAGAATCTCTACGGCTCATGCAGCAACCATTGCTTCATACCAGACACGCAGTTCCACTTGTCCTTTCTTCAACGTTCTACTATCGCTTAGGTCCTGCATATTTCAAAATATCAGTACCACAACTAGTATCCAATACTTATGTAGAACTTGAATTAATAACACAATACCTGAAGAAGAAGTACCATACATCTTCCCCATCTCTTGTGAATCTTCCAAGAATTTATTGCAATCTCTCTTCCAATGCCCCAACTCATTACAGTAGAAGCACTTTCTGACACCAGATGGGCCTGACTTGGGCTTATAAGATGACACAGGCTTATCCTGATTCCAAATCTGGACGGCCCAGCCTCTACCCTTGCCAACACAAGATTCCTCGAATCTTTTACCCTTTATGATGTCATACTCTGCTGTTTTGAGCATACCATGCAGCTCAGTCAACGTCTTCGTCAAGCCTTTCTTGATATAGTTCTTAACGAACTTGTCATAGCTTGACGGCAGTGACTGCAGAATGATGTCAGTGGCCAACTCTAAGCTGACAGGACATTCCAGTTTCCCCAGGTTATCAATGTAACCCATCAGTTTAATGACATGAGGACTTACTAGAGCATCCTCTGGTAGCTTGCACTCAGTGAGAGACTTCACCATCTGGAATCTCTCAACTCGTGCCAGATCATGAAACTTCAGTTTCAGGCTGGTGATCATCTCTATTGGTGACTCCATGTTCTCATACTGACTCTTCAAGTCTGAGTTCATGGAAGCCAACATCAGACCACGCACATCTACCACATCAGTATAATGCTTATCCCAAGCATTATACACTGCATGCGAGCGATTGGTCCCAAGCCCTTCTGGAAGAGCCTTTTCAAGGACATAGTCCTTGCTCTCCTGCTTGAGAATGAATCTCAGATTCCGATACCAATCCAGGAAGTTGGATCCATTTAACTTGTCCTTCTCAAGGACGGATCGCAACGAGAAAGTAGTCATAGACATAAGCTGAAATCCAAGAAAAACAAAGATTTAGTTATGCATATGATGAGAAATCTTATCAAATAAGAAAACTCGCATTATATTCAAACAATGTTTCCTCTATGAATATAATAATCCAAGATCCATACATCATTAAAATCTGAGTGGACGACTCGCCATCACCCAGAGTTTAGCAATCTAGGTAAGCAAACCATTGCTAATTGTACTCAGTACAACTCTTGGTCGTAGATAAGACAATCCATGTCTCATTTACTCTGATGTCTCTGGGCCCAGAACTTCTGATAGCCCAGTCAAGTAAACCAATCTCTTCTGCCTTGTGATCATTGACAGTCGCACTGCAAGTCTATCAATGATCACCTGCCTTACTCATGTAGCAGTGGATACCAAGGACTCCAAGACTATCCAACATACGAAACAAGTCTTGACAGTGACAAGATTGGGCAAGACATCAAGGTCACTTGATATTTAGTTGAGGAAACTAAACTCAAAAGTTTAGCAAATCAATCTCTTGGGTCATGTAATTGTTGATGTTAAGCACTGCAAATCCATCAACATTACTACCTGTCTTACTCACGTAATTGTGGACACCAAGCTCTTGGCCAGAACATCACACAACGAAACGAGTCTTGACAGTTGACCATATTGAAGCTAATCTTCGATCAATGTTTGAGTCTAGTTTGGTTTCTGCAAATTCAAGGTTTAACAACCAGAATTTCGAATACTGTGTCGATCGACGCAGACAATGTCTGTCGATCGACACTACCAAACAGAACCGGACTTCAATGACCAGTTAATTCAATTAACCCGGTTCATCGAACCGGTCATGTCGATCGACACAACCCATGTGTGACGGTCGACATAGACCTAAACCGAAGATCGTTTTGATAACCGATCCAATCCAATTGAACCGACTTGTCTGATAAAACTGATCTTAACAAATCGGTTTATTCTGATTGAGATAATCAGTTCAATCCAATTGAACCGATTCATCCAATTCAAACCGATCTATTCGGACTTTATCAAGCATGATAGCCGGTCCAATCCAATTGAACCGATCAACCATTCGATTGGTCTGTGTCGACCGACACTAACCTGTGTCGATCGATACTCGACCGAATTTGTTCTGTGTCGACCGATACACAACCTGTGTCGATCGACACAGAAGGCTTTCGGTTTTTTCTTCGCGAAAAACCCTAGCCGCCGAATCTGTCGATTTCGCCACCTTGTGTCGACCGACACACCCAGTGTGTCGATCGACACAGTGCGAAAACACAGATTCGCAGATCGATCAAATCGATCTCACCTGTTCACATTCAAACAACCTAGTTTGCGAATCTAAATCATCAAATTCGATTAACAGGTGTGATTCAATGATAAAACCCTAAGGCTCTGATACCACTGTAGGGAATCCGAGCCAATTCTACAGATTCCGAATGCTCGCGAGTTCCCGATAGCCTAGGATCTAGGGTCTAGTTAATTGAATCATGAATCAGATCTGTGTTTACCTGGAGATTTAGCAGCGGAAGATTATGGCAACACGAGATCTGCAGCGCCCCAAACGTTGCGCCTCTACTGTTCAGTCCACACGCACACAAGCTGGAATCCGCCGGGATGCTAGGACCGGTGCTCGGATCTCCCTGGGACTTTAGGTTCTCTGAGGTTTCTGTGTTTTCTCTCTGAGAAAACACTCTGGGCGGTGCTCAAGTCCATCTGGTCGAATGTGCAAAACACATTTATATATCGACCTAAAGTGAACCGAAACATCAGTCTCGGTTTCGCCTTTGTGTCGACCGACACACTTAGTGGTGTCGATCGACACACCTCCTGTATCGACCGACCCACCTAATGGTGTCATTCGATACATCTCATAGAAACTCATATTCGATGTGCATCCAATACACATCGATCAGATCATATGCCAATGATCAATCCCATATGGACTATGTCCAACTTGCTTAGGTGTGTGACCCTGTAGGTTCACACGATACCAGAAACGAGTTACAACTCATCTGTCATAAGCGGTTTCTAGCAAAACATTATGACTACCTAGTATCATATGAATTGTCCGATCTCGACAATACAACTATCATTAGAGTTAGCACAATGTGATTTCAGGACATAATCCCAACAGCGCAATATGTGACCAATAAGCGACTGATAGTATGACGCACATACCAGTCGCAACTCAGTCGCATATTTGCGACCAATATGCGACAGCTCATATTTGCGACGAAGCTTATACAACTACTCATATTAGTCGCATATTAGTCGCAAATGTGTTTTTAGCGACTAAAATGCGACTCATATGATAGTCTTTATATCCCAGTTTTCTTGTAGTGTGGTACCATTCAGCATAGGTAAGTACCATGATCAAGTGAGATGTGATGTTGTGCCAATGCAAGCAGGTCATCTACTCTTAGGGAGACCTTGTAAATTTGATAAAGAAACCATGCACAATGGGAGGACCAACATCTACAACTTCACACACCATAACAAGTGCATAACCTAGCTCCATTAACACCACATGAGGTGTATGAAATGCAGAAAGCAATGGACAAAGGTTCAAAGGTAAGTAAGACCAATCTTTTTGTTTCACATTCTAATGTTCTGAAATCTTTAGAGCATAAAGAACATGTGCTGCTCATGATCTTTAGAGAAGGGTATTTTTCAGGTTTGAAAGAGCAGGAGCATCCCTTAGCCGTGTCTGAGCTATTGGACAGATTCAAAGATGTGTTTCCAGAAGACATCCCAGCTGGACTTCCACCTTTGAGAGGCATTGAACACCAAATTGATTTGGTACCAGGAGCTCCATTACCCAACAGACCAGCTTATAGAGTGAATCCAGAATATGCTAAGGAGCTGGAAAAGAAATTTCAAGAGCTTGTGTCCAAGGGAAAGCTTGAGTCCATGTGGAGTATCAGTTCTGCTCGTTCCAAAGAAATATGGTACATGGAGAATGTGTGTTGATTGCAGGGCCATCAACAACATCACAATCAAGTACATGCATCATATCCCAAGACTTGATGACATGCTTGATGAGCTTAGTGGAGCAACCATCTTCTCAAAGATAGACTTGAAGAATGGATATCACCAAGTCAGAATGAAAGAAGGAGATGGGTGGAAAACGGCCTTCAAAACCAAGCAAGGATTGTATGAATGTCTTCTCATGCCATTTGGTCTCTGATATATCATGGTTTTACCGGTTTTATGCCATGATATAAGTCTGTTTTAGTGTCTTTTGGTGTTCTTTTAGAGTCTTTTGCAGGTTTTATTAGGTACACGTACGTTTGGAGCAAAAGTGGAGATTATGGAGCTAATTGGAGCACTTTGGAGATTTGACCCGAGAGACTGTGTTCACTGTCCGAAACAGAGTATTGTGTCGATCGTTGCACACCTGCATCGATCGATGCACAGCAAGTTGGGCCATACTCTCGACGGTTTAATGAAGATTGCCAATATTGCGAAGATACCCAGAAGTTCCAGATATTTACACAGAACCCCCAAGTCGTTTTTTAGCTATTTAATTAGGTTTTTAGCTTCTGTTTTACATACGCTATCATAACTTAGAGCAGAGAGTTTTTAGAGCTTTTGGGGCTGATCTGATCCTGTACTGCATTTGTTTTGAAGAAGTTTTCGAACCCCTTTATTATTCTAATCTCTTTTATGATTTCTATTAATTCATTGATTATGTTTACATCATATATGTATGAGTAGTTTCATAGTTAAGTTTAGGGTTTCTCATATGGATTTCATGACTTGCTAGATATAATTAATTCAGTTAAGGATTCACATCAATAGATGTTCTTCAAACTAAATTGTGTTTAATGCTAGTTCTAACCTGATCAGTTAGAATCTAGATCTTAGGTTGCTAAATACGACACGACAGTGTGGTTTAAAATCTGAACTATTTAGGTTAAGCAATTTAATTACTCGCAAAGGAATTTGGTTTAATTAGATTGTGAACATATCAAACTTGGAATCAAAGCTGGTTTAATCTGTTAGTAATTGCAAAGGAATTTGGATTGTTGCACCTAGACTTAGAGAATTCTCGCAAAGGAATTTGGTTAATTCTATATATGTGTTTTGAGTTCTAGAACTGTGTTTAATTAGATCCTGACTGAATGATTTATCTGCTTGTCTGATTTCCTGAGAACGCCCTAGACTTAGCGCCCTTAGTTTATTGCCTACAAACAACAACCTGCTACATGTTTACTTTCTTGCTTTCTTTTCAGCTATTCAATACAATTTGCTTTTTAATTTCTCCTAGTTTTAATCTCTTTAAGTTCTTGATCCTATCGTTGCCTAGACTTTTCGTGGATTCAATCCCTAAGTACTACATTGACATTACTGTGCACTTGCAGTTAGTGTAGGGTAAAACTCGAGACCTATCAAGTTTTTGGCGCCGTTGCCGGGGACTCTTAGAGTCTTCGATAGCTTCGAACTTGGGGTTTTGACTGGGATTTTTATTTTTATTTTTGTTTACTGGTTTTTTATTTTTTTCTCTGTTTTCTCTATGTCGCAGGTTTCGAAATCGCACAGCATCGACCGTTGCACTTCTTGTGTCGATCGACACTAGGTGATTGGAGTTGAATCGATCGTTGCACTGCTAACATCGATCGTTGCTTGGCGATTACAGACGGTTTGATGCAGACGCGTGATACCAGAAGTAATCCGTACACTAATCTCGTAAACCTCCAACTTGAAGAGCTTGCTAGACTAGAGAGGACCAACAGAAGAGTTCAAAGAACAAGGATGGTTGTTGAACGTGTGATCATAAATCCTGATGCTCAAGGTACCCTCAGGGACCGACACAACAATCCTTACAATGCTGTTGGAGAACTGATTGATGTTGAAGGGAATGTCATCCCTGATCCTCCAGAGCAACCAGAGCCGCAGCAGGAGCAGAACCAAGGTCAAGGCCAAGGACAGGCCCAAGGTAGACATATGGTTGTCCATGAGAGGACTTTAGCTAACTATAACCGTCTGGATGAGTTTCATGCTAACCGGTCAGCTTTTGTACTCCCTGAATTTGAGAGGAATGATTTTGAAATCAAAACCATCTACTACTCTCTCCTGAGGCAGAAAGCCTTCCATGGCTCTCCAAGTGAGCAGCCGATAGATCACATAGATGAGTTTGAGGGCATAGTCACTGGCATAAAGTACGATGGAGTTAACCAAGACTATCTGTTCCTCAAGCTTTTCCCCTACTCTCTGGCTGGAGATGCTGCAGCCTGGCTGAAACAACTTCCATCTGGGACGTTTGTTACTTGGGCTGCTCTGAAGAGTGAGTTTCTGCATCATTTCTATGATGATGCCCGTTCTGATCAGTCCAGACAGGACATTCTTACCTTTACCCAAGGTCCTACAGAGCCTCTTAAGACAGCCTGGATAAGGTTTGAGAAGTACCAACGTGACTGCCCGCACCATGGATTCACTGAGGTAACGCTTTTAGGCATCTTCTTTAGAGGAATAGATCTTCCATATCAGACTGCGCTGGACAATTCTAGCAATGCCAACTTTAACACTAGAACTCCTGCTCAAGCTAAGCAATTGATAGATAATCTGGTAAGCAGTAATAGCAGCAAGACCACTGATGAGAGAAGGAAGAAGTCCGGTGGAAAGATGGAGAATTCTGAGATAGCTGATATTAGATCTAAGTTGGACACTGTTTGCATTCTTCTAGCTTGGAAGAAAGCTGTCCACTTTGCTCAAGAGGTTGAGATGATCAATGATGAAGAAGAAGAGCAGGAAGAGGATGTGAATTTCATCGGAGGATCTGGTTTCCAAGGAAACAGGTTTGGAAATCAGTCTGGTAATAGGTTCTTTAATGGAGGACAGAAGAGTGGATTTCAGAAACCTTTCCAACAAGGTAATCAGGGAACTTATGGATCTTCCTCTTACCAAGCACCTCCTGTAGCTACTACCCATGAAAGTAAGATGGAGGCTATGTTGGAACAGCTGCTGGAAGGACAGAACAAGATTGTTGTGGATTGCAACACGAAGTTGGATGCTGTTTATGGGGATCTCAATGGGAAGTTTGAGTCTTTGAACACTCATGTGAAGCAATTGGACACTCAGGTGAGCCAAATTTCAAACTCGATCAAGGGGAAAGGTGTTGTAGACACCCATATTAAGGCCTGGCCAGTGTACGTTGATGATGGATCACATCTAGGTGAAAGATTTGAGCTAGGTACAGCTGAAGTGGTAGAAGAGGGTGAAATTTTGGATTTTGAGGAAAATCTCTCGGGTAGAATCTGTGAAAATTTGACTGCATCGATCGATGCACCCTTAGCGTCGATCGTTGCAAGGCGTGGACAGACAGATTCGCAGGATTCTTATGACATTGATGCAGATTCAGAGCTTAACCGCTTATTCCCGGGAGTGTCTGAGATCATCCAACAGGAGATTTATGCACAATATATTCGCCTATATCCTAAGGTGTCTGAAGTGATTCAACAAGAGATTGATGAGCTTAAAGAGCTAGAGAAGATTGGTGAAGAGTTGGAAGAAATTCCACCGTCTGATGATCCACATTATCACCCTTGTGTGCAGAAGTATTTGGGTAAGATGCTGCCTTTGGATGAAGAGCTGAAGGATTGGGTTATAGTTGTTCCTCAGCATATAAGTGATGTGCTATTAACCAAGGTTCCTAAGAAGCTACCTGATCCTGGGATTTTTGTGCTGAGTTGTTCTATCTTCGAGGATGGTTTTAAGCGCTCTCTTTGTGATTTAGGAGCTGCTGGAAGTCTTATGCCATACTCTGTGGCAGAGAAGCTGGGTATGATGGATTTTAGACCCACTAGGACCTCTCTTGTCTTAGATGATCAGTCAATAAGGATTCCAGAAGGAGTTCTTGAGGACATCCCGGTGAGAGTTGGGAACTACTTGGTTCCAACAGATTTCTTAGTTCTTAAGTACCATAGTGAGCAGGATGACAATTTGATATTGGGTAGACCATTCCTGGCTACAGATGGAGCAGTAATAGATGTGAGACACAGTATGATAGATCTTCATCTGGGAGATGAGCCGCTGCATTTTGAGATGGACAAGCTGCGCAAGCCACTGATTGATGGGCAGACCTTCACCATTATGGATGGAAATGAAGAGCAGTCAAGTCACACTACGGTTTTGGATCCTGGGGAGCATTTCACTCCTTCTTTTCTTGGACGCGTTCATACTGATAGAGCTTACTCTCTGCCATGGATGAGAAGACTTGCACAGAGACAATCAAAGTCTCTGTCAGGATTTCACGGTGCCTGATTCTTATTCGTTCGGTCAAGCTAATGACTTTAACAAAGCGTTGAGTGGGAGGCAAACCACTGTTTCATTTTTGCATTTTGATTTTTGGTGTTTTTGTAGGATTTTACGTTTTGGTTTTGGTTTTGGTGAGTTTTTGTCTGCAGGTCTCGGCCAAATCGCAGTGCGTCGATCGACACAACTTGTGTCGATCGTCACAACACGAAAGAAATCGCATTGCAGCGATCGTTGCGGTCCTGAGCAACGATCGACACACGACGAAAAAATCGCCTAGCAACGGTCGATGCATTTATGCAACGATCGATGCATGTGCGACAGAGGTAAAAATCAGACATAACTCAACACATCCATTAACATTTTTGTTTTCTTTTTGCCAACCCTTAGCTTGACACTACTGGGGACAGTGTGTCTTAAGTGTGGGGGAGGTGCTACTGACTTTATCTTTCTGTTTTCTTAGAGTCAGTCCAGTTTTTCAAAAAATTTTGTTTTATTGAGTCAAAACCAGTTTAAGTAGGAAACAATGAATTTTGGAGGAGTTTAACAATATCTTGCAGGAACTTAAGTAACCATCGGGATGAAATTGCAGGATCTATCTATGACTATTAGAAAACCCCATCAGATATCAACCTACTGAGGACACCCACATCACTTTAGGTATCAGAGGATCCTTTTACTGACTTCACCTTAATACTGACTTAATTTTCTCACCTAAGGGCTTGGTATACCTTGTGTCGGATTCCCTTGTTAGTTCTGACACAGCCTGTAAACCTATCCTATTTGGTTCCCTTCTCCCCTTCCATAAAATTAAAAAAAAAAGATAATAAACTGAGGATGAGTTAGTAACTCCGAAGTGGTCTCTGGGAAAGGTAGCTACAACTATCATATCCTGTGCATCCATGGAATGTGTCCAAAGTACACCCCTTAACGGGAAGAGCACTGATAAAAAAAAAATGATACCCAATGGGGAAAAATCAGAATGCTAAGGAAGGGAAAAGAGAAGTAAGGGACTAGAGAAATATATTATGGTGGTCTAGAGCTGGCAAGGTAAGAGTCCATGTGCCTTTGATCGATACTCCTTAGGTGAGACCGCACTTAAATACTTGCAGAAGTCAGTAGGGTGAATTTGAATGCGTGAATGTGATTGTGGAGTTTACTTAGGACAGTTGCTAAGTGTGGGTGAAGTATATGTTGGTCTTGATATCTTGTAGTTGATTCTTTCAGTGGTTTACTAAGGGGAATCTGAGTGTTGTTGCTTCTAGGACAAAAAGAGTTTCTGAAAGTTTTAAAACCTCTTCACCATGTTTTAGTTCTCTGTTTTGCTTGAGGGCAAGCAAAAGCTAAGTGTGGGGGAGTTGATATATCATAGTTTTTACCAGTTTTATGCCATGATATAAGTCTGTTTTAGTGTCTTTTGGTGTTCTTTTAGAGTCCTTTGCAGTTTTTATTAGGTACACGTACGTTTGGAGCAAAAGTGGAGATTATGGAGCTAATTTGACCACTTTGGAGATTTGCCCCGAGAGACTGTGTTCACTGTCCGAAACAGAGTACTGTGTCGATCGTTGCACACCTGCATCGATCGATGCACAGCAAGTTGGGCCAGACTCTCGGCGGTTTAATGAAGATTGCCAATATTGCGAAGATGCCTAGAAGTTCCAGATATTTACACAGAAGCCCCAAGTCGTGTTTTAGCTATTTAATTAGGTTTTTAGCTTCTGTTTTACATACGCTATCATAACTTAGAGCATAGAGTTTTTAGAGCTTTTGGGGCTGATCTGATCATGTACTGCATTTGTTTTGGAGAAGTTTTCGAACCCCTTTATTATTATAATCTCTTTTATGATTTCTATTAATTCATTGATTATGTTTACATCATCTATGTCTGAGTAGTTTCATAGTTAGGTTTAGGGTTTCTCATAGGGATTTCATGACTTGCTAGATATAATTAATTCAGTTAAGGATTCACATCAATAGATGTTCTTCAAACTAAATTGTGTTTAATGCTAGTTCTAACCTGATCAATTAGAATCTAGATCTTAGGTTGCTAAATATGACACGACAGTGTGGTTTAGAATCTGAACTATTTAGGTTGAGCAATTTAATTACTCGCAAAGGAATTTGGTTTAATTAGATTGTGAACATATCAAACTTGGAATCAAAGTTGGTTTAATCTGTTAGTAATTGCAAAGGAATTTGGATTGCTGCACTTAGACTTAAGAGAATTCTCGCAAAAGAATTTGGTTAATTCTGTATCTGTGTTTTGAGTTCTAGAACTGTGTTTAATTAGATCCTGACTGAATGATTTATCTGCTTGTCTGATTTCCTGAGAACGCCCTAGACTTAGCGCCCTTAGTTTATTGCCTACAAACATCAACCTGCTACCTGTTTACTTTCTTGCTTTCTTTTCAGCTATTCAATACAATTTGCTTTTTAATTTCTCCTAGTTTTAATCTCTTTAAGTTCTTGATCCTATCGTTGCCTAGAGTCCTCGTGGATTCAATCCCTAAGTACTACATTGACATTACTGTGCACCTGCACTTAGTGTAGGGTAAAACTCGAGACCTATCAGTCTCACCAATGCTCCCAACACATTCATGAGACTAATGAACCAGGTTCTAAGAGCTTTTGTTTGCAAGTTTGTGGTAGTATACTTTGATGACATACTGATTTATAGCCACTGCTTGGATGATCATGTTAAGCATCTAGAACAGGTTATGCAAACACTTAGATCAAAAGGTCTTTATGCAAACTTAAAGAAATGCATCTTTTGCACTGATCAATTGGTTTTCCTAGGATTTGTTGTAAGTTCCTAGGGACTTACGGTGGATTAGGAGAAGATCAAGGCAATACAAGATTGGCCAAAACCTACAACAATAGGACATGTCAGGAGTTTCCATGGTCTAGCAAGCTTCTACAGGAGATTTGTCAAAGACTTCAGCACCATAGCAGCACCTCTTACCTCAGTGATCAAGAAGGACAAAGCATTTGAATGGGGAGAAGATCGGGAACAAGCATTCACACCGCTCAAAACCAGCCTCACCAATGGACCAGTGTTAGTACTTCCTAAATTTGATAAAATGTTTGAGATTGAGTGTGATGCTTCTGGTACAGGAATAGGTGCAGTGTTGATACAAGGAGGCAGACCAGTAGCTTACTTCAGTGAGAAGATGAGTGGTGCAACACTCAACTACCCAACATATGACAAAGAGTTGTATGCCCTGGTACGATCACTGGAAACTTGGCAACATTACTTGCTTTCTAAAGAGTTTGTGATACATGCAGATCATGAGACTTTAAATCATCTAAGAGGACAGACAACTCTTAAAAAGAGGCATGCAAAGTGGTTGGAGTGCATAGAAACATTTTCCTATGTGATCAAGTACAAGAAAGGGAAAGAAAACATTGTGGTAGATGCACTATCTAGGCGCCATGCTCTCATATCAACAATGGAGTCTAAGATCATGGGATTTGAACATATCAAAGACATGTATGCTGATGATCCAGACTTTAAGGACGTGTACCATGAGACATCTAAAGCATCATTTGGAGTGTTCTATCAGCAAGATAGGTTCCTGTTCAAGGAGAAGAGGCTGTGCATCCCACAAGAATCCATGAGAGAGTTAATCACCAGAGAAGCTCATGTTGGAATTATGTCCAGTAATCTCTGTACTGTCTCTAGAAAGTAAGAGTATGTCAATGATCAGACATAAGTCATATAATACTGGGGGTCATGATGGCTTGCTAGAGTCCGCTCATGATCTATAAGTCTTGGACTTATTGCCTTTATTATATGATCCCATATGGGTCACACGCCTAAGCTAACAGGAAACCATGAAGGAACGGTTTAGCAGAAGTACGGTAAAAGTGCTAGGCATTTACTGTACTTAGAGAGACTAAAGGGCCTGATTAAATCTAAGAGATTTAATTAGACTGAGAATTGGGCCCAAAAGCCCATAGGAACTGGACAAGGGTTTTAATTAATAAAACTTGCCCTAGCTTCTTTTTCTCAGCCATTCCTGCGCCTCCCTTAGCCTCTCTCTGCGCCTCCCAACAGCTGGTCTAGCAGCCAATTTCCTGTGCGTGCGTGTGTGAGCCTTTGGAGGAACTATCTCTTGGTGGTTCTGCTGATCTCTGACCCGTACCTCCTCTTTCCGCTGCATAACAAGGTAACAGGTGAGATCCTTTATGATTCTATCAAGAGAACCTAGATCTGGCATGTTTAGGATCAATTAATCTGATGAATTGAATCAGGATTAACACTAAACAATCCTTCAGTGGTATCAGAGCCATTGGTTCTGTTAGGATTTCTTGTTTTAGAATCATGTTTAGGTTGTTTTAGAAGTGTTTGAATCAATCTATTGATAAGAATATCACTTAAGAAACAAAGAATTAAAACCTAAACAAACTAGAAATCGCATGATCCGATCTATATGAATCGGTATGCGTCGGAGTGTTGATCGGTATCGGATCACACGTCCGGATCGGCTGACTCACGGACCGATCGTTGGATCGAGTCGCGTGGTCGAGTTGATCGCGAGAGATGGGCCGTACGCGTCCTGCATCTCTCGGCCACGATCGCCCGATCATGTCCCGTCCGATCGCGAGAGATGGGCCGATAAATCGCATGGATCGCACGATCGCCGATCGCATGGATTGCCTCTCGCCCGATCACACGACGCGAGCCATCCTGTCCCGCGTCCCGTCCCGTCCCGATCGCATGGCTTGCGGCTGCCCGATTGTTGCTCGATCGCGTGAAGCCGCGATCGGTTCGTGTTCGTGACCTAATGGGCCGGTTCGTTTCGGTTAGGTGGTTCGGTTTAAGATATTAAAAATTAATCGTCACGGTTTAATAAACAGACTTAATAAAATTTATTAAGTTCTGGTTAAACCGGGATAAGAAATCCAAAGTCGAAAAATTGGATTTAGTGCCTAAACCAGTGATTTTCTAATTTGATTTGGTTGGACCAAATAAATTGAGAAAATCCGGTTTAGTAAATAACCGGTTGACAATTGTGGTCATCGTAGTAATTAATTTTGGTTAGACCAATTTTAATGAACCAGACCGGTTATGTCATTTAATTGGGCAATTGGGTTATGTCTTGGACATGGACCAATTCTTGGGCCTCGGGCCAAGAAGTTAAAACAATTGGGCCAATTATTTGAGTCTTTTCTTCAGATTTAATTTAAAATTCATTTATATAAAATTAAAATCGATTTTAAATTAATCTGTTTTTCAAAAACTGAAATTAGAAAGTTTCTTAAATTAGAAGTTTCTAGATTTGCAAGTTTTGGATTTTAGGAAATTTCTATATTTAGAAAGTTTCCAATTTTAGGAAGTTTCCAATTTTAGAAAGTTTCCAATTTTAGGAAGTTTCCAATTTTAGAAAGTTTCCAAAAATAGTAGGTTTCCCAAAAAGGAAAGTTTCCCAAAATAGTAATCTTCTATTTTGGGATAAAATTTTAATAAACCTACAAACCTCAAACAATATCAAGCGTTGGATGTCTTGTCCAGTCTATGTCAGCTGTCGAAGCCCATTCAATTGTACTCATGGCCTTACAGTGTGAGGGTGTCTACTTTTGCGTGGGTAAGACGGTTTGTGATTCATAAATGTCATTGGGAGTCCCAGACATTAGTGATTACATGACTGTATAGTCTGGTTTTCTTGACTAGGCCATCGGGAGTCCCGGGCCTTGAGACATCAGAGTGGATTGGACCTCGGGCCCAGATTCACAACCAAGAGTTATATCACGGATATAATTAGCCGAGATAGGGCTTACCGATATAAGCTAAGGTTGGGTGACGGCCAGTGGCCCACTTTGATCTTAGTTATATGTGGATCTTGGAATCATTATATTGTATTGAGAGTAACTGATGTTATTGAATATAATGCGAGATTAATCATATTAAGAATAATACGAGATTAATCATATTGAACATATTAACTAATAACCTTTTATCTTATATTTCATCTATGACTACTACAAGCACTCAAAACACATTCTCAATCCGGTCTGTTCTCGAGAAGGAGAAGCTGACTGGAACGAACTTCCTGACGTGGTCAAGGAACTTGAGGCTGGTCCTCAAGCAGGAGAAGAAGGATTATGTCCTTCGTGATCCCCTCCCCGAGAGGCCTCCTAACAATGCCGCCAGGACTCTGCATAATGCTTGGGAAAAGCATTCGTCAGATGAAAATGATGTCTATTGCCTGATGTTGGCGACCATGACTGCTGAGCTGCAAATGCAGTTCGAGAGTGTGTTGTCGCCCATCGAGATAATGGCAAGCCTGAAATCGCTTTTTCAGGAGCAGGCAAGGACTGAGAGGTTCCAGACAGTTAAGAACCTCTTGGACTGTAAGTTGGCTGCAAATGCGGCAGTGAGTCCTCATGTCTTGAAGATGATGGGTTATCTCGATCATCTTCAGAAACTCGACTGCCCTATCAGCCAGGAACTTGCCTGCGACATCGTTCTGCAGTCTTTACCTGCAAGCTATGATCAGTTCATCCTGAACTTCAATATGCATGGCTTGAGTAAGACATTGCCTGAGCTTCACGGAATGCTCAAGACTGCAGAGCCCAACTTGAGGAAAACCGCCAAGGACCCCAATGTGCTTATGGTGCAAAAGGGCAAGGGCTTTAAGAAATCCTCTGCCAAGGACAAGGGAAAGGCTAAGGTTGTTCAAGTCTCGGACAAGGACACGCCAAAGCCCAAGCCCAAATCCAAAGCTGGGCCTACTGACATCTGCAGGTTCTGTAAAGAACCAGGGTATTGGAGGAGAGAATGTAAGAAATTCCTGGAAGGTCTAAAGGAATTGAAGAAGAAGACTCTCGAGACTTCTTCATCAGGTATTTTTGTTATAGAAGTTAATACAACTACTTCTGATAATACCTCATGGGTTATGGATACTGGTTGTGGGGCTCATATTTGTACTAATATGCAGGCACTCAGCAACAGTAGGAGGCTGAAGCAAGGACAAGTGGAGCTACGAGTTGGGAATGGAGCGAAAGTTCCTGCACTAGCTGTAGGCACATACTTGTTGTCTTTACCTTCGGGATTGGTTTTAGAACTCAATAATTGTTATTTTGTACCTGCTATAAGCAGAAATATTATTTCAATTTCTTTGTTGGATTTGGAAGGTTATGATTTTTCAGTTAAGAATAAATTATGTTCCTTCAATCGCAACAATTTGTTCTATGGTTGTGCCCCTCTTACGAATGGGCTTTACATACTTGATCAATCCGCGCCAATTTATAACATTGATACCAAACGGTTCAAACCTAATGAGGAGAACCGAACGTTTCTATGGCATTGTCGTTTAGGGCACATCAGCGAGAAACGCATCAAGAGGCTCCATTCGAATGGACTTCTTGGCTCATTTGACTTTGAGTCATGTGAGAAATGCGAATCCTGCATGATGGGCAAAATGACCCGGGCCCCCTTTAATAAACCTAACGAGAGGGCCAGTGACTTATTGGGCCTGATACACACGGATGTGTGTGGCCCAATGTCCACAAATGCAAGAGGAAACTATCAGTACTTCATTACCTTTACTGATGATTTCAGTAGGTATGGATATGTTTATTTGATGAAACATAAGTCTGAATCGTTTGAGAAATTCAGAGAATTCCAAAATGAAGTACAGAACCAACTTGGCAAAAGCATTAAGGCTCTTCGGTCCGACCGAGGAGGAGAATACTTAAGCCAAGAATTCAGTGATCATCTGAGAGAGTGTGGGATCGTATCCCAACTCACTCCTCCTGGAACACCACAATGGAATGGTGTGTCTGAGAGGAGAAATCGGACCTTATTGGATATGGTTCGATCTATGATGAGTCACACAGACCTTCCAATATCCCTTTGGGGATATGCTCTGCTAACAGCAGTGTTCACTCTAAATAGAGCGCCATCAAAAGCAGTAGCAAAGACACCATATGAATTATGGACTGGAGTAGCTCCAGTGCTGTCTTATCTAAGAATTTGGGGTTGTGAAGCCTATGTCAAGAGATTGATCTCTGACAAGCTTACACCAAAGTCTGATAAATGCTACTTCATTGGTTATCCGAAGGAAACCAAGGCTTATTACTTCTACCTGCGTTCCGAGAACAAGATTTTTGTTGCCCGGGATTGTAACTTTCTTGAGAGGGAGTTTCTCTCTAAGAAAGACAGTGGGAGTAAGGTACTGCTTGAAGAAATTCAAGATGAACAGGATACTGCTCAACCTAATGAGGAAGAGCAGCAGGAGGACCTACTAGAAATTGTAGAGCCTGAACCTGTAGTACCTGAAGTTCGAAGATCCGGGAGGATCCGTCACGAACCCGAGAGATATCAAGGATTTCTCGTGACTGACTGTCATGATCTTCTGATCATTGATGGTGATGAACCATCGAACTTCAATCAAGCCATGATGGGCCCAGATTCCTCTAAGTGGCGTAAGGCCACAGATTCCGAAATAGACTCCATGTCGGTCAACCAAGTGTTTTCGTTGGTTGATTTACCCGCTGGTGTAAAAGCCATCGAGTGCAAATGGATCTTCAAGAAGAAGATTGACGTGGATAGAAATGTCCAGATTTATAAAGCCAGGTTGGTGGCAAAAGGTTTCAGACAAGTTCACGGTGTGGATTACGATGAAACCTATTCCCCAGTGGCTATGATGAAATCTATTCGGATTCTACTAGCAACTGCAGCTTTTCATGATTATGAAATTTGGCAGATGGACGTAAAAACCGCCTTCCTGAATGGTATTCTGGAAGAGGATGTGTATATGACACAACCTGACGGTTACATAGATCCAAAGAATGCTGGGAAAGTATGAAAGCTTCATAAATCCATTTATGGATTGAAGCAAGCATCGAGGAGCTGGAATCTTCGTTTTGATGAAGCGATCAAGCAATTTGACTTCATCAGAAACGAAGAAGAACAATGCGTGTATAAGAAAACTAGTGGGAGCAAGATAGTATTTCTTATTCTGTATGTCGATGACATACTGCTTCTCGGAAACGACGTTCCAATGCTGAAGTCGGTAAAGGACTGGCTTGGAAGTTGTTTTTCCATGAAAGACATGGGTGAAGCCGCATACGTTCTTGGAATCAGGATCTACCGGGATAGATCTAGAAGGCTGATAGGCTTGTGTCAAGATTCATACATTGACAAAGTCCTACAAAGATTCAGCATGAAAGATTCCAAGAAGGGCTTCACGCCAATGGTACATGGCACAACGCTAAGCAAGAAGCAGAGCCCTACGACGGCTGCTGAGCTTGAGCGCATGAAGAATATTCCTTATGCATCTGCAATAGGATCTATCATGTATGCCATGATCTGAACTCGTCCTGATGTTGCTTATGCATTGAGTATGACGAGTAGATACCAGTCAAATCCAGGTGAAAACCATTGGATTGCCGTCAAGAATATCCTGAAGTATCTAAGACATACTAAGGACAAGTTCTTGGTATACGGTGGAAGTGATGTGCTTGAAGTCAGTGGATTCACGGACTCAAGTTTCCAGACAGACCAAGATGATTTCCGGTCACAGTCCGGTTATATCTTTTGTCTGAATGGCGGTGCAATCAGTTGGAGAAGCTCCAAGCAAGACACCGTTGCTGATTCCACTACAGAAGCTGAATATATCGCCGCTTCGGAAGCAGCGAAGGAAGCTGTTTGGATACGAAAGTTCATTATTGAACTAGGTGTGATACCAAATGCGGCTGAGCCTCTGGCACTGTTTTGTGATAACAATGGTGCTATTGCTCAGGCAAAGGAACCAAGATCACACCAGAAATCCAAGCATGTTCTAAGAAGATTTCACTTGATACGTGACATCATTAATAGAAAGGAAGTCAAGATCAGCCGAGTTCAGACAGATGATAACGTCGATGATCCATTGACAAAGCCACTCCCAAGGCCTAAGCTCGAGTTCATGAGTGAAGCTGTAGGCATTAGAGACATTGAAATGTAATCTAAATTTGAGTGGGAGTTTGAGGGCTTTATTTAGTTATTGATATGTTCTTGTAAAACATTTTAGATGTTTAATAATAAAATTATTATTTCAGGATTATTTTAACTGTGATGAAATAATCGTTCCAAAATGATATGAACCATTTTATAGGTCATCGAAGTAAGTGACTTGATCTTGAGTCATCAAAGTCATTTAGCTTGATCATGAGACCCTATATTTGATAGATGGCTTATATCATCTTGTCCCTAGTCGAAGGTTGTTGAAATTGGAACACCAACAACCGTGTGAGACTAGATTGGTATGTGACTTATGACAAAGTCTCAGGATGTCATAGATGCACGGCATCAAAGTCAATACATAGGTGTATGTTGGGGTACATACGACCGGACAAGCCCCGATTATAAGAACTCTTCAGGATATTTATATCTGTGTCATAAGAGATTCTTACTACGACTATAGAGTATAGTCCTTAGACCTGAGTTCGCATGCATGTGACTGCACATGAACTAATGCGCTTTGATCATTGTCTAATGCTGTCGTTAAGCGATAGTTATAAGGACCTTGATTGGGTGTATTATGAAATGAGTAGTTTACAGTGATGGAACAAGACGGGATTTGTCCCTCCAATATAAATGGAGTGAATATCTCTAGGCCAATCGGAGATTTGAATACTGGAAAATGCATGGCCATGCTCAAACAGACTTTCCCGAGTCGTTTGGATTGTCAGTATCAAATCAGAGTCCGATGAACAAGATTAGGCTTTATAAGGATGACACTCATCTTGCCTTATGACTAATCGAGATATTGAGACAAAAGGAATATGAATACAGAGATTCCAGTACAAGTGGGAGATTGTTGGAATTATGTCCAGTAATCTTTGTACTGTCTCTAGAAAGTAAGAGTATGTCAATGATCAGACATAAGTCATATAATACTGGGGGTCATGATGGCTTGCTAGAGTCCGCTCATGATCTATAAGTCTTGGACTTATTGCCTTTATTATATGATCCCATATGGGTCACACGCCTAAGCTAACAGGAAACCATGAAGGAACGGTTTAGCAGAAGTACGGTAAAAGTGCTAGGCATTTACTGTACTTAGAGAGACTAAAGGGCCTGATTAAATCTAAGAGATTTAATCAGACTGAGAATTGGGCCCAAAAGCCCATAGGAACTGGACAAGGGTTTTAATTAATAAAACTTGCCCTAGCTTCTTTTTCTCAGCCATTCCTGCGCCTCCCTTAGCCTCTCTCTGCGCCTCCCAACAGCTGGTCTAGCAGCCAATTTCCTGTGCGTGTGTGAGCCTTTGGAGGAACTATCTCTTGGTGGTTCTGCTGATCTCTGACCCGTACCTCCTCTTTCCGCTGCATAACAAGGTAACAGGTGAAATCCTTTATGATTCTATCAAGAGAACCTAGATCTGGCATGTTTAGGATCAATTAATCTGATGAATTGAATCAGGATTAACACTAAACAATCCTTCAGCTCATGGAGGAGGTTTGATGGGGCATTTTGGCAGAGACAAGACCTATAGTGTTCTGAAGGAGCATTTCTTTTGGCCACACATGAAGAGAGGTGTGGAGAGGTTCTGTGCCAAATGCATCACCTGCCAAAAACACAAATTTAGGTTACATCCACATGGTTTATATATGCCTTTACCAATTCCGAACACACCATGGGTGGACATTTCAATGGATTTTGTTTTAGGATTGCCCAAGATCAACAACAAGGTTCAATATTTGTAGTTGTTGATAGGTTTTCTAAAATGGCTCATTTTTTTTTGCTTGCAATAAAACTAATGATGTTGTGCAAATAGCTGATCTATTCTTTAAAGAAGTAGTTAAGTTGCATGGGATTCCAAGAACAATTGTTTCAGACAGGGACACAAAGTTCTTAAGCCACTTTTGGAGGATACTTTGGAGGAAGCTTGGTACTAATCTGCTCTTTTCCACCACTTGTCATCCCAAAACAGATGGAGAGACTGAGGTAGTAAACTGCACTCTCTCATGACTCCTTAGAGCCACGGTTGGTAAGAACATAAGGAACTGGTTATCTTGCTTGCCATTCATTGAGTTTGCTTATAATCATGCAAAGCATTCTCCTACTAACCATTCTCCTTTTGAAGTTGTGTATGGATTTAATCCTTTGGCTCCTTTAGATCTTGTTCCATTGCCCCAGGCTATATACTCAAGCACAGAAGGAGAAACCAAAGCAGCCTTTGTCAAGAAGCTGCACCAGAGAGTTAAAGAGAACTTGGAGAAGAAGACTGAGAAGTATAAGCAGAAAGCTAACGAAGGGAGAAAGGAGGTGACCTTTGAACCAGGAGATTGGGTCTAGTTACACATGAGACAAGAAAGGTTCCCCAATCAGAGGAAATCAAAGCTAGAACAAAGAGGAGATGGACCATTCCGAGTCTTAGAGAAGATCAATAACAATGCATACAAGCTGGAGCTTCCAGGTGAGTTAAACATTTCTCCAACATTCAATGTTTCTGATTTAGCTCCTTATGATGCAGGTCGATTAGTTTTGAGGTCATAACTTCTTCAAGGGGGAGGGAGTGATGAGGACATAGAACCAGAAGCATAAGATCCAATGCCCATCATAAGGAAAGGTCTATTGTCAAGATCAGCTACAAAGGTCCTAAGAGAACAAGTCAACAAAGCTGTGCAATATATGCTGAATCAAGCTTATGAAATGCATGACGGTCCAACATTATTCAACTCAGCCCAGAAGGGACTTACCCTATTCATCAACACGCCAAATCAAGGAGAGGTGGAGCAAAACACATCACTTCATTTAGGAGAAGATCAATAAGCTCCAACGGTCATTCTTTCATTCAAACACAAAGTAAACTCGTCCAAGACCTATACAAGGTAAGTATTTCCATTCAGATTATTACTAATGAGTTTCTTTTGTTTGTGTGATCTTTCTTTTCAAGTCTAGAGTCTGTTTTTCCCTTTCAATAAAACTAGCCGATGTAGTAGTCCCAATTGAGTCTGTATTTCATTTTCTATTTATTTGCTTCAAGTCCCCAAGAAGGGCATAGCTGTTTGGACTATTATAAAGTCCCCTTTCACAGCAGTGTATTTTTTACCCTATATCAATAAACAAAACGTTTTCTTAAGTAAAGAAACAGTAGCTTTTGTTTTCTCTGTGTTTTGTGTGATTCAAACCAAGAGAATGCATCTTGTCTTATCAGAGATCAATCCATCGACTCTGTGGCGACACTCACTCCATTACCATCCATTGATTGCTTCTGAGAGAGCTTCTAAGCCAGCTGAAACAATCCCACCTCTATTCACAATCCATCCAATCCGATCTTACCAAGAGAGCTCTTAAGCCGGTGGTTAGATCTCCATCTTTCCATCAACCAAGCTTCTGTCCAGGGGCTACATCAAATCACCCCAAATTTCTCCTTCTAGCCTTTGGCCCTATCATTAGAAAGTGTAAGACTTAAAACTTTAAACAGCGTAAGAACAGAAGTTTATACAGCCTAAGATCAAAATTTATACAACGCATAAACTGTGATAGAGAGATAACCTGTTCATCCACCAAAATTAGTTTGATGGTTTTTCCGGAGAAGACCCATTGATACATACAACACCGAAGGACCTTCAATCTCAAACTCCATTTCCTCGTTGACTTGTTGATCTCCGAGAGGAATTGGTGTTGCCTTTGTGCCATTGGTCTTTTTGCAATAGATTTTCCGTTGAGAAAATAAATGTAAGACGAAAGGATTTTAAGAGATGAAGTGAATTTGAGAGAGGTTATAATGGTTAGGATATTGGCAGTTTATGATAATTTAGGCGCCATAAATATATTGGGTTTGGCGGGTCTTAATTAGATATATCAGTACTTTAACTTTGATTTCGATCAATGTAAATATCTTATCGATTCCCGGTGCACATAATGGTTTATTTGTGTCACTTAATGGCTAGTCATAAACTAATGTATTACACATGGGATATTAAAGAACTATTGTTTGACACTTGCCCTCACACTTGTAACTATTGAATTAGATATCTAAAGATCTTCAGGTCCGTGTAGCTAGTTATGTTGTGTTCCTCTATCAATCATCCATTTGATATTTTATTTATGTTTTAGTAGCATATTGTAGGATTCAATATTTAAATTAATGGTAAGTTACAAATTGTGAAAAAATTACACTTTACTAATTATCAGAATTAGTATATTTGAACCACAATATTTTAATGTTTAGTGTTGTATTAATGTATAGTGTTGTACTGTGAATAGTGTAACACCAAATTGCATTGCCAATGTTGATAGCTAACTAAATCTTGCATGACATAATGACTAGGTTAGCAAGATTTGACATAAAGTAGTCTAATAATTACTACTACTTAACATATAGGGTATACATTCGGCTTCCTGCACACATGCACCGACATTAGTGGATAGGTGATTGTCCAGGGAACTGCGCGCCAAATACACGATGATCTAGGTTATTAAAGTAAAGTAGATTTCTCGTTTCATTATTTTATTAATTATTGTTTTGTGGGAAAGTGAATAGTCGTGTCTATATGTACGGTTATAATATAGAAGAAATTCAGTCAATCAAATTAGGGATTAATAAACGTCCATTCTTAAGATCTTGAAACCACATATTCAAAACCAGTAAAAGTCAACCGCTTCATTAACCCACACTACAACAACATAACTATGGCTTATGCGTACTGGCCATGACGTCGATACGATCAGCCTTACTACGAAACCCGCTCAGTAACAAGAAAACATAGAGCAATCATCCCATTCGACCTTCTAGCGTTTCTTGATGATGTGCTAACAAATATACTCGCTCGTGTTTGCGAACGGGACATGCAAGATCTCCGTCATTCGATGAAAGCTGCTACGACGCAGGCAACACATCATCCACCCTTTTCAAAGGAATCTCAGATTTCTTCTTCGATAACAAGAGAGATGAAGGTCTCGCACGCATGCAGGCGGCTACAAAAGATGGATGCATCTTAAGCAAGTATGTGTATGGATGCATACGCAAAGTCTTCGGGAAGACAGAGATGATGAATTTTTCGATAGATATGAATTTACTCGAGAAGACGCAATGCAACTGCGAAGAAAACTTCCTCGTCTCGACAATAGTTCATGGGGAATTGTGCTTCCTGCTTGGTTCACAGCGAAACGTGCCGAAAACAATATTGATCGTGTACGCATATGCCAATGTTCTAAATACGACCCTTGGCGCTCTGGGTGGCCAATGGAAAATGACGTTTGTGACCAATGTTTCTGGATTATCCAGACCGCTTTCTTCTACAAAATGATAGCAAACAATTTCGCCCAATTTTTTTGTAATCGGTGATGTCGTATATATGTATCTTTTGCCAATTTCACATTAGATGTCTTCCCGTGAACATAACTATATAAAATTTTGTTTAACGGTTCAGCGTTATTGCATCCCAGAGGTAACAATTAAGATCAGTGAAATACTCAAATAAACTAAACATTTAATTATTAACAAGAAACAACATAAACTTGGGTATTAATTTTACTATTTAACACATATCGGACAATTTGACCAACATAAAAGGAGTAGCCCTAACCCTATACCCTAAACTTTAAACCCAAACCCTAAATACAAAACCTTTAATACTAAACCGTAAACACTAAATATTAAACCACGAAACTTCTTTTTAGTTCTTCTTTGGTCCTTAATGAGTGTTTTGGACGGATTCTAAATTTGTTAGTAATATCTTATCACTTCGGAATGCATTGATTGAACATGTATATATATGGAGCATCATGTGAATAATGCTTAAGTAAATCGGTATTTTATATGTACAGTTTTCACACTTTTGTGTTTATGTGTGTTTTATTACTATATATGTAATCTATATAGAACATTTCACACCAACAACTTCATCTCACTATATATTTTTGATTAAGATCATTCGATGTAAAAGAAAAGATGAAACCTAAAATTTTAGGTTTTAGCATCTCCATAAGACACCTCGAAACCTCATTTTTGAGGTTTGGCTCACTTCATCTTTTCTTTTGCAATCTAGTCCCTATAATTAAATATTTCAGTAGTTTTGACCCTTAATCAATTTTTATCTTAGATAATATATATATATATATATATACATATTTATCAATCTTAAGATAAAAAAATAAAGAAACACACTTATCACTTCGAGATGCATGATTGATCATATTTGGAAGTATCACCGAAATATGTTTGTTGAATAATTTTAGTTGTAATATTAAGCGTAATTTGTATGTTTATTATTATTTTATGTAATATAATGTTATAATGCAATATTTTATGAATTAATATTGTTATATAATATTTTTAAAGTATGTTTTATAGTTATGTAAACGTTTTGTGATATAAAAAACACAAACTTTTAAAGTGATTTGAGGTTTATGTTTGAGTTTTTGTTTTGGAGACAAACACCTTAAAACCTCAAATTTGAGGTTTTCCAAACATCAAATTTGAGGTTTCACTATTCAAAACCTAAAAATTTGAGGATTTGCGGGTGGGTTGGAGATGACCTACAATGAAACCTCATAATGATGTTTTGCAGTTTCTTTTTTAAGGTATAGGTTTTATTCACTCTAAAAGAAACCCTAAACACTTAAAACTAAAGTTTCGTCTGTGCTTTAACATTCTAGTCCGAAAACTATTTCTTAAATTTTGATGTGTACTATTTTTAATTTGAGTGTTACCAAAATGGCAAAACTATTTCAAAGAATTTAAAACACAAATTTTCTTTCCTAAAACTTGTCTTTAGTCATTCTTTATATTGTGAGCAAACTTGTTCCGATGTTACTAATGTAAAATAGATTAATTAAATTTTTAAAACAGAGTCAATAAAAATAAAATATTACGACTACGTTACGCCTACAAGTGGGCAAAAATTCAAAATATTTGCCAAATTAATCCGGGAAACCTAAACCCAATTTTATAGCCCAAAACATTTAAATTATGCGCCTATACTAACAAATTTTCGACAAAGTGCCGAGAAACCATCAAATATGGCAAACCCTGATTTACTTTTGATCTTCCCCTTTTCAGAATTCACCTTCGAATCGTGTCTTTTAACCGTCGCTGACATATCTCCTCGAAATACTGTTGAACTGTCCATGTTATCAAGGGATCCCAATGGTGGGTTTTCTAGAATATAGATAGAATAAGCATATCATTATCACTAGGCACACGTGACCAGTTATTGTATGCTTTATCAAAAAAATTGTAAACGTTTTTGTAATCTTCCGAATCAATTTCGATCCTCTGTCACGAGTAAACCTGAAATATGTACAAGATTGACATCCTAACCATCAGAGACTCGAACTCCTTAGATCAGCATAAGTCATAAGCAAACCAACAGTCAGATTTATAAGCAAACTAGACGGTTTAAAAACACACCATTGCAAAAGGTATAAGACAAGAACAAAAAAACCCATATAGAGAATATCAACATCTAAAGAAACAGTACATAACAATAGCCTTCCCAAGTCGTGCCTTGCATCAGTGCGGGAGAGAGTACGGTGGTAAATGTTTCCCTGTATGGAACCTGAAGCAGAGCATTCAGAGCCCGCAGTGTGTCCTCCTCGAGGTCCGGCAAAACAATAAGAGATTCATCGAGGAAGTTGTGACCTTCATAAGATGGCTCGGAGCCTGAGATTGGTGAATTGGCGAAGGTGGGGCATCTTCAACAGGGTCATGGTTCTTCTGTACTTCTTCTGTACTTCTTCTGACACCGGCGAAGCTTTGCCTTCAGGTTGATTAGTAGTCGAGTTCTGGAATAGTTGTCTTGGCGGTGGATAGTCATGTACATGAGGTACTGACGCTAACGTTTGGGGGATAGCTGGTTTTTTTTGTGGACGTTGAGTGGTCTGAGTCGGAGCAACAACGGGATTCGGGGTGAAGGTGTATTGGATTGAAAGAGGGCTCTGTGTTTTTTTCAAGCCACTGGGTTTGGACCCAACGGCTCTCTAAGTGACGTTTGGAATGGTTAGTGTCTTACGAGCTCCTCCTCCTCTCTTTCCCTTTTGAGGCATCGTGTCACGGAGAGTTTCAGAGAAGAAATTGATTGGGTCGATAGCAATGAAACTGAGAACCTCGAATAAGATATTCAAATAAGAGATGTCAATTAGAGAATAGTCGGTAGGGAGGAGGAACTGGAAAAAAAAATATGCGAGATGATTCGAAGGAGATTTTTGAGAAGGGGAAGAACAAAATAATATCAGGGTTTATGTTTGCGGTAAATGATGGTTTCTCGACACTTAGTCGAGAGGTGTCTACAATCAGGAAACCCTTCAGCTCTTCTCCTCTGAGGTATGTGTTGCTTTATCTACTACGACCGGATGGTTGAAGGAGAGGCAATGATCAAAAGATCAGCAGATAGCCGCTGGGAAACAGAGATATACGCATACTCCATGCTCTTGCGTGTTTTTTTATAGAGATTGTGTGGTGTTGAACAGTGGATATGTCATCGACCGTGAACTTACCACTCGGATACGTATAAAGATAACTAGAAGGGATAGGCATGTATGACCAGAAACACCTACGGCTCTGTTCTTTGAGAAGGAAGTGAGTGTAGATATCAACGGCCATTATAGTTGCACGTGTGCTTCGATAACAACCTGGAAGGTTTGGTGGGACTTTGGATTCAAGGGTTCAACCATGTACGACAGATGCTTTTGGTCCATAGACTCACTATTTTACTTCAGACTTTGCTGAACAATTTCTAAATTTGGCCCTGTTTAGATTCTTGAATATCCATCATTTGCTAAATATTGTTTAGTGTTGACTAGAATGTGTTAAACTGCAAATAATGTTATATGTTGTATTCATTTATGTGCAAATTTTAATCGTAAGGAGTATATACATTATCTTTGGGTGAAAATGGTAATACTTCCAGAGTATTTTATGACTAGATAAATGACTTTTTACAAAAAAAGCGTGATGATTAAATGGAAACGACATTTACCTAAATAATTTTTCAACAATATATCCATGCAAGTAACAACGCATTTTTGTAATAAATTTTGAATTGCAATAAATAATAAGGCGACATTACATATCATTACCTAGCGAATTAGATTCATCATGTACATATTTACTCCAGCCGAAGATGCACGTGAACAGATGCATATTAATTAATAAATAACAATAACATAAATACTATTTAAATCCTATATATAAAAGATGAAGAGGGAGCTCTCCTGCGTTGACACGTCAGCCTCCCCCTGATTGGTCCACCTTATGCAAAATTGACACATCATCATTAAATAAAATAAATCTATAATAAATTATTTAATTTAAAT
This sequence comes from Orychophragmus violaceus, assembly GCA_030180135.1. Classification (NCBI taxonomy): domain Eukaryota; kingdom Viridiplantae; phylum Streptophyta; class Magnoliopsida; order Brassicales; family Brassicaceae; genus Orychophragmus; species Orychophragmus violaceus. The sequence continues at coordinate 27,373,003 of CM058231.1, read as the reverse complement.
GTAATTAGTTAAAATCATTAAATATAAATATAAACTAAATTAAACTGAAATTTAATTTTGATATAATTAAATATTAATATAAGTAGAAATACCAAATTATAAAACAAAAATAAATATGCAATTATGATTTTTTAAAAATAATTGAAAATTAGTAGAAAAAGCCATATAACAAAAAATTAATAACTAATGAAAATGATAATTATTATTTATCAATGATAAAAGGAGATAAGATGGTAATATAAACAAATAAATAATATAAAATATAAAAATAAGAACCTAAATAAATTCAATGAAATGTATTTATAACTTAAAAAAATTCAAAATGATAAAAATGTCAAAATATTATTGTAATACTACGACCTGAATGACTGAAAAATGTAACAAGTATGAAAATTAAAAAATGATAAGAAGGTTGAAAGAAATAAAAATTTCAAAAAAGAAAATTCGTGAAATTGAAAACTAAAACTTGTAAGACATGTAATTTAAATTAATATTGCTTGTGAACGCATGTTATTTTCATCATATTATTATGATCATAAAAAATATAAATATGTAAATAAATATATAAAAATATTAATTTTCAAAATAATTATCAAAAATATATTAAATATTTAAAAAACAAAACAAAATCCCCGCATTTGCACGGATTCTGTCCTAGTTTATGGAAAACTCAAAGGTTGGGTCCGATCTATAAATAAACATATGCGGATGTGTTAGAAACAATACATATCTCAAATACTCTACAATATTATTATTTTAAATTCTCTTTTGCCTGTTTCCATATTTTCTAACCAAAATCGACGATGGATTTCCTTCCTAGTGATATCCTAAAAAAATCCTTCTTGTCGTCCTTGACTATAACCAAGGGTACGCTATTTGGCTCGGATGAAAGCAACATGCAGTGCGATGCAAAACGTCGGAGAAAGCTCAGATTTCTATGAGTCGTCGATATATACTTCTCCAACATTACTGATGAAGGTATCTGGTGTCCACCTAGGGTTATAATTAAATTGGCCAACAAATGTCTGCAATCCAAAAACCCTTTTGCTTTTCTCCTCAGAGGTATGTGTCTTTTTGTATATTGCGACTGTTGGGTCGACCGATCGTTTACCTCTATCAACCGGATGGTTAAAGGAGAGGCTATGATCAAAAGATTGGCAGATAGTGGATGGGAGACGGGCATGTTCTTGCGAGTGTTTTATGGAAATGGAGTAGTTTTGAACTGTGGGTACATCATCGAGCGCGAATTTGCAACTCGGGAACGTGTTAAGATAACTATGAGACAAAAGTATGGACGTCAGACATACGGTGTGCATTGTTCTATAAGAAGCGAAGAGGATTAGATATCAAAGGGCTTTATAGATGCCAGTGTGCTCCGATAAAAACTGGGTTGAGTTGGTGGGACAATGATTTCAAAGGTACAAACATCTGCGATACATGCTATTAGACCCTTGAGTCACTATTCTTCTTCACAATCATGAGAGATAAATTCAGAATTTGGCCCCATTATCTTTATGAAGATCCTTATTAATATATAGTTTGTTAAATGTAGTAGATTATGTAGCGATCGACCTTTCAAATAATAAAAAATAAGCAATTTATAAAACTACTGAATTTAGTTATATTCACTATAAGAAATTCGCGTATTAATAGCTACTGGAAAACGCTATGTATCGATACGATAGCGTTGTGTTACCCGCTATGTCATCGACCGCGATAAAAAGTCTGACATTTTAGATAGCGTTTTCGGTAAATGCTATGATATATGTTTTTAGTGATAATTACTCTTGGTAGCACAAATTTTAAGGTTAATTACTAGAGTAGCATTATGATGTGTTTTTTACTAGACTAGCATTCTATAATGGTTTAAAATACTATATTGTCCTTTCCTTAACTTATCTTTTTTTTTTTAAATAATCTATATAATCATTACATTAAAATAATTAATATAATTTTTTAAAAAATAAATAACTAATATAAAATTCATTATTAAAAAAAATTAATATAAATTCGTTTTTAAAAAATAAACAATTAATATAAATTCGTTTAAAAAATAAATAGTAAGAAACTAATAAAAATAATTTTAAAAAAATAATTTAAATACAAAATAAAAATATTATTTTTTCATGGTTAATTTTTGTTTTTCCAAAAAAATACAAAATATATTTTATAAATAAATCAATTAAAATTAATAAATTAACATAAATTATTTTATGCTATTTTTTAAAAATTGTTTTCAAAAATAAGAAATAAATACAACATAATGTTTTAATAAATCCAAAATTTAAATAAAAATTGATAAAAATTATTCTGTTGCTTATTTTTATTATTTTAATTTTGAAAACAAGAATTTAATATAAAAATAATAAATAAATCATTTAAATGAGAAATTAATAGAAACAAATTTCGTTGGTTATTTTTATAATTATATTTATTTTGTAAAAAAGTTTTAAAAAAAAATAATAAACAAATTATTTAAATAAGAAATTAATTGGAAAAAAAAATTGTTGGTTATCTTTTTTGTGCCAAATATTGAATTTATTTAGTGAATATTTAGTTAACATAAAAGGTTCCTAAAAATCAGGAGAAGATCATGCAACAATTATTCGAATTATGTACATCTTCAATAAATCCGCAACACTATATTGAAGAGGTTATTAAGGCTTTCAAAAATCCGCAACACTATATTGTAATCTAAATTTAAAACAAATCCGCAACAAAAGGAACAAATCTGCAACATTAAGCATAACTCTGTAACAAATGGTGCTAACATAGTAATTTTCAAAATCAATTTTATGTGTTGCAGATTTATTTAAATCCGCAACACATAAAACAAATCTGGAGTACTAATATCCCGATTTATAAAAAATATGGAAAACAAATCCGGAGTGACTCAAAAATCTGTAACACATGAAATGACACGTCAGCAAAATAGCGAAAAATCTGGAACATTAAGGAATAAATCTGCAACAAATAAGAAAATCTGCAACACTATGTGCTAATATAGTAATTTTTGAAACGTTTTTTGCGTGTTACAGATTTATTAAATCTGTAACGAAGAAAATAAATCCACAACAAGATGATGCGGATTTGTTTAAAGCAGATATAAATCTGGAAAAAAATAAATCCTAAACAAGGAATGCGGATTTGTTCAAAAAATACTTGCGGATTTATTTTAAAAACGTGGTGGCATTTTTGTAAATAAGTGGATTTCGGTCTGACATGGAAAAAAAATAATGGCAATTCTGTAATATATTTTTTCCTAACAAGGACTAATAAGGGTATTAATGTTCAAAAATTAAACATTTTCCTAACAAAAAAACAGATGCTACTATAGTAATTTCCCTATGTTTTTGTGCTAGTATAGTTAATTTCCCATATTTTTAAGATAGCATTTTCAATAAATGCTATGGTATATATTTTTAAGATAACGTTTAAATGTCTGCAATAGGTTATTATTCTATAATAGCGTTTATGTAGATGTCATCTATATATTAAAGATAGCAATCTTTAAATGTCATCTATAGATTAAATATAGAAATCCGTAAATGTTATATATTTCGGTTGGTCAATAACATATTTTTATTTTTTCGACCATAATTTTCTGTAAATATTAATTTAATTTAAATACATTTAGTTTAAAAAGAAAAATATAATTAACTTATAAATCAAATATAATATACATAGTTAAATCAAATACAAAATACATAGTTTAAATCAAATACAATTTGTTGACAAAAAAAGTCAAATACAATTCCCAATTAATAGGATTATTAATAGTCATAACTTGGAGTGTTTTCTTCTTCTTCTACTTGTTCTGTCTCTCCCTCCTCTTCAGCCCCATCACCCAACATCAACACTAACCTCTTTGCTTAAGAGCATGCGTAAAGCATCGGTATACAAATCTTTTGTCTCTGCAAACAAACATAGCAGTCAATAAAACAGTGCATAGCATAATTTCCTAGGAAATTGAAAAGATTCCAACCCCAAAAGCTAAAGTACCTGACATTATCGGTTGAGATGCAGCAACGTTTACACCCTCTACATACACAAATTGAAACATATATTATCCGAAGATAAACAATGTTACAAGGACATAGTATTTCTGAGCATGACTAGCTACTTGTGTAGACGTCCTTCTCTTGACAAAGTTTTTGGATATTCCTTTCCAATCTCCTTTCCCTACTTTATGTAGTGATAGGTGTAAGTTTTAACCCTATACTAACTGCAAGTGCACAGTAATATCAATGTAGTACTTAGGGATCGAATCCACGAGGACTCAGGTCAACGATAGAATTAGAACGGTCAAGCTTAAACTAGGAGAAAGCAAATTGTATTGAGAAACGAAAAGCAATGCAAGAAAGTAAACAAGTAGCAGGATCGGTTGTAAGCAATTAACTAAGGGCGCTAAGTCTAGGGAGTTCTCAGGAAATCAGACAAGCAGACAAATCATTCAGTCAGGATCTAATTAAACACAGTTCTAGAACTCAAAACACAAATATAGAATTAACCAACTTTCGTTGTGAGAATTCTCTAAGCCTAATTGCAGAAATCCAAATGTCTTTGTAATTCCTAACAGATTAAACAAGCTTTAATGATCAAGTTCGATATGTTCACAATCTAATTAAACCAAATTTCTTTGCGAGTAATTATATTGCTCAACCTAAATAGTTCAGATTCTAAACCACACTTTCGTGTCAATCTAGCAACTTAAGGTCTAGATTCTAAGTGATCAAGTTAGAACTAGCATTAAACACAATTTAGTTTGAAGAACATCTATTGATATGAATCCTTAACTGAATTAATTATATCCAGCAAGTCAAAAAATCCCTATTGAGAATCCCTAAACCTAACTATGAATCTACTTAGACATAGATAATGAAAACATGATCAATGAATAATTAGATATCATAAAAGAGATTAAACAAGTAAAGGGGTTCGAAATCTTCTCCAAACATAAGGTGTAGTACAGGATCAGATCAGCCCCAAATAGCTCTAAAAACTCTCTGCTCTAAAGTATGATAGTGTATCTCAAAACTGAAGTTAAAACCTAATTAAATAGCTAAATCACGTCTTGGGGCTTCTGTGTAAATATCTGGAACTTCTGGGCAATTTTGCAATATCATCATTCTTCATTAAACCGCCGCGAGTCTTGCCCAAAACGCTGTGCATCGATCGATGCTGATGTGCGTCGATCGACACACTCCTCTGTTTCAGACAGTGAGCACAAACTCTCGGGTCAAAACTCCAAAATGCTCCATTTAGCTCCATAATCTCCAAATCCACTCCAAACGTGTGTGTACCTAATAACACCTGTAAAAGACTCTAAAAGAACACCAAAAGACTCTAAAACATACTTATATCATGGCATAAAACCGGTAAAAACCATGATATATCAACTCCCCCACACTTAGCATTTGCTTGCCCTCAAGCAAAACAGAGAACTAAAACATGGTGAAGGGGTTTGATAACTTTCAGAAACTCTTTTTGTCCTTGAACCAACAACACTCAGATTCTCCTTAGTAAACCACTGAAAGAATCAACTGCAAGATATCAAAACCAACATGTACTTCCCCCACACTTAGCAAGTGTCCTAAGTAAACTCCACAATCAATCCAAGCAATTCAAATTCACCCTACTGACTTCTTAAGCATATTAAGTGCGGTCTCACCTAAGGATTATCGATCAAAGGGCACATGGATTCTTACTTTGCCAGCTCTAGACCACCAATACTATCTTTTTCTGGTTCCTTTTCTTCTCTTTTCCCTTCCTTAGCATTCTGATTTTTCCTCATTGGGTATCATTTTATTTTATTTTATCAGTGCTCTTCCCGTTAAGGGGTGTACTTTGGACACATTCCATGAATGCACAGGAGGTAATAGTGTTTGCTACTACTCCCGTGACCACTTCGGAGCTACTAGCTCATCCTCAGTTTATTACTTTTTTTTTTTACTTTATGGAAGGGGAGAAGGGAACCATACTCGGACAGGTTTACAAGCTGTGTCAGAACGAACAAAGGATTCCGACTCAAGGTATACCAAGCCCTTAGGTGAGAAAATTAAGTCAAATTAAGGGTGAAGTCAGTAAAGGATCCTCTGAATACCTGAATTGATATGGGTGTCCTCAGTAGGTTGATCCGTGTTGGGTTTTCTAATAGTGATAGATTGATCTTTCAGCTTCATCCCAATGGTTACTTAAGTTCCTGCAAGATATTGTTTACTTCTCCAAAATTCAATGTTTCCTACTTAAACTTTTTTTGACTCAATAAAACAAATTTTTTTTGAAAAACCGGACTGACTCTTAAGAAAACAAAAAGACAAAAGTCAGTAGCTACCTCCCCCCACACTTGAAACACACTGTCCCCAGTAGTGTTAAGCTAAGGGTTGGTAAAAGAAAACAAAAATGTTATGGATGTGTTGAGTTCTGTCTGATTTTTACCTCTGTCGCTCATGCATCGATCGTTGCTAGGCGATTTTTCGTCATGTGTCGATCGTTGCTCAGGACCGCAACGATCGCTGCAGTGCGATTTCTCGTTTTGTGACGATCGACACGAGGTTGTGTCGATCGACGCACTGCGATATCCAAGAACAGTCAGCAAGTTAGCAGGTTAGTCCGTGAAAAATCATCAAATTTCAAACCTGCAAGCTGAAGATCACTGAAAATAGAGAAAATCAAAGCAACTAATAGTCTCAAACCAATCACAGCATCCAAACATAAGTATCCTAAGAAATCAGAAGAAAAATGCAAAAGAAAAGTGAAAAAGAAATACAAAGAACCGTAGTCTGAAAATGCTCGCTACTCTCACTCGTCCTCCATCCCATCAATGCGATCAGTACCACTCGAAGAACCGGGAGTCGGAGATCGCTGTCTACGTCGAGAAGGTGCTGGATTGTGTATCTGCGGCTGTCTCCTGCAAGTGCAGGTACGCATGAAGTTCCAGATGCTCCGTAGAATACCATCCTCATGCTCTCTCCACTCTGCCTCAGACATATCACCAAAAGGCATCGAAGGCTCAGGATAAGGGCCAACATCATCGACAGGGGCAGCAGGTGCAGGCGCAAATTAAGTAGAAGCTCGTGTAGAAGGCTCTCCCAGCGGATGAGCCATAGAAGGAACTCTGCGCTGATCTCTCGTAGGAGGCTGAAATCTCAAGGCATCCAGCGTATCAATCTGTGTCAGACCAGCAGCAGGAAGATCCACACCACGCCTCTCAGTGGCAGGGTCATAATAGACCCATACACGGCCCTCCTTCAGCCATGTAGCACTCTGCAGATGGCTAAAATCAAGGAACTCCATGCTGTCATTACACTATGTACCCTCTAAGGGAATCCTGCAATGCCTGAAAATGGGAGTAAGCAGACTCCCTACTGTCTCAGTGCCCTTACTATCAAATGGCTTCTTCTGCAGGTCGCATAAATGATGAGCAAAAACAGCTCCCAGGTTGAGTCCTCTAGTGGGATCTCTCAGAACAGTATCCTCAAACTGGTCCCTCAGTCCAATGAACATCATCTCCATCTCGTTCTTACGCATCTTGTTGGCTTCATATTTGCACAACAAAGTACATCCAAAGATGTGCAAGACGTATCTAAGAACAGGATGCCTAACCTGAATCACCCCCGTGGTCCTCGAGTTACACCGACCATTGCCAATACAGTCCCAGAAATACTGAGCTTCCTCCACATCCCACTCAAGAGTCATACCAATACGCGTCGGCTCAGTTCTGAATCCATAAATCCTACAGATATCGAGAAGGGGAATCCGATACCTGGCTCCTAAGCACATGAAGGTAAAGAAACCTCCTGAAGCTCTCCTGCTCTCTGGGTCAGGGTATATCACTCTACAGGTGGCCAACAGCTGTCTGACCAGCTGAGGATACAACTCGTAAGGCTGCATAGGCATTGTCCCCAGACCAATGCCCTTGCACAGTGCAAGAACCTGCTCATCAATGCCAAGACTCTTGCAAGTCGAATAATCTGCAAACTTGGTCTGCTTAAGCGTCATGCCACACCAACCGTTGTAGAGCAATGTGTCAAACTCATCCCAACGGTCAAGTAATGGCCGCTCTGTGAAAGTGTCGGTCTTAAGAAACTCATCTAACTCCATGCCCAGACCTTGTCTGTCGGAATCAGCTGCTTATCTGCTCTAGGCCAGGGTGGCTGTATGGCTTCTTGATCTCTCTGATAGTCCTCAGGATGTGGTGATTCTCGATGGAACCACTCAAATGGTGGAGCATGATGAGCAGTAGCTGCTGTGGTGGCTCTACGCTTACGAGCTTGTCGAGGAGGCATCTGCAAGAAAATCAAATAACCATATAAGTCTCGGCAGAAAACTCCCTGTGAAATCGCAATGCAACGATCGTTGCACGAGTGTGTCGATCGTTGCAGGGCGATTTCACAGCCGACAGCAAATCCTAAAAATCGTTTCTAAATCCGTTCAAAAACCATACAAACAGCCTAATATCATCACCAATCATCCCTAATCATGTCTAATCAGTGCGGAATCATCAATTTCAAACCTAAAATTCCCTAATTTCTAAACCCTAGAACCGATTCCTAAAATGATGAAAATGAGAGTTCGTAACTTGGAATCACTGCAATTGGGTTAGAGAAACAGATAAGGGATGTTAAAACAAGTAGAATCAAGCTTTGAATCAGAGAAAATGATGAAGAAATGAGAGATTTAGGGTTGTGCACTCTTGGTTGTACGGACGGCGAAATGGGGAAGAAGAGAAGAGAAGAAGGGTTAAGGCACTTACCTGGGTCGTGTGTGCAACGATCGATGCATAGGTGCAACGATCGATGCTGTTGAACCAAATTGATTCCGGTTTAGCACGCGTACCTTAATTTTGAAATTAAACCATTTGCAACGACCGTTGCACATGACCGCAACGATCGTCACAAGGCGATCCCATCTCTTCATAAAAACTCCCTGCAACGACCGTTGCACATATAGCAACGATCGTCACACATCTCCAGACAGTGTTCTGTATTAAAAACTCAGCAAAAACAAATAAAAACGTGAAATCCTAAGAAAAACACCAAAAATAAGAAAGAAAAACACTAAAACCTAACAGTGGGTTGCCTCCCACTCGGCGCTTTTTTAAGGTCATTAGCTTGACCGGACGAACAAGATCAGTTTGCTGGAGATCCTGACAGAGACTGCGATTGCCTCTGTGCAAGTCTCTTCATCCAAGGTGGAGAGTAAGCTTCATCAGTGTGAGCTCGTCCGACAAAAGAAGGAGTAAACTGATATGGTGGATCCGAAACCAAAGTTTCGCTTATCTGCTCTCCTATCCATCCTTAATAGTGAAGGTCTGCCCATCAATCAGCGGCTTACGCAGCATGTCCATCTCAAAGTGCAGTGGCTCATCTCCCAGATGCAGATCAATCAAACTGTGCCTCACATCTATTACTGCTCCAGCTGTGGCCAAGAATGGCCTACCCAGTATCAAAGCATCATCCTGCTCACTGTTATACTTAAGCACCAAAAAGTCTGTTGGAACCAAGTAGTTTCCAACTCTCACTGGGACGTCCTCAAGAACTCCTTCAGGAATCCTTATTGACTGATCAGCTAGGACAAGAGAGGTCCTATTGGGTAAAAAATCCATCATACCCAGCTTCTCTGCCACAGAGTATGGCATGAGACTTCCAGCAGCTCCTAAATCACACAGAGAGCGCTTGAAACCATCCTCAAAGATAGAACAACTTAGCACAAAAATCCCAGGATCAGGTAGCTTCTTAGGAATCTTAGTTAATAGCACCTCACTGATATGTCTAGGAACCACTATTACCCAATCTTTCAGCTCTTCATCCAAAGGCAACATCTTACCCAAGTATCTCTGCACACAAGGGTGATAAGGTGGATCAGATAGTGGAATTTCTTCCATCTCTTCACCAATCTTTTCCAACTATTTAAGCTCATCAATCTCTTGTTGAATCACCTCAGACACTTTAGGATATAATCGAATATATTGTGCATAAATCTCCTGTTGAGTTATCTCAGACACTCCAGGGAATAAACGATTAAGCTCCGAATCTGCATCTGCATCAATGCCATAAGAATCCTGTGAATCTGTCTGTCCACGCCATGCAACGATCGACGCTAAGGGTGCATCGATCGATGCAGTTGAATTTTCACAGATTCCACCCGAGAGATTTTCCTCAAAATCAGAAATTTCAGCCTCTTCTACCAGTTCAGCTGTATTTAACTCAAATCTTTCACCTAGGTGTGATCCATCATCAATGTACACTGACCAGGCCTTAATATGGGTGTCTACAACACTCTTTCCCTTGATGGAGCTTGAAATTTGGCTCACCTGAGTGTCCAATTGCTTCACATGAGTATTTAGAGACTCAAACTTCCCATTGAGATCCTCATAAACAGCATCCAGCTTCTTGTTACAGTCCACAGCAATCTTAGTCTGTCCTTCCAGCAGCTGTTCCATCATAGCCTCCATCTTACTCTCATGAGTAGTAGCTACAGGAGGCGCTTGGTAAGAGGAAGATCCATAAGTCCTCTGATTACCTTGCTGGAAAGGTTTCTGAAATCCACTAGTCTGTCCAAATCCAGAAGAGTTTTGGTTGCTGTTGAAAGCACTCTTCTGTCCTCCATTGAAGAACCTATTACCAGACTGTCCTCCAAACATGTTTCCTTGGAAACCAGATCCTCCGATGTAGTTCACATCCTCTTCATGCCCATCTTCTTCAGCATTGATCACCTCAACATCTTGGGCAAAATGGACAGCCTTCTTCCCAGTTAGAAGATTACAAACTGTGTCCAGCTTAGATCTAATATCAGCTATCTCCTGATTATCTATCTTTCCACCAGACTTCTTCCTTCTCTCATCAGTTGTCTTGCAGCTATTACTGCTTACTAAGTTATCTATCAACTGCTTAGCTTGCGCCGGAGTCCTAGTGTTGAAATTTTCATTGCTAGAATTATCCAGCGCAGTCTGATATGGAAGATCTATACCTATTAAGAAGATACCCAACAATGTTACCTCAGTGAATCCATGATGCGGGCAGTCACGTTGGTACTTCTTGAACCTCATCCAGGCAGTCTTAAGAGGCTCTGTCGGACCTTGAGAGAAAGTGAGAATGTCCGGTCTTGACTGATCAGAGCGAGCATCATCATAGAAGTGTCGCAGAAACTCACTCTTCAAAGCATCCCATGTAACAAACTTCCCAGGTGAAAGTTGTTTCAGCCAAGCAGCAGCATCTCCAGCGAGAGAGTAGGGGAAGAGTTTGAGAAACAGATAGTCATAATTCACTCCATCATACTTCATCCCAGTGACTATGTCCTCAAACTCATCTATGTGATCCATTGGCTGCTCATTAGGATAGCCATGGAAGGCATTCTGCCTCAGAAGCGAGTAGTAGATGGTCTTGATTTCAAAATCATTCCTATCAAAATCAGGAGGTACAAGAGCTGACCGGTTAGCATGGAACTCATCCGGACGGTTATAGTCAGCCAAAGTCCTCTCATGGACAACCATCTCTCTCCCTTGGGCCTGTCCTTGGCCTTGGTTCTGCTCCTGGCGTGGTTGCTCAGGGATAACATTCCCTTCAGCATCAATCCGTTCTCCGGCAGTATTGTACGGATTGTTTTCTCGGTCCCTCAAGGTACCTTGAGCATCAGGCATTATGATCACACGTTCAACAACCATCCTTGCTCTTTGAACTCTTCTGTTAGTCCTCTCTAGTCTAGCAAGTTCTTCAAGTTGGAGGTTAACGAGATTAGTGTTCGGATTACTTCTGGTATCACGCGTCTACATAAACCGTCTGTAATCGTCAAGCAACGATCGATGCTAGCAGTGCAACGATCAATTCAACTCCAATCGCCTAGTAACGATCGACACAAGAGGTGCAACGATCGATGCTATGCGAAATTAAAACCTGCGACAGAGAAGAAACAGATAAAAATCAGTAACTAAAACAAAAAAAAAAAAAAAATCCTAGTAAAACCCCTAAGTTCGAATCTATCGAAGACTCCCCGGCAACGGCGCCAAAAACTTGATAGGTGTAAGTTTTAACCCTATACTAACTGCAAGTGCACATTAATATCAATGTAGTACTTAGGGATCGAATCCACGAGGACTCAGGGCAACGATAGAATTAGAACGGTCAAGCTTAAACTAGGAGAAAGCAAATTGTATTGAGAAACGAAAAGCAATGCAAGAAAGTAAACAAGTAGCAGGATCGGTTGTAAGCAATTAACTAAGGGCGCTAAGTCTAGGGAGTTTTCAGGAAATCAGACAAGCAGACAAATCATTCAGTCAGGATCTAATTAAACACAGTTCTAGAACTCAAAACACAGATATAGAATTAACCAACTTTCGTTGTGAGAATTCTCTAAGCCTAATTGCAGAAATCCAAATGTCTTTATAATTCCTAACAGATTAAACCAGCTTTAATGATCAAGTTCGATATGTTCACAATCTAATTAAACCAAATTTCTTTGCGAGTAATTATATTGCTCAACCTAAATAGTTCAGATTCTAAACCACACTTTCGTGTCAATCTAGCAACCTAAGGTCTAGATTCTAAGTGATCAAGTTAGAACTAGCATTAAACACAATTTAGTTTGAAGAACATCTATTGATATGAATCCTTAACTGAATTAATTATATCTAGCAAGTCATAAAATCCCTATTGAGAATCCCTAAACCTAACTATGAATCTACTCAGACATAGATAATGAAAACATGATCAATGAATAATTAGATATCATAAAAGAGATTAAACAAGTAAAGGGGTTCGAAATCTTCTCCAAAAATAAGGTGTAGTACAGGATCAGATCAGCCCCAAATAGCTCTAAAAACTCTCTGCTCTAAAGTATGATAGTGTATCTAAAAACTGAAGTTAAAACCTAATTAAATAGCTAAATCACGTCTTGGGGCTTCTGTGTAAATATCTGGAACTTCTGGGCAACTTTGCAATATCATCATTCTTCATTAAACCGCCGCGAGTCTGGCCAAAAATGTTGTGCATCGATCGATGCTGATGTGCGTCGATCGACACACTCCTCTGTTTCAGACAGTGAGCACAAACTCTCGGGTCAAAACCCCAAAATGCTCCATTTAGCTCCATAATATCCAAATCCACTCCAAACGTGTGTGTACCTAATAACACCTGTAAAAGACTCTAAAAGAACACCAAAAGACTCTAAAACATATTTATATCATGGCATAAAACCGGTAAAAACCATGATATATCATGTAGCCCAAGCAAGAACAACTTATGCTCTTCCTCAGTCCATGAAACTCCTGTTTCAAAACCAAAGACAACATAAGACCATTGCTCAAAAACATATCTTCAAAAACCAACAAAGCATAGATTTTCTCACTAAACGAAACCAAATCTCTAATCATATATAATCAGACAAAAGTATGTTTAGTTCTGTCGGAAGATTAGAAACAGATGTAACCGAGATTCTAAGACAGTACCTCGTTTCCTCTCACGAGTTCCGCCGGTAGAAGAAATCGGAACATCGTCATCAGCCGAGGCGTAACCAGAGGAGGTTTTGTTCTTCTTATCTTGTCCATCTCTATCCTCGCCGCTGATCTTTGGGATCTCATCCCAATGATTCTCTTCGTCGTCTTCGTCTTCGGCGGCTCCGACAAAGAGAGGAGGACGAAGATCGGAATCAATTTGTCTTCTGGCGGTGATTCTTCCGGACATGAAGGCTCCGGCGATTCTTCTGGACGGAGGCTCCGGCGATTCGTCTTCAACTCGATCTCTCACTCCGTCTTCGTCTTCAAAATTAGGTGGGTGGAGGCTGCGTGAGTTAGGAAGAAGAAGATACAAAATTAGGTTTATGGGTCTTTTTTTTTGTCACCAAGTTTATTTAGATCAACGGCTAAGATTAGAAAGAAATTTGATCTAACGGTTGAAAGTAGATCCGTGTATTTATTAAAAAAGCAATCTGAACCGTTGATATTTGTAATCAGCGGTTGTCATTGGTGATCCTTGTGAAGACCTATTAACCAATCATATATTTTTTAGTGTACTTAATATATAATAATTAGAAAAAATAATTTAAAAATAGTAAAAATGGTTAAAATAAAATATTTAAAATTCAAAAAAATTAAAATTATAATAGATATAACTTTTAAAAGTATTAAATTTTATAAATGATTTAAAAATAATAAAAATGAGTATATATAATAAATAAAATGATTAAATGGATTTTAAATTATATTTACATTATTTTTTATTTTTTTAGTTAGTATGTTAGTTTTGCAATATGTAATAATTCAATAAAAGAGAAATTATATATCTTAAAAATATTTACAAATTATTTGATGGTATATCTTATTTATAATCAATTCCATTTATAAAATAATCACATTTTGATTATATATTATGTTTAGCTATTAGAGTTTAAGATTTATAAAATTATTATACTTGAATTGTTTTACAAAGTGTTAAATTTTTGTTACATTATTTGATGTTTAAAATTTATTGTTTATGATTAAGGATTAAAAGTTTAGGGTTTAGGGTTTGTGTTTAGGGTATAGAGTTAAGGTTTTAGAGTTTAAAAATTAGTGTTCTTGATTAAGGATTAAAAGTTTAGGGTTTAGGATTTATGTTTAGGGTATAGAATTAAGGTTTTAGAGTTTAAAAATTAGTGTTAATGATTAAGGATTAAAATTTTAGGGTTTAGGGTTTGTGTTTAGAGTTAAAGTTAATAATTAGTGTTTATGATTAATGATTTTAAAATATTAGTGAAGAGTTAAGTTAGGGTATGAGATTAAGGTTTGCCAAATATTATATTTGAAACTAAAATTTTATTTTTATAAATGTTAAATCTTTTTTATTCGATATGTTATAGTAGTTATATTTTTCCAAACCCTAAACCCTATTTATTCGAGTTTAGGATTTAGGGTTTAGACTAAGTTTATTTAGAAAATAATAATTATTTTATAAGTGGTGAATGTTAGTTTTAAGTATGTTATACTAATTAGATTTTGAGTTATAATTTAGGGTTTTGATATTTATTTGTATGTTTGTAATTTTTTATTTTTAGTTTTAAGTTCTTACAATAATGTTTAAGTGTAAATTTTAAACCTAATATACCAATACCTTAAATCTTAAACCCTACATTTATAATTTTAAATAAGATCTTTCGTATGTTAAATGAAAAATTGGAAAATTATGTTTAAGCATAAATCCTAAACCCTATATCTCAATATTCTAAACCCTATTTATACCCTAAACTCTAAATAAAATGATAGTATTTCAAACCCTAAACTATATTTATACCCTAGAACAAAACTGAAGAATTTGTTTGTTCTAACTGTTTTTCTAAAACAATTGTTTAATTTGATAGTTAATTATATCTCTTGTGTATCAATAAACTTTTATATTTATTTATCTTGTATTTCATAAAATATACATTGCAATTTATCTACAAATAAAATTATATATTGAATTAAATTTATAAAACATACATTGCTTAATATATGATCCAAAATATACATAAACCAAAACAAGTTCTAAACTAACATATATACAACCATCTCTTTGGATCCCTTGTTCAATTTGCCTTTACCATCTTTTATTCAAAAACAAGAACACTTTCACTGTCTGATCAAAGATTCAACTCATATTTCTTGCAGTGAGTTGAATTCACTGCATGACTAAGAAATGATGTTCCTGGGAGACCGCTCAAGAGTGAAGTTATCGGAACAAAGCACATAGATATGGCGTTGGGTGACTGTCATAACGTTGAGAGCCATCGATCATGACTTTGTCCCATATCATTTACCTCCTCTTCTGATACAAATGCTCACCAAATCCTGGAGATGCAAAGCAGACGTCTTTCAAAAAAATTACATTTTTAAGACAAAAACAAATCCAAGTGATATCAGTGGTGAGAAGAAACGAACCTCGTTCTTGGAGCGCAAGATAACAGGACGACTAATCGATGAACCAAATGGTCCATTAAACCCCCCATTGGATAGGACTCTAGCTGAAACAGGAGAGATAGGATCAACTGAAAATATTTTGTCAGCCAATTGCTTCAACACTTTCTGTACCTCATCAGGCTCGTGATTCGAATTACGCAGCTGCTTCATGTGAATAACATCTTTGCCTCCCATAGTCACTCCACAAACAATATGAGTACCATATTTTTCAATGAACCTATAAAAAACCCACCAAAAAACAACCTTACCAATTCGAGGATGCATTGAAGATGATACTCATGCTTGTACTAGTCAAGTTATGTAGCTTCTCTCTTGATCAAGCTCCTATACAATGGAAAACCAAAGCTATAAGACATATGTTCTGATCTGATGAATGAGCATAATATAGCTAAAATGTCTGAGGCAAACCGGAAGAAGAAAGAACCCAAGATCCTGGAGAGTTGGTCCCGAGCGATGAATATAATGAACTCCTTTAGCAGCTAAACCATGAATGTACTGCACATAACAGATGCCATTGATAAAGTGTCAAAACAACACAAACAAGATATAAGCTTTCTCTCAAAAGTTACCATGTATAACAAAACCATGATCAGACGTCAACAAAAAGAAACAGGATTCATCATTAACACTCAGCATAAGAAATAACAATCAAGTAAAGCTTCAATCTGAATCTAACGAGAATCAATTCAGACTGACAACAACATAAAAGCTTTTCAATTTCAAATCGGGAGTTAGATGAGAACCTGGCAGATAAGACCAACGAGAAGGTACTTCCAGTTCTCAGCGAGAAGACCGATCTCCGTTGTTATCTTAGAGAAAAATCTCTTCTATGGCTATTGAAAAAAACACCCAGAATAACGAATTAGCCAAAATTTTGAATTACCCAGAAGCTGAATTAGGAGGAGAAACAAATGACGAACCTTGGAAGATTCGCGACGAATGATAAGCGTCATCTTATTCTTGTTTGCTGATCTTCTTCTTGTCGTGTGACAATCAGTTCCATATTACTTCAGAACCCAACAAATTGGGTCAACATCATGTCAACCACCCAAAACCAAATGCTCGACAAAAATTTAACCTTTTGTAAATTTAACGAGATCCGGCGGCTTGACGGATTAGGGTTCTCAAGGTTGAATTTGAACAAGGCCAATCCATACATGTTTATTCGATTGAAATGGAAAATAAGAAAAGAAAAGCTAAACACTGGGGAATCAAAAAAAAAGGTGTTAGAGTTAGAGTATACGGGGGAACCAAAAATTTTTGTCCCGCTAAACATAAAAATAGCGATTTAATTAAAATTTTGGCCGCGTGTTTTTATTTTGTCCCGCTCAAACCATAGATAGCGTTTCTATATTACCAAACACTATATTTAATTCCAGGTTCAATCAAAGATAGCATAAACGTCAAAAACGCTATCGGTTTATGCTATCAATAGTCAAATTTCTTGTAGTGATTTACAAGGCAACAGTGGAATATTAATCTAATTTAAATGGATGAAGTTGTGGCATGATCAAGTCGATAACTGATGGCCACAATTTAATGAAAAACAAAGCAAGTTACCAAAACATCGTAACTCTCCTTTGCATGATATATATTTAACTATGATTAGTGTTTATTTGATGGGGGTCCCATAGAGAAACACCCATAAGTGCCAGTTTGATGGTCGTGTGAAATTTTCTTACTGGTTTTAATATGGTTTTAGAAATTAAATAATGATTTTGTGAATCTTTTTAGATATATGATATGTTTTTTGAGTATATATGAACTTATCATGTTAGGAAATTTAATAATATCGATTGACAGGAACATTGAATATTCCTCTTGTCTCTCATTTAATGTGTAAGCAATAAGCATAAGCCTACCAAATGAAACATTCAAAACAAGATTGGAGGGTGGCTGCAGCATAAATGTCCCGCCGAAACAGAGGAACTCTGCAAAATCCTACAAGAGAACAAGGACAAAAACCAGTGCAGGGATCTATGTCTCTTAGGCTACACCAAAGCAAACGACAAAGCTAGTATACGGTTCAAAGGCTCAGGGGCTACACCAGGAAAAAAAACCATTGTACATGATTAGGAATTTTATCGAGAATACGAAGTTTTGAATCGTCATTATTGACATGGATAAGTGTGATTCGAAACCAAATTTATCTGGGCTAAGATAAAAAAATATCATTAGCGGTTGTGGCCCAAATAGTTTCTCTAAACCAAGGATTGTGAATTCTAATTTTTACACCTTTTACTATTATTAATTCAAATGTTTTCTTTTATTGCTTCACACCTTTTACTCACAATTTTGGAAAACTAATTAATTTAATAACCCTAGACGCTTCATTTTCTTACCGCTTATTGAGAGGAAAAAAAACTTCTTTTCAAGCTAATTTCTGCGAAAATTTTCGCCGATTCTCAACCATGGCTCCACAGACTTTCAGAAAATTTTCTCTAATTAACAACTTCATTCCTTTGATTTGGGATCTAAATGTTCTTCTTTTGTGTGTTTGAATGTGTGTTTCATCCACTGGAGAACCAAAAATCCAAATGATTTTGGTCGATGACGAGGTAATCTTTCTTTTACTCTATAATTTGTTTTATTTATTGGGTTATTCATGTTTTATTAATGTATTCGTTTATTGATTTAGGGTATGAAAATAGAGGCAACTGTTCATGCCTCTTTTATTGAGAAATTCCATTTCTCTACATGGTGTGAGGGTCGTTGGTTTAAACTTGCAAATTCTCGAGTTGTACAAGCACAGGAATATGTATCGTTGACCCCTCACGATTTCAAGCTCATATTCGGGTTAAACACATCTTTCTGCCTAACTTATGATAATATTCCGGAAGGTCATTTGTTGCAATTTGAATCGTTTCCGGATATATTAGATGGGAGAGTATGTGATGAATACCTTATAGGTAACTTTTAGTATATACATTTTTTCCTTATCGGATTATATTAATCATGTTATTTGCATGTGTGGTAGACATTATATTTTTTTAACTAAATAGATTAAGGTATAGTTTTCTAAATGATTTTATTTTTCTATTATAGATGTCCTTGGTGTTGTTACACGTGTTGGAAACCTTCAATCTTATTGGACAGGACAAAAGCTATAGTTTACAATTCGCGACCTAAGGTTAGTTAAACAAATGCCTATAATCTTCCTCACATATGTTTTGTTGTTTTTCTCTGATAATATAAATTAAAAATACATTTTTTCTAGCCTCCGGAGTCTTCGTTGTTTATTTATCGGGGAAGATGCTAAGGAACTAATAAAAACATTTTGGAAGGATGCTGATAGACTTCTCTTTGTGATTCTTCGGTGCTTCTACAGAAAGCACGAAATGGATATGATTAGGAATTCAATTTAGTTTTTTTAGAATGATCTCATGGTCTATTACATGTCCGGGTTTAGGATTGATGATACTTTTGCTTTCTATATTGTTTAAAATGTTAATGGTGTACGTATAAAATTTATTTAATTAGGTGTAACTTGGCTCAAAGAAGAAGAAGAGATGTCAACGATTATGTACGATCAAACCTACAATCCGGAATTTAATGGATTTCTCAACTGGTTTTTATCATAAACCTAATACAACTCATTATGTAATATGCTTTATATGTTTTCCGGAATTCATACATTTTTTTCTATTTTGTAACTTTCCAAATCCGGTACCATACCAATATCCTGAAGAAATTATGTCCCGGTTCAATATCTTCTAAATTATATACCTGTTTTAGAAGACCTTATTAAACTTTGTTATTTTTTGGGTTAGATAATCGTTGATCGTGTTTAAGTTTCTTTTAAAAACACATTTGTCATTAATGTTTACAAATTTTCTGTCCACTATATATCATAATCTCTTTTTGTTATGTTATTTAAATAGCATACCCTGATCAATTTGGTTATTGTTAAATTGAAATATCAAATTATATACTCCATTTGTGATACGACAATAAAAGTATTTTGCACATTTAAAGTTTTCATTCAATAACACATCGTATGCATGGGCTCCAGAAGACCAAACTATCTCATATTATTATTACTAAATCCAAAAATACTATATGACACGATCCATACCCGACTACTTTGCGACTTGAATAATGAGTTGAATATTAGTCGTATCAATAGCGACAAATAAACGACTTTGTTACTACTATACCCGAAGTAGCGAATTAGTCATTCATGTATTGACCAATTCGCGATTGATCTACGACTCTTAACATCAGATCCAAAAATAGTCGTCATATCAATGACTAGCCAGCGACTATTGATTCCAGTCTCGACAATGGTCGTTATTCAGTCGTAAATCGACGACTAAATTGGCGACAATCATTTTTGGTTATATATAAGCGACTAATACACGTCCATATATCCATTGTCGCAAAATAGTAGCAATATTGTCCCCTAATATTGGCCATATGTTACGACTACAAGTATAGTCGCAAGGTCTAGTCGCAAAAACGATGTTTCTTGTAGTGTGAGCTGAGCTGGACATGCATCTCAAATCTTTAACAAATATCTTTTAAATACTCTCCAAGATGCATGTCCAGCTCAGCCATACTTCTTGGATTGTCCACATCAGCTCCAGCTCTCGATCAAGTCATTTCACCAGCTTCCCATGATGCGTTCCACATTCTGCTTGCTTGTGTCACTCCTTGAGCTACTTCCTGAGCTACTTCTTGATTAATACACGACGTAACTCAGCTGCATCTTCAATCTCCCCATTTTTAGGATTGTGCATCTTTCAAGTATCTGCATAGATACATTGAACACTCCAATACAAGAAACAAGTCGCATTCTGAATACTAGTACTCTTGATTAGACTTCTCAAATCTCAAATACTTGATTCATGAATACATGAGAAGAGTCTTAAAAAAAAGTTTCTGCAACTTTAAAAAGATAACTGAGATGTTAAAGTACTAATACAAAAAAACTAACTCCCCCAGAATCCTCGACTTGTTACTAAGTGAACCGGTTTAAAAACAAAAACAGAAACGAAATCCTAAATCGGCTTCACTCACCCATAATCCTTGCATCCATACTTAGCCATTATCCTCTTCTCCCCCTGCTTGTGAGCACACAATGTTAAAAACACATAGTTAGTAGCTAAGAGATTGACTAAGGAGAAGAACCCTTACCTTACATAACTCGGAGAAGGCGTTGAAAAACCTCTGAGAAAGTCTGAAGTGCCTTAGCAGTGTCCTCAACTGCTTCCCGAGCTGCACGTAGACTGCAACGTCCTACAGGTACCCAAACTGATCCAAGATTCACGATTTCCTGCATTGACTGAGCAGAGGATCGAGGAGCTGATACATTGGAGCTAGTGCGATGTGGAGTCCGAGCCTTTGGACTGGCACGGAGTACTTCCTTTCGAGCAGATTTGGCATCTTCTGTCTTGATGAATGCTTCGCCAGACTGAGAGTCCTTGTTGTAAAAGATTGGGGCAATGGTCTTTTCTCCTTTGAGCACCTTTGGTTCATGCTGAAACTTCAGAAGTCTTGTGATGATCCTTGGAAACATCAACTAGCGAGAATCACCCTGTATGACTACACCTAGAGACAAGGTTTGTTTGAAAACCATCTTCCCAACATATGTCCTTATTCCTTGTGCAATCTTATAGATCAGCTTCGCTCTATCGGCCGAAAGATGATGCTTGTGTGTGCATGGAATCCAGTTGTAAGCTGACAGAACACTCAAGGCTGCATAACGAGGAGGTAGACCTGTTGTAGTAAGCTCTTTCCAAACTGTTTTGCCCTCACTAAGAAAAGTAGCAATGGTCTCCATACCCTCTGACTCAACTTCAGCTTCTACCTGAATCTCCCCATCACTCAAGTCATAAAGCTTCATTTATCGCTGTGCAGCAGAGAGCTCATATGTGTGTCCTCTGAACCAGACATCCACCTTCTCCACTGATGCTACCAGCTTTACACTTGGTAAGGCAGCATAGAACTCGCATACATGCTCCTTGACGTACCCAGCTGGACCAGTCACAGTTGACACTAAATGTCCATCCTTAATCAACTCCAAATAACCCCATTCATCCTCTTCTTCTACATCTACCAATCACTCAGGCAATATTCCTCTAGTTTTGAAGAGTTTGTACCTTTCTTGATCCAAAGATCTGGACACTTTGAGTTTCTTGGACATGACTGGTCTTCCATAAGAAGTCTTCACTCGAGATTCTTTCACTACAAGAAATTGAAGTATTTATAGCGATAAAAGATAGCGTTTTATATATTTGTGTTATAGTTGATATAACAATAATTTTTATAGCGTTTCAAATTTTATAAACGCTATCGTAAATACAGTGTCTTAAAAAATTTTAGCGTCCGCCTCTTTTTTCGTTAGTGTGTTATATTTTTAATAAGTGCGCTAAAAATTTGACCAAGTAAAACCCTTCGGGGTTAATTGAAGGGAAACCCTTAATTGAATAAAAACGCTTAGAAAAATATCTAACCGACCTATCTCTCTCTCAAATGTTTTTCCCCTTTCTCTATCTTTTTATTTTTGTTTTCTTCGATCCATCTCTCTTCATCCTCCATCTTCTTTTATTTGGGTCTTCTTATAACTCTATAGGATTTTATTCTGCTCCAGTTTCTCTTGAATCGATTTTCTGAAATTGAATATGCGAAACAAAATATAGGGTTTACTATTTCCCTTCACTGATTTGAGATATCTCTGCTCTCGTCGACAAAGATTCACTACAGCCGTCTTCTTTTCTTCTCTCATCTGGTACTATTGGTTTCTTCTCGTCTGTGTTCTCCAATTTGCTAACTGAAATCTAGGGTTTTATTATTCCTGATTCCCTTGAATCGTATGTGTTCTCGTCGCTGATTTGGGTTCGTCTCACTTATACTTATTCCTCTTATATGATTTTCTTTTGGGCAGTGGCTCAATTCGATCTCTCTTGAGTCTTGAGAGACTGGAGAATCTTAAGTTCGTTGTGAAGAGCACTAGGATGATTTGTGTTATACGTTCTCTTCTCTGCTTTTCTTCTTGTGGATCCTTATATGTTGCTATATGAATCTGAGTTGAGATCTTTTCTGGGTTACTTTAGGTTATGCTTGATACTTTTAGTCCTGAGCTGCAAGTTATTAACAAGTCCGAGAAAGCTACTCCTCTGAAAGCTGATGGTCTTGTTACTCTAACACCGAGACAAGACCGAGAAGGTCTTCAGAAGTTTATTCCCATTAATTTTAATGGGCATTCAAAGGTTCTATAAGATCCTCATGGAACGAGATATATTTTATACATGTAAATGAATTTTGTTTACTAATATAGGTGTGTGATGGGTGTTTCATGTTTGATGTTTACAGGCAGTGAAGAAGGGAGACACCATCTTTGTTTAGTAATACCTCTTCACTGGTAGTGAAACAACTTCAGTTTGGCTCAAGGTAAAAATACGGCTATAAGATTTCGTTTTTGTTGTGTTTCATCTCTTTGCTCTGGAAGATTCTGAGGCTTGAGAACAGGCCCCTATTATGTTTCAGGTAGAAACTAACGGCAAGAAAACAAGATTCTCTGTTTTCTGAAGTTTGTTTCTATGTTTTTGCAGACTTTAATTATGGGAAATAGAGATGATATCAATGAGATGTCATCTGGAAACGCAAGCATCCTTACAACTGTGTTGAAACTCATTGACAAGTACGATCTTTATGGGTTTGTTGTATCCTAATCATCATAAACTGTCTAATGTTCCTGAAATATACCTACTTGCTGCCAATACAAAAGGTGTTTTCATAAATCCAACTTTGTATTTTTTGATATGTACTTCTATGTTATCTTTTCTTAACTGTGATATGTTATATAGGTTGGAGATTCTGATCAGAAGCTCGCAGATCTACAGCTTTTTTTATAGAATTGTAATTGTTGGACTAATTTGAGGAGGCGGAGTAGCTCTCAGAGATGGCAGCAAAGGTAGCTGGATTGTGTAGGTTAGGTGAATATATACAACTTGGATTATTTTATGTAACTCTGTATTGCTGTGAATTGTGTAGGCTAGTAGAACTTGGTAGAAATTTTTTTATGTGGCTTGTTTCTTATTATTTAGTTTCTTTTGTAATATTGAATTAGTTTATGACAATTTTGTAAATGTTTACATTAATAAAGTTATTTTCAGTTAAATTTGAAAATTATTCAATTTTATATATGCATATGATAATTGCTCAAAAAATTCAAAATCTGTGAAATGGATGACAAAAATAAAAAAAAACATAATGTGAACGCTATAATAAAAATACAGTATATAAAATAAATAATAACAAAAATAAAACGCTATTTTATATAATGTATAATAGAAAAATATTAAACGCTATAGTAAATGAATCTATTGTAGCATAATGAAAAACAGTCATGTAAAGTGTGTTATCTATTATAACGGGTGCATATAGAGCGTTTACTAAACCGCTATAATAGCAATATATAGCGTTTTTCGGGTGCTATATATATTCTAATTTCTTGTAGTGTTTCTTCACTGGAGCATGCTTCCTCGTCCTTGACTGTAGTCGAGTTGCTCTTTCCGATAGCTTCTTCACAGATATCTTAGTAGCAGATTCATATCCGTCTGACTCAGTTTCTTCGTCCGATATCTCAATCGGTTTCTTCCTCTTTTTGTTCTTCGAACTTCCAGATCCAGCAAGATCAGCTAGCTTTCCTTTTCCAGAGCAGGTTCATGAGCCTTTGGAGTTGAGTCACCAGCTGGTTAAGTGTTGTCAACAAAACCAGTCTCGTTTTCCTTGGCTTTGGCTCAATCAATTCTTCTTCAGCCTTGTCCTCGTCCTTCTGCGCATCGAGGTTCTCTGCTTCTTCAAGAATCTTCGTTAGAATCTTCTCGCTTTTATTAGTATCAAGACTCTCTGTTGAAGCCTTCTCACCATTGTTATCGCCCTTGCCTTAATACACCACTATGGCGAGTGGATTGAAGTCATCATGAGTTTCGATTTGATCTTGTTGAGCTTCAATCCCAGTTGCATGTTCCTTTGGAGACTAGATTTGTGTGGATTTGATCTTCTCAGGGCTCATTGTGCCTTAATCGAAATCTAATCTAGCTCAGTCGCCTTCTAGGGTTTCTCTGATATGATCAAGAGAACAAATGACCCTCTTTTCCTTTTCCCCGCGAACTAAGAACCGTGACTCTCAAAAACCTAAATTTTTGTCTTATAGTGAGTATCCTTGGTTTAGGATCAGACCGGTTCAATCTAAATTGATTCTTGTCCAAACCTGGTTTGCTGCGGCAGACCATATCATTCTTTCACAAGAGTCATTAGTGCTTTATGCATATCAAGCTTAATCACATCCACAATCAATTTATGAATTTAGTGGGAATATTCTCAGGTGATGATGAACTCCACTTATACATGAATCAACTGTCTTTTGAAATAAATAAACTTGCAGGATTTTATTTACCTTCTGACACAATGCTTGTACTAGATTGTATCTTCAGCTCATATTGATGCATATGGCCATTTAGATTGTCTTGGCTAGCTTTCACACTGTCATTCATTTAACTTGTCCTTCCCAGTTTTCAACCTTTATCCTGTAGGAGAGAGCAGACTTTCCCCTTTTTTCTTTTTTTTTGTTTTGTTCTTGACTTACTTATTGAGCTAGATTTATCACTTGACTTCTCAAAAGATTAGCTCAGGCCTGATTCTTTTTAGTCTTTTTGCTCTTTCTTTCTACGAAACCTGTACTGGATTCAAACAAGACGTAATGATAGGTAGCTCTTTTCCACTTCATCATATGACCCCAAAACGAATATGAGCTTAGAACACATCATGAGTCATTGCATGTATCAGTTCTGCACACCTTCACAAACCATCACATTTCATAAATACCAATTGCATTTCTTAGAGTGACAAAACGATTAAATTCAAGTGGTTTTATAAAGAAATCAGCAAGTTGAGACTCAGTGACAATGTGTTTTATCATTATCGTTTTCTCCCCCACTAGCTCACGAATGAAGTGGTGTCTTATGTCAATGTGATTGGTTCTAGAATGTTGCACTAGATTCTTTGAAATACTTAAGGCACTTTTGTTGTCACAGTATACCAGTAGCACTCATGAATCTATTCCAAAGTCTGTTGACATTTGCTTCATCCATAAGAGTTGTGCACAGCACTTCCCATTTCAATGTATTCTGCTTCTGCTGTAGAGAGGGACACTGAGTTCTGTTTCTTGCTCATCCATGCAATGAGATTGTTACCCAGGAAGAAGCATCCTCCACTAGTGCTTTTCCTATCATCCACACTTCATGTCCAGTCAGCATCACAATATCCTACCAGACTTTTGTTTTGATCTCTTTGAATACAATATCCCCAAGTTGGTTGATCCTTTCACATACCTGATGATAAGCTTGACTGCTTCTAAGTGTGATTTCTTAGGCTTAGCTTGAAAGTGTGCACATACTCCAACACTGAAGGTTAGATCTGGTCTACTAGAAGTTGATATAAAAGGCTTCTTATCATTCCTTTGTAAGTCTTGATATCTACATCTTTCCCCTCATCGTCCTTTGTCATTTTGACCGTAGTGCTCATAGGTGTCTTTGCTTCTTTGCAATGTTTCATCTTGAATCTAGTAAGTAGATTCTTAGCATATGTTGCTTGTGATATGAATATCACATCTCTTGACTGCGCAATCTGAAGTCCTAGAAATTACTTCAACTCACCAACCATGCTCATCTCAAACTCCTTTGTCATGCTTGAAAAAAACCCATCAACTAGTTCTTATGATGTGCCTCCAAAGATAATATCGTCTACATAGATTTGCACCATCAAGATCTCCTTGTTTTGCTCATGCATAAACAGTGTCTTGTCAACACTTCCTCTGGTGTATCCTTAAATTAATAAAAATCTAGTGAGCCTTTCATACCATGCTCTGGGAGCTTTTTTGAGACCATAGAGTGTTTTCCTTAGCTTGTATACATGATTTGGATTTAAGGAATCTTCAAATCCTTTTGGATATTCGACATATACTTCTTCTTGAATAAATTCATTCAGAAATGCACTCTTTACGTCTATTTGATAGACTGTAAAGTTCATGATGCAAGCCATTCCCAAGAATAGTCGGATTGACTCAAGTCTTGCACCCAGAGCAAACGTTTCTACGAAATTCACACCTTCGATTTGTGAGTATCCCTGAGCAACCAGTCTAGCCTTGTTCCGAACCACAACACCTCCTTCATCAATCTTGTTCTTGAAAATCTACTTTGTACGAACAATGTTTATGATCAGGCCTTGGAACTAACTCACATACATCATTGCGGATAATTTTTCTAGCTCTTGTTGCATAACAAAGATCCAGAACTCATCATCAATCGCGTGCACATGTGACTTAGGTTCAACTGTGAATAAAAAGCATGCAAATCTTACCCTTTCTCTGAAGTTGAGTTGAACTCCTTTGTCTTCTCTCTTCTTCTCATTCTCCAATGATATCTTTAGCAGAGTGATTCCGAGGGACATGCAGCTCTTTACTTGGTTTTACCACATCTTGAGTTTGTTCCTTAGCTTTCTCATTTTTCTTGGTTTTAAAGTTCATCTGAATTCCTCGAGTTTTCCTTTCTTCTCCTGCTTCTCCAATGATATTTGTAGCAGAGTGATTTCGAGGAACTCGTAACTCTTTTCTTAGTTGAGATATGTTCCGAGTCAGATCAGTCTAAGTCAGATCTCTGGATGTTTCATTCCTCCCTTCATTATCATATTCTCCTTCAAAGTTGACTCCTTCCCACTGAGTAAATGAGTAATCATCAAATACTTCATTCTCTGACTCCATTATGATACATGTTCTGTTATTGTATACCATGAATGTTGTGCTACTCCTCGAGTAACCAAGAATATCCCTTCATCGCTCTTTGAATCAAACTTTCCAAGATAATCTTTGTCATTTAGGATGTAGCATTTGCAGCCAAACACATGGAGATAGCTCAGATTAGGTGTTTTTTCCTTCCACAGCTCATATGGCGTTTTTATAGTTCCCTTTCTAACATACACCCTATTAATAATGTAACATGCAGTGTTAAGTGATTCAGCCCAAAATCTGGTTGGTACATTGTTTCCATGTATCATTGCTCTAGCCATCTCTTGAAGCGTTCTATTCTTTCTTTCCACCACAACATTTTGTTATGGGGTTTTTGGTGCAGAGAGTTGACGACTTATCCCATGATTCTCACAGAACATCCTCATTGTGTCATTTTGAAACTCTCCTCCAAATTACTACGAATTCGTTTCACTCTTCTAGGCTCATTAATCAACTGAAGTGCCCAAATCCTAAAACTGCTAGCTGTATCAGACTTTTCTCTGATGAATCTTACCCATGTGAACCTTGTGTAGTCATCCACAAGTACAAAAATGTATCTCTTTCCAGCCAAACTCTCCATCTGCATTGGTCCCATTAGATCCATATAGACTAAGTCTAGAGCTGATTTTGACTGAATGTCTGGAACCCTTTTATGTTGAACCTTGACTTGTTTCCCTTGATTTCAGGGTCCGCATACCATCTTGTCACATCCTTTTATCCGAGGAACTCCTCGGACAATCTCTTTATTAACCAGAGTAGTCAAATTTCGGACATTCAGATGTCCCAGCCTTTGATGCAATAGATTCAGCTCATCTTTTGCACTAAAACACTTCATTGTGTTTCTCCACATGTAGCAGTTGTTGCTTGTCATTAATCCTTGAATGACAACCTATTGACACTCATTAACTATTTTTCATTCAGTGTGTGTGAACATAACCATCAATCCTTCATCGCACAACTGACTAACGCTCATGAGATTCGCCTTGAGTCCCTGCACCAAATACACATTAATCAGTTTTGGTACTTCAGTTTCACTTGTTTGTCCCTTACCTAGGATGGTTCAATGCCCTCCATCTCCAAAGGTGATTTTTCCTCCTTTGATTGACTTGACCTTCTGTAGATTTTTCTGATCTCCAGTCATGTGCCGAGAACACCCACTGTCAAGTACCATGGAAATGTTTCTTCCAGCTCGTCTGAAACTAAAGCCATGTTACATCTGAAACCAAGACCAGTTCTCATTTTCATAGAGTCATTCCTTGGTGTTTGGTGTTGATCAGATGTCTTTATCCAGATTTGCTTCCTAAACCCATTCCAGTAGAACATACCTTGTCTTCTCAGCAAGTTAACCTTTTCCATGAATCTTTTGCAGTATGTCTTGATGTGTCCCTTATCTCCACAAAACCAGCATCCATCCGTTCCTCTTTTGCCCTTGTTTGAATCTTTGAAGTCTTGATCAGCAAACCCTTCTGAAACAAAGTTGATATTTTATGCTTCCTGCATTTTCCTTCATGTATATCCGAGACCTCTATACCCTCTTTCAGTCCTTCCAGCATTTAAGATCTTGTCGAGCTGCTTACTTCTTGTGAGCATGTGAACCTTCTTGTGATGCTATGTGAGTTATGATTGCAGACGTGCAGATGTTTCTCTTTCAGCTTTCAACTCCTATTCCAGCTTGTCAGCCTTAATGGCTAGATTCATCTTTTCTTTTGTTAGAGTCAGACTCTCATCACTTATCCTCTTTTACGTCATGATTTCCAGATTCAGCGACTCAATAATTTCTTCAAGTCGTAAATTTTCTTTGACCAGCTCCACATTTTCCTTTCCTATTTTGATTAGAGTATCTCTAACCTTGGCTAGGTCCAAGTCTGGTTCTAATTCAGAGTTTGTCTCATCTGCTTCCCCTTCAATCCCAGTAATACCAATGAATGCCACAAAATTGTTCAGATCTTCTTCGCTTTCATTGTTGTCATCATCTTTGTCTTCTTCTACAAGCAAAGACTTTTCCTATCTCCTCTTTTGATCATTAACACACTTTAGTTGAGTATGCCCTATACCTTGACAGCCAAAGAATTTTATCTCCCTTCTCTTCACGGTTGGACATTCAGTTCTGTAATGTCCAAAACCTTTGCATTCATGGCATTGAATTTCTGCACGCTTAGTTGATTTATCACCGTTAGTTTGATTCTTATAGGTATTTGGTTTCTTCTGAGCAGATCCTTGTCCTTGCTCAACTATCCTTAATGCTCGATCAAACCTTCTGACAAGCAGACTTACCGGATCTTCTTCATTAGTAACATGCTTGCCTGATTAACTAAATGCCAAAGCCAGACTACATGGCTTTTTAATGTCTTCCAACTCTAGTCCATGAGCTTGTAGCATACCTACAACTTCTCCAAACGTTAGTTCATCAGTGTTTTGAGATACTTAAAGTAGATTTGTACGGCATGTACTTCGCCGGAAGACACCTCGGGAACTTCTTAACTAGTTTCTTAACCATCCTATGATGCCACAGATTCAGCTCATCTTTTTCACTAAAACACTTCATTGTGTTTCTCCACATGTAGCAGTTGTTTCATATCCTCACTCCTTGAATGACAGTCTCTTGACCCTCATTAATTTCTTTGCATTCAGTGCGTGTGAACATAACCATCAATCCTTCATCGCACAGCTGGCTCACGCTGATCTGATTTACCTTGAGTCCCTGCACCAAATACACATTCATCAGTTTTGGTACATCAGTTTCACTTGTTTTTCCCCCTACCTAAAATGCTTCCATGCCCTCCATCTCCAAAGGTGACTTTTCCTCCTTTGATTGACTTGACCTTCTGTAGATTTTTCTGATCCCCAGTCATGTACCTAGAACACCCACTGTCAAGTACCATGGAATTGTTTCTTCCAGCTCGTCTGAAACCAAAGCCATGTTACATCTGAAACCAAGAGCAGTTCTCATTTTCATAGAGCCATTCCTTGCTATTTGGTGTAGATCAGATGTCTTTATCCTGATTTGCTTCCTAAACCCATTCCAGTAGAACATACCTTGATGTGTCCCTTTTCTCCACAGAACCAGCATCCATCAGTTCTTACTTTTCTCCTGTTCGAGTCCTTGAAGTCTTGATCAGCAAATCCTCCTGAAACAAATTTGATATTCTATGCTTCCTGCATTCTGTTGGATCTCCTAGGATCTAGGGTTTGATATATTGAATTAAACCAACCTCGTTCTTACCTTTGAACTGGCAGCGGAATGAGAATGGTGAACGAGATCAGTGGAGCAACGCAGATGCCTTGCCTCTACCAGATACACACGCACACAAGCTGGAAACGGGATGCTAGTGCTGGATCAATGGGAATCAACTGTTTCTGGTGTTTCTACTCTTTCTGTCAAGAAAAGTGGACGGCTCTATATTCTAGGTCGACACTTTCAAGTGTTTTTATTCGACCTAAACATAATTAACGGGCCAGACTTAATTAAGTCATATTTCGAAAAGCCTTTCCGAAAACCCGAACTGTGTCGATCGACACACAAGCTGTGTCGATCGACACAACACCATATTTTCGATAATAATGTGTATCCAATACACATTAATATGATCATTACCATAATGATCATTCCCAAGTCGTAGCTTCCAGTTTGCTTAGGTGTGTGACCCTATAGGATCATATAATACTGGCAATAGGTCTATAACTTACAGGTTGCAAGAGGCTTCTAGCAAAACATTGCAACCGCCCAGTATTATACGAATGTCTGATCTCGACACACAACTATCATCAGGAGTGAGTACAAGTGTGATTTCAGGACACTATCCCAACAATCTCCCACTTGTACTGGAATCATCAATTCCTATAATCCTTTTGTCTCTATATCTCGATTTGGCATAAGGCAAGATTGGTGTCATCCTTATTTAGCCAACATCATGTTTATCGAACTCCTGATCTCATACTGAACATTGCAAACAACTGAACTACAGTTCGTTTGAGTGCGGCCACACATTTTTCTCAGTATTAAATCTTCGATAGGCCCTGAGATATTTATCTCCCGTTATTCAGGAGGGACAAATCCCATCTTGTTCCATCCCTATTTCAACGCACACTTCATGATATACTTGAACAGTGCCGTTATAGTCGCCAGTTACGGGTCGACGTTTGACAAGATCAAAGTGTACCAATTCATATGCAAGAAAGCATGATGAACTCAGGTCTAAGGACTATACTCTATAGTTGTAATGAGAACCTCTTATGACACATATATAACTATCTTGTAGACTTCTCATTAGCGGGTCATGTCCGATCATATGTTCACCAACACATATCTATGTGATTGACTGCGATAATCATATCATTGGCTCCATGAAACTTAGCCAACAATCACCTCACAATCTAGTCTCTCGCGGTTGCCATTGTCCCACTTTGACAACCTCGACTAGGGACAAAACATAATTTATATCATCTATGACTTATAGGGTTTCATGATCAAGTCCTCAACTTGATGACCTATAATATGACATAAACTTATTTTGGGACCATTATTTAGATCACAATAAATAATGCTGAAATCAAATTTCATTAAACACTTCTAAAAGAATGTTTACAAGAGCATCTTATTATAACTAAAATAAAACTAAAACTCCCACTAGAATCAAGATTACATCTTAAGATCTCTAATGCCTACAGCAGTCGTATGAATCTCATGCTTAGGCCTTGGGAGTGACTTAGTCAGAGGATCAGCGACATTCTCGTCCGTCGGAACTCGGCTGATCTTCACATCACCTCTATTGACGATATCACGAATCAGGTGATATCTCCTCTCTACGTGTTTGGACTTCTGGTGTGACCTTGGTTCTTTCGCCTGAGCAATGGCTCCGTTGTTATCACAAAACAAAGTCACTGGCTCCAAGATACTTGAAACCACACCAAGTTCAGTCATGAACTTCTTGATCCAAACAACTTCCTTTGCCACTTCTGAAGCAGCAACATATTCAGCTTCCGTCGTGGAATCAGCTACGGTATTCTGCTTAGAGCTCTTCCAGCTCACTGCACCGCCATTTAGACAGAAGACATATCCAGATTGTGATCGGAAATCGTCTCTGTCCGTCTGAAAACTCGCATCGGTGAATCCATTCACCACAAGTTCTTCACTTCCTCCATACACAAGGAATTATCCTTAGTATGTCTCAAATACTTGAGAATATTCTTGACAGCTGTCCAGTGAATTTCACCTAGATCAGATTGGTATCTACTCGTCATGCTTAACGCGTAAGCTACATCTGGACGAGTGCAGAGCATGGCATACATAATAGATCCTATTGCAGAAGCATAAGGAATCCTATTCATGCGTTCTCGCTCAGCATGTGTCGCTGGACACTGCTTCTTGCTGAGACTTGTGCCATGAGACATCGGTATAAAGCCCTTCTTGGAATCATGCATCCTGAATCTGTGCAACACCTTATCAATATAAGTGTCCTGGCACAATCCAATCAGCCTGTTCACTCTATCTCTGTAGATTCTGATTCCAAGAATGTATGCGGCTTCTCCCATGTCTTTCATGGAAAAACAACTTCCGAGCCAAGTCTTAACAGACTAAAGCAACGGAACGTCATTACCGAGGAGGAGTATGTCATCGACATACAGTACAAGAAACGCAATTCTGCTCCCCTTAGTCTTCTTGTAAACACATGGTTCTTTTTCGTTCTTGATGAAACCAAATTGTTTTACTGCTTCATCAAAACGAAGATTCCAACTCCCTGATGCTTGCTTCAATCCATAAATGGATTTATGAAGCTTGCATACCTTCCCAGCGTTCTTAGGATCGACAAAACCTTCAGGTTGTGTCATATACACATCCTCTTCCAGAATACCATTCAGGAATGCGGTTTTGACATCCATTTGCCAAATCTCATAGTCATAATGAGCAGCAATCGCTAGGAGAATCCGAATGGATTTAAGCATAGCGACTGGGGAATAGGTTTCATCATAGTCAATGCCATGAATTTGCTTGAAACCTTTAGCCACCAATCTCGCTTTATAAATCTTTACATTGCCATCCACGTCAATCTTCTTCTTGAAGATCCATTTACACTCAATGGCTTTTGCACCATTAGGTAAATCGACCAAGGACCATACTTGGTTTTCTGACATGGATCCCATTTCGGATTTAGAGGCTCCAAGCCACTTTTCGGAGTCCGGGCCCATCATTGCTTCCGCGAAGGTCGCTGGTTCGTCACTATCAATGATCATCAGATCATTTGAATTGGTCATGAGAAATCCATAGTATCTCTCGGGTTTGTGACGGATCCTTCCGGATCTGCGAACTTCAGGCTCCACAGGTGCCGGTTCCACAGAACTCTGTGGATCCAACTGCTGCTCTTCCTCAGCAGGTTGAGCAGTCTCCTGTGCATCTCGAATTTCTTCAAGATGTACTTTACTCCCACTGTTTTTCTTAGAGAGAAACTCCCTCTCAAGAAAAGAACAGTCCCGAGCAACAAATACTTTGTTCTCAGATTGGTTGTAAAAGTAGTATGCCTTGGTTTCCCTAGGATAACCAACGAAGTAGCATTTATCTGATTTGGGTGCAAGCTTGTCAGAGATTAAACGTTTGACATAAGCTTCACAACCTCAAATCCTCAGGAAAGACAGACTAGGAACATTCCCAGTCCACAGTTCATGTGGTGTCTTTTCCACTGATTTAGATGGTACCCTATTCAGTGTAAACGCAGATGTTTCTAGAGCATATCCCCAAAAGGATAATGGAAGATTTGAATGACTCATCATAGACCGAACCATATCCAATAAGGTTCGATTCCTCCTCTCTGACACTCCATTCCATTGGGGTGTTCCAGGAGGAGTGAGTTGTGAAATTATTCCACACTCGCTCAGATAGTCGCTGAACTCTTGACTCAAGTATTCTCCTCCGCGATCCGATCGCAGAACTTTGATACTTTTGCCAAGTTGGTTCTATACTTCATTCTTGAATTCCTTGAATCTATCAAAGGAATTTGACTTGTGTCTCATAAAATAGACATAGCCATACCTACTAAAATCATCAGTGAAGGTAATGAAGTACTTGTAATTTCCTCTGGCAACAGTACTCATCGGCCCACATACATCAGTATGAACAAGGCCCAATAAGTCACTGGCCCTTTCATTTGGTTTGTTGAAAGGGGCTCTAGCCATCTTGCCCATCAAACAAGATTCGCATTTCTCACATGATTCAAAATCAAATGAGCCCAAAAGCCCATTTCGATGGAGCCTTTGGATGCGTTTCTCATTGATATGGCCCAAACGACAATGCCATAAGAAGGTCGGGTTTTCGTCATTGGACTTAAACCGCTTTGTATTTATGTTAAAGACAGGCATTTCTTGGTTTAAAACATATAACCCATTATCTAATGGGGCGCTACCATAATATGTACCATCACGATTAAAAGAACAAACTTTATTCTTAACAGCAAAATCAAAACCTTCCAAATCCAAAACGGAAACTGAAATTATGTTTCTGCTTATCGCAGGTACAAAGTAGCAATTATTTAAAATTAAAACCATGCCCGAAGGTAAGGACAACTCGTAGGTGCCTACGGCCAGTGCAGCAACCTTAGCTCCATTCCCGACCCGTAGCTCCACTTGTCCTTTCTTCATCGTTCTACTGTTTCTTAGTGCCTGCATATTAGTACAAATATGAGCACCGCAGCCGGTATCCAATACCCACGAAGTAGAACTAGAAGATATAACATTAAGTTCGATAACATAAATACCTGAATCAGACGCATCATACGTCTTCTTCAGCTTCTTGTAATCTTCCATGAACTTCTTGCAGTCTCTCTTCCAATGCCCTAACTGCTTGCAGTAGTTGCACTTATCCTCAGGAGAAGGCCCGGATTTGGGCTTCGGCTTGGGCTTGTCCTGACTCTCAGTCTGGACAACTTGGGTCTTTTCCTTATCCTTCTTAGGTTTCTTAAACCTTTTACCCCCTTGTACCATCAGTACACTGGGAGTTGCCTTCTTGAGATTCGGCTTTGCTGTCTTCAGCATGCCGTGCAACTCAGTCAATGTCATAGTCATGTTTTGCATGTTGTAGTTCATGATGAACTGATCAAAACACGACTGCAAAGACTGCAGAATCATGTCAGTGGCTAGCTCCTGGCTAATGGCACAGTCCAGTTTCCCCAGGTTATCAATGTAACCCATCATTTTAAGGACATGAGGACTTACTGGACTATCCTTAGCCAGCTTGCAATCCATGAGAGATTTAACCGTCTGGTATCTCTCTGTGCGAGCTTGCTCCTGAAACAAAGCTTTCAGGCTGTTAATCATCTCAATGGGTGACATCACGTTCTCATATTGCTTCTGCAGCTCAGAGTTCATAGTCACCAGCATTAGACAATTAACATCTTTGACATCATTTGAATGCTTATCCCAAGCATTCTTTTCTGTCTGCGGGGCATTGGATTGTGGTCTCTCGGTGAGAACTCTTTCAAGGACATATTCCTTGTTCTCCTGCCTGAGAACTATTCTCAGGTTCCGATACCATTCCAAGAAATTAGATCCATTTAACTTGTCCTTCTCAAGGACGGATCTTAGTGAGAAAGTGTTGAAGTGAGTTGAGACAGACATAGCTGTAATTAAAAGAGGTAGAGGTTTTAGTTATAATGCTCAAGGAATGAGAATTCTTATCTAATAAGAAAAACTCGCATTGTATTCAAAACTATGTTTCCTCAGATGTATACAATGAGCCAAGATCCATATTTCACCAAAATCTGAGTGGGCAACTTACCATCACCCAAACTTTAGTTATTTAGGTAAGCAAATCATTGCTAATTGTACCCAGTACAACTCTTGGTCGTAGATGAGACAAACTATGTCTAATCTACTCTGATGTCTCTGGGCCCAGAACTTCTGACAGCCTAGTCAAGTAAAACCAATCTCTTCTGTCTTGTGATCACTAATAGTTGCACTGCAAATCTATTACTGATCACCTGCATTACCCACGTTGCTGTGGATACCAAGGACTCCAAGGATATCCAACAACAACACGAGTCCTGACAGTAGACAAGATCGGGCAAGACATCAAGATCACTTGATATTTTGTTGAGGAAAAGAATTATTTAATCTTGATGTACATCCAATATACATTCAAGAAGTTATTAATTTAATTAAAACATTCAGTTTTATTAAGTTTAGATTCATCTAAAACTTTTAGGATTAAATTGTTCTGGTATATGCAAATTTGTGGTCCAACCAACATGTTTGCGAATGTCGTGTCGATCGACGCCAACCATTGGCATCGGTCGACGCAACCCAATTTAAACCGGTCTTCGATAACCGGATCGAATTTGCTTAACCGATTCAATCCAATTGAACCGGTTCGGTTTAATGGTCCATGTCGATTGTCACACAACTCTGTGTCGATCGACATTACCAAACCAGAACCAAATGGTTAATTAAAATTAACCGAGCGAGATAACCGGTTCAATCCAATTGAGCCGATCAATCTAATCACTATGCCTGTGTCGACTGACACACCCAGTGTATCGATCGACACAGCAGGAATACGGGTACTCGATCTCAGATCGAAACCCTAAAATTATTTGCGAGTTTTCGCTCTGTGTCGACCGACACACGCTTTGTGTCGATCGACACTCTGCGACAAACCCTAAATATTTTACGCGATTTTTCGCTCTGTGTCGATCGACACACGCTTTGTGTCGATCGACACTCTGCGACAAACCCTAAATATTTTACGCGATATTTCGCGGCGTGTCGACCGACACACGCATTGTGTCGATCGACTTAGTGCGATATCAACAGTTCATCGTTTTTCAACATGCATACAAACCGAGATTATCATAAGAAAAACGTTTTAACAGGCAATTTTCCAATTCAACAACAACAAGTTTCGAATCAATTGCATCAGATTCAATAGCTAAACCCTAACAACGCTTTGATACCACTGTTGTATCTCCTAGGATCTAGGGTTTGATATATTAAATTAAACCAACCTCGTTCTTACCTTTGAACTGGCAGCGGAATGAGAATGGTGAACGAGATCAGTGGAGCAACGCAGATGCCTTGCCTCTACCAGATACACACGCACACAAGCTGGAAACGGGATGCTAGTGCCGGATCAATGGGAATCAACTGTTTCTGGTGTTTTTACTCTTTCTGTCAAGAAAAGTGGACGGCTCTATATTCTAGGTCGACACTTTCAAGTGTTTTTATTCGACCTAAACATAATTAACGGGCCAGACTTAATTAAGTCATATTTCGAAAAGCCTTTCCGAAAACCCGAACTGTGTCGCTCGACACACAAGCTGTGTCGATCGACACAACACCATATTTTCGATAATAATGTGTATCCAATACACATTAATATGATCATTACCATAATGATCATTCCCAAGTCGTAGCTTCCAGTTTGCTTAGGTGTGTGACCCTATAGGATCATATAATACTGGCAGTAGGTCTATAACTTACAGGTTGCAAGAGGCTTCTAGCAAAACATTGCAACCGCCCAGTATTATACGAATGTCTGATCTCGACACACAACTATCATCAGGAGTGAGTACAAGTGTGATTTCAGGACACTATCCCAACACATTCTCCTTCCTGTGTATATGAGACCTCTATACCCCCTTTCAGTCCTTCCAGTACTTAAGATTTTGTCGAGCTGCTTACTTCTTGTGAGCATGTGAATCTTCTTGTGATGCTGTGTGAGTTCTGAATGCAGACGTGCATATGTTTCTTTTTCAGCTTTCAACTCCTTTTCCAACCTGTCAGCCTTAATGGCTAGATTCATTTTTTCCTTGGTTAGAGTTAGACTTTCATCACTTATCCTCTTTTCGGTCATGATTTCCAGCTTCAGCGACTCAATGATTGCTTCAAGTCGTGAGTTTTTCTTAACATGTTCCACATTCTCTTTTTCTATTTTGATTAGAGTATCTCTAACCTCGGCTAGATCCAAGTCTGGTTCTTATTCAGAGTCTTTCTCATCTTCTTCCCCTTCAAACTTAGTAATACCAACGAATACCACAAAGTTGTTCAGATATTCCTAACTTTTATTCCTATCGTCATCCGTATCTTCTTCTTCAAGTAAAGATTTTTCCTCTCTCCTCTTTTGATCATTAACACACTCCAATTGAGAATGTCTTATACCTTGACAACCAAAGCATTTAATCTCCCTTCTTTTCACTGTTGGACACTCAGTCTTGTAATGTCCAAATCCTTTGCATTCATGACATTTAATTTTTGCACGCTTAGCTGATTTATCTCCTTCAGTTCGTTTCTTGTAGGTATTTGGCTACTTTTGAGCAGCTTCTTGTCCTTTCTCAATTCTCCTTAATGCCCGATCAAACGTTCTAACAAGCAGACTTACTGGATCCTCTTCATTAGCAACATGCTTGCTTGATTCACTGACTACCTGAGATAGACTATGCGGCTTTTTAATACCTTCCAACACCAGTTCATGAGCTTCTAGCATACCTACAACTTCTCCAAATGTGAGTTCATCCGTGTTTTGAGATACACTTAAGGCAGACTTGTATAGCATGCACTTGGCCAGAAGACACCTCACGAATTTCTTCACTAGTTTTTTCTCTTTGTACTTTTTCCCACGAGTTGCAGCTTCCTGAGAGAGTGAACTTAGCTTAGCACTAAAGTCTGCAAAAGACTCATGCTCATCCATCTTTAGATTTTCAAACTGTGAGGCGAGAAGATCTTTTCTAGAATTCTGCACTTTTTGAGTTCCCTCGAAGTGTGTCTGTAAGATATATCATGCATCTTTAGCCGTCTCACACCCTTGAATCAGCTCGAAGGTCTTCTTAAAGACACTGCAGTGAATAGCACTTAAAGGCTTGGAATTTTATTTTGATCTCTTTGTTTCTTCTTTTGTCCAAGTCTCTTCTGTTTTAGGCGTCTCTATACCTTTTTCATCCTAGATCGTAGGCTCCTTCCATATTTCCATGATTGTCTTCCATGCAAGTGGATTAATTCCCCTGATCTGCGACCTCATCCTTGACTTCCAAAACCCATAGTTTCCTGCATCAAGAATGATTATTGTGTTGTTCAAGAGTTCTTGATAGCCTTCCATCTTCATCCACAGAATATCACCTGAATTAAAGCTACAAGTGTTAGCTCTGATACCAAGTGAAAATGCAAGGCTCTTACGATTTCAGACTTAAAGCAAACAACTCACACGTTCTTTCTGAAAACTTGCTTTATTAGATTGATCTTTGTGATATTACAAGAAACACCTAATCTCAATCTAATCTCTAAAGTTCAATGATTTATACCTAATCACTTGAGCTCTCACAAATTCTCTCAATAAACGCTTGACTTAATGCTCGGCGCAAGCTAACCTATTTATACACAATAGGTAGGCTAACAACTTTAGCCAAAACCCTCTAAAAGATAAACCTTATCTTCTTAGAGATAACCATAAGAATCCTAACTTCTCTAAGATTTAAGAATCTCTCAAATCTTCATTAAATCTTGCTTTAATACTCTCTAAGATGCATGTCCAGCTCAGCCATACTTCTTGGATTTTCCACATCAGCTTCAACTCTCGATCAAGTCATTCCATCAGCTCTCCATGATGCGTTCCTGATCCTGCTCGCATGTATCACTCCTTGAACTACTTCCCGAATGATACATGAAATAACTCAGCTACATTTTCAACATGCATATGGTGCGAACAAATCGTACTAGTATATATATAACATTAACTCTTAATCGCACTATATAGAATTGAATTGATGGAATGACCTGAATTATCTTAAAGTTCGTTTTTAACTTCATATTAAAAACATTGGTGCGAAATATCCATATTGTCAATAAGACTACACAAAATCTAGTATTTGGATTACTAGGTCGGATTCAGATTAGGTTTTGGATTTTTGAATTTTCAATACCATGTTCAAAAGCCTAAGTATCATTCAGCCATTTTCCTTTTTTCATTTTCTACATCAAGATATGGACCATGTCCTATTTATTTTTTATACAGTTTGTAATTTACTGCTGAAGAGTTAGAGCATGTACAGCGGCGGGACTCAAGGTAAGTTTCTTAACTCATTTTTTTATTAATTTTTTTTTTTTTTTTGTAAATTCGAAAAAAAAAAAAAATTAAAAAAAAAAAAAAATCGCCCAATGCAATGGCGACACGTGGCGAGACCCAGCAAGGAACGTCTCTTGCAGAAGCAACTGTGGCTACGGTTTGTTAAAAAAAAAGTGGGTCCCATGTGGGACCCACATTATTTTAATAATTTATTCGCCTAGAAAACTCCCCCAGTCTCACCGCTGCATGTGCTCTTATGTGATAGAAGAATCCACAGGAATGAAACTCATACATATTTATTTTTAAAGCATTGAATTTTTTTAGAAAGCCTTTTTATAAAATAAAAAAGCATTGATTTTTTTTGTTTCCAAGAAAAATAAACCTATTTGATGAGTTGGTAATGAGTAATACTCCTATTTTCTAACGTCAATATGTTATATATGCGCTGTGGATGTGAAAGAACTAAGAAATGAGTAGATAATCAATCACACACCGGCTTTAGTCCCCAACACCTCGTAAGAATGGATTCATAGGATGATTTTTTTTGTTTTGTTTTTATAAGACTTATATTGTTCCAAAAAAAAAGAATGGATTCATACATGGACTATATAACAAAAACATGCTCTTAATTAAACATTTAGTTGCCTTGTTTATGACGTAACTACACCTTTTTGTAAGGCCTTTAAGTTGTAACATACTTTACGTTTTTCTGAAAGCAAATAAATTGTAATAGCTAATAAACATCAAAACCCCTGTTCCTTGTACCAAAACCTGTGGGCAAAGTTTTTACACGCGCCTCCTGTCGTTTGTTTTCTTCTTAAAAGCAAAACCGTAACGTTTGTAGTTTGTTTTGGAAGAAGAGTTAGAAGCTAGTAGAACTTAGACCTTATTGTATACTGTATTTTTACACGTAAAGTTACGGTCCAATCCGTATAGCCTCCCTAAAATCAGGAGTAGAAAGAGGCTTTGGTGAAACAAAAAATGGACATGAACAGAGAAGTTTTTGACTCGCGTGTAATTGACGTGCCACCTTTTTCGTTTTGCTTAATATTTTTGTTTCACAAAATTTCAAAACTTCTTTCGGTTTGTTTATTCTGTCGGTATCATCTCTGGCCTCTGGGTGGTTCTCGTGCATGTTTCCCACTTTTCATCTCCAAAGTTTCCTCGTATCTCTACCCCTCTGGACCTCTGCTAACACTCAATTACCTAAAGATCCCTCATATTTTTATACTTATTTAATGTGCTTTTAGTTTAAAATTTCAAAATTGGTTTACACGACACAGGTTTAGAAAGATATTTGATTAAATTAAATGAAGATTAATTTATTTTATTTTCAGGATGGATAGTAATTTGTACATGCAAAATTTATGTGTTTATAAAAATGATTTAAATTTGGTCTCCAAAAGATTTTTATTATTTACTTATTTGTAGTATTTTGAATCAAAAATACGAATAGTTAATAAAATTGGTTTTAACTTTTTGCGGTAATCTATTTTAATCTTTGCTACCTATTCAAAAGCTATAGATTGGTAGAGACGTAACTACGAGCATAAAAGTGAGCGGTAAAAATCGCCTCATGTAACCCAACGATGATATGATGGAGATTGACATACGATGATATGAAGATTAAAGAAGCGGGGTTTGATTGAGTGAGACGTAATTACGAATATAGATAAAGGTGAGTGGTAAAGATTCGTAATATTGGAATGCATGGAGGGCAAATCCTAAAGAAAGGGAAAAAAATTGGCATTCCCGAAGAAGGAACTCCCCAACTTTTGCCAAAACAAAATGCCAACTTCACTGAAACACACAACCTCCTTTCCCTCATTTCTTGGCCTTTTCTTCTTTTTATTAACACTAAAACAGTAAAAAAATGAAAACTTATAAACAAAAATACAAATCTCTAGTTAAAAATAATTATTTGTCGAGAAAGTAATCATGTTAAATAGTATATTGTTTTCAATCAAAATCATAAAAGCATGGACTGCACCAGTTTTTTCCACCACTTCCTCCAAGAAACGCAAAAGATGAAAAATTATACCAACTCACTTTATGACTCAGTAGTAACTTCTTCCTTATAAATACAAATTTCCCACAACTTCTCTGAGTTCCACTTCCAAGGAAACTCACAAACACATTTCATACGTATAAATGCAACTTATAAACATATTATAAAGAGATAATGAGAATCAGCTGTAATGGGTGTAGAGTCCTACGCAAGGGTTGCAACCAAGATTGCACCATAAGGCCATGTCTTCAATGGATCAAATCTGCAGACTCCCAAGCCAATGCCACACTCTTCCTCGCCAAGTTCTATGGTCGAGCCGGTCTTATTAACCTCATCGAATCTGGTCCTGACCATCTTCGTCCCGGTACACACTCTGAACGCAAAATCTTCCATTGAATTATCCATTTTATACATATATAATGGTTCATTGAATTATCTTACAATGTGTTTTGGGATTATGAGAGATCTGCGAGAGAGTGGGTGACAGAATATCTATCATGGATCTAAATGCCTATTTTAGATTCTGTTACATGCAGATACACATCACTTCTAAACTAGCTAGGGACATTTGTTTTGTTTTTCTTTTCATTTTCCGGTTGAATTATATAACCTTCATTGTATTTTTTGTAATGTCTAGCAATATTTAGGTCACTTCTGTACGAGGCGTGTGGTCGGATCGTGAACCCTGTCGATGGTTCTGTGGGTTTGATGTGGTCAGGAAATTGGGCCCAGTGCCAAGCAGCCGTTGATGCCGTACTCAACGGCTTACCCATCACTCACACGCCTCTTCCCAGTGCATCTGCGTCGCACCAGATCATTCCTCCTCACAGAACATACGATATACGCCACGTTGCGAAAGATCCAACAACAGGCGGCGACAGTTCGGAGAGTCTTGCCCTTGCCCCACGTGTTAACGGT
Organism: Orychophragmus violaceus; assembly: GCA_030180135.1. NCBI lineage: Eukaryota > Viridiplantae > Streptophyta > Magnoliopsida > Brassicales > Brassicaceae > Orychophragmus > Orychophragmus violaceus. The sequence continues at coordinate 27,329,322 of CM058231.1, read as the reverse complement.
AACAAGGAAAAGACACAAACTGGCGGATTAAAACGCCTCGCTGAGACCGAGAATTACCAACTAGGCGAATGCAGTCATGACACGTGGCAACTCCAGAGTTCTGGTTCAACGCATGGCTATGGCCAGTTGGCGTTGATGAACGTGGAGAATCGAAGGGAAGCTCCATTAAATCAAAGCTCGAATCTTGGGTTTGATGATCAAGTCGATATCAACGAGGTTGGCTTAGAGCTCAGACTAGGTTAGAAGCTATAAAAAAGACAAACAAAATAGAAGCTATAATTACTATCGTAACTGTCTATTTTTCATTAATAATTTCACTTTCTACTGAAAGGAGAAAAATTCAAGAGACGCAAATCAAACTTGGGCTACTGGTTTATATATATGTATATAAATTTAGTATTAATGTTAAATCATTACGTTCTGGTATATGTGATAGAGGTCTCGAGTCTCGACCTGTTACATAATAGATTATCGGTTATCTTTACTTTATAGATTTATTTCAACGAGCGTCGCTAAAATCATCACATGGAGGAATATATAATTATATATTTTGGAATTATTACCTTCTTTCATTTGGAAAAATATAAACGAGGCTTAGTATAGTAAACATATTTTCCCATGTGATTGTTAGGAAACAGAATTGAAATGGATCCCTGCCATAGCTTAAGTAAAAGGGATATCTTTGAATGATGTAATGAAAAATATATTGACTCCATACACATCTACAGCTGCTTTCAATGTCATCGCCCCCACATGGAGTTGAAATACTTTGTAAAGTGATTATCTTATTCATATACGGGTTAGGGTTATACAAAGAGTAAATCCTTATCTATAGTAAAGATAGACTCTAAGAGAATATATTAAGATTACATCAAATCTATATTTAACTATATCTTTATATCTCTATACCTTCTTGAAGTTGGAGGTGAAAGATCTTTAATTTCCAATTTAAAGAGTAAGTATGCAAATGTTTGTCCTGGTAGTACCTTTGTAAAGATGTCTACTGGCTGTTTTTTTGTCGAAATGTATTCAGTAGTGATCAGTTTGTCTTGTACCGCATCTCGAATGTAGTGACAATCTGATTCAATATGCTTCGTACATTCGTGAAAAACAAAATCTATGAATAAGATTATGTTCATAGATTTGTAGTACAAATCTATGAACATAAACAAAACTTCTTGATCTTAACTTTTTAATAGATTGAATCAGAATTTCTTATTCTCTATTAAACATATATTAAGGTTTTCGTAATATATGTTTGGAGAATTTATGTTTGGTCTTTAGATAACAGTTTATGTTTAACCTAATTGAATCTTTAATATAAACAGCATTAATGATTTATGTTTAACTTAATAATTTTAATAGGTAATATAAAATTATATTAGGATTCGCATTAGGATACCTATTATGCGAATATATTATGATAAACTAATATATTATAATAGTTTTATCAAACATAATAATAACTTAATATAATATATTAAGTTATAATAGGATCATTAAGAGAAAAATATTAAGTAACCTTTTCATTCTAACATAAATTGTTTATATTACTTTATATTAGTAATAATAATATTAACTCTGTTCCTTTGAATCTCAAATTCTCTTAAATAATCATAAACATAAATTATTAATGACATAGTTGTCTTAATAATAATGCGAAGATTTAAGATTTTAGGACAGAGATTAATAAGAAACTGAGAGAATAAGAAATTAAGACCAAGAGAATGATAGAACAAGAATGGAACTTAAGAGAATAGAGATCTATGCTCTGATACCATGATGTTTTTAGAGAATCAAGATGAGTGAGATTTAGGGTTCTTGAGCATTTTCCAGCGAGAGAGAGTAAAGAGAGAGAGAATGGGAGGTTCAAAAACCTTATCATATATTTTTGTGTTACACATGCTTTTATAGGAGCTACAATCAGATAAGTGTTTAACTTAATTAGGTAAGAGACAAATGAGCATAAGACAAAGTTCTGAACTGCAGCAGACATGAGAGAGAGAGTGGTCCTACTTGCGGTCCACACCAGCCACTCTTCCTCTCTTAAGCTCCAACGGTCAAATGCATAATCAAACCAAGTCTTGCTCTTCTTAAACGTGTATAGCTCCTTTTAAGCATCACACAAAGTCCCATTGTTGCACATTATCAAATGTGCAAAGCTTGTGCACTCTTTGATAAAACACAGCCTTTGCACATTTGTTCTTGTCATGATCAATAACTTCTTCTTTTTCTTTTTGAACTTTTCTGGTTTTATGAAAGCAAAACAAGAGCTAAAACTTGACAAAAACAAAACTGATGCTATTTTTATGAGTTTTTGGCTTAGGAAAACGAAAATATGGATGCAAAACAAAAGAACTAAGAGTATGATGCAAAACAGAACCCTTTTTGTGACTTTTTTCGATTTTTAGATGCAGAATTGAACAAAGACAAAAACTAGATGCAACTAACTCTTTTTATGGCTTTTCTTTTTATGAATGCAATGAAACTAGATGAAAACAAGACAGGATGAATAAATCTAGATAACAACAGAATGGATGCATAAAAAACAGATTTAGAACATAAACGCAATTTTTATGGGTTTTCGATTTTAATGAAACAGAAAAGAAAGGATAGAAACAACCTGATGGATAGGAGCTTTTGAAGCTCTGATACCAGATGATACAGCCTCAGAATCACACTGATGCTAAACCACTTGATGATCAGATGATCTCAAGCCAAAGGGGTGCGGAAGATGGTGATGAAGGTAGAGATGGTGATGATTGTTTTGGGATTGACTCACTCAATCAATGGATGGACAGAGATATGAATCACTCAACACTCTAGACCACAGATTCTATAGTACTAGATGAATCACTCAAATAGACTAGAGAACAAACACAAAGAAAACACAGACTTTGTGAAAGAAAAACAGAAACAATTTCTATTGCTTTTTAGATTGATCAAGGGTGATTATTACAAAGGATAATTCTGAGCTTTTATAGGCTCGAAATAAATTGTTTCTAAAGCCTAAATCAAGAAGCAAATCACAAAAATAAATGAAAAACTAGCTGTTGGAGAATTAATGAGAAATCTGCCCAAATAAGGTAAGTTGGAGGCTCTTTGTATCTTGACAACTTGGGAAGGAATTGGTGCACCTTTGGAACATCCAGGATGATGTAGGGATACTTGATCACGAGCACAACTTGATAGAAATGTGACCGTTGTGGTTTATTGCTCCAAAGTTCCAAATAAGGCAAGTTGAATATCTCCTGGTTTAGAAGTTGAATAACTTTTAAACCATAACTTATTTTGAACCGAATCCAATTCTCCCTGAACCTCTGTTGAGTAAGGTATCCAAAACAAGTTGGTTTACAACTTGATTCATCCTGGTCCGATCTGAGCTCTCCAATAAGTGGTAGTTGGTCTCCAGCGGGTTCCTTGGAAATCTTCTGAGTTGTAACTTGCATATCTTCTTCATCTAGAAAGCTTTTTAAACACTTCCACTTCGTGATGATTCCTTGATGAGTTAGGTTTCTGGAACAGGTTGATTTATTGCTTAAGTCTTCTTGGTTGGGTATATATGCTCCAAGACATGCACATATGTCACTGGTAAGCTCAAACTGCTTCTCTCCAAGGATCTTGGTTGGTTGATTTATGTCCTCTCCATGCTCCTTGGTTGATGATAACTTGATGTCCTCATCATTCTACCTTTAGGAGCATACGAAAACGTACTCATAGTTGTCTTAACAAACATAAATTCTCCAATCTATGACATATCTGTTTCAAGAAGTTTTGGTTAAAAAGTTTTGTTTAGGATTCTCATAGGACCTTTTAGAAGATCAAGGATTCTTTCTAGTCTTTTAGTAAGGTTACTTAGGGGTGATTCAAAGGAACATAAACTTGTATAACATGCTTCTCATTCTACCTTTAGGAGCATAAGAAAACTTACTCATAGTTGTCTTACCAAACATAAATTCTCCAATCTATGACATATATGTTTCAAGAAGTTTTGGTTAAAAAGTTTTGTTTAGGATTCTCAAAGGACCTTTTTGAAGATCAAAGATTCTTTCTAGTCTTTTAGTAAGGTTACTTAGGGGTGATTCAAAGGAACATAAACTTGTATAACATGCTTCTCATTCTACCTTTAGGAGCATACGAAAACTTACTCATAATTGTCTTACCAAACATAAATTCTCCAATCTATGACATATATGTTTCAAGAAGTTTTGGTTAAAAAGTTTTGTTTAGGATTCTCATAGGACCTTTTAGAAGATCAAAGATTCTCTCTATTCTTTTAGTAAGGTTACTTAGGGGTGATTCAAAGGAACATAAACTTGTATAACATGCTTCTCATTCTACCTTTAGGAGCATACGAAAACTTACTCATAGTTGTCTTACCAAACATAAATTCTCCAATCTATGACATATATGTTTCAAGAAGTTTTGGTTAAAAAGTTTTGTTTAGGATTCTCAAAGGACCTTTTAGAAGATCAAAGATTCTTTCTAGTCTTTTAGTAAGGTTACTTAGGGGTGATTCAAAGGAACATAAACTTGTATAACATGATTCTCATTCTACCTTTAAGAGCATGCGAAAACTTACATATAGTTGTCTTAACAAACATAAATTCTCCAATCCATGACATATATGTTTCAAGAAGTTTTGGTTAAAAAGTTTTGTTTAGGATTCTCAAAGGACCTTTTCGAAGATCAAAGATTCTTTCTAGTCTTTTAGTAAGGTTACTTAAGGGTGATTCAAAGGAACATAAACATGTATAACATGCTTCTCATTCTACCTTTAGGAGAATACGAAAACTTACTCATAGTTGTCTTACCAAACATAAATTCTCCAATCTATGACATATATGTTTCAAGAAGTTTTGGTTAAAAAGTTTTGTTTAGGATTCTCATAGGACCTTTTAGAAGATCAAGGATTCTTTCTAGTCTTTTAGTAAGGTTACTTAGGGGGAGTCAAAGGAACATAAACTTGTATAACATGCTTCTCATTCTACCTTTAGGAGCTACGAAAACTTACTCATAGTTGTCTTACCAAACATAAATTCTCCAATCTATGACATATATTGATGCAAGATGGAAGCGTGTTTGACGTAGAACAGGGACTGAGGTCTCTCTATTCTAGATCGTGGGTGATATGGTGGTAAGATGGATTCAAACCTCGGGTCTCTAGACGCCTTAGAATGAACGTGAGATGATTGAATGGATAGAAGATGGATTGAATGTCGCCACACAAGAGATGAAGATCTTGTGATAAGACTGAACCTAAGGTCGCTTGATATGACTCACAAGAAAGCTTAGAATTCGAAAGGTGTTTTCTCACGAAGAAGAAGAACTGCGTTATTGTATTGATACTTGGTAAATGATACACGGCTGCTAAGGATCCTTATAAAGGGGATCGTGCAGCTGTTGCCTTCTAGGGCAGAAAACCTAATTACAACGGCTACTAAATAAAATATCCTACGGTCCGACTTTAAGGTAATACAAGGAAACTTGACTCACTTAACTACTAATACAGACTCTGACTCAGACAACTAATATAAGACTTGGACCTGCAAAATGAACAAACACAATATATGAATTGAAACCATACCTTATTGAGCGCGTGTGGTCGTCCATGAATGGGCCTAAGTGGGCTGAATTGAGAAGATCATCATCGAGTCTTCAATTGTCTTCATTTGATCTTCTAAACGCTCCACTTGATAATCTTGAACTAGGAGACTCTGAATGGACGTGTTGAACAGTGCTCTGAGTCTTCTAGTTCCTGATCTTGTCCTTGGAGGATCTCTCATGGTCGTCACGTCTTGAGCAGTAGGTACTTCTTCTAGGTCTTCTTGACGTATCTCTACGCTTGAGTCAATGCTTGAGTCAATGTCCTCATCATTCCCTCCCTCTTGAGAAGATTCTGACCTCAGAATTCCATCATCTGCATTATAAGGAAGCAAGTCAGCAACATTGAACACTGGTGAAATGGTCAACTCACCTGGCAGATCCAGCTTGTAGGCATTGTTGTTGACTCTCTCCAACACTCGGAATGGTCCAGCTCCTCTTGGCGCTAGTTTGGACTTCCTCTGATTTGGGAACCTCTCTGTACGCATGTGAACCCACACCCAATCTCTTGGACTGAAGATGAGCTCCTTTCTCCCTTTGTCAGCAGCCTTCTTATACTTGGCCGTCCTTTCCTCTATGTTGGCCTTCACCTTCTGATGCAGTTTCTTGATTGACTCAGCCTTTGATTCTCCATCCTGATTAGTAACATCTAATGGCGGCAAAGGAACAAGATCTAAAGGGGTTTCTGGCTGAAATCCATAGACAATCTCAAAAGGTGACAACTTAGTAGTAGAATGGTTAGCATGATTATAAGCGAACTCAACATATGGAATACAATCTAACCAGTTCCGTAGGTTCTTACCAACCGTGGCTCTTAAGAGAGTAGATAGAGTCCTGTTTACAACCTCATTTTGTCCATCAGTTTGTGGATGACAAGTTGTTGAGAAGAGTAGCTTGGTTCCTAGCTTCCTCCAAAGAACCCTCCAGAAGTGACTCAGAAACTTCGTGTCTCGGTCAAAAACAATAGTCCTCGGGATCCCATGTAAGCGTACTACTTCTTTAAAGAATAACTCAGCAGTTTGAGTGGCATCATTAGTCTTGGCGCAAGGAATGAAATGTGCCATCTTTGAGAACCTGTCCACTACAACAAAAATAGAATCCTTTCCTCGGATTTTGGGTAAGCCTAGAACAAAGTCCATTGATATATCAACCCAAGGCATACTAGGAATAGGAAGTGGCATATATATAAACCATGTGGATGTGACCTGGATTTGGCTTTGAGGCAAGTGACACACTTGGAACAAAATCGTTCCACATCCTTCTTGAGGTGAGGCCAAAAGAAGTGTTCTACCAAAACGCTCAGAGTCTTATCCACTCCAAAATGTCCCATGAGTCCACCACCATGTGCTTCCTTGATCAACAAGTCTCGCATAGAACCCTGTGGAACACACAAACGTTTTTCCCTAAACAAATAACCATTATGTAAGTAGAAGGAACCTGTTGGGGCAGCGGTACAATCTTGGTAGACTGAACCGAAGTCTGGATCATCCTTATATGCATCCTTAAGGTGTTCAAACCCTAAGACCTTAGCCTCCAAAGTTGTGATCAGCATGTGTCGCCTTGAGAGTGCGTCAGCCACAACATTCTCTTTGCCCTTCTTATACTTTATCACATATGGGAATGCTTCTACAAACTCCATCCACTTAGCATGTCTTCTCTTCAGTGTTGTTTGTCCTCTAAGATGCTTCAAAGTCTCATGATCAGTATGTATGACAAACTCCTTGGACAGAAGATAGTGCTGCCATGTCTCCAACGACCTCACTAGCGCATAGAGTTCCTTGTCGTACGTTGGGTAGTTCAAGCTGGCTCCACTTAGTTTCTCACTGAAGTAGGCTACTGGACGCCCTCCTTGAGTTAGCACAGCTCCAATACCTAAGCCTGAAGCATCACATTCAACCTCAAAAGTTTTGTTAAAATCAGGTAATACCAAAACTGGTGCATGCGTCAAGCGATCCTTGAGTCTGTCGAACGCGTCCTCTTGAGCTGGTCCCCACTGAAATGCTACGTCCTTCTTGATCACAGCAGTGAGAGGGGCGGCTATAGTACTGAAATCTTTGACAAAACGCCGGTAGAAGCTTGCCAATCCGTGGAAGCTCCTGACTTGTCCTATGTTGTTTGGTCTCGGCCATTCTTGGATTGCTTTGATCTTCTCTTGATCAACCTGTAAACCTTTGGAACTGACAACAAAAACTAAGAAAACCACTTCATTAGTACAAAAGGAGCACTTCTTAAGATTACCATATAGGCTTTCTTTTCGAAGTGTGTCAAGTATTGATATGGAGATCACATAGTGAACTATACTGGACGTGAACTATATTGAATATAGTGAACTATACTGGACGTGAGCTATATTGAATATAGTGAACTATATTCATAAGAAGACAAAAACAGTCACACTTTTATGACCGTTGAAACTCACTCGTTTTAATTCTTTGTAAAACCCTAGAGTAGCTAGTATATATATACTTGTTGTAACCTGTTTAACTAATACAGAGAATTATTCTTCTCTTACAGCTGCTTCTTTTACTCTCTAAGTGCACAAGAACCCTAATTTGGTTCTTGGTGTGTTCTTCACAATTCTAATCAATTCTATTTTATTCTCTCAATCTAAATCTCATATTCTAACATGGTATCAGAGCTATAAGCTCCTGTACCTTCTCTACTTCCGCAATTTCTGATTCTAAAATCTCATTTCACTGTTTTTGAAAGCTGTTCTTGAGAGTTCTTGATAAATTCTCCCTGTTCTTAAGAGTTTCAGTTCTTAAGCATTCTTCTCTGGTTCTTTACCTTTGCGTGTGGTCTATTTGGTTTGAGAAACCTTCTGCTACAAATATCTCATCTTGAATACTCCCTCATTGCTTCATATCAGTCTTAGCAATGGAGAACTCAAGAGTTGTTATTCCTGTGATTTTGAAAGGCTCAAACTACATTGTTTGGGCTAGGATGGTGAAGTCTGCTCTTGGAGGCAGAGGTCTGTGGAAGTATATTCTGAGTGACACTGCTCCACAGAAGGTGTTTAAGGCCAGGTCTGAAGCTGAAGCCAAGAAAGGAGCTGAGGCAGAGACTAAAGGCAGTGATGAGTCTCTTGATAGGTGTAGTTTTATCCCTATTCTAACTGCAAGTGCACAGTGATGTAGTTGTAGTACTTAGGGTATCGAATCCACAGGGACTCCGGTCAACGATAGATAAGAACAGAAGTGATTAAACTAGGAGAAAGCAAATTGATTAGAAACTAAAAAGCGAAGCAGAAAAGTAAATCAGTAGCAGGCGAGTTTGTAAGCAAGGAAGCAAAGCGTTAGGTTTCAGGAGTTCTCAGGAAATCAGGAACGCAAGCAATCAATCTATCTAGATCTAATCAATAACTGTTCTAGAACTCAAACACTGATATAGAATTAACCAAATTCCTTTGCGATAATTCTCTAAGTCTAAGTGCAGCAAACCAAACTTTCGTTTGCGAGAACTAACATATTAAACCAGCTTTAATTCCAAGTTTGATATGTTCACAATTATCCTAAACCAAACTTCCGTTTGCGCAAAGTTTAATTGCTTATCTAAGTTCTTTCTAGTTAAATTAACCAACTTCCGCTGAATTAATCAACCTAATATCATAACTCTGATTAGCTACTTCAGATTAAGCATTAAGAACAACTTAGATAAAGAACTAGCAGATATAAATCTCTACAGATTAATTAAACTATAATTCTCTGAAATCCCTAATGAGAATCCTTCAACCTAACAGGTAAACTACTCAGACATGTTCATCGAAACAGAAAACATCTTGAATAGAAAACCAAATAATATAAAATCAAATAAAGAACTGGGGTTCGAAATCCTCTCTCTTTCGAGAGCAAGATCAGCCCCTAAGGCTCTCTGAAAATAAAATAAGACTTAAAAGTAAAGCGTAGCCTAAACAATGGCTTACAAACCCTAATATATTGGTCTAAAGTTGGCTGGGGGCCTTTTTGCAAGTCTGGGAAGTTTCTGGGCAAAAACTGTAATTTCTGGAAAATGCAGATTTTTGGGCTCAGAACTGCAACGACAGTTGCACAGACTGCAACGATCGTTGCACTGCGAAAACGCAGCCAGTGAACTCTGTGAAATCTCTAAGTAGTGCAGAATTGCTCCAAATGCTCCCAAAACGTCCAATTAGGCTCCAAACGTGTCTAGACCTGTAAACATACTAAAAAGAACACAAAAGACACTAAAAACACATCTATATCATGGCATAAAATGGGTAAAAACCATGATATATCAACTCCCCCACACTTAGCTCTTGCTTGCCCTCAAGCAAGTAAAGAACCAAAGCATAAGAAAAGAAGTTTGAAAACACAGAAACTCATTTCGTCCTAGGAACTTTCACAATCACATTCACTTAGTAATCCACTGAAAACTTTCCTACAGAACTCAAGACCATAATGTACTTCCCCCACACTTAGCAACTGTCCTAAGTAAACTCCACAATCACATTCAAGCATTCAAATTCTCCCTACTGACTTCTGCAAGTATTTAAGTGCGGTCTCACCTAAGGAGTATCGATCTAAAGGCACATGGATTCTTACCTTATCAGCTCTAGACCACCATACTATCTTTCTCTAGTCCCTTTCTTCTCTTTCCCTTCTTTAACAACTGATTTTTCCCCACTGGGTATCATTTTATTTTTTTTATCAGTGTTCTTCCCGTTATGGGGTATACTTTGGACACATTCCATGGATCACATGAGAGATAATAGTGTTTGCTACTATTCTCATGACCACTTCGGAGTTACTAACTCATCCTCAGTTTATTATTATTATTTTTTTTACTTTATAGAAGGGGAGAAGGGGACTAAATAGGACAGGTTTACAGGCTGTGTCAGAACTAACAGGGAATCCGACATAAAGCATACCAAGCCCTTAGGTGAGAAATCTAAGTCAGTATTAAGGTTGAAATCAGTAAAGGATCCTCTGGTACCTGAAGTGATATGGGTGTTCCCAGTAGGTTGATCTGTGATGGGGTTTTCTAACAGTCATAGAGGCTCTGCAAGTCTGTCCAATGGTCACTTAGTTCCTGTTCAAGCGAAAATTTTCCTCGAAAAATCATAGTTTCATACAAATTTTGACTCAATAAAACAATGTTTTTGAAAAACTAAGAAAACAAAAGCGTGCATCAGTAGCTCCTCCCCCACACTTAAACTACACTGTCCTCAGTGTAATCGAAGCATGAGCTCGGTGAAAGAATAATTAAATTGAAGAACAAACCGAAAAGTTGCAGAATACTTACCTGTAGTCGCCCTGCGTCGATCGATGCCCAAGGGTGTCGATCGATGCAAGGCGATTATCGCTCGCGGTTATGTAGATAACCGATGTCTAAACCGCAATCATTTTGGCTAACCGTGAATCGCAACTGCATCGACCGATGCACGATGTGTGTCGATCGATGCAATGCGATTTTTCTGTATCTCTCGGCTCTGAACACACTTTAAACAGAAAAATTAAAAATACCAAATCAAAACGAAAGAAAACAAAAACAAAAACGAACCTAACAGTGGGTTGCCTCCCACTCAGCGCTTGTTTTTAGTCATTAGCTTGACTATTGGAAGAGATTTGATTCAAGGCGGTTTCAACAGAGACTTTGAATGTCTCTGTGAATATCTCTTCATCCAAGGAGGTGTATAGGCATTATGATCATGAGGCTTTCCAAGGAAAGAGAAATCAGAATCAGGGCGGGAGCGAAGCTTGAGCGGTCTACTGCGTTTTCCTGCATTCAAAACAACATGGTCAGGAGGTTTAAGCTTAGATGATTTGTTCCTTACCTTTGATGTAGATCTGATGTTTGGGGCTTTCTGCTTATGAGCAGTTGCAGGTACTGAAGATGTTAGAGCAGGTTCAAGAGAAACTGCCATCTTCTTCTTTCCACTATCAGATACTGTAGTTCCACCAATATGAACTTCTTCTTTCAGATGACCATTAGTGGAGATCATCTTCTTTGCGTGAACTCGCGAAGCTTCAACTGGTGGTGTTTTATTCACCTTCTTATCTATCACTTTCATGCAGTTAGCCACTTCTAGCTCTTGTTTGGAAGGTTTAGGAACCTTAGGATATGGCACTGGGGGCTTGTAGGCTTGTTCTGGCACTGTTGCAGGTTTCTGGACATGTGTGCGTTCTGCATCGATCGTTGCATAATGTGTATCGATCGATGCAAGGCGATTCTGTTTCTCGAAAGAACTCGAAATTGCCGTCAGAACGGCGGGTCGATCGTCACTAAGGGGGTGTCGATCGGTGCATGTATCAGGCAGACAATATTCATCCAGAAAATCCGAGATTATGCTCTCTTCTTCATCCAGCAACTTAATCTCATCCCTTAAGGTCACAACTTTGATGGATCTGTGCTGTTCAGCTTCCCTAGCTTCATTTCGCCTTTCTATTGCTGCATCCAGCTCCTCCATATGTGTGCTCAAAGATTCGAGCTTCTCATTCAGATCTTTATACAATGCATCCATCTTTGAGTGGTGTGACACATTGATCTGTTGTTGCCTCTCAAGATACTGCTCTATCATGATTTCTATTCTGCTCTCATGAGCTGTAGGTGCAGGTGGTGCTTGGTAAGAAGAAACACCACAGTTCCTCGAGAAGGCGTTGCCCTGTTGCTGGAAAGGTCCCTGAAAAGCTGATTCCTGACTGTAGAATTTATTCCCTCCAATGCAGTTGATAGCTTTTTGCCCATACTTTTCAAGTACAAGACTATGCAGAGACTCTACTTTGCTCTTTAACCAAGTTATCTGCGAGTTATCAATCCCTGGATTGAAGAAACAAGACATCTTCCTTATGATATGTGTCGATCGATGCAGGAGAAGCGTCGATCGATGCAAGCTCGAGAATGCAACGATCGACACTAAGGGGGTGTCGATCGATGCAAGGCGATTACAGGCGTACCTGAAACGCAGAAACAAAAAAAAGAAAAAAAAATTAGCAACAAAAAACAAAAAATAAAAAACGAAAAACCTAGTCTAAACCCTAAGTTCAAATCTATCGAGGACTCAAAAGAGTCCCCGGCAACGGCGCCAAAAACTTGATAGGTGTAGTTTTATCCCTATTCTAACTGCAAGTGCACAGTGATGTAGTTGTAGTACTTAGGGTATCGAATCCACAGGGACTCCGGTCAACGATAGATAAGAACAGAAGTGATTAAACTAGGAGAAAGCAAATTGATTAGAAACTAAAAAGCGAAGCAGAAAAGTAAATCAGTAGCAGGCGAGTTTGTAAGCAAGGAAGCAAAGCGTTAGGTTTCAGGAGTTCTCAGGAAATCAGGAACGCAAGCAATCAATCTATCTAGATCTAATCAATAACTGTTCTAGAACTCAAACACTGATATAGAATTAACCAAATTCCTTTGCGATAATTCTCTAAGTCTAAGTGCAGCAAACCAAACTTTCGTTTGCGAGAACTAACAGATTAAACCAGCTTTAATTCCAAGTTTGATATGTTCACAATTATCCTAAACCAAACTTCCGTTTGCGCAAAGTTTAATTGCTTATCTAAGTTCTTTCTAGTTAAATTAACCAACTTCCGCTGAATTAATCAACCTAATATCATAACTCTGATTAGCTACTTCAGATTAAGCATTAAGAACAACTTAGATAAAGAACTAGCAGATATAAATCTCTACAGATTAATTAAACTATAATTCTCTGAAATCCCTAATGAGAATCCTTCAACCTAACAGGTAAACTACTCAGACATGTTCATCGAAACAGAAAACATCTTGAATAGAAAACCAAATAATATAAAATCAAATAAAGAACTGGGGTTCGAAATCCTCTCTCTTTCGAGAGCAAGATCAGCCCCTAAGGCTCTCTGAAAATAAAATAAGACTTAAAAGTAAAGCGTAGCCTAAACAATGGCTTAAAAACCCTAATATATTGGTCTAAAGTCGGCTGGGGGCCTTTTTGCAAGTCTGGGAAGTTTCTGGGCAAAAACTGTAATTTCTGGAAAATGCAGATTTTTGGGCTCAGAACTGCAACGACAGTTGCACAGACTGCAACGATCGTTGCACTGCGAAAACGCAGCCAGTGAACTCTGTGAAATCTCTAAGTAGTGCAGAATTGCTCCAAATGCTCCCAAAACGTCCAATTAGGCTCCAAACGTGTCTAGACCTGTAAACATACTAAAAAGAACACAAAAGACACTAAAAACACATCTATATCATGGCATAAAATGGGTAAAAACCATGATATATCATCTCTCGAAGAGGCAGCTGAAGCAGAAGAAGAGGCGTGGATGCAAGGGGACCAGAATGTGCTTTCTATACTCCAAAGCTCACTGGACCAGCACCTATTGGAAGCCTACTCTTATTGTGTGACTTCTAAGCAGCTGTGGGATACTCTTGAGAAGGTTTATGGAAATAAATCAAACTTAACAAGAGTCTTTGAAGTGAAGCTGGCCATTAACAATCTCCAGCAAGAAGATGTGGAGTTTAAAGCTCATTTTGGGAAGTTTAGCTCACTGTGGTCAGAGTTGGAGATGCTAAGGCCACCAAGCAGTGATCCTTTGGTGTTGCAAGAAAGGAGAGAGCAAGATAAAGTCTTTGCTCTTCTGCTCACCTTGAACTCATCCTATAACTCCTTGATCAAGCATATCCTAAGAGCAGAGACTCTACCTGACATTGATGATGTGTGTGGGCAAATTCAGAAGGAACAAGGCTCATTTGGGTTGTTCAAAGGAAAAGGAGAGCTGGTAACCGCAAACAAAGGACTGTACAAGGCTGATGAGAGGAAGAACTATGGAGGGGACCAGAGAAGAGTCTTGATGTGTGATTTTTGCAAGAAGAGTGGGCATTTGAAGGACAGATGCTGGCGCCTCAACCCTAACCTCAGACCCTCATCTCACAACAACAGGTTCAAAGATCAAAGGGCAAACTATTCATATGGTGCAGCTGGATCAGGTTCTTCTTCAATGCAGCAATGTGATGAAGGAAGAGCAATGATGGTTCATCAAACACCAGCTATGACTGCTCAGAATGATGTGGTAAGGAGGTCAGACCTTGAGGCTCTCATCAAAGCTCTCAAGGAGAACTCTGGTATGGTCCTTGGTACTTCTCTCTTTGCATCAAACAAACTGAAACCTTTGATTATTGATTCAGGAGCCTCTCATCATATGATAAGTGATTCTAGGTTGATAAACAATGTTGAACCTGCCTTAGGAAGTGTAGTGATTGCAAATGGTGATAAAATTCCAATACAAGGCATAGGAAATTTGAAAATGTTTAACAAAGAATCTAAAGCCTTCTTTATGCCTAGTTTTACATCAAACTTAGTTTCTGTAAAAAGAATAGCCACTGATTTGAATTGCAATGTTATTTTCAGTCCTAATGATGTTGTGTTTCAGGATATTAAAACAAGTAAGTTGATTGGGAAAGGTGTGACAAAGGATGAGCTCTACATGGTTGAAGACACCAATCCCTCTTCTGAACTATCTGCTGCTTTATCTACTGCTTTATCTACTTGTGTTGGTGTGGATGATTCTATTTGGCATGCTAGATTAGGACATCCACACTCTAGGGCTTTAGGACTCTTATTACCTTCTGTTCTTTTTAAAAATGATGATTGTGAGGCTTGTATCCTTGGTAAACATTGCAAATCTGTTTTTCCAGCTTCTAAAACTACTTATGAAAATTGCTTTGATCTCGTTCACTCTGATGTATGGACTGCTCCTTGTGTGTCTAGAGAAAACCATAAGTACTTTGTCACATTCATTGATGAAAAATCTAAATATACTTGGATAACACTGATGCAAACTAAGGATAGGGTGCTAGAAGCCTTTATGAATTTCCAAAGTCATGTTACTAACCATTTCAATGCTAAGATCAAAATTTTTAGATCAGACAATGGTGGTGAGTACACAAGCAATGCCTTCAAACAACATTTGTCAAAGTATGGAATTCTTCATCAAACCAGCTGTCCTTATACCCCACAACAAAATGGAGTGGCTGAGAGGAAGAATAGACATTTAATGGAGGTTGCAAGGTCCATGATGTTCTACAAGAATGTTCCTAAGAAGTTTTGGGGAGATGCAGTCATGACAGCTTGTTATTTGATCAACAGAACTCCCACAAGAGTTCTTAAGGATCAGTCTCCATTTTAGGTACTAAACAAGACCAATCCATTAGTTAACCACTTACGTGTGTTTGGGTGTATCTGCTTTGTGTTAATACCAGGAGAACAGAGGGATAAGTTGGATACTAAGAGCACCAAAGCTATGTTTATTGGTTACTCCACAACACAAAGAGGATACAAGTGTTATGTACCTGAAACAAGGAAGGTTCTAATCTCCAGAGATGTGAAATTCATGGAGACAAAGAGCTTCTATGATGAGAAAAATTGGGACAGCTTGAAGGATCTTCCTACGTCTCAATCAGATAGAGCTGCTAACTTAAGAAGAATCATGGAGAGTCTTGGCATTAGTGTACCACAAGAACCGGTTACAACACACACACAACCTACTCCAGCCTTGGATGCACCTGTGGAAGACTCACAACAACCCCATCTTGATCATGAGGGGGACAAATCAGAATCAGAATCAGGGCAAGCAGAACCGCAACAAACTGATTCTGCTACACATAATCAAGCTGGTGTTGAAGAGCATGAAGAACATGAGTTAGAATCAGGGCAAGCAGAACCGCAACAAACTGATTCTGCTACACATAATCAAGCTGGTGTTGAAGAGCATGAAGAACATGAGTTAGAACCTGAGGGAGTGGGTAATCAGAATGAAGAGGAGATTGTGCAGCCAATGAACCAACAAATTCAAGCACTAAGGAGGAGTACAAGGGAGAAAAAGGATCCATCAGAATGGATGAAAACTAGAGTGTTCTTCAACAGCAATGCAGTAGCTCATCCCATTCAAGCCGTTTGCAGTTTAGCTCATGTACCTTTGGAGCATCAAGTGTTCATTGGAAAGTTGGATCAAGAAGAAGTACCAACAACCTATGAAGAAGAAAAGGGAGATAAGAGATGGATGCAGGCTGTGGATGAGGAGATCAAAGCAATGGAGAACAATGAGACTTGGTATGAATCTGAACTTCCTAGAGGAAAGAAGGCAGTAACTTCTAAATGGGTTTTTACTATCAAGTATAGAAGTGATGGAGAAGTGGAGAGATACAAAGCAAGGCTGGTTGCAAGAGGCTTTACTCAAACCTATGGAAAGGATTACTTGGACACCTTTGCACCAGTGGCTAAGCTTCACACAGTTAGGATCATCTTGTCTTTAGCAACAAACCTTGATTGGGACCTTTGGCAAATGGATGTCAAGAATGCATTCCTTCAAGGAGAGCTTGAAGATGATGTATACATGAGACCACCTTCTGGTCTTGAGAGCATTGTGAAACCAGGGAAGGTTCTAAGGCTAAAGAAAGCTATCTATGGACTCAAGCAATCACCTAGAGCGTGGTACCATAAGCTGAGCTCAACCCTTATGCAAAGAGGATTTAAGAGGTCTGAAGGAGATCATACTTTGTTCACTCTACAAGATCAGGAAGGTATCATTGTCATCCTTGTTTATGTGGATGACATTATCATTTCAGGGAGTAATAAATCAGGTATCCAAGAAACTAAAGCTTATCTTAAATCTGTATTTGACATTAAGGATCTTGGTACTCTAAAGTACTTCCTTGGGATAGAAGTCTGTCGGTCTGATGAAGGACTCTTCTTATCTCAAAGGAAGTACACACTTGATTTGTTGAATGAAGCAGGAAAGATTGGATCAAAACCAGCCAAGACACCATTGGAGGAAGGCTATAAAGTCATAAAAGAGGGGGAGCCTGAAGACAGACCATTTGAGGACATCACTTACTATAGAAGGATGGTTGGTAAGCTAATCTACTTAACCATAACCAGACCTGATTTGTGCTTTGCTGTGAACCAGATAAGTCAACATATGCAAGCACCAAAGATGCATCATTGGGACATGGTGGAAAGGATACTCAGATATCTAAGTGGCACTCCGGGTCAAGGCATTTGGATGGGCTGCAATCAAAGCACAGAAATAGTTGGATATTGTGATGCTGATTGGGCAGGAGATAGAGTGGACAGGAGGTCTACCACTGGATACTGCACCTTCATTGGAGGAAACCTTGTTACTTGGAAGAGCAAGAAGCAGAAGATAGTGTCATGTTCTAGTGCTGAAGCCGAGTATAGAGCCATGAGGAAACTAGCAACAGAGTTGGCGTGGATCAAGGGTCTTCTTGTGGATTTGGGGATTGAAACTTCAAAACCAATCACCATGCACTGTGACAATCAAGCAGCTATTCACATTGCATCCAACTCAGTCTTCCATGAAAGAACCAAGCATATAGAAGTGGATTGTCACAAGGTGAGGCAGATGATTGAGCAAGGAGTAGTGTTACCTTGTTTCACAAGAAGTGAAGAGCAGCTAGCTGATGTCTTCACCAAGGCAGCTAGCTTGAAGGTGTGTGAGGCCATTCACACCAAGCTTGGACTCATGGAGCTTTCTGAATCCCCTAAGGCTGTGGAGACTACACTCTTTTTCCCTTCATGAAGTTTTATCCCAAGTGGTTTTCTTCATGAAGGTTTTTAATGAGGTAGATCTCCATTGTCACTCCAAGCTTGATTCAATCCTTGAATTCAAGCTTGAGGGGGAGTATTGATATGGAGATCACATAGTGAACTATACTGGACGTGAACTATATTGAATATAGTGAACTATACTGGACGTGAGCTATATTGAATATAGTGAACTATATTCATAAGAAGACAAAAACAGTCACACTTTTATGACCGTTGAAACTCACTCGTTTTAATTCTTTGTAAAACCCTAGAGTAGCTAGTATATATATACTTGTTGTAACCTGTTTAACTAATACAGAGAATTATTCTTCTCTTACAGCTGCTTCTTTTACTCTCTAAGTGCACAAGAACCCTAATTTGGTTCTTGGTGTGTTCTTCACAATTCTAATCAATTCTATTTTATTCTCTCAATCTAAATCTCATATTCTAACATCAAGGACTAGCTCAAGATGCTTCTGGTGATCCTCAAACGATTTGCTATAAACCAATATATCATCAAAGTAAACTACTACAAATTTACTGATGTAAGCTCTTAGAACCTGGTTCATTAATCTCATGAAGGTGCTGGGTGCATTGGTTAGACCAAATGGCATGGCTAACCACTCGTACAGCCCCTGCTTAGTCTTGAAAGCAGTCTTCCATTCGTCACCTTCTTTCATTCTCACTTGATGGTATCCACTCCTAAGATCAATCTTTGAAAACACATTAGATCCAGTATTAGAGAGGAAGCATTCAAGGAGGAGGAAAGGCCGAAGTCACAATGACAAGGCCTAGAAGTCTATCCTTGGATGAGCTTTGGTGTGTGACAAAGAAGACCAAAGATGGGATCAACACTTAGTAAAGCTAAGGATGAAGGCATCATGAAGTCTAAAGTCCACACTAGAAGTAAGAAGAAGCACAAACCAATGTCTTGTGCAAGTGTACAACCGAGACTTGGTAAAGAAGCAAGAAGAGGAAGAAACATTTAAGCAAAAGCTTAAATGTTTCCAAAGGAGCCAAATGAGTTAATGATGCGGTTAAGAGGAGCTGGCTATACTTGGAAGTGTTCTTATCACGTCCAAGAAGGTGTGAAACAAAGGAGGAGATGTGCTTCAACTTATCACAAGTCTGCCTCAGCTTATCACAAGTCTGAAGAAGAGATAAGCTATCAAGAGGGCAGATAAGTGAGCTGTGGCTTATATGACCGTTTAGGTCAAGTCATTGTCACTCTCTATCTCTCCTTTAGACACAAACCAAGCCTGTCTCTATCTCCAGCAGCACAAAGGAATCAAACAAAAGGAGAAGTGGTCCCAAAAGAAGAAGTGGTCCCAAACCTCTCTCCTCACATGTTTTTGAATTCAAACTCATCCAGCTCTCCTCTCCCTTGTTTATGGACGAATCTGAATGTATTTTAGGCTTATTTTAATGTTTGTGTTCATTATTGTAAGGGTCTATAAAAAGACCTCACTTGTAACACATTTCATAACAAGAAAAAGATAGTTCTCTCCAATACTTTCTCTCATGCAATTCTTCTTCACTCTCATTGTGTCTCTCACTCAAACACAATGAAAACATGATGAGTCTTGGGTCTAAGGAAGCTTTAATGCTCCTGGTTATACTCTTTATTAGCTCTTCCATAGCTAAATCAAGAGATAACATAGAACCGGCTCTTCATGTATATTACAAGAACAAACACTTCTACTTACTGATTCTCTTAATCCTCATGAGTAAACACACTCTATAAGTGATGTTAAGCTCCTGGATAAGTCTCAAATAGAGTGGTGTTCTTGTCAAAGCTAAGTAGAACCGGTTACTTCCAAGACAAACTTGGTTGCGGATTCACTTATGCTCTCTCTCTCTAAACTAGGGTTTAGAGAAATCTTAAGGTTTCTCAACATGATTCCATGGTCATGATTGTGAAATCCCAACATGGTATCAGAGCATAAGATTCTAGGATTGAATCAAGCTCAAAAAAAAAAAAACCAGAGAAAAACAGAGCAAAACTTTGTCCCTTTCTCATTCAAAGCTTCCGCAAATTCAGAGAGTAAACTGAGCAAAACTCAGTCAATGTTCTCAAAACCAAAAGCTCAAACTGAGCAAAACTCAGTCCCTGAACTTCCCCTTCATTCTCTCATTCATACTCTCATTCATTTATACTCTCATTCTCTGCCCATAATCTCTTAATCTGAGCTTATGTGTTCATTCATTCATTCTCTCATTCTCTGCATTTTTCTTTCATTCTCTGGTTACTTATACTTCATCTATTCTCTCTGAGTTCTGTCCTTGAAGCTCCTTAGCTCACAATGACTTAAAAATCAGAGTGCATAGCTCCTGATCAAAGCTGTGTTATTTTGAGGATTGTTGTGTGTTTCTTGGTGTTTTTAGGTGGAATGATGAACCAACTAGTGAGGACAGTTTACAAAAGGGGCTGGAGTTCAGTTTCTAAGTGGCTGTACCCACTGGTCTTGAGCTTACCTAAGAAGAAGAGGCGTCCAGAAGCTGCTACAACAAGTTAGTCAAGAAAGGCAACACTGATTTCTTGGATAATCAAGTCTAGAAGCTGTTTCAAGAAGAGGCAGTGATGGAAAGCTTGGATTCAAGGCTCATTGTGCATCATGGTTAGGAAGATCAGTCTTGAAGCTGCTCTAAGATGGAGTAGTGATGGAGGATTGGCTCTTAGCATGGTGTGGTTAATCTGAAGCTAACAAAGGAGCAGACCAAAAGGTGTCCATACTTAAGGGAGGCTACAAGTTGAACAACCCATCAAGTCTGTTAAGGTTTCAAGAGAAGTCATCAAGGAGCAGCCAAAGAAGAGGAGCTAGAACCAGTTATGAAACTGATGAATCAACTCACATCTCAATGGTGCTTCCGGCTTCATGAGGGCTTAAGGAAAGGTTAAAGGCGTGGCTAAAGGCTAGGTCTAAAGCCAACCAGCTTGTGGAAGGCTTAACAGTCCGGGGGAGGTGTTAAACCTCAAAGAAATGGAGTAAACCCTAGTGGAACTCCTAAAACCAGAAGCAACAACACCTTGATTGATGTTAGAACCGGGAATCACTAAGTGGAGCAGACCAAGAAGGAGATGCAAGCTAGTGGTAGGCGTTGAATCAGCTCAAATCAAGAGTGTTGGTGTGAAGAAGAAGGGCTTAGATTGGATGTGCAAAAATCCAGAGAGATATGCACAAGGTTTCAAAGTCCCAAACATGTCACAAGGAAGACTAAACCTCAACTCCTAAAAGGCTAAACTCCTAAACTCTCACTGTTTTTATTAAGTCTTCATTAAGTCAATAAAAATCACTTGTGTTACTTATCCATTGCTTAATCATATACTTAAACTCATGGCATTTTACTTTAACAAGTCTTCTTTGAATCTTTGATGTGAAGGTTCATTAGGAGGCCTAAAGGAGGAGTAAGACCATGGGCAAATTAAGTGACAAGGAAAGGGCTCAAGGAGTGACAAGAAAGAAGGCTAAGTCTTGAGGCAAGGTCATGGAAGGTCCAATGGTGAAGCTTAGTCCAATGGAGAAGCTTGATCCAAGATGGAGAAGGCAATCTAAAGGAGAAGTTAACCTAATGAACCGGCTCATTCAAATGCACAAAGGAACAAGGTCAAAGCTTACATCTAGGGGATGTTGTGGCTATACTCTTTTTCCCTCCTTAAGGTTTTATCCCATGAGGTTTTACTTAGGGAGGTTTTTAATGAGGTAGCTCCCGCATCTCCAAGCTTGGCCTCTGGTCCTTTAGTGTCTCGGCGCCCAAGCTTGCGGGGGAGTATTAGAGAGGAAGCATTCAAGGAGGAGGAAAGGCCGAAGTCACAATGACAAGGCCTAGAAGTCTATCCTTGGATGAGCTTTGGTGTGTGACAAAGAAGACCAAAGATGGGATCAACACTTAGTAAAGCTAAGGATGAAGGCATCATGAAGTCTAAAGTCCACACTAGAAGTAAGAAGAAGCACAAACCAATGTCTTGTGCAAGTGTACAACCGAGACTTGGTAAAGAAGCAAGAAGAGGAAGAAACATTTAAGCAAAAGCTTAAATGTTTCCAAAGGAGCCAAATGAGTTAATGATGCGGTTAAGAGGAGCTGGCTATACTTGGAAGTGTTCTTATCACGTCCAAGAAGGTGTGAAACAAAGGAGGAGATGTGCTTCAACTTATCACAAGTCTGCCTCAGCTTATCACAAGTCTGAAGAAGAGATAAGCTATCAAGAGGGCAGATAAGTGAGCTGTGGCTTATATGACCGTTTAGGTCAAGTCATTGTCACTCTCTATCTCTCCTTTAGACACAAACCAAGCCTGTCTCTATCTCCAGCAGCACAAAGGAATCAAACAAAAGGAGAAGTGGTCCCAAAAGAAGAAGTGGTCCCAAACCTCTCTCCTCACATGTTTTTGAATTCAAACTCATCCAGCTCTCCTCTCCCTTGTTTATGGACGAATCTGAATGTATTTTAGGCTTATTTTAATGTTTGTGTTCATTATTGTAAGGGTCTATAAAAAGACCTCACTTGTAACACATTTCATAACAAGAAAAAGATAGTTCTCTCCAATACTTTCTCTCATGCAATTCTTCTTCACTCTCATTGTGTCTCTCACTCAAACACAATGAAAACATGATGAGTCTTGGGTCTAAGGAAGCTTTAATGCTCCTGGTTATACTCTTTATTAGCTCTTCCATAGCTAAATCAAGAGATAACATAGAACCGGCTCTTCATGTATATTACAAGAACAAACACTTCTACTTACTGATTCTCTTAATCCTCATGAGTAAACACACTCTATAAGTGATGTTAAGCTCCTGGATAAGTCTCAAATAGAGTGGTGTTCTTGTCAAAGCTAAGTAGAACCGGTTACTTCCAAGACAAACTTGGTTGCGGATTCACTTATGCTCTCTCTCTCTAAACTAGGGTTTAGAGAAATCTTAAGGTTTCTCAACATGATTCCATGGTCATGATTGTGAAATCCCAACATCCAGATAGTTCATCAAGCATATCATCTAACCTTGGAATTGGATGTCGATATTTTATGGTGATGTTGGTTATTGCTCTGCAGTCTACACACATCCTCCAGGTTCCATCTTTCTTTGGTACTAAGAGAACTGGTACAGCACACGGACTCAAGCTTTCTCTAATGTAACCTTTCTCCATTAAGTCTTGAATCTGCTTCTCCAACTCCTTAGTTTCTGTTGGGTTCATACGGTAAGCTGGACGGTTGGGCAATGGTACACCGGGAACTAGATCAATATGATGCTCTATTCCTCTAATAGGTGGTAACCCAGCCGGTATCTCTTCAGGGAACACATCTTTGTATCTGTCAAGCAGTGATACAATCTCTGGTACAAGTACATTATCATGTGAACCTGTAATCAACACATCTCTAAACACCATTAGTAGCACCGTTTCTTTTCGCTCTAAAGCCTTATAGACAGTACTAGGAGTGATGTAAAGGTTAGTTTTACTTACCTTGGCCTCGGCAGCAAATTTGGATTGCATCTCATGTACCTCTTGAGGAGATAATGGAGCAAGCTGGAATTTGCGCTTGTCATGCGTGAAGGAATGAGTATTGGTGCGTCCGTTGTGTATGACTTCTCTATCAAATTGCCATGGTCTGCCGAGAAGCATATGGCCTACTTGCATTGGGACAACATCGCACAAGACTTCATCCTCATACTTCCCTATCTTGAACTGAATTAGGACTTGCTCATGTATCCTGATCTCGGTGCTTGAATCTAACCATCTAAGGCGGTATGGCCTCGGATGTTGGGTTATCTTCAAACCTAGCTTTTCCACCATAATCTTGCTAGCAGCATTAGTACAAGATCCACCATCAATTATGAGACTACATACCTTGTTCTGAACTGAACATCGAGTGAAAAACAAGTTTTCTCTCTGGATGGTGTCTGGGTCACTCAAGGCACTCAATGCCCTGCAAACAACTAACATCTCTCCTGTCTCGGGAAATGCTACTTCCTCTTCTGAATCCGCAGCTTCAAGGTGTTCCACTTCATCTTGAGACTCATATCCTCCATCAGGTGTTAAGATCATAACTCGCTGATTTGGACAATCTCGTGCATAGTGACCTTTACCCTGACACTTGAAACAAGTTATGTCTCGCGCTCTTGTATTAGTGGCTGAAGACTTACCTGAGTCAGTACGGTTGTTCCTTGGAGCGTCATAAGCTGACCTCTTATCTTGGGAACCTGAGGCAACAGTCTTGCCTTTGTCAAGGTTCTTAGCTTGCGGTGCACTCCATGAGTTAGGTCTTGAGCGACTCGCTGCCGCTGTCTTTCTCTTGATTCCTTGTTAAGCCTGCACGGCTGCATGCAATAAATCATTAAGATCATGACAAGGTTGACGTTCTACCTTTCTGGCGATTCGGTCATTGAGTCCATCAATGAAATGGCCCATGAGAACTTCTTCACTCTCATCCAACGCCATCCGGTTCTTGAGTTGTTCAAACTCTTCATAGTACTCCTCAACACTCTTGCTCTTCTGTGACAGCTGCCTGAACTGCTTCTGCATATCTCTGTGGTAATGAGGTGGCACAAATCGCCTCCTGAAGTTGTACTTCATGGCTGCCCAGGTTGTGATCCGCTCAAAGTTGTTTCGCCTACGGTCTTGGACTTCTCTGTCCCACCAAGTTAAGGCATGGTCCGTGAGTTGAGCTGAAGCTAGAGCTATCTTCTTCTGGTCATTGTACTCGTAGTAGTCAAAGATGTACTCCATACGCCTCTCCCAATCAAGGTATGCTTCCGGATTAACCCTACCTGCAAAAGTTGGCACAGTTAGTTTCAAATCTTTTGCAAAGTTACGGTTTACCTCTTGTTGCGGTTGGCGATCACGGCGGTGATGTTGATGATCTCGGTTCCTCCCTCCTGCTCCTGCATTCAGAGTATTCTCACTCTCATCATCATCTGACTGCTCATCATTCCTTGGAAGTTCTAGTCGTCCAACCCTTTGATCAATCCGTCTGATCTGAGCCGACAAGTCGTTCTTCATGGCTTGTAGCGCTTCTAGTAGAGCTGCATTAGGGTCGACGTGGTCTCCTGCCATTGGTTTCCTGTTCCTATACACACTAGAGCAAGCGATCAAGTGACTAGGGAACAAAAGGCACAAAATAAGGAGAAAGATCCTAAGCAAACCTATGATAACTTGTGATACAAGCGATGCGTCAAGGACTGACACAAGAGAAGGCTCGGTTACAAGTAAAATAAATCACGCTCGGTTTTGACAAAAGGATTTTGGAAAGTTGTAAACCGATTTGATTAAATATAGGAGATCTTTAGAAATTTGAAAAGATTTGGAAAACTTTCTTTTTTTTTTTTTTTTTTTTTGAAAACGAGATTTAGTAAAAATAGGAACTAGAAAATCTTAAAATATGGAAAATATTTTCGAAATCTTTGGAAAAGGAAATGAACACTTTGAACCAAAATTCAAATGGGAAAATCGGATCAAAAGATCACACTTCTTCTTCTTCGTAAATCTCTTTTTTTTTTAATGCAAAAAAAATGAAGAACTAAAACAAGAACACGAAGAAAACTTTTTTTTTTTTTTGAAAGTTGAAAACGAGTGCAAGAAAAGAAAAGCTTTGATTCTAAAACCCTAAGATTGACAAGAGAATTCGCTTATTGGCTCAAGCACAAAGAAGCGATTCCTAACTTGATTCAAGGATGTAGATCAACAATGAAACTAGATGAAACAAGAGACTTTTTATGGTTTTTTTTTTTTGAAAGTAAAAATCGAAAGCTATAAACTAGATTGCAATGAAACCGAAAGGAAAAGGGATAGATACACCTGATCTAGGAACCTTTCGGCTCTGATACCAGATGATGCAAGATGGAAGCGTGTTTGACGTAGAACAGGGACTGAGGTCTCTCTATTCTAGATCGTGGGTGATATGGTGGTAAGATGGATTCAAACCTCGGGTCTCTAGACGCCTTAGAATGAACGTGAGATGATTGAATGGATAGAAGATGGATTGAATGTCGCCACACAAGAGATGAAGATCTTGTGATAAGACTGAACCTAAGGTCGCTTGATATGACTCACAAGAAAGCTTAGAATTCGAAAGGTGTTTTCTCACGAAGAAGAAGAACTGCGTTATTGTATTGATACTTGGTAAATGATACACGGCTGCTAAGGATCCTTATAAAGGGGATCGTGCAGCTGTTGCCTTCTAGGGCAGAAAACCTAATTACAACGGCTACTAAATAAAATATCCTACGGTCCGACTTTAAGGTAATACAAGGAAACTTGACTCACTTAACTACTAATACAGACTCTGACTCAGACAACTAATATAAGACTTGGACCTGCAAAATGAACAAACACAATATATGAATTGAAACCATACCTTATTGAGCGCGTGTGGTCGTCCATGAATGGGCCTAAGTGGGCTGAATTGAGAAGATCATCATCGAGTCTTCAATTGTCTTCATTTGATCTTCTAAACGCTCCACTTGATAATCTTGAACTATGAGACTCTGAATGGACGTGTTGAACAGTGCTATGAGTCTTCTAGTTCCTGATCTTGTCCTTGGAGGATCTCTCATGGTCGTCACGTCTTGAGCAGCAGGTACTTCTTCTAGGTCTTCTTGACGTATCTCTACGCTTGAGTCAATGCTTGAGTCAATGTCCTCATCATATATGTTTCAAGAAGTTTTGGTTAAAAAGTTTTGTTTAGGATTCTCAAAGGACCTTTTAGAAGATCAAAGATTCTTTCTACTCTTTTAGTAAGGTTACTTAGGGGTGATTCAAAGGAACATAAACTTGTATAACATGCTTCTCATTCTACCTTTAGGAGCATACGAAAACTTACTCATAGTTGTCTAACCAAACATAAATTCTCCAATCTATGACATATTTGTTTCAAGAAGTTTTGGTTAAAAAGTTTTGTTTAGGATTTTCATAGGACCTTTTAGAAGATCAAGGATTCTTTCTAGTCTTTTAGTAAGGTTACTTAGGGGTGATTCAAAGGAACATAAACTTGTATAACATGCTTCTCATTCTACCTTTAGGAGCATAAGAAAACTTACTCATAGTTGTCTTACCAAACATAAATTCTCCAATCTATGACATATATGTTTCAAGAAGTTTTGGTTAAAAAGTTTTGTTTAGGATTCTCAAAGGACCTTTTAGAAGATCAAAGATTCTTTCTAGTCTTTTAGTAAGGTTACTTAGGGGTGAATCAAAGGAACATAAACTTGTATAACATGCTTCTCATTCTACCTTTAGGAGCATACGAAAACTTACTCATAATTGTCTTACCAAACATAAATTCTCCAATCTATGACATATATGTTTCAAGAAGTTTTGGTTAAAAAGTTTTGTTTAGGATTCTCATAGGACCTTTTAGAAGATCAAAGATTCTCTCTATTCTTTTAGTAAGGTTACTTAGGGGTGATTCAAAGGAACATAAACTTGTATAACATGCTTCTCATTCTACCTTTAGGAGCATACGAAAACTTACTCATAGTTGTCTTACCAAACATAAATTCTCCAATCTATGACATATATGTTTCAAGAAGTTTTGGTTAAAAAGTTTTGTTTAGGATTCTCAAAGGACCTTTTAGAAGATCAAAGATTCTTTCTAGTCTTTTAGTAAGGTTACTTAGGGGTGATTCAAAGGAACATAAACTTGTATAACATGCTTCTCATTCTACCTTTAGGAGCATACGAAAACTTACTCATAATTGTCTTACCAAACATAAATTCTCCAATCTATGACATATATGTTTCAAGAAGTGTTGGTTAAAAAATTTTGTTTAGGATTCTCATAGGACCTTTTAGAAGATCAAAGATTCTCTCTATTCTTTTAGTAAGGTTACTTAGGGGTGATTCAAAGGAACATAAACTTGTATAACATGCTTCTCATTCTACCTTTAGGAGCATACGAAAACTTACTCATAGTTTTCTTACCAAACATAAATTCTCCAATCCATGACATATATGTTTCAAGAAGTTTTGGTTAAAAAGTTTTGTTTAGTATTCTCATAGGACCTTTTAGAAGATCAAAGATTCTTTCTAGTCTTTTAGTAAGGTTACTTAGGGGTGATTCAAAGAACATAAACTTGTATAACATGATTCTCATTCTACCTTTAAGAGCATGCGAAAACTTACATATAGTTGTCTTAACAAACATAAATTCTCCAATCCATGACATATATGTTTCAAGAAGTTTTGGTTAAAAAGTTTTGTTTAGGTTTCTCAAAGGACCTTTTAGAAGATCAAAGATTCTTTCTAGTCTTTTAGTAAGGTTACTTAAGGGTGATTCAAAGGAACATAAACATGTATAACATGCTTCTCATTCTACCTTTAGGAGAATACGAAAACTTACTCATAGTTGTCTTACCAAACATAAATTCTCCAATCTATGACATATATGTTTTAAGAAGTTTTGGTTAAAAAGTTTTGTTTAGGATTCTCATAGGACCTTTTAGAAGATCAAGGATTCTTTCTAGTCTTTTAGTAAGGTTACTTAGGGGTGATTCAAAGGAACATAAACTTGTATAACATGCTTCTCATTCTACCTTTAGGAGCTACGAAAACTTACTCATAGTTGTCTTACCAAACATAAATTCTCCAATCTATGACATATATGTTTCAAGAAGTTTTGGTTAAAAAGTTTTGTTTAGGATTCTCAAAGGACCTTTTAGAAGATCAAAGATTCTTTCTAGTCTTTTAGTAAGGTTACTTAGGGGTATTGAAATGAAGAAGTATTCAAGAGTGTACAAGAAGTGTTTATCAAGGCATTATAGCCGGTTAGGGTTTGGTGCAAATGTTGGGACTTTGGGACATAAGACAACATGTGATCTCGGTTGGAATAAGGTTGTTTATGTCCCCAACAACATAGTACAAAAGGTCTGGTGTTGATCAGGAGCAGAGGGACTGATCCCTAGGGCAGAGCACGCTTCTCTCTCCTCAAGGACCTGTCGCTTTCTCTCTTAGCCGTTGCACCATTCTTGTCTTCTTCCTCTTTATTTTATTGTATCTGATGTTCAGAACCCTAGCTGTCTCTCTCTATATAAGTCTTGTATGCTCTAAGAATCAATACACACTTTAGGGAACTCATTTCCCAAGTTACACAAACTCTTCTCTCTCTCGGATACTCTCTCGCTCTTGAAAACCCTAGCGGCTTCTCTCTTCTTCTCTCATCTCTAAACTCTCTTATATTCACTCAATCTCTCCTAAACTCCTAATTCTAACATGGTATCAGAGCCTACAAGCTCCTGAACCTAATCTCTCTTCCGCATTACTCTCTTATTCTCTCTTGTTCCTTACTCATTTCACTGCCGGTTTCTTCCATTCTTGTTCTAAACCTTTTGAAACCATTTTCTCTTGATATTCCCTCTTTGCTCAGTCATGGAGAACTCAAGGGTGATTATTCCAGTGACTCTTAAAGGAGCCAACTACTTGGTATGGGCTAGAATGGCCAAAAGTGCTCTTGGAGGAAGAGGCTTGTGGAAGCATGTCTTAAGTGACACGGCTCCAATGAAGATGAAGAAAGCTGAGCCCAAAGGTAAAGCTGCTAAAGGTGAAGCTGAGGCTGAGGCTAAGGCTGATGAGGAAGCTGTTGAAGAAGCAGCCCTTGAAGATGAAGAAGCATGGATCCAAGGAGACCAACATGTGATGTCCATTCTTCAAAGCTCCCTTGAACCGTCTCTGTTGGAAGCTTACTCCTACTGTGAGAGCTCCAAAGACTTATGGGACACCTTGTACAAGGTCTATGGCAACATGTCTAACCTCAGTAGGGTGTTTGAAGTGAAGATGGCCATCAACAATCTGAGCCAAGAAGATATGGAGTTCAAGCAACACTTTGGGAAGTTTAGATCATTGTGGGCAGAGTTGGAAATGCTGAGGCCACCAACAATTGATCCACAGGTTCTAAATGAGAGGAGGGAACAAGACAAGGTGTTTGCACTCTTGCTAACCCTCAATCCAGCTTACAATGGTCTTATCACACACATGTTGAGGGCAGAAACTCTTCCCAACCTAGATGAAGTGTGTGCACAAATCCAAAAGGAGCAAGGATCCTTTGGGTTGTTCGGAAGGAAAGGTGAGCTAGCCACTGCTCACAAAGGTGCTTACAAGCCTGAGGAAAGAAGGATCCCTGGTGTGTGTGACCATTGCAAGAGGAAGGGCCATTTCAAGGACAAATGTTGGTTACTTCATCCCCATCTCAAGCCGGCTTTCACCAACAAGTTCAAGGACCAGAGAGCTCATTACTCAAGTGAATCAACCCATGTTCAAGCTGCTGGTGCTCCTGGTGCTTCCACTTCTTCAAACCGGCTTGGAAATGATTGTAGAGAGATGGTACCAGCCTTTGCCCCTGCTCCTAATGTGGCGCCTCAAAATGAATTGGTGAGGAGGTCTGATCTTGATGCACTCATCAAAGCCTTCAAGGAAGGTTCTGGTAATGTTCTTGGTATTGATCATGTTAAGATCAATGTGTTAAGATTGTGCATTATCATAAAATGCACAAGACTTGCACATTGATGAAGTGCAAAGTTGGGGACTTAATATCATGAGGCGCCAACAATTCAAATGTACAAGTCTCGGATTGAAAGAAGAAAGAAGGGCCTTAGGGTTTAAGAGAGAGAGCCGTTAGTGTATGTGGTCCACACCCTCTCTCTCTCCTCTGCCACGCTTCAGAACTCCTTGTCATCTTGTGCATTTGTCTTTTACTTAGTTAGGTTAAACATTTTGCTGAATGTATCCATATAAAAGCAAGTGTAAACCGAAAATGAATGTTAAGGGTTGTGAACCTCATTCTCTCTCTTTTCTGCTGCGCATTCTCTCTAAGTTTACCAAGAACCCTAATGTTCACATACTCTAAATATCACATGGTATCAGAGCAATGATCTTCATTCTCTTGATTTCCACTCTTTGATTCACCATTCTCCTAGTTCTAAGTTCATTCTCGGTCCAAACCCTACTCTTCTCTCACTTATTCTCTCGGTTCTAAAGCTCTCATTCTTCAAGTTCTTCCATTTCTCTCTGGTCTAAAGCTCTCATACTTGTTCTTGAGCCCTCAATCTCTTAGCTCTCCATACTCTCGGTCCAGATTAAAACCCTCATCTTCTCGGACCTAAAACCCTCATCTTCTCGGTCCTAAAAACCCTACTTCTCTCGGTCTTTTAATCCTCAACCAAACCCTCTCAGTTTCTCACCATGGAAGACTCTACTCATCTCAGCTCAAGCTTGAGGCCCACTGTTGTTCCTGTTATGCTTAAAGGGATCAACTACAGGACATGGCAAAGGACCATAAAGACTGCTATTTGTGGAAGAGGATTGTGGGATCACATCTTGGAGGATAAAACTCCCACTGAAGAAGATGAGACCAAGAAGAAAGATGAGGAAACCAAGAAGGCAGAAGCTAAATGGTTTCAAGAAGATCAGCTGGTGCTTGGCTTTCTCCAAAACTCTCTTGACCCATCCATCCTTGAAGCTTATTCTCATTGTGAGACAGCCAAGTCACTGTGGGATACTCTCAAGAAGATTTATGGAGATGTTTCAAATCTGAGCAGAGTGTATGAGGTGAAGAAGGCCATAAGTGAGCTGAAGCAAGAAGACCATGACTTTACTAAGTACCTTGGGAAGTTTTCTTCAGCATGGTCTGAACTTGAGATGCTAAGACCAAGTACTTTAAACCCTAAGGTTCTCATTGAGAGAAAGGAGCAAGACAAGATCTTTGGCCTTCTACTCAACTTGAATCCGGTTTACAATGATGCCATCATGAAGATCCTAAGGGAGACTACACTTCCTGATTTTGAAGAGGTGTGCTCAAGGCTCCAAAAGGAAGAAGGAAACATTGGTTTGTTTGGAGGAAAGGGGGAGTTGGTGACTGCCAACAAAGCCGGCTTCAAACCTGAGGAGAAGAAGGCGCCATTTTGTGAGCATTGCAAGAGGAAAGGCCACTCCAAGGAGAAGTGTTGGGTCCTCCATCCCCACCTCAAACCAGACAAGTTCAAGAACTCAAAGGCAAATGCAAACATCTCACAAGAAGCTGTGAATGAACCAGCCTCCACTTCAGCTCAAGGAGGGGAGCTTGCACTCTACACAGCCACTGAGTATGTTAAGAAGAGTGACCTTGAGGACCTCATCAAGGCCTATGCCTCTAAACTCTCTGGTATCTCTTTATTCTCACATAAATTGCTTAGTAAAACTGATCATAAGTTGGTAGTAGATTCAGGAGCTTCTCACCATATGATTAGTAATGCTAAGTTGTTGGAGAACATTAAACCTGCCCTAGGAAGAGTAACTATAGCTGATGGTCAAGGGATTCCAATAATAGGTACAGGAAAGTTGAGATTATTTAACAAGGAAAGTGATGCATTCTATGTTCCTAAGTTTAAATCTAACTTGCTGTCGGTTAAAAGGATCACTAAAGACTTGAATTTCAATGTTATCTTTGGGCCTAATGAAGTTTGTTTTCAGGATATTAAGAATGGAAAGGTTATTGGAAGAGGTGGTACACAAGATGAGCTTTACCTCCTTGAAGACACTTCTCCAAGCAACTCGGATACTTTAGCTTTTAAATCCTGTTTTTCTTTCAATCAAAATGTCCTATGGCATGCTAGACTAGGACATCCTCACGCTCGTGCTTTGAACTTAATGTTGCCTAATGTTAGCTTTGATCATTCAACTTGTGAAGCTTGTATTCTTGGCAAACATTGTAGAACTGTCTTTCCTAAATCAACTACTATCTATGAACATTGTTTTGATCTTGTGCACTCTGATGTTTGGACTTCACCTTGTCTGTCTAGAGATAGAAACAAGTATTTTGTGACCTTCATAGATGAAAAATCAAAATATACTTGGGTAACTTTGCTTCCATCTAAAGATAGGGTGTTTGATGCATTTTTAAATTTCCAAAACTATGTTACTAATCAGTTTAATGCCAAGATCAAAGTGTTTAGGTCAGATAATGGAGGAGAGTATACAAGCCAAAGATTCAAAGCTCACTTGAACAAATGTGGGATCCTTCATCAAACAAGCTGTCCCCATACTCCCCAACAAAATGGTGTGGCTGAAAGGAAGAACAGACACCTCATGGAAGCTGCTAGGTCCATGATGTTCCACACCAATGTTCCTAAGAGATTTTGGGGAGATGCAGTGTTGGCAGCATGCTATCTCATCAACAGGATCCCAACTAGAGTTCTTCAAGACATTTCACCATATGAGGTATTGAACAAAGCCAAACCATTTATTGAACACTTACGTGTGTTTGGTTGTGTTTGTTTTGTATATATCTCAGGAGATCAAAGGAACAAGCTAGATGCTAAGAGCACAAGGTGTATGTTTCTTGGATACTCCACAACTCAGAAGGGCTACAAGTGTTTTGATCCAAGCAACAACATGACCTATGTTTCAAGGGATGTTAAGTTCATTGAGGGGCAGAGTTACTATGAGAAGAAGGATTGGGAAGGTTTGAAAGATCTCTCAAGACCACCTTCTGATTTGGCTACAAGTTTGAAGCACTTGTTGGATCACTTGGGCAATGACACCCCACGGCCAGAAAAGGCTGAGACACCTACTCAGGAAGCTCAACAAGAGGATACTGAACCAGCAACACACACTCAGGAACCGGCTCAAGCTCAAGAAGACACTCTACCTCAAGATCAGAACCAAGTGGACTTGGATATGGATGAGGATGAGATGGTTTATCAAGAGGCAGTGGGTAATGAGGAAGTGGTTGATCAACAGGTTCAGCAACTCAGGAGAAGCACAAGGGAAAAGAAAGATCCATCAGAATGGATGAAGACAAGAGTCTACTACAACAACCAAGCAGTAGCTCATCCTATTCAGTCTACTTGTTATATTGACTTGCTACCATCTAGTCACAAGGCGTTTCTTGGAAAGATTGAGCTAAACCAAGTTCCTAAGACTTATGAAGAGGCTGAGGGTATCAAGGTTTGGATGGATGCAGTAAAGGATGAGAAAGAAGCTATGGAGAGGAACCATACTTTGATTGTAGAGAAGCTGCCGAAAAAGAAGAAGACTGTTAGCTCTAAATGGGTCTTCACAATCAAGTATAAAAGCAATGGAGACATAGAGAGGTACAAGGCAAGGCTAGTAGCAAGGGGATTCACTCAAACCTATGGAGAAGACTATACAGATACCTTTGCACCAGTGGCTAAACTTCACACAGTGAGAGTCACATTGAGCTTAGCCACCAACCTCTCATGGAATCTATGGCAAATGGATGTGAAGAATGCTTTTCTACAAGGTGAACTTGAAGAGGAAGTGTATATGACTCCACCACCAGGTTTGAAGCACTTGTGTAAAGATGGTGAAGTATTGAGGCTGAGAAGGGCAATTTATGGTCTGAAGCAATCACCAAGGGCATGGTACCATAAGCTCAGTCACACTCTCATGGACCATGGTTTCAAGAAGTCTCAATCTGATCACACATTGTTCACGCTTCAAAGTGCCCAAGGAGTGGTGGTAGTTCTGATATATGTGGATGATTTGATTATCACAGGAAGTGATAATGATGGGATTCAGTCTACAAAGGATTTCCTCAAGAGTTCCTTTGATATTAAAGACCTTGGAGAGTTGAAGTACTTCTTGGGCATTGAAGTTTGCAGATTCAATGATGGGTTGTTTCTGTCCCAAAGGAAGTATGTTAAGGACTTGTTGACAGAAACAAGTATGCTTGATTGCAAGATTGCAAAGACTCCTCTTGAAGATGGCTACCAAGTCAATAGAAAGGGGGAGAAATCAGATGAAGTCAAGTTCAAGGATGTCTCATTGTATAGGAGGCTGGTTGGGAAGCTTATCTACCTCACTCTCACAAGACCAGACTTGTGCTTTGCTGTGAATCAAGTTAGCCAACATATGCAATCACCCACAGTGTATCATTGGAGTTTGATTGAGAGGATCCTCAGATATCTCAAAGGATCAACTGGACAAGGTATTTGGATGGGTAAGAATGAGAGCACAGAGATTGTTGGCTATTGTGATGCAGATTGGGCTGGTGATAAGAGTGATAGGAGATCAACAACCGGCTATTGTACCTTCATTGGAGGCAACTTGGTGACTTGGAAGACAAAGAAGCAGAAGGTGGTATCTTGTTCTAGTGCTGAAGCTGAGTATAGGGCCATGAGGAAGCTTGCAACCGAATTAACATGGCTGAAGGCTTTGCTTAGGGACTTTGGCATAGAGCAATCAAGTCCAATCACCTTCCATTGTGACAACCAGGCTGCTATTCACATTGCAACCAACTCAGTGTTTCATGAGAGGACCAAACACATTGAGATTGATTGTCACAAAATAAGGGAGAAGATTGAAGATGGAACCATTCTGCCTTGCTACACCAAGAGTGAAGATCAGCTTGCAGATATCTTCACCAAGGCTGCTAGTCTCAAAGTTTGCACTCATGTCTTTGGCAAACTAGGCCTAGTAGCCATTCATGATTAGAACTCTCCTGATTCATGAGCAGCATACTCTTTTTCCCTTGATGTGGTTTTGTCCCAAGTGGTTTTCCACATCAAGGTTTTTAATGAGGTGTTGCCATGATCATTCCAAGTTCAGTCTTTAGGGTGATTCCAAAGTCTGAACTTGAGGGGGAGTATTGATCATGTTAAGATCAATGTGTTAAGATTGTGCATTATCATAAAATGCACAAGACTTGCACATTGATGAAGTGCAAAGTTGGGGACTTAATATCATGAGGCGCCAACAATTCAAATGTACAAGTCTCGGATTGAAAGAAGAAAGAAGGGCCTTAGGGTTTAAGAGAGAGAGCCGTTAGTGTATGTGGTCCACACCCTCTCTCTCTCCTCTGCCACGCTTCAGAACTCCTTGGCATCTTGTGCATTTGTCTTTTACTTAGTTAGGTTAAACATTTTGCTGAATGTATCCATATAAAAGCAAGTGTAAACCGAAAATGAATGTTAAGGGTTGTGAACCTCATTCTCTCTCTTTTCTGTTGCGCATTCTCTCTAAGTTTACCAAGAACCCTAATGTTCACATACTCTAAATCTCACACTTGGTAGCTCCTTTCATGCTTTAATCAATCACAAACATTCCATATCTAATCATAAGCCATTGATAGTAGATTCAGGTGCTTCACATCACATGATTAGTGATTTAAACTTGATAAAGAATGTTGAACCTGCTCTTGGTAATGTTGTGATTGCTAATGGTGAAAGGATTCCAATTAAAGGCATAGGAAATGTTAAGTTGTTTGATAGAGAATCAAAAGCTTTTTACATGCCTAGTTTCACATCAAACTTGCTAAGTGTTAAGAGAGTTGCTACTGATCTTCAATGCAATGTTATCTTCAGTCCTAATGATGTGATTTTTCAGGATATTAAGACAAGTAAGTTGCTTGGAAAGGGTGTGACAAAGGATGAGTTATACATGCTTGAAGACACCAACCTTGCATCTGAATTATCTGCTTCTGTTTTTAGTTCTACTCTAGTTAATGATTCTGTTTGGCATGCTAGACTTGGTCACCCTCGCTCTCGTGCCTTAGGTTTAATGTTGCCTTTTGTTTCCTTTAAGAATGATGATTGTGAAGCTTGTATCCTTGGAAAATATTGCAAATCAGTCTTTCCTTGTTCCAAAAATGTGTATGCAAACTGCTTTGATCTTGTTCACTCTGATGTATGGACTGCTCCATGTGTTTCTAGGGAAAATCATAAGTATTTTGTGACCTTTATAGATGAGAAGTCTAAGTATACTTGGCTGACATTGATTCAAACTAAAGATAGGGTCTTAGAAGCATTCACAAACTTTCAAAACTATGTGACTAACAACTTCAATGCCAAGATTAAGATCTTTAGGTCAGATAATGGTGGGGAATACACAAGCAATGCATTCAAACAACATCTTGCAAAACATGGGATCATTCACCAAACAAGCTGTCCATACACTCCACAACAGAATGGTGTGGCTGAGAGAAAGAATAGACACTTGATGGAGGTGGCCAGATCAATCATGTTCCATACAAATGTCCCTAAGAGGTTTTGGAGTGATGCTGTGATGTCGGCTTGTTATCTAATCAATAGGACACCCACCAGAGTTCTACAAGATGCTTCACCATATCAGGTATTGAACAAAACTAAACCTTCAATTCATCACTTACGTGTGTTTGGATGTTTGTGTTTTGTTTTAAAACCAGGAGAGCAGAGAGATAAGCTTGATCATAAGAGTGTCAAAGCAATGTTCATTGGGTACTCTACAAACCAGAGAGGATACAAGTGCTATGTACCTGAGACTAGAAGGGTATTGGTCTCTAGAGATGTCAAGTTTGTGGAGTCAAAGGGTTTCTATGAAGAAAAGAGTTGGGAGAGCCTTAAGGATCTTCCTCAACAACCTGAGGATGATCCTAGAGAGTTTAGGGATTACTCAACCCAAGAGGAGTGAGGAGACTCATCAAGTAAACAAACCGGCTGAGGAGACTCACATTGTGGATGACTCTACTCACCTTGATCATGAGGAGGGCAATGGAGAATCACAAGAAGAACCACAAGTTGATGGTTCTGCCACGCATGATCAAGTTGATAGAGAAGAGATAGTTGGCCAACAAATGGAACCTGAAGTTGTACAAGAGGATCATGAAGTTGTGCAAGAGGAATCTGAAGTTGTGCAACAACAACAGCCGGTTCAAGTGCTTAGGAGAAGTACTAGAGAGAGAAAGGATCCATCTGAATGGAAGAAGACTAGGGTTTACTACAATTGCAAGGCAGTAGCTCATCCAACACAAGCTGTTTGCACACTTGCTCATTTCCCAACTGAGCACAAGGTCTTTATGGGTGCTATTGATGCTGAATGGGTTCCTAAAACCTATGAAGAAGCTAAGGAGCACAAGAAGTGGACTGATGCAGTTGGAGAAGAGATCAAGGCAATGGAAAACAACAAAACTTGGTATGAAACAGATTTACCAAGGAAGAAGAGGGCAGTGAGTTCCAAATGGGTTTTCACCATCAAGTACAAGAGCAATGGAGAGATAGAGAGGTACAAGGCCAGACTAGTTGCAAGAGGGTTTACACAAACCTATGGAGAGGATTATAGAGACACCTTTGCACCAGTAGCCAAGCTCCATACAGTGAGGGTTATTCTATCCTTAGCAACAAACTTGGAGTGGGAGTTGCACCAAATGGATGTCAAGAATGCTTTCCTTCAAGGAGAGCTAGAGGATGAGGTTTATATGACTCCACCACCTGGTCTTGAAGGCATGGTTACACAAGGAAAGGTTCTGAGGTTGAAGAAGGCAATATATGGTCTCAAACAATCTCCTAGAGCTTGGTACCACAAGCTAAGCACAACTCTCATGGAAAAAGGTTTTAGTAGATCAGAAGCTGATCATACTCTCTTCACTCAATCAAGCCAAGAAGGTATTGTTGTCATTCTCATTTATGTAGATGATATCATCATCTCAGGGAGTGACAAGGTAGGAATTCAAGCTTGCAAAGATCATTTGAAATCTGTGTTTGATATCAAGGATCTTGGTGAACTAAAGTACTTCCTAGGGATAGAAGTGTGCCGGTCTAAAGAAGGCCTCTTCTTATCACAAAGGAAGTACACTCTTGATTTGTTGAGTGAAACAGGTAAGCTAAATGGAAAGACAGCCAAGACACCTCTTGAAGAAGGCTACAAAGTCACAAGAGAGGGGGAGATTGCAAAGGAGCCATTTGGAGACATTACACTCTATAGGAGGATGGTTGGTAAGCTGATTTATCTTACCATTACACGGCCTGATTTGTGTTTTGCTGTGAACCAGGTGAGCCAACATATGCAAGCTCCAATGATGAATCATTGGAACATGGTGGACCGGATCCTAAGGTACCTCAATGGATCTCCTGGCCAAGGGATATGGATGGGGTGCAATCATAGCACAGAGATTGTAGGATATTGTGATGCAGATTGGGCAGGAGATAGACAGGATAGGAGGTCCACTTCAGGCTATTGTACATTCATTGGAGGCAATCTTGTGACTTGGAAAACAAAGAAGCAGAAGGTGGTGTCTTGCTCAAGTGCAGAGGCAGAGTATAGAGCAATGAGGAAGCTTACCAATGAGTTGACATGGCTGAAGGCTTTACTTGAAGATTTGGGCATTGATCAACCAACTCCAATCACAATGCATTGTGATAATCAAGCAGCAATACACATAGATTCCAACTCAGTGTTTCATGAGAGAACAAAGCACATAGAGGTGGATTGTCACAAAGTGAGGCAGAAAGTTCAAGAAGGTGTAATCTTACCTTGTTACACAAGAAGCTCGGATCAACTAGCAGACATCTTCACCAAGGCTGCTAGCTTGAAGGTTTGTGAGTTTATTCTTCCTAAGCTTGGATTCATGGATCTTTCACAAGCTTGAAGAACCCTAGGCCGTAGAGCTTATACTCTTTTTCCCTTGATATAGTTTTTATCCCAAGTGGTTTTTCTATATCAAGGTTTTTAATGAGGTAAGTGTCTACGGTTCCAAGCTTGATCACTCCATCTCCATGATCAAGCTTGAGGGGGAGTATTGAAATGAAGAAGTATTCAAGAGTGTACAAGAAGTGTTTATCAAGGCATTATAGCCGGTTAGGGTTTGGTGCAAATGTTGGGACTTTGGGACATAAGACAACATGTGATCTCGGTTGGAATAAGGTTGTTTATGTCCCCAACAACATAGTACAAAAGGTCTGGTGTTGATCAGGAGCAGAGGGACTGATCCCTAGGGCAGAGCACGCTTCTCTCTCCTCAAGGACCTGTCGCTTTCTCTCTTAGCCGTTGCACCATTCTTGTCTTCTTCCTCTTTATTTTATTGTATCTGATGTTCAGAACCCTAGCTGTCTCTCTCTATATAAGTCTTGTATGCTCTAAGAATCAATACACACTTTAGGGAACTCATTTCCCAAGTTACACAAACTCTTCTCTCTCTCGGATACTCTCTCGCTCTTGAAAACCCTAGCGGCTTCTCTCTTCTTCTCTCATCTCTAAACTCTCTTATATTCACTCAATCTCTCCTAAACTCCTAATTCTAACAAGGGGTGATTCATATTGATCATGATGAGATCAAATGTGCAAAGGTTGTGTATTATCAAAATATGCACAAGTCTTGCACATTTGATAATGTGCAAAGTTGGGGACTTCTTGTTAAGAGGATGGCGCCAACAATTCAAACACAATTCGGATCAAACAAAGGAGGATGGAGCCGTTGGGACTTAAGGGTTTAAGGGTTTAAGAGAGGAATCTTGTAAGGACCACAAAGTGGTCCACACACTCTCTCTCTCTCCTCTGCCCACGGTTCAGACTTGTTTGTCTCCTTGTGGATTTGTCTCTTACCATTTTAGGTTAAACATTTGTCTTAGCTCTCATATATAAAGAGCATGTAAACACCAAAATGAATTCAAGGGTTGTGAACACCATTCTCTCTCTCTTTGCTGCGCATTCTCTCTAAACTTACCAAGTAACCTAATGTTCACATACTCTAAGAAATTCATGTTTAATAGAACATTTTATGTTTATATTAAAGATTCTTTTTAATAATGCTGTTTAATATATATTAAAAATTTAATATATTAAACATATTATAATAGGTATTTAAGAGAAAGTTAACTTAATAGGTATTTAAGAGAAAGTTAACAATTAAGATTATCCTAATATAAACATAAGGGTGATATTTATAAATTCAAACATAACTTAAGTTAATATTATGATCCTAATATTAACATAACAATTTATGTTAATATTAAGTAACCTAAATTTAATATATTAGGATTAATAGGATCATTAAGAGAAATATATTAAATTATGTTTTATGTTTATGTCATAAAACTTGGATCTTTTAGAAGATCAAGGATTCTTTTAGAAGATCAAGGATTCTAAAAGGAAGATCAAGATCAAGAATTCTCCAATCTATGACATATATGTTTCAAGAAGTTTTGGTTAAAAAGTTTTGTTTA
Organism: Orychophragmus violaceus; assembly: GCA_030180135.1. NCBI lineage: Eukaryota > Viridiplantae > Streptophyta > Magnoliopsida > Brassicales > Brassicaceae > Orychophragmus > Orychophragmus violaceus. The sequence goes on along the minus strand of CM058231.1, from coordinate 27,288,287 downwards.
AGATTCTCATTGGACCTTTTAGAAGATCAAAGATTCGTTCTAGTCTGTTAGTAAGGTTACTTAGGGGTGATTCAAAGGAACATAAACTTGTATAACATGATTCTCATTCTACCTTTAAGAGCATACGAAAACTTACATATAGTTGTCTTAACAAACATAAATTCTCCAATCCATGACATATACGTTTTAAGAAGTTTTGGTTAAAAAGTTTTGTTTAGGATTCTCATAGGACCTTTTAGAAGATCAAGGATTCTTTCTAGTCTTTTAGTAAGGTTACTTAGGGGTGATTCAAAGGAACATAAACTTGTATAACATGCTTCTCATTCTACCTTTAGGAGAATACGAAAACTTACTCATAGTTGTCTTACCAAACATAAATTCTCCAATATATGACATATATGTTTCAAGAATTTTTGGTTAAAAAGTTTTGTTTAGGATTCTCATAGGACCTTTTAGAAGATCAAGGATTCTTTCTAGTCTTTTAGTAAGGTTACTTAGGGGTGATTTAAAGGAACATAAACTTGTATAACATGCTTCTCATTCTACCTTTAGGAGCATACGAAAATTTACTCATAGTTGTCTTACCAAACATAAATTCTCCAATCTATGACATATATGTTTCAAGAAGATTTGGTTAAAAAGTTTTGTTTAGGATTCTCAGAGGACCTTTTAGAAGATCAAGGATTCTTTCTAGTCTTTTAGTAAGGTTACTTAGGGGTGATTCAAAGGAACATAAACTTGTATAACATGCTTCTCATTCTACCTTTAGGAGAATACGAAAACTTACTCATAGTTGTCTTACCAAACATAAATTCTCCAATATATGACATATATGTTTCAAGAATTTTTGGTTAAAAAGTTTTGTTTAGGATTCTCATAGGACCTTTTAGAAGATCAAGGATTCTTTCTAGTCTTTTAGTAAGGTTACTTAGGGGTGATTTAAAGGAACATAAACTTGTATAACATGCTTCTCATTCTACCTTTAGGAGCATACGAAAATTTACTCATAGTTGTCTTACCAAACATAAATTCTCCAATCTATGACATATATGTTTCAAGAAGATTTGGTTAAAAAGTTTTGTTTAGGATTCTCATAGGACCTTTTAGAAGATCAAAGATTCTTTCTAGTCATAAATTTTATATTACTTTATATTAGTAATAATAATAATTTTCTAGGTATATATGTAATAATAATATTAACTTGTTAATCATAATATAAACTATTATAATATATTAGTTTATAACTTAATATAATTATATTAACAAGTTTTATGACATAAACATAAAACTTGTTATAATAGGATCATTAAGAGAAAAATATTAAGTAACCTTTTCATTCTAACATAAAAAGGTTACTTAATACATGACATATATTGATATATTAAGTTATTAGTAACAATTTATGTCATGTTTAGGATTAATAGGATCATAAAATATGTCATTAATATATTAAATTTTTAATACATTATATTAACTTAATATAATATATTCGGAATAGGTAATTTATCTTAATACATTATGATTAACATAACAATTTATGTTAGTAATAAAGGTATCAAGATATTAACTTTAATATATTTGATGTTTAGGATAATCTTTAAATACCTATTAATTATAAAGTAATAGGTATGTTTGAATGATTAATATAATATTTATGGTCACACATATATTCATTAATAGGTATTTAAGAGAAAGTTAACAATTAAGAGAATTTATGTTTAAGTATCAGAGCATATATACTTAAACATAAATTCTAATTTTTGTATTAACCTTACTTTATGTTTATGTTTATACAAACATAAACATAAAGTAAGGTTACTTCGCATGCTCTTAAAACTTGTGGCTTTGATTTCTCTTGATCTCCTTGCGCTGCTTGACGTAGTGGTTGAGTCAGTGATTGAGTCAGTCAGCGCCTGGTTTGGTTTGGTTCTGATGACCTCATCAAAACTTCTTGAAACATATATGTCATGGATTGGAGAATTTATGTTTGTTAAGACAACTATATGTAAGTTTTCGCATGCTCTTAAAGGTAGAATGAGAATCATGTTATACAAGTTTATGTTCCTTTGAATCACCCCTAAGTAACCTTACTAAAAGACTAGAAAGAATCTTTGATCTTCTAAAAGGTCCTATGAGAATCCTAAACAAAACTTTTTAACCAAAACTTCTTGAAACATATATGTCATAGATTGGAGAATTTATGTTTGGTAAGACAACTATGAGTAAGTTTTCGTATTCTCCTAAAGGTAGAATGAAAAGCATGTTATACAAGTTTATGTTCCTTTGAATCACCCCTAAGTAACCTTACTAAAAGACTAGAAAGAATCCTTGATCTTCTAAAAGGTCCTATGAGAATCCTAAACAAAACTTTTTAACCAAAACTTCTTGAAACATATATGTCATAGATTGGAGAATTTATGTTTGGTAAGACAACTATGAGTAAGTTTTCGTATTCTCCTAAAGGTAGAATGAAAAGCATGTTATACAAGTTTATGTTCCTTTGAATCACCGATAAGTAACCTTACTAAAAGACTAGAAATAATCTTTGATCTTCGAAAAGGTCCTTTGAGTATCCTAAACAAAACTTTTTAACCAAAACTTCTTGAAACATATATGTCATGGATTGGAGAATTTATGTTTGTTAAGACAACTATATGTAAGTTTTCGCATGCTCTTAAAGGTAGAATGAGAATCATGTTATACAAGTTTATGTTCCTTTGAATCACCCCTAAGTAACCTTACTAAAAGACTAGAAAGAATCTTTGATCTTCTAAAAGGTCCTATGAGAATACTAAACAAAACTTTTTAACCAAAACTTCTTGAAACATATATGTCATGGATTGGAGAATTTATGTTTGGTAAGACAACTATGAGTAAGTTTTCGTATGCTCCTAAAGGTAGAATGAGAAGCATGTTATACAAGTTTATGTTCCTTTGAATCACCCCTAAGTAACCTTACTAAAAGAATAGAGAGAATCTTTGATCTTCTAAAAGGTCCTATGAGAATCCTAAACAAAACTTTTTAACCAAAACTTCTTGAAACATATATGTCATAGATTGGAGAATTTATGTTTGGTAAGACAATTATGAGTAAGTTTTCGTATGCTCATAAAGGTAGAATGAGAAGCATGTTATACAAGTTTATGTTCCTTTGAATCACCCCTAAGTAACCTTACTAAAAGACTAGAAAGAATCTTTGATCTTCTAAAAGGTCCTTTGAGAATCCTAAACAAAACTTTTTAACCAAAACTTCTTGAAACATATATGTCATAGATTGGAGAATTTATGTTTGGTAAGACAACTATGAGTAAGTTTTCGTATTCTCCTAAAGGTAGAATGAAAAGCATGTTATACAAGTTTATGTTCCTTTGAATCACCGATAAGTAACCTTACTAAAAGACTAGAAATAATCTTTGATCTTCGAAAAGGTCCTTTGAGTATCCTAAACAAAACTTTTTAACCAAAACTTCTTGAAACATATATGTCATGGATTGGAGAATTTATGTTTGTTAAGACAACTATATGTAAGTTTTCGCATGCTCTTAAAGGTAGAATGAGAATCATGTTATACAAGTTTATGTTCCTTTGAATCACCCCTAAGTAACCTTACTAAAAGACTAGAAAGAATCTTTGATCTTCTAAAAGGTCCTATGAGAATACTAAACAAAACTTTTTAACCAAAACTTCTTGAAACATATATGTCATGGATTGGAGAATTTATGTTTGGTAAGACAACTATGAGTAAGTTTTCGTATGCTCCTAAAGGTAGAATGAGAAGCATGTTATACAAGTTTATGTTCCTTTGAATCACCCCTAAGTAACCTTACTAAAAGAATAGAGAGAATCTTTGATCTTCTAAAAGGTCCTATGAGAATCCTAAACAAAACTTTTTAACCAAAACTTCTTGAAACATATATGTCATAGATTGGAGAATTTATGTTTGGTAAGACAATTATGAGTAAGTTTTCGTATGCTCATAAAGGTAGAATGAGAAGCATGTTATACAAGTTTATGTTCCTTTGAATCACCCCTAAGTAACCTTACTAAAAGACTAGAAAGAATCTTTGATCTTCGAAAAGGTCCTTTGAGAATCCTAAACAAAACTTTTTAACCAAAACTTCTTGAAACATATATGTCATGGATTGGAGAATTTATGTTTGTTAAGACAACTATATGTAAGTTTTCGCATGCTCTTAAAGGTAGAATGAGAATCATGTTATACAAGTTTATGTTCCTTTGAATCACCCCTAAGTAACCTTACTAAAAGACTAGAAAGAATCTTTGATCTTCTAAAAGGTCCTATGAGAATACTAAACAAAACTTTTTAACCAAAACTTCTTGAAACATATATGTCATGGATTGGAGAATTTATGTTTGGTAAGACAACTATGAGTAAGTTTTCGTATGCTCCTAAAGGTAGAATGAGAAGCATGTTATACAAGTTTATGTTCCTTTGAATCACCCCTAAGTAACCTTACTAAAAGAATAGAGAGAATCTTTGATCTTCTAAAAGGTCCTATGAGAATCCTAAACAAAACTTTTTAACCAAAACTTCTTGAAACATATATGTCATAGATTGGAGAATTTATGTTTGGTAAGACAATTATGAGTAAGTTTTCGTATGCTCCTAAAGGTAGAATGAGAAGCATGTTATACAAGTTTATGTTCCTTTGAATCACCCCTAAGTAACCTTACTAAAAGACTAGAAAGAATCTTTGATCTTCTAAAAGGTCCTTTGAGAATCCTAAACAAAACTTTTTAACCAAAACTTCTTGAAACATATATGTCATAGATTGGAGAATTTATGTTTGGTAAGACAACTATGAGTAAGTTTTCGTATGCTCCTAAAGGTAGAATGAGAAGCATGTTATACAAGTTTATGTTCCTTTGAATCACCCCTAAGTAACCTTACTAAAAGAATAGAGAGAATCTTTGATCTTCTAAAAGGTCCTATGAGAATCCTAAACAAAACTTTTTAACCAAAACTTCTTGAAACATATATGTCATAGATTGGAGAATTTATGTTTGGTAAGACAATTATGAGTAAGTTTTCGTATGCTCCTAAAGGTAGAATGAGAAGCATGTTATACAAGTTTATGTTCCTTTGAATCACCCCTAAGTAACCTTACTAAAAGACTAGAAAGAATCTTTGATCTTCTAAAAGGTCATATGAGAATCCTAAACAAAACTTTTTAACCAAAACTTCTTGAAACAGATATGTCATAGATTGGAGAATTTATGTTTGGTAAGACAACTATGAGTAAGTTTTCGTATGCTCCTAAAGGTAGAATGAGAAGCATGTTATACAAGTTTATGTTCCTTTGAATCACCGATAAGTAACCTTACTAAAAGACTAGAAAGAATCTTTGATCTTCGAAAAGGTCCTTTGAGAATCCTAAACAAAACTTTTTAACCAAAACTTCTTGAAACATATATGTCATGGATTGGAGAATTTATGTTTGTTAAGACAACTATATGTAAGTTTTCGCATGCTCTTAAAGGTAGAATGAGAATCATGTTATACAAGTTTATGTTCCTTTGAATCACCCCTAAGTAACCTTACTAAAAGACTAGAAAGAATCTTTGATCTTCTAAAAGGTCCTTTGAGAATCCTAAACAAAACTTTTTAACCAAAACTTCTTGAAACATATATGTCATGGATTGGAGAATTTATGTTTGTTAAGACAACTATATGTAAGTTTTCGCATGCTCTTAAAGGTAGAATGAGAATCATGTTATACAAGTTTATGTTCCTTTGAATCACCCCTAAGTAACCTTACTAAAAGACTAGAAAGAATCTTTGATCTTCTAAAAGGTCCTATGAGAATACTAAACAAAACTTTTTAACCAAAACTTCTTGAAACATATATGTCATGGATTGGAGAATTTATGTTTGGTAAGACAACTATGAGTAAGTTTTCGTATGCTCCTAAAGGTAGAATGAGAAGCATGTTATACAAGTTTATGTTCCTTTGAATCACCCCTAAGTAACCTTACTAAAAGACTAGAAAGAATCTTTGATCTTCGAAAAGGTCCTTTGAGAATCCTAAACAAAACTTTTTAACCAAAACTTCTTGAAACATATATGTCATGGATTGGAGAATTTATGTTTGTTAAGACAACTATATGTAAGTTTTCGCATGCTCTTAAAGGTAGAATGAGAATCATGTTATACAAGTTTATGTTCCTTTGAATCACCCCTAAGTAACCTTACTAAAAGACTAGAAAGAATCTTTGATCTTCTAAAAGGTCCTATGAGAATACTAAACAAAACTTTTTAACCAAAACTTCTTGAAACATATATGTCATGGATTGGAGAATTTATGTTTGGTAAGACAACTATGAGTAAGTTTTCGTATGCTCCTAAAGGTAGAATGAGAAGCATGTTATACAAGTTTATGTTCCTTTGAATCACCCCTAAGTAACCTTACTAAAAGAATAGAGAGAATCTTTGATCTTCTAAAAGGTCCTATGAGAATCCTAAAAAAAACTTTTTAACCAAAACTTCTTGAAACATATATGTCATAGATTGGAGAATTTATGTTTGGTAAGACAATTATGAGTAAGTTTTCGTATGCTCATAAAGGTAGAATGAGAAGCATGTTATACAAGTTTATGTTCCTTTGAATCACCCCTAAGTAACCTTACTAAAAGACTAGAAAGAATCTTTGATCTTCTAAAAGGTCCTTTGAGAATCCTAAACAAAACTTTTTAACCAAAACTTCTTGAAACATATATGTCATAGATTGGAGAATTTATGTTTGGTAAGACAACTATGAGTAAGTTTTCGTATGCTCCTAAAGGTAGAATGAGAAGCATGTTATACAAGTTTATGTTCCTTTGAATCACCGATAAGTAACCTTACTAAAAGACTAGAAAGAATCTTTGATCTTCTAAAAGGTCCTATGAGAATCCTAAACAAAACTTTTTAACCAAAACTTCTTGAAACATATATGTCATGGATTGGAGAATTTATGTTTGTTAAGACAACTATATGTAAGTTTTCGCATGCTCTTAAAGGTAGAATGAGAATCATGTTATACAAGTTTATGTTCCTTTGAATCACCCCTAAGTAACCTTACTAAAAGACTAGAAAGAATCTTTGATCTTCTAAAAGGTCCTTTGAGAATCCTAAACAAAACTTTTTAACCAAAACTTCTTGAAACATATATGTCATGGATTGGAGAATTTATGTTTGTTAAGACAACTATATGTAAGTTTTCGCATGCTCTTAAAGGTAGAATGAGAATCATGTTATACAAGTTTATGTTCCTTTGAATCACCCCTAAGTAACCTTACTAAAAGACTAGAAAGAATCTTTGATCTTCTAAAAGGTCCTATGAGAATACTAAACAAAACTTTTTAACCAAAACTTCTTGAAACATATATGTCATGGATTGGAGAATTTATGTTTGGTAAGACAACTATGAGTAAGTTTTCGTATGCTCCTAAAGGTAGAATGAGAAGCATGTTATACAAGTTTATGTTCCTTTGAATCACCCCTAAGTAACCTTACTAAAAGACTAGAAAGAATCTTTGATCTTCGAAAAGGTCCTTTGAGAATCCTAAACAAAACTTTTTAACCAAAACTTCTTGAAACATATATGTCATGGATTGGAGAATTTATGTTTGTTAAGACAACTATATGTAAGTTTTCGCATGCTCTTAAAGGTAGAATGAGAATCATGTTATACAAGTTTATGTTCCTTTGAATCACCCCTAAGTAACCTTACTAAAAGACTAGAAAGAATCTTTGATCTTCTAAAAGGTCCTATGAGAATACTAAACAAAACTTTTTAACCAAAACTTCTTGAAACATATATGTCATGGTTTGGAGAATTTATGTTTGGTAAGACAACTATGAGTAAGTTTTCGTATGCTCCTAAAGGTAGAATGAGAAGCATGTTATACAAGTTTATGTTCCTTTGAATCACCCCTAAGTAACCTTACTAAAAGAATAGAGAGAATCTTTGATCTTCTAAAAGGTCCTATGAGAATCCTAAAAAAAACTTTTTAACCAAAACTTCTTGAAACATATATGTCATAGATTGGAGAATTTATGTTTGGTAAGACAATTATGAGTAAGTTTTCGTATGCTCATAAAGGTAGAATGAGAAGCATGTTATACAAGTTTATGTTCCTTTGAATCACCCCTAAGTAACCTTACTAAAAGACTAGAAAGAATCTTTGATCTTCTAAAAGGTCCTTTGAGAATCCTAAACAAAACTTTTTAACCAAAACTTCTTGAAACATATATGTCATAGATTGGAGAATTTATGTTTGGTAAGACAACTATGAGTAAGTTTTCGTATGCTCCTAAAGGTAGAATGAGAAGCATGTTATACAAGTTTATGTTCCTTTGAATCACCGATAAGTAACCTTACTAAAAGACTAGAAAGAATCTTTGATCTTCGAAAAGGTCCTTTGAGAATCCTAAACAAAACTTTTTAACCAAAACTTCTTGAAACATATATGTCATGGATTGGAGAATTTATGTTTGTTAAGACAACTATATGTAAGTTTTCGCATGCTCTTAAAGGTAGAATGAGAATCATGTTATACAAGTTTATGTTCCTTTGAATCACCCCTAAGTAACCTTACTAAAAGACTAGAAAGAATCTTTGATCTTCTAAAAGGTCCTATGAGAATACTAAACAAAACTTTTTAACCAAAACTTCTTGAAACATATATGTCATGGATTGGAGAATTTATGTTTGTTAAGACAACTATATGTAAGTTTTCGCATGCTCTTAAAGGTAGAATGAGAATCATGTTATACAAGTTTATGTTCCTTTGAATCACCCCTAAGTAACCTTACTAAAAGACTAGAAAGAATCTTTGATCTTCTAAAAGGTCCTATGAGAATACTAAACAAAACTTTTTAACCAAAACTTCTTGAAACATATATGTCATGGATTGGAGAATTTATGTTTGGTAAGACAACTATGAGTAAGTTTTCGTATGCTCCTAAAGGTAGAATGAGAAGCATGTTATACAAGTTTATGTTCCTTTGAATCACCCCTAAGTAACCTTACTAAAAGACTAGAAAGAATCTTTGATCTTCGAAAAGGTCCTTTGAGAATCCTAAACAAAACTTTTTAACCAAAACTTCTTGAAACATATATGTCATGGATTGGAGAATTTATGTTTGTTAAGACAACTATATGTAAGTTTTCGCATGCTCTTAAAGGTAGAATGAGAATCATGTTATACAAGTTTATGTTCCTTTGAATCACCCCTAAGTAACCTTACTAAAAGACTAGAAAGAATCTTTGATCTTCTAAAAGGTCCTATGAGAATACTAAACAAAACTTTTTAACCAAAACTTCTTGAAACATATATGTCATGGATTGGAGAATTTATGTTTGGTAAGACAACTATGAGTAAGTTTTCGTATGCTCCTAAAGGTAGAATGAGAAGCATGTTATACAAGTTTATGTTCCTTTGAATCACCCCTAAGTAACCTTACTAAAAGAATAGAGAGAATCTTTGATCTTCTAAAAGGTCCTATGAGAATCCTAAAAAAAACTTTTTAACCAAAACTTCTTGAAACATATATGTCATAGATTGGAGAATTTATGTTTGGTAAGACAATTATGAGTAAGTTTTCGTATGCTCATAAAGGTAGAATGAGAAGCATGTTATACAAGTTTATGTTCCTTTGAATCACCCCTAAGTAACCTTACTAAAAGACTAGAAAGAATCTTTGATCTTCTAAAAGGTCCTTTGAGAATCCTAAACAAAACTTTTTAACCAAAACTTCTTGAAACATATATGTCATAGATTGGAGAATTTATGTTTGGTAAGACAACTATGAGTAAGTTTTCGTATGCTCCTAAAGGTAGAATGAGAAGCATGTTATACAAGTTTATGTTCCTTTGAATCACCGATAAGTAACCTTACTAAAAGACTAGAAAGAATCTTTGATCTTCGAAAAGGTCCTTTGAGAATCCTAAACAAAACTTTTTAACCAAAACTTCTTGAAACATATATGTCATGGATTGGAGAATTTATGTTTGTTAAGACAACTATATGTAAGTTTTCGCATGCTCTTAAAGGTAGAATGAGAATCATGTTATACAAGTTTATGTTCCTTTGAATCACCCCTAAGTAACCTTACTAAAAGACTAGAAAGAATCTTTGATCTTCTAAAAGGTCCTATGAGAATACTAAACAAAACTTTTTAACCAAAACTTCTTGAAACATATATGTCATGGATTGGAGAATTTATGTTTGGTAAGACAACTATGAGTAAGTTTTCGTATGCTCCTAAAGGTAGAATGAGAAGCATGTTATACAAGTTTATGTTCCTTTGAATCACCCCTAAGTAACCTTACTAAAAGAATAGAGAGAATCTTTGATCTTCTAAAAGGTCCTATGAGAATCCTAAACAAAACTTTTTAACCAAAACTTCTTGAAACATATATGTCATAGATTGGAGAATTTATGTTTGGTAAGACAATTATGAGTAAGTTTTCGTATGCTCCTAAAGGTAGAATGAGAAGCATGTTATACAAGTTTATGTTCCTTTGAATCACCCCTAAGTAACCTTACTAAAAGACTAGAAAGAATCTTTGATCTTCTAAAAGGTCCTTTGAGAATCCTAAACAAAACTTTTTAACCAAAACTTCTTGAAACATATATGTCATAGATTGGAGAATTTATGTTTGGTAAGACAACTATGAGTAAGTTTTCGTATGCTCCTAAAGGTAGAATGAGAAGCATGTTATACAAGTTTATGTTCCTTTGAATCACCCCTAAGTAACCTTACTAAAAGAATAGAGAGAATCTTTGATCTTCTAAAAGGTCCTATGAGAATCCTAAACAAAACTTTTTAACCAAAACTTCTTGAAACATATATGTCATAGATTGGAGAATTTATGTTTGGTAAGACAATTATGAGTAAGTTTTCGTATGCTCCTAAAGGTAGAATGAGAAGCATGTTATACAAGTTTATGTTCCTTTGAATCACCCCTAAGTAACCTTACTAAAAGACTAGAAAGAATCTTTGATCTTCTAAAAGGTCATATGAGAATCCTAAACAAAACTTTTTAACCAAAACTTCTTGAAACAGATATGTCATAGATTGGAGAATTTATGTTTGGTAAGACAACTATGAGTAAGTTTTCGTATGCTCCTAAAGGTAGAATGAGAAGCATGTTATACAAGTTTATGTTCCTTTGAATCACCCCTAAGTAACCTTACTAAAAGACTAGAAAGAATCTTTGATCTTCTAAAAGGTCCTTTGAGAATCCTAAACAAAACTTTTTAACCAAAACTTCTTGAAACATATATGTCATAGATTGGAGAATTTATGTTTGGTAAGACAACTATGAGTAAGTTTTCGTATGCTCCTAAAGGTAGAATGAGAAGCATGTTATACAAGTTTATGTTCCTTTGAATCACCTCTAAGTAACCTTACTAAAAGACTAGAAAGAATCCTTGATCTTCTAAAAGGTCCTATGAGAATCCTAAAAAAAACTTTTTAACCAAAACTTCTTGAAACATATATGTCATAGATGTGATTTTTAGAGTATGTGAACATTAGGTTACTTGGTAAGTTTAGAGAGAATGCGCAGCAAAGAGAGAGATAATGGTGTTCACAACCCTTAACATTCATTTGCGGTTTACATCAGCTTTTATAGGGATACATTCAGCCAAAATGTTTAACCTAACTAAGTAAAAGACAAATGCACAAGATGCCAAGGAGTTCTGAAGCGTGGCAGAGGAGAGAGAGAGGGTGTGGACCACATAACCTAACGGCTCTCTCTCTTAAACCCTAAAGCCCTTCTTTCTTCTTTCCATCCGAGACTTGTACATTTGAATTGTTGTTGGCACCTCATGATATTAAGTCCCCAACTTTGCACTTCATCAATGTGCAAGTCTTGTGCATTTTATGATAATGCACAATCTTAACACATTGATCTTAACATGATCAATACTCCCCCTCAAGTTCAGACTTTGGAATCACCCTAAAGACTGAACTTGGAATGATCATGGCAACACCTCATTAAAAACCTTGATGTGGAAAACCACTTGGGACAAAACCACATCAAGGGAAAAAGAGTATGCTGCTCATGAATCAGGAGAGTTCTAATCATGAATAGCTACTAGCCCTAGTTTGCCAAAGACATGAGTGCAAACTTTAAGACTAGCAGCCTTGGTGAAGATATCCGCAAGCTGATCTTCACTCTTTGTGTAACAAGGCAGAATGGTTCCATCTTCAATCTTCTCCCTTACTTTGTGACAATCAATCTCAATGTGTTTGGTCCTCTCATGAAACACTGAGTTGGTTGCAATGTGAATAGCAGCCTGGTTGTCACAATGGAAGGTGATTGGACTTGACTGCTCTATGCCAAAGTCCTTAAGCAAAGCCTTCAGCCATGTTAACTCAGTTGCAAGCTTCCTCATGGCCCTATACTCAGCTTCAGCACTAGAACATGATACCACCTTCTGCTTCTTTGTCTTCCAAGTTACCAAGTTGCCTCCAATGAAGGTACAATAGCCGGTTGTTGATCTCCTATCACTCTTATCTCCAGCCCAATCTGCATCACAATAGCCAACAATCTCTGTGCTCTCATTCTTACCCATCCAAATACCTTGTTCAGTTGATCCTTTGAGATATATGAGTATCCTCTCAATCAAACTCCAATGATACACTGTGGGTGATTGCATATGTTGGCTAACTTGGTTCACAGCAAAGCACAAATCTGGTCTTGTGAGAGTGAGGTAGATAAGCTTCCCAACCAGCCTCCTATACAATGAGACATCCTTGAACTTGACTTCATCTGATTTCTCCCCCTTTCTATTGACTTGGTAGCCATCTTCAAGAGGAGTCTTTGCAATCTTGCAATCAAGCATACTTGTTTCTGTCAACAAGTCCTTAACATACTTCCTTTGGGACAGAAACAATCCATCATTGAATCTGCAAACTTCAATGCCCAAGAAGTACTTCAACTCTCCAAGGTCTTTAATATCAAAGGAACTCTTGAGGAAAGCCTTTGTGGATTGAATCCCATCATTATCACTTCCTGTGATAATCAAATCATCCACATAAATCAGAACCACCACAATTCCTTGAGCACTTTGAAGCGTGAACAATGTATGATCAGATTGAGACTTCTTGAAGCCATGGTCCATAAGAGTGTGACTAAGCTTATGGTACCATGCCCTTGGTGATTGCTTCAAGCCATAAATTGCCCTTCTCAGCCTCAATACCTCACCATCTTTACACAAGTGCTTCAATCCTGGTGGTGGAGTCATATACACTTCCTCTTCAAGTTCACCTTGTAGAAAAGCATTCTTCACATCCATTTGCCATAGATTCCATGAGAGGTTGGTGGCTAAGCTCAATGTGACTCTCACTGTGTGAAGTTTAGCCACTGGTGCAAAGGTATCTGTATAGTCTTCTCCATAGGTTTGAGTGAATACCCTTGCTACTAGCCTTGCCTTGTACCTCTCTATGTCTCCATTGCTTTTATACTTGATTGTGAAGACCCATTTAGAGCTAACAGTCTTCTTCTTTTTCGGCAGCTTCTCTACAATCCAAGTATGGTTCCTCTCCATAGCTTCTTTCTCATCCTTTACTGCATCCATCCAAACCTTGATACCCTCAGCCTCTTCATAAGTCTTAGGGACCTGGTTTAGCTCAATCTGTCCAAGAAAGGCCTTGTGACTAGATGGTAGCAAGTCAATAGAACAAGTAGACTGACTAGGATGAGCTACTGCTTGGTTGTTGTAGTAGACTCTTGTCTTCATCCATTCTGATGGATCTTTCTTTTCCCTTGTACTTCTCCTGAGTTGCTGAACCTGTTGATCAACCACTTTCTCATTACCCACTGCCTCTTGATAAACCATCTCATCCTCATCCATATCCAAGTCCACTTGGTTCTGATCTTGAGGTAGAGTGTCTTCTTGAGCTTGAGCCGGTTCCTGAGTGTGTGTTGCTGGTTCAGTATCCTCTTGTTGAGCTTCCTGGGTAGGTGTCTCAGCCTTTTCTGGCCGTGGGGTGTCATTGCCCAAGTGATCCAACAAGTACTTCAAACTTGTAGCCAAATCAGAAGGTGATCTTGAGAGATCTTTCAAACCTTCCCAATCCTTCTTCTCATAGTAACTCTGTCCCTCAATGAACTTAACATCCCTTGAAACATAGGTCCTGTTGTTGCTTGGATCAAAACACTTGTAGCCCTTCTGAGTTGTGGAGTATCCAAGAAACATACACCTTGTGCTCTTAGCATCTAGCTTGTTCCTTTGATCTCCTGAGATATATACAAAACAAACACAACCAAACACATGTAAGTGTTCAATAAATGGTTTGGCTTTGTTCAATACCTCATATGGTGAAATGTCTTGAAGAACTCTAGTTGGGATCCTGTTGATGAGATAACATGCTGCCAACACTGCATCTCCCCAAAATCTCTTAGGAACATTGGTGTGGAACATCATGGACCTAGCAGCTTCCATGAGGTGTCTGTTCTTCCTTTCAGCCACACCATTTTGTTGGGGAGTATGGGGACAGCTTGTTTGATGAAGGATCCCACATTTGTTCAAGTGAGCTTTGAATCTTTGGCTTGTATACTCTCCTCCATTATCTGACCTAAACACTTTGATCTTGGCATTAAACTGATTAGTAACATAGTTTTGGAAATTTAAAAATGCATCAAACACCCTATCTTTAGATGGAAGCAAAGTTACCCAAGTATATTTTGATTTTTCATCTATGAAGGTCACAAAATACTTGTTTCTATCTCTAGACAGACAAGGTGAAGTCCAAACATCAGAGTGCACAAGATCAAAACAATGTTCATAGATAGTAGTTGATTTAGGAAAGACAGTTCTACAATGTTTGCCAAGAATACAAGCTTCACAAGTTGAATGATCAAAGCTAACATTAGGCAACATTAAGTTCAAAGCACGAGCTATTGATCATGATGAGATCAAATGTGCAAAGGTTGTGTATTATCAAAATATGCACAAGTCTTGCACATTTGATAATGTGCAAAGTTGGGGACTTCTTGTTAAGAGGATGGCGCCAACAATTCAAACACAATTCGGATCAAACAAAGGAGGATGGAGCCGTTGGGACTTAAGGGTTTAAGGGTTTAAGAGAGGAATCTTGTAAGGACCACAAAGTGGTCCACACTCTCTCTCTCTCTCCTCTGCCCACGGTTCAGACTTGTTTGTCCCCTTGTGGATTTGTCTCTTACCATTTTAGGTTAAACATTTGTCTTAGCTCTCATATATAAAGAGCATGTAAACACCAAAATGAATTCAAGGGTTTATTGTCTCTCATTCTCTCTCAAAGCTGCGGCTGTAAACAAGAACCCTAAACTCTTCTCAATGTTCAATCTCTAAAATCTATCATGGTATCAGAGCATTGATCTCAATTCTCTTAAGTTTCTATACTTGTTCTACTATTCTCTCACTCCTAATCTCTTACTCTCTCGGTTCTAAACATTCTCGGTCCTAAAACCCTAGTTCTTCATCATATTCTCTGCCCATTTTTCTCTTCAACAAATCTCGGTTCTCCAGCTCTCATCTCACCTCATAAGCTCAGAAAAGTCTAAGCCCTAATCTTCTCTCTCTTGGTCCATTCTCCTCTCGGTCCAAAACCCTTGCGGCTACATTCTCTCTCAGTTAACCCTTAAAGCCTTCATCCGCTCTCTTCAGCTCTCACCATGGAAGACTCTGCTCATCTTAGCTCAAGCTTGAGGCCTACTGTTGTCCCTGTTGTGCTCAAAGGTATAACCTATAGGACATGGCAAAGGACCATCAAGACTGCCATTTGTGGAAGAGGATTGTGGGAACACATCTTGGAGGATAAAACACCAACTGAAGAAGATGAAGCCAAGAAGAAGGATGAGGAAACCAAGAAGGTAGAAGCTAAATGGTTTCAAGAAGATCAGCTTGTGCTTGGCTTTCTCCAAAACTCTCTTGATCCATCCATCCTTGAAGCTTATTCTCATTGTGAGACAGCCAAGTCACTGTGGGATACTCTCAAGAAGATTTATGGAGATGTTTCAAATCTGAGCAGAGTATATGAGGTGAAGAAGGCCATAAATGAGCTGAAACAAGAAGACCATGACTTTACCAAGTATCTTGGGAAGTTCTCTTCAGCATGGTCTGAACTTGAGATGCTAAGGCCAAGTACTTTAAACCCCAAGGTTCTCATTGAGAGAAAGGAGCAAGACAAGATCTTTGGCCTTCTACTCAACTTGAATCCGGTTTACAATGATGCCATCATGAAGATCCTAAGGGAGACTACACTTCCTGATTTTGAAGAGGTGTGCTCAAGGCTCCAAAAGGAAGAAGGAAACATTGGTTTGTTTGGAGGAAAGGGGGAGTTGGTTACTGCCAACAAAGCCGGCTTCAAACCTGAGGAGAAGAAGGCGCCATTTTGTGATCATTGCAAGAGGAAAGGCCACTCCAAGGATAAGTGTTGGGTCCTTCATCCCCACCTCAAACCAGACAAGTTCAAGAACTCAAGGGCAAATGCAAACATCTCACAAGAAGCTGTGAATGAACCAGCCTCCACTTCAGCTCAAGGAGGGGAGCTTGCACTCTACACAGCCACTGAGTATGTCAAGAAGAGTGACCTTGAGGACCTCATCAAGGCTTATGCCTCTAAACTCTCTGGTATCTCTTTATTTTCACATAAATTGCTTAGTAAAACTGATCATAAGTTGGTAGTAGATTCAGGAGCTTCTCACCATATGATTAGTAATGCTAAGTTGTTGGAGAACATTAAACCTGCCCTAGGAAGAGTAACTATAGCTGATGGTCAAGGGATTCCAATAATAGGTACAGGAAAGTTGAGATTATTTAACAAGGAAAGTGATGCATTCTATGTTCCTAAGTTTAAATCCAACTTGCTGTCGGTTAAGAGGATCACTAAAGACTTGAATTGCAATGTTATCTTTGGGCCTAATGATGTTTGTTTTCAGGATATTAAGAATGGAAAGGTTATTGGAAGAGGTGGTACACAAGATGAGCTTTACCTCCTTGAAGACACTTCTCCAAGCAACTCGGATACTTTAGCTTTTAAATCCTGTTTTTCTTTCAATCAAAATGTCCTATGGCATGCTAGACTAGGACATCCTCATGCTCGTGCTTTGAACTTAATGTTGCCTAATGTTAGCTTTGATCATTCAACTTGTGAAGCTTGTATTCTTGGCAAACATTGTAGAACTGTCTTTCCTAAATCAACTACTATCTATGAACATTGTTTTGATCTTGTGCACTCTGATGTTTGGACTTCACCTTGTCTGTCTAGAGATAGAAACAAGTATTTTGTGACCTTCATAGATGAAAAATCAAAATATACTTGGGTAACTTTGCTTCCATCTAAAGATAGGGTGTTTGATGCATTTTTAAATTTCCAAAACTATGTTACTAATCAGTTTAATGCCAAGATCAAAGTGTTTAGGTCGGATAATGGAGGAGAATATACAAGCCAAAGATTCAAAGCTCACTTGAACAAATGTGGGATCCTTCATCAAACAAGCTGTCCCCATACTCCCCAACAAAATGGTGTGGCTGAAAGGAAGAACAGACACCTCATGGAAGCTGCTAGGTCCATGATGTTCCACACCAATGTTCCTAAGAGATTTTGGGGAGATGCAGTGTTGGCAGCATGTTATCTCATCAACAGGATCCCAACTAGAGTTCTTCAAGACATTTCACCATATGAGGTATTGAACAAAGCCAAACCATTCATTGAACACTTACGTGTGTTTGGTTGTGTTTGTTTTGTATATATCTCAGGAGATCAAAGGAACAAGCTAGATGCTAAGAGCACAAAGTGTATGTTTCTTGGATACTCCACAACTCAGAAGGGCTACAAGTGTTTTGATCCAAGCAACAACAGGACCTATGTCTCAAGGGATGTTAAGTTCATTGAGGGGCAAAGTTACTATGAGAAGAAGGATTGGGAAGGTTTGAAAGATCTCTCAAGATCACCTTCTGATTTGGCTACAAGTTTGAAGTACTTGTTGGATCACTTGGGCAATGACACCCCACGGCCAGAAAAGGCTGAGACACCTACCCAGGAAGCTCAACAAGAGGATATTGAACCAGCAACACACACTCAGGAACCGGCTCAAGCTCAAGAAGACACTCTACCTCAAGATCAGAACCAAGTGGACTTGGATATGGATGAGGATGAGATGGTTTATCAAGAGGCAGTGGGTAATGAGGAAGTGGTTGATCAACAGGTTCAGCAACTCAGGAGAAGCACAAGGGAAAAGAAAGATCCATCAGAATGGATGAAGACAAGAGTCTACTACAACAACCAAGCAGTAGCTCATCCTAGTCAGTCTACTTGTTCTATTGACTTGCTACCATCTAGTCACAAGGCCTTTCTTGGAAAGATTGAGCTAAACCAAGTTCCTAAGACTTATGAAGAGGCTGAGGGTACCAAGGTTTGGATGGATGCAGTAAAGGATGAGAAAGAAGCTATGGAGAGGAACCATACTTGGATTGTAGAGAAGCTGCCGAAAAAGAAGAAGACTGTTAGCTCTAAATGGGTCTTCACAATCAAGTATAAAAGCAATGGAGACATAGAGAGGTACAAGGCAAGGCTAGTAGCAAGGGGATTCACTCAAACCTATGGAGAAGACTATACAGATACCTTTGCACCAGTGGCTAAACTTCACACAGTGAGAGTCACATTGAGCTTAGCCACCAACCTCTCATGGAATCTATGGCAAATGGATGTGAAGAATGCTTTTCTACAAGGTGAACTTGAAGAGGAAGTGTATATGACTCCACCACCAGGTTTGAAGCATTTGTGTAAAGATGGTGAAGTGTTGAGGCTGAGAAGGGCAATTTATGGTCTGAAGCAATCACCAAGGGCATGGTACCATAAGCTCAGTCACACTCTCATGGACCATGGTTTCAAGAAGTCTCAATCTGATCACACATTGTTCACACTTCAAAGTGCTCAAGGAGTGGTGGTAGTTCTGATATATGTGGATGATTTGATCATCACAGGAAGTGATAATGATGGGATTCAATCCACAAAGGCGTTTCTCAAAAGTTCCTTTGATATCAAAGACCTTGGTGAGTTGAAGTACTTCTTGGGCATTGAAGTTTGCAGATTCAATGATGGATTGTTTCTGTCCCAAAGGAAGTATGTTAAGGACTTGTTGACAGACACAAGTATGCTTGATTGCAAGATTGCAAAGACTCCTCTTGAAGATGGCTACCAAGTCAATAGAAAGGGGGAGAAATCAGATGAAGTCAAGTTCAAGGATGTCTCATTGTATAGGAGGCTGGTTGGGAAGCTTATCTACCTCACTCTCACAAGACCAGACTTGTGTTTTGCTGTGAATCAAGTTAGCCAACATATGCAATCACCCACAGTGTATCATTGGAGTTTGATTGAGAGGATACTCAGATATCTCAAAGGATCAACTGAACAAGGTATTTGGATGGGTAAGAATGAGAGCACAGAGATTGTTGGCTATTGTGATGCAGATTGGGCTGGAGATAAGAGTGATAGGAGATCAACAACCGGCTATTGTACCTTCATTGGAGGCAACTTGGTAACTTGGAAGACAAAGAAGCAGAAGGTGGTATCTTGTTCTAGTGCTGAAGCTGAGTATAGGGCAATGAGGAAGCTTGCAACCGAGTTAACATGGCTGAAAGCTTTGCTCAAGGACTTTGGCATAGAGCAAACAAATCCAATCACCTTCCATTGTGACAACCAGGCTGCTATTAACATTGCAACCAACTCAGTGTTTCATGAGAGGACAAAACACATTGAGATTGATTGTCACAAGGTAAGGGAGAAGATTGAAGATGGAACCATTCTGCCTTGCTACACAAAGAGTGAAGATCAGCTTGCGGATATCTTCACCAAGGCTGCTAGTCTTAAGGTTTGCACTCATGTCTTTGGCAAACTAGGACTAGTAGCTATTCATGATTAGAACTCTCCTGATTCATGAGCAGCATACTCTTTTTCCCTTGATGTGGTTTTGTCCCAAGTGGTTTTCCACATCAAGGTTTTTAATGAGGTGTTGCCATGATCATTCCAAGTTCAGTCTTTAGGGTGATTCCAAAGTCTGAACTTGAGGGGGAGTATTGATCATGATGAGATCAAATGTGCAAAGGTTGTGTATTATCAAAATATGCACAAGTCTTGCACATTTGATAATGTGCAAAGTTGGGGACTTCTTGTTAAGAGGATGGCGCCAACAATTCAAACACAATTCGGATCAAACAAAGGAGGATGGAGCCGTTGGGACTTAAGGGTTTAAGGGTTTAAGAGAGGAATCTTGTAAGGACCACAAAGTGGTCCACACTCTCTCTCTCTCTCCTCTGCCCACGGTTCAGACTTGTTTGTCCCCTTGTGGATTTGTCTCTTACCATTTTAGGTTAAACATTTGTCTTAGCTCTCATATATAAAGAGCATGTAAACACCAAAATGAATTCAAGGGTTTATTGTCTCTCATTCTCTCTCAAAGCTGCGGCTGTAAACAAGAACCCTAAACTCTTCTCAATGTTCAATCTCTAAAATCTATCACGAGCATGAGGATGTCCTAGTCTAGCATGCCATAGGACATTTTGATTGAAAGAAAAACAGGATTTAAAAGCTAATGAATCCGAGTTGCTTGGAGAAGTGTCTTCAAGGAGGTAAAGCTCATCTTGTGTACCACCTCTTCCAATAACCTTTCCATTCTTAATATCCTGAAAACACACATCATTAGGCCCAAAGATAACATTGCAATTCAAGTCTTTAGTGATCCTCTTAACCGACAGCAAGTTAGATTTAAACTTAGGAACATAGAATGCATCACTTTCCTTGTTAAATAATCTCAACTTTCCTGTACCAATTATAGGAATCCCTTGACCATCAGCTATAGTTACTCTACCTAGGGCAGGTTTAATGTTCTCCAACAACTTAGCATTACTAATCATATGGTGAGAAGCTCCTGAATCTACTACCAACTTATGATCAGTTTTACTAAGCAATTTATGTGAGAATAAAGAGATGCCAGAGAGTTTAGAGGCATAAGCCTTGATGAGGTCCTCAAGGTCACTCTTCTTGACATACTCAGTGGCTGTGTAGAGTGCAAGCTCCCCTCCTTGAGCTGAAGTGGAGGCTGGTTCATTCACAGCTTCTTGTGAGATGTTTGCATTTGCCCTTGAGTTCTTGAACTTGTCTGGTTTGAGGTGAGGATGGAGGACCCAACACTTCTCCTTGGAGTGGCCTTTCCTCTTGCAATGCTCACAAAATGGCGCCTTCTTCTCCTCAGGTTTGAAGCTGGCTTTGTTGGCAGTCACCAACTCCCCCTTTCCTCCAAACAAACCAATGTTTCCTTCTTCCTTTTGGAGCCTTGAGCACACCTCTTCAAAATCAGGAAGTGTAGTCTCCCTTAGGATCTTCATGATGGCATCATTGTAAACCGGATTCAAGTTGAGTAGAAGGCCAAAGATCTTGTCTTGCTCCTTTCTCTCAATGAGAACCTTAGGGTTTAAAGTACTTGGCCTTAGCATCTCAAGTTCAGACCATGCTGAAGAGAACTTCCCAAGATACTTGGTAAAGTCATGGTCTTCTTGTTTCAGCTCACTTATGGCCTTCTTCACCTCATACACTCTTCTCAGATTTGAAACATCTCCATAAATCTTCTTGAGAGTATCCCACAATGACTTGGCTGTCTCACAATGAGAATAAGCTTCAAGGATAGATGGGTCAAGAGAGTTTTGGAGAAAGCCAAGCACCAGCTGATCTTCTTGGAACCATTTAGCTTCTGCCTTCTTGGTTTCTTCATCCTTCTTCTTAGCTTCATCTTCTTCAGTTGGAGTTTTGTCCTCCAAAATGTGCTCCCACAAACCTCTTCCACAAATGGCAGTCTTGATGGTCCTTTGCCATGTCCTGTAGTTGATTCCTTTGAGCACAACAGGAACAGCAGTAGGCCTCAAGCTAGAGCTGAGATGAGAGGAGTCTTCCATGGTGAGAAACTGAGAAGGTTTGGTTGAAGGTTTAAAGAACCGGAGAGAAACAGATTTAGGACCGAGAAGTTAGGGTTTTAGGTCCGAGAAGATGAGGGTTTCAATCTGGACCGAGAGTATGGAGAGCTAAGGGATTGAGGGCTTAAGAACAAGTATGAGAGCTTTAGACTAGAGAGAAATGGAAGAACTTGAAGAATGAGAGCTTTAGAACCGAGAGAATGAAGTGAGAGAAGAGTAAGGTTTTGGACCGAGAATAAACTAGAACTAGGAGAATGGAGAATCAAAGATTGGAAATCAAGAGAATGAAGATCATTGCTCTGATACCATGTGATTTTTAGAGTATGTGAACATTAGGTTACTTGGTAAGTTTAGAGAGAATGCGCAGCAAAGAGAGAGATAATGGTGTTCACAACCCTTAACATTCATTTGCGGTTTACATCAGCTTTTATAAGGATACATTCAGCCAAAATGTTTAACCTAACTAAGTAAAAGACAAATGCACAAGATGCCAAGGAGTTCTGAAGCGTGGCAGAGGAGAGAGAGAGGGTGTGGACCACATAACCTAACGGCTCTCTCTCTTAAACCCTAAAGCCCTTCTTTCTTCTTTCCATCCGAGACTTGTACATTTGAATTGTTGTTGGCGCCTCATGATATTAAGTCCCCAACTTTGCACTTCATCAATGTGCAAGTCTTGTGCATTTTATGATAATGCACAATCTTAACACATTGATCTTAACATGATCAATAATAGATTGGAGAATTTATGTTTGGTAAGACAACTATGAGTAAGTTTTCGTATGCTCCTAAAGGTAGAATGAGAAGCATGTTATACAAGTTTATGTTCCTTTGAATCACCCCTAAGTAACCTTACTAAAAGACTAGAAAGAATCTTTGATCTTCTAAAAGGTCCTTTGAGAATCCTAAACAAAACTTTTTAACCAAAACTTCTTGAAACATATATGTCATAGATTGGAGAATTTATGTTTGGTAAGAAAACTATGAGTAAGTTTTCGTAGCTCCTAAAGGTAGAATGAGAAGCATGTTATACAAGTTTATGTTCCTTTGAATCACCCCTAAGTAACCTTACTAAAAGACTAGAAAGAATCCTTGATCTTCTAAAAGGTCCTATGAGAATCCTAAACAAAACTTTTTAACCAAAACTTCTTGAAACATATATGTCATAGATTGGAGAATTTATGTTTGGTAAGACAACTATGAGTAAGTTTTCGTATTCTCCTAAAGGTAGAATGAGAAGCATGTTATACATGTTTATGTTCCTTTGAATCACCCTTAAGTAACCTTACTAAAAGACTAGAAAGAATCTTTGATCTTCTAAAAGGTCCTTTGAGAATCCTAAACAAAACTTTTTAACCAAAACTTCTTGAAACATATATGTCATGGATTGGAGAATTTATGTTTGTTAAGACAACTATATGTAAGTTTTCGCATGCTCTTAAAGGTAGAATGAGAATCATGTTATACAAGTTTATGTTCCTTTGAATCACCCCTAAGTAACCTTACTAAAATACTAGAAATAATCTTTGATCTTCTAAAAGGTCCTATGAGAATACTAAACAAAACTTTTTAACCAAAACTTCTTGAAACATATATGTCATGGATTGGAGAATTTATGTTTGGTAAGACAACTATGAGTAAGTTTTCGTATGCTCCTAAAGGTAGAATGAGAAGCATGTTATACAAGTTTATGTTCCTTTGAATCACCCCTAAGTAACCTTACTAAAAGAATAGAGAGAATCTTTGATCTTCTAAAAGGTCCTTTGAGAATCCTAAACAAAACTTTTTAACCAAAACTTCTTGAAACATATATGTCATGGATTGGAGAATTTATGTTTGTTAAGACAACTATATGTAAGTTTTCGCATGCTCTTAAAGGTAGAATGAGAATCATGTTATACAAGTTTATGTTCCTTTGAATCACCCCTAAGTAACCCTACTAAAAGACTAGAAAGAATCTTTGATCTTCTAAAAGGTCCTATGAGAATACTAAACAAAACTTTTTAACCAAAACTTCTTGAAACATATATGTCATAGATTGGAGAATTTATGTTTGGTAAGACAACTATGAGTAAGTTTTCGTATGCTCCTAAAGGTAGAATGAGAAGCATGTTATACAAGTTTATGTTCCTTTGAATCACCCCTAAGTAACCTTACTAAAAGACTAGAAAGAATCCTTGATCTTCTAAAAGGTCCTTTGAGAATCCTAAACAAAACTTTTTAACCAAAACTTCTTGAAACATATATGTCATAGATTGGAGAATTTATGTTTGGTAAGACAACTATGAGTAAGTTTTCGTATGCTCCTAAAGGTAGAATGAGAAGCATGTTATACAAGTTTATGTTCCTTTGAATCACCCCTAAGTAACCTTACTAAAAGACTAGAAAGAATCCTTGATCTTCTAAAAGGTCCTATGAGAATCCTAAATAAAACTTTTTAACCAAAACTTCTTGAAACATATATGTCATAGATTGGAGAATTTATGTTTGGTAAAACAACTATGAGTAAGTTTTCGTATGCTCCTAAAGGTAGAATGAGAAGCATGTTATACAAGTTTATGTTCCTTTGAATCACCCCTAAGTAACCTTACTAAAAGACTAGAAAGAATCTTTGATCTTCTAAAAGGTCCTATGAGAATACTAAACAAAACTTTTTAACCAAAACTTCTTGAAACATATATGTCATAGATTGGAGAATTTATGTGTGGTAAGACAATTATGAGTAAGTTTTCGTATGCTCCTAAAGGTAGAATGAGAAGCATGTTATACAAGTTTATGTTCCTTTGAATCACCCCTAAGTAACCTTACTAAAAGACTAGAAAGAATCTTTGATCTTCTAAAAGGTCCTTTGAGAATCCTAAACAAAACTTTTTAACCAAAACTTCTTGAAACATATATGTCATGGATTGGAGAATTTATGTTTGTTAAGACAACTATATGTAAGTTTTCGCATGCTCTTAAAGGTAGAATGAGAATCATGTTATACAAGTTTATGTTCCTTTGAATCACCACTAACCTTACTAAAAGACTAGAAAGAATCTTTGATCTTCTAAAAGGTCCTATGAGAATACTAAACAAAACTTTTTAACCAAAACTTCTTGAAACATATATGTCATAGATTGGAGAATTTATGTTTGGTAAGACAATTATGAGTAAGTTTTCGTATGCTCCTAAAGGTAGAATGAGAAGCATGTTATACAAGTTTATGTTCCTTTGAATCACTATTGATCATGATTAGACAAATGTGTTAAGCTTGTGCATTATCACAAAATGCACAAGTCTTGCAAATTTGATAATGTGCAAAGTTGGGGACATTTGATGAAGACCTAAGGCGCCAACATTCAAATGTACAAGACTCGGTTCAAACATGAAGGAAGGAGCCGCTAGGGTTTAAGGGTGAGAGAGCCGTTGTGTTGTGGTCCCAAACCCTCTCTCTCTCCTCTGCCACAATTCATACCTTCTTGGCTCCTTGTGCATTTGTCTTTTACTCCTTTAGGTTAAACATTAAGCTTATTGTATCCCCTATATATGTTCCTTGTAACCGAAAATGAATGCAAGGTTTTTGACCCTCATTCTCTCTCTTTGTTCCAAGCGCATACTCTCTCTATTTTTCACTCAAGAACCCTAATGTTACACTCAAAATCTCTCATGGTATCAGAGCAATGATCTTCATTCTCTGAATTTCCGCTCTTTGAATCATTATTCTCCTAGTTCTATCTCATTCTCGGTCTAAAAACCCTAACTCTCTCACACCTGATTCTCTCGGTTCTAAAGCCCTCATTCTTCAAGCTCTTCCATTTCTCTCTGGTCTAAAGCCCTCATACTTGTTCTTAAGTCCTCAATCTCTTAGTTCCTCATACTCTCGGTCCTAAAGTTAAGCCCTAATCTTCTCGGTCCTAAAACCTGTTTCTACCCGGTTCTTTAATCCTCAACCAAACCTTCTCAGTTTCTCACCATGGAAGACTCCTCTCATCTCAGCTCTAACTTGAGGCCTACTGCTGTTCCTGTTGTGCTCAAAGGAATCAACTACAGGACATGGCAAAGGACCATCAAGACTGCCATTTGTGGAAGAGGTTTGTGGGAGCACATTTTGGAGGACAAAACTCCAACTGAAGAAGATGAAGCTAAGAAGAAGGATGAAGAAACCAAGAAGGCAGAAGCTAAATGGTTCCAAGAAGATCAGCTGGTGCTTGGCTTTCTCCAAAACTCTCTTGACCCATCTATCCTTGAAGCTTATTCTCATTGTGAGACAGCTAAGTCACTGTGGGATACTCTCAAGAAGATTTATGGAGATGTTTCAAATCTGAGCAGAGTGTATGAGGTGAAGAAGGCCATAAGTGAGCTGAAACAAGAAGACCATGACTTTACCAAGTATTTTGGGAAGTTCTCTTCAGCATGGTCTGAACTTGAGATGCTAAGGCCAAGTACTTTAAACCCTAAGGTTCTCATTGAGAGAAAGGAGCAAGACAAGATCTTTGGCCTTCTACTCAACTTGAATCCGGTTTACAATGATGCCATCATGAAGATCCTAAGGGAGACTACACTTCCTGATTTTGAAGAGGTGTGCTCAAGGCTCCAAAAGGAAGAAGGAAACATTGGTTTGTTTGGAGGAAAGGGGGAGTTGGTGACTGCCAACAAAGCCGGCTTCAAACCTGAGGAGAAGAAGGCGCCATTTTGTGAACATTGCAAGAGGAAAGGCCACTCCAAGGAGAAGTGTTGGGTCCTTCATCCCCACCTCAAACCAGACAAGTTCAAGAACTCAAGGGCAAATGCAAACATCTCACAAGAAGCTGTGAATGAACCAGCCTCCACTTCAGCTCAAGGAGGGGAGCTTGCACTCTACACAGCCACTGAGTATGTCAAGAAGAGTGACCTTGAGGACCTCATCAAGGCTTATGCCTCTAAACTCTCTGGTATCTCTTTATTTTCACATAAATTGCTTAGTAAAACTGATCATAAGTTGGTAGTAGATTCAGGAGCTTCTCACCATATGATTAGTAATGCTAAGTTGTTGGAGAACATTAAACCTGCCCTAGGAAGAGTAACTATAGCTGATGGTCAAGGGATCCCTATAATTGGTACAGGAAAGTTGAGATTATTTAACAAGGAAAGTGATGCATTCTATGTTCCTAAGTTTAAGTCTAACTTGCTGTCGGTTAAGAGGATCACTAAAGACTTGAATTGCAATGTTATCTTTGGGCCTAATGATGTTTGTTTTCAGGATATTAAGAATGGAAAGGTTATTGGAAGAGGTGGTACACAAGATGAGCTTTACCTCCTTGAAGACACTTCTCCAAGCAACTCGGATTCATTAGCTTTTAAATCCTGTTTTTCTTTCAATCAAAATGTCCTATGGCATGCTAGACTAGGACATCCTCATGCTCGTGCTTTGAACTTAATATTGCCTAATGTTAGCTTTGATCATTCAACTTGTGAAGCTTGTATTCTTGGCAAACATTGTAGAACTGTCTTTCCTAAATCAACTACTATCTATGAACATTGTTTTGATCTTGTGCACTCTGATGTTTGGACTTCACCTTGTCTGTCTAGAGATAGAAACAAGTATTTTGTGACCTTCATAGATGAAAAATCAAAATATACTTGGGTAACTTTGCTTCCATCTAAAGATAGGGTGTTTGATGCATTTTTAAATTTCCAAAACTATGTTACTAATCAGTTTAATGCCAAGATCAAAGTGTTTAGGTCAGATAATGGATGAGAGTATACAAGCCAAAGATTCAAAGCTCACTTGAACAAATGTGGGATCTTTCATCAAACAAGCTGTCCCCATACTCCCCAACAAAATGGTGTGGCTGAAAGGAAGAACAGACACCTCATGGAAGCTGCTAGGTCCATGATGTTCCACACCAATGTTCCTAAGAGATTTTGGGGAGATGCAGTGTTGGCAGCATGCTATCTCATCAACAGGATCCCAACTAGAGTTCTTCAAGACATTTCACCATATGAGGTATTGAACAAAGCCAAACCATTCATTGAACACTTACGTGTGTTTGGTTGTGTTTGTTTTGTATATATCTCAGGAGATCAAAGGAACAAGCTAGATGCTAAGAGCACAAAGTGTATGTTTCTTGGATACTCCACAACTCAGAAGGGCTACAAGTGTTTTGATCCAAGCAACAACAGGACCTATGTTTCAAGGGATGTTAAGTTCATTGAGGGGCAGAGTTACTATGAGAAGAAGGATTGGGAAGGTTTGAAAGATCTCTCAAGATCACCTTCTGATTTGGCTACAAGTTTGAAGTACTTGTTGGATCACTTGGGCAATGACACCCCACGGCCAGAAAAGGCTGAGACACCTACCCAGGAAGCTCAACAAGAGGATACTGAACCAGCAACACACACTCAGGAACCGGCTCAAGCTCAAGAAGACACTCTACCTCAAGATCAGAACCAAGTGGACTTGGATATGGATGAGGATGAGATGGTTTATCAAGAGGCAGTGGGTAATGAGGAAGTGGTTGATCAACAGGTTCAGCAACTCAGGAGAAGCACAAGGGAAAAGAAAGATCCATCAGAATGGATGAAGACAAGAGTCTACTACAACAACCATGCAGTAGCTCATCCTAGTCAGTCTACTCGTTCTATTGACTTGCTACCATCTAGTCACAAGGCCTTTCTTGGAAAGATTGAGCTAAACCAAGTTCCTAAGACTTATGAAGAGGCTGAGGGTACCAAGGTTTGGATGGATGCAGTAAAGGATGAGAAAGAAGCTATGGAGAGGAACCATACTTGGATTGTAGAGAAGCTGCCGAAAAAGAAGAAGACTGTTAGCTCTAAATGGGTCTTCACAATCAAGTATAAAAGCAATGGAGACATAGAGAGGTACAAGGCAAGGCTAGTAGCAAGGGGATTCACTCAAACCTATGGAGAAGACTATACAGATACCTTTGCACCAGTGGCTAAACTTCACACAGTGAGAGTCACATTGAGCTTAGCCACCAACCTCTCATGGAATCTATGGCAAATGGATGTGAAGAATGCTTTTCTACAAGGTGAACTTGAAGAGGAAGTGTATATGACTCCACCACCAGGATTGAAGCACTTGTGTAAAGATGGTGAAGTATTGAGGCTGAGAAGGGCAATTTATGGTCTGAAGCAATCACCAAGGGCATGGTACCATAAGCTTAGTCACACTCTCATGGACCATGGTTTCAAGAAGTCTCAATCTGATCACACATTGTTCACACTTCAAAGTGCCCAAGGAGTGGTGGTAGTTCTGATTTATGTGGATGATTTGATTATCACAGGAAGTGATAATGATGGGATTCAGTCTACAAAGGATTTCCTCAAGAGTTCCTTTGATATTAAAGACCTTGGAGAGTTGAAGTACTTCTTGGGCATTGAAGTTTGCAGATTCAATGATGGATTGTTTCTGTCCCAAAGGAAGTATGTTAAGGACTTGTTGACAGAAACAAGTATGCTTGATTGCAAGATTGCAAAGACTCCTCTTGAAGATGGCTACCAAGTCAATAGAAAGGGGGAGAAATCAGATGAAGTCAAGTTCAAGGATGTCTCATTGTATAGGAGGCTGGTTGGGAAGCTTATCTACCTCACTCTCACAAGACCAGACTTGTGTTTTGCTGTGAATCAAGTTAGCCAACATATGCAATCACCCACAGTGTATCATTGGAGTTTGATTGAGAGGATACTCAGATATCTCAAAGGATCAACTGAACAAGGTATTTGGATGGGTAAGAATGAGAGCACAGAGATTGTTGGCTATTGTGATGCAGATTGGGCTGGAGATAAGAGTGATAGGAGATCAACAACCGGCTATTGTACCTTCATTGGAGGCAACTTGGTAACTTGGAAGATAAAGAAGCAGAAGGTGGTATCTTGTTCTAGTGCTGAAGCTGAGTATAGGGCAATGAGGAAGCTTGCAACCGAGTTAACATGGCTGAAAGCTTTACTCAAGGACTTTGGCATAGAGCAAACAAATCCAATCACCTTCCATTGTGACAACCAGGCTGCTATTCACATTGCAACCAACTCAGTGTTTCATGAGAGGACAAAACACATTGAGATTGATTGTCACAAGGTAAGGGAGAAGATTGAAGATGGGACCATTCTGCCTTGTTACACAAAGAGTGAAGATCAGCTTGCGGATATCTTCACCAAGGCTGCTAGTCTTAAAGTTTGCACTCATGTCTTTGGCAAACTAGGGCTAGTAGCCATTCATGATTAGAACTCTCCTGATTCATGAGCAGCATACTCTTTTTCCCTTGATGTGGTTTTGTCCCAAGTGGTTTTCCACATCAAGGTTTTTAATGAGGTGTTGCCATGATCATTCCAAGTTCAGTCTTTAGGGTGATTCCAAAGTCTGAACTTGAGGGGGAGTATTGATCATGATTAGACAAATGTGTTAAGCTTGTGCATTATCACAAAATGCACAAGTCTTGCACATTTGATAATGTGCAAAGTTGGGGACATTTGATGAAGACCTAAGGCGCCAACATTCAAATGTACAAGACTCGGTTCAAACATGAAGGAAGGAGCCGCTAGGGTTTAAGGGAGAGAGAGCCGTTGTGTTGTGGTCCCAAACCCTCTCTCTCTCCTCTGCCACACTTCAGACCTTCTTGGCTCCTTGTGCATTTGTCTTTTACTCCTTTAGGTTAAACATTAAGCTTATTGTATCCCCTATATATGTTCCTTGTAACCGAAAATGAATGCAAGGTTTTTGACCCTCATTCTCTCTCTTTGTTCCAAGCGCATACTCTCTCTATTTTTCACTCAAGAACCCTAATGTTACACTCAAAATCTCTCAATCACCCCTAAGTAACCTTACTAA
Source organism: Orychophragmus violaceus (assembly GCA_030180135.1). Classification (NCBI taxonomy): domain Eukaryota; kingdom Viridiplantae; phylum Streptophyta; class Magnoliopsida; order Brassicales; family Brassicaceae; genus Orychophragmus; species Orychophragmus violaceus. The sequence goes on along the minus strand of CM058231.1, from coordinate 27,257,509 downwards.
AAGACTAGAAAGAATCTTTGATCGTCTAAAAGGTCCTTTGAGAATCCTAAACAAAACTTTTTAACCAAAACTTCTTGAAACATATATGTCATAGATTGGAGAATTTATGTTTGGTAAGACAACTATGAGTAAGTTTTCGTATGCTCCTAAAGGTAGAATGAGAAGCATGTTATACAAGTTTATGTTCCTTTGAATCACCCCTAAGTAACCTTACTAAAAGAATAGAGAGAATCTTTGATCTTCTAAAAGGTCCTTTGAGAATCCTAAACAAAACTTTTTAACCAAAACTTCTTGAAACATATATGTCATAGATTGGAGAATTTATGTTTGTTAAGACAATTATAAGTAAGTTTTCGTATGCTCCTAAAGGTAGAATGAGAAGCATGTTATACAAGTTTATGTTCCTTTGAATCACCCCTAAGTAACCTTACTAAAAGACTAGAAAGAATCTTTGATCTTCTAAAAGGTCCTTTGAGAATCCTAAACAAAACTTTTTAACCAAAACTTGATGTCCTAGTCTAGCATGCCATAGGACATTTTGATTGAAAGAAAAACAGGATTTAAAAGCTAAAGTATCCGAGTTGCTTGGAGAAGTGTCTTCAAGGAGGTAAAGCTCATCTTGTGTACCACCTCTTCCAATAACCTTTCCATTCTTAATATCCTGAAAACAAACATCATTAGGCCCAAAGATAACATTGCAATTCAAGTCTTTAGTGATCCTCTTAACCGACAGCAAGTTAGACTTAAACTTAGGAACATAGAATGCATCACTTTCCTTGTTAAATAATCTCAACTTTCCTGTACCAATTATAGGGATCCCTTGACCATCAGCTATAGTTACTCTTCCTAGGGCAGGTTTAATGTTCTCCAACAACTTAGCATTACTAATCATATGGTGAGAAGCTCCTGAATCTACTACCAACTTATGATCAGTTTTACTAAGCATTTTATGTGAAAATAAAGAGATACCAGAGAGTTTAGAGACATAAGCCTTGATGAGGTCCTCAAGGTCACTCTTCTTGACATACTCAGTGGCTGTGTAGAGAGCAAGCTCCCCTCCTTGAGCTGAAGTAGAGGCTGGTTCATTCACAGCTTCTTGTGAGATGTTTGCATTTGCCCTTGAGTTCTTGAACTTGTCTGGTTTGAGGTGGGGATGAAGGACCCAACACTTATCCTTGGAGTGGCCTCTCCTCTTGCAATGATCACAAAATGGCGCCTTCTTCTCCTCAGGTTTGAAGCCGGCTTTGTTGGCAGTCACCAACTCCCCCTTTCCTCCAAACAAGCCAATGTTTCCTTCTTCCTTTTGGAGCCTTGAGCACACCTCTTCAAAATCAGGAAGTGTAGTCTCCCTTAGGATCTTCATGATGGCATCATTGTAAACCGGATTCAAGTTGAGTAGAAGGCCAAAGATCTTGTCTTGCTCCTTTCTCTCAATGAGAACCTTAGGGTTTAAAGTACTTGGCCTTAGCATCTCAAGTTCAGACCATGCTGAAGAGAACTTCCCAAGATACTTGGTAAAGTCATGGTCTTCTTGTTTCAGCTCATTTATGACCTTCTTCACCTCATATACTCTGCTCAGATTTGAAACATCTCCATAAATCTTCTTGAGAGTGTCCCACAGTGACTTGGCTGTCTCACAATGAGAATAAGCTTCAAGGATGGATGGGTCAAGAGAGTTTTGGAGAAAGCCAAGCACAAGCTGATCTTCTTGAAACCATTTAGCTTCTGCCTTCTTAGTTTCCTCATCCTTCTTCTTGACTTCATCTTCTTCAGTTGGTGTTTTATCCTCCAAGATGTGATCCCATAATCCTCTTCCACAAATGGCAGTCTTGATGGTCCTTTGCCATGTCCTATAGTTGATACCTTTGAGCACAACAGGGACAACAGTAGGCCTTAAGTATTGAAGTAGGAGATCACATAGTGCACTACATTGAAGAAGAGATCTCATATTGAACTACACTGGACGTGAACTATACTGGACGTGAACTATACTGGACGTGAGACTACATAGTTGACTATATCAGAACACTAGTGTCTTGTAAGACAAAATCCTGTCACATTCTTGTGACCGTTGGAGCCTTCTCTGTTTTTGTTTAAAGTTGTGTAGCCCTAGTTTTATGCATATATAACTCTTGTAAAGTTCCCATTTGATAATTAATGAGAATTATTCTTCTCACATTCTCCTTCTCTAAACTCTCTCTCTCTCTCGGGTGTATGAACCCTAATAGGGTCTGCGCCTCTCTCTTTCTCTTAATTCTCCATTTCTAATCTCATATTCTTACATGGTATCAGAGCAATAAGCTTCTGTACCTCATTTACTTCCGCTGAATCTTATAAAATCCTGTTCTTGAGCTCTTAAGCTGTTAAGTTCAATTCTCAGATCTTATAAGCTTTTCTAAGGTTTAAGCTCATTTTCGTTTGCTTCTTGTGTTCTCTGTGAGTTGAGAAATCTCTATTTCATCTTGAATACTCCCTCCTTGCTTCATATCAGTTTCAGCAATGGAGAACTCAAGAGTTGTGATTCCTGTGATTTTGAAGGGCTCAAACTATATTGTTTGGGCTAGGATGGTAAAATCTGCACTTGGAGGCAGAGGTCTGTGGAAGTATATCCTGAGTGAAACTGCTCCACAGAAGGTGTTTAAGGCCAGGTCCGAAGCTGAAGCCAAGAAAGGAGCTGAGGCAGAGACTAAAGGCATTGATGAGTCTCTTGAAGAAGTGGCTGAAGCAGAAGAAGAGGCGTGGATGCAAGGGGACCAGAATGTGCTTTCTATACTCCAAAGCTCACTGGACCAGCACCTATTGGAAGCCTACTCTTACTGTGTAACCTCTAAGCAGCTGTGGGATACTCTTGAGAAGGTTTATGGGAATAAATCAAATTTAACAAGAGTCTTTGAAGTAAAGCTGGCCATTAACAATCTCCAGCAAGGAGATATGGAGTTTAAAGCTTATTTTGGGAAGTTTAGCTCACTGTGGTCAGAGTTGGAGATGCTGAGGCCACCAAGCAGTGATCCTTTGGTGCTGCAAGAAAGGAGAGAGCAAGATAAAGTATTTGCTCTTCTGCTCACCTTGAACTCATCCTATAATTCCTTGATCAAGCATATCCTAAGGGCAGAGACGACAGAGATATGAATCACTCAACACTCTAGACCACAGATTCTATAGTACTAGATGAATCACTCAAATAGACTAGAGAACAAACACAAAGAAAACACAGACTTTGTGAAAGAAAAACAGAAACAATTTCTATTGCTTTTTAGATTGATCAAGGGTGATTTTTACAAAGGATCATTCTGAGCTTTTATAGGCTCGAAATAAATTGTTTCTAAAGCCTAAATCAAGAAGCAAATCACAAAAATAAATGAAAAACTAGCTGTTGGAGAATTAATGAGAAATCTGCCCAAATAAGGTAAGTTGGAGGCTCTTTGTATCTTGACAACTTGGGAAGGAATTGGTGCACCTTTGGAACATCCAGGATGATGTAGGGATGCTTGATCACGAGCACAACTTGATAGAAATGTGACCGTTGTGGTTTATTGCTCCAAAGTTCCAAATAAGGCAAGTTGAATATCTCCTGGTTTAGAAGTTGAATAACTTTTAAACCATAACTTATTTTGAACCGAATCCAATTCTCCCTGAACCTCTGTTGAGTAAGGTATCCAAAACAAGTTGGTTTACAACTTGATTCATCCTGGTCCGATCTGAGCTCTCCAATAAGTGGTAGTTGGTCTCCAGCGGGTTCCTTGGAAATCTTCTGAGTTGTAACTTGCATATCTTCTTCATCTAGAAAGCTTTTTAAACACTTCCACTTCTTGATGATTCCTTGATGAGTTAGGTTTCTGGAACAGGTTGATTTATTGCTTAAGTCTTCTTGGTTGGGTATATATGCTCCAAGACATGCACATATTTCACTGGTAAGCTCAAACTGCTTCTCTCCAAGGATCTTGGTTGGTTGATTTATGTCCTCTCCATGCTCCTTGGTTGATGATGACTTGATGTCCTCATCATTCTACCTTTAGGAGCATACGAAAACTTACTCATAGTTGTCTTACCAAACATAAATTCTCCAATCTATGACATATTTGTTTCAAGAAGTTTTGGTTAAAAAGTTTTGTTTAGGATTCTCATAGGACCTTTTAGAAGATCAAGGATTCTTTCTAGTCTTTTAGTAAGGTTACTTAGGGGTGATTCAAAGGAACATAAACTTGTATAACATGCTTCTCATTCTACCTTTAGGAGCTACGAAAACTTACTCATAGTTGTCTTACCAAACATAAATTCTCCAATCTATGACATATATGTTTCAAGAAGTTTTGGTTAAAAAGTTTTTTTAGGATTCTCATAGGACCTTTTAGAAGATCAAAGATTCTCTCTATTCTTTTAGTAAGGTTACTTAGGGGTGATTCAAAGGAACATAAACTTGTATAACATGCTTCTCATTCTACCTGTAGGAGCATACGAAAACTTACTCATAGTTGTCTTACCAAACATAAATTCTCCAATCTATGACATATATGTTTCAAGAAGTTTTGGTTAAAAAGTTTTGTTTAGGATTCTCAAAGGACCTTTTAGAAGATCAAAGATTCTTTCTAGTCTTTTAGTAAGGTTACTTAGGGGTGATTCAAAGGAACATAAACTTGTATAACATGCTTCTCATTCTACCTTTAGGAGCATACGAAAACTTACTCATAGTTGTCTTACCAAACATAAATTCTCCAATCTATGACATATCTGTTTCAAGAAGTTTTGGTTAAAAAGTTTTGTTTAGGATTCTCATAGGACCTTTTAGAAGATCAAGGATTCTTTCTAGTCTTTTAGTAAGGTTACTTAGGGGTGATTCAAAGGAATATAAACTTGTATAACATGCTTCTCATTCTACCTTTAGGAGCATACGAAAACTTACTCATAGTTGTCTTACCAAACATAAATTCTCCAATCTATGACATATATGTTTCAAGAAGTTTTGGTTAAAAAGTTTTGTTTAGGATTCTCAAAGGACCTTTTAGAAGATCAAAGATTCTTTCTAGTCTTTTAGTAAGGTTACTTAGGGGTGATTCAAAGGAACATAAACTTGTATAACATGCTTCTCATTCTACCTTTAGGAGCATACGAAAACTTACTCATAATTGTCTTACCAAACATAAATTCTCCAATCTATGACATATATGTTTCAAGAAGTTTTGGTTAAAAAGTTTTGTTTAGGATTCTCATAGGACCTTTTAGAAGATCAAAGATTCTCTCTATTCTTTTAGTAAGGTTACTTAGGGGTGATTCAAAGGAACATAAACTTGTATAACAGGCTTCTCATTCTACCTTTAGGAGCATACGAAAACTTACTCATAGTTGTCTTACCAAACATAAATTCTCCAATCTATGACATATATGTTTCAAGAAGTTTTGGTTAAAAAGTTTTTTTAGGATTCTCATAGGACCTTTTAGAAGATCAAAGATTCTCTCTATTCTTTTAGTAAGGTTACTTAGGGGTGATTCAAAGGAACATAAACTTGTATAACATGCTTCTCATTCTACCTTTAGGAGCATACGAAAACTTACTCATAGTTGTCTTACCAAACATAAATTCTCCAATCTATGACATATTTGTTTCAAGAAGTTTTGGTTAAAAAGTTTTGTTTAGGATTCTCATAGGACCTTTTAGAAGATCAAGGATTCTTTCTAGTCTTTTAGTAAGGTTACTTAGGGGTGATTCAAAGGAACATAAACTTGTATAACATGCTTCTCATTCTACCTTTAGGAGCTACGAAAACTTACTCATAGTTGTCTTACCAAACATAAATTCTCCAATCTATGACATATATGTTTCAAGAAGTTTTGGTTAAAAAGTTTTTTTAGGATTCTCATAGGACCTTTTAGAAGATCAAAGATTCTCTCTATTCTTTTAGTAAGGTTACTTAGGGGTGATTCAAAGGAACATAAACTTGTATAACATGCTTCTCATTCTACCTTTAGGAGCATACGAAAACTTACTCATAGTTGTCTTACCAAACATAAATTCTCCAATCTATGACATATATGTTTCAAGAAGTTTTGGTTAAAAAGTTTTGTTTAGGATTCTCAAAGGACCTTTTAGAAGATCAAAGATTCTTTCTAGTCTTTTAGTAAGGTTACTTAGGGGTGATTCAAAGGAACATAAACTTGTATAACATGCTTCTCATTCTACCTTTAGGAGCATACGAAAACTTACTCATAGTTGTCTTACCAAACATAAATTCTCCAATCTATGACATATCTGTTTCAAGAAGTTTTGGTTAAAAAGTTTTGTTTAGGATTCTCATAGGACCTTTTAGAAGATCAAGGATTCTTTCTAGTCTTTTAGTAAGGTTACTTAGGGGTGATTCAAAGGAATATAAACTTGTATAACATGCTTCTCATTCTACCTTTAGGAGCATACGAAAACTTACTCATAGTTGTCTTACCAAACATAAATTCTCCAATCTATGACATATATGTTTCAAGAAGTTTTGGTTAAAAAGTTTTGTTTAGGATTCTCAAAGGACCTTTTAGAAGATCAAAGATTCTTTCTAGTCTTTTAGTAAGGTTACTTAGGGGTGATTCAAAGGAACATAAACTTGTATAACATGCTTCTCATTCTACCTTTAGGAGCATACGAAAACTTACTCATAATTGTCTTACCAAACATAAATTCTCCAATCTATGACATATATGTTTCAAGAAGTTTTGGTTAAAAAGTTTTGTTTAGGATTCTCATAGGACCTTTTAGAAGATCAAAGATTCTCTCTATTCTTTTAGTAAGGTTACTTAGGGGTGATTCAAAGGAACATAAACTTGTATAACAGGCTTCTCATTCTACCTTTAGGAGCATACGAAAACTTACTCATAGTTGTCTTACCAAACATAAATTCTCCAATCTATGACATATATGTTTCAAGAAGTTTTGGTTAAAAAGTTTTTTTAGGATTCTCATAGGACCTTTTAGAAGATCAAAGATTCTCTCTATTCTTTTAGTAAGGTTACTTAGGGGTGATTCAAAGGAACATAAACTTGTATAACATGCTTCTCATTCTACCTTTAGGAGCATACGAAAATTTACTCATAGTTGTCTTACCAAACATAAATTCTCCAATCTATGACATATATGTTTCAAGAAGTTTTGGTTAAAAAGTTTTGTTTAGGATTCTCAAAGGACCTTTTAGAAGATCAAAGATTCTTTCTAGTCTTTTAGTAAGGTTACTTAGGGGTGATTCAAAGGAACATAAACTTGTATAACATGCTTCTCATTCTACCTTTAGGAGCATACGAAAACTTACTCATAGTTGTCTTACCAAACATAAATTCTCCAATCTATGACATATCTGTTTCAAGAAGTTTTGGTTAAAAAGTTTTGTTTAGGATTCTCATAGGACCTTTTAGAAGATCAAGGATTCTTTCTAGTCTTTTAGTAAGGTTACTTAGGGGTGATTCAAAGGAATATAAACTTGTATAACATGCTTCTCATTCTACCTTTAGGAGCATACGAAAACTTACTCATAGTTGTCTTACCAAACATAAATTCTCCAATCTATGACATATATGTTTCAAGAAGTTTTGGTTAAAAAGTTTTGTTTAGGATTCTCAAAGGACCTTTTAGAAGATCAAAGATTCTTTCTAGTCTTTTAGTAAGGTTACTTAGGGGTGATTCAAAGGAACATAAACTTGTATAACATGCTTCTCATTCTACCTTTAGGAGCATACGAAAACTTACTCATAGTTGTCTTACCAAACATAAATTCTCCAATCTATGACATATCTGTTTCAAGAAGTTTTGGTTAAAAAGTTTTGTTTAGGATTCTCATAGGACCTTTTAGAAGATCAAGGATTCTTTCTAGTCTTTTAGTAAGGTTACTTAGGGGTGATTCAAAGGAATATAAACTTGTATAACATGCTTCTCATTCTACCTTTAGGAGCATACGAAAACTTACTCATAGTTGTCTTACCAAACATAAATTCTCCAATCTATGACATATATGTTTCAAGAAGTTTTGGTTAAAAAGTTTGTTTAGGATTCTCAAAGGACCTTTTAGAAGATCAAAGATTCTTTCTAGTCTTTTAGTAAGGTTACTTAGGGGTGATTCAAAGGAACATAAACTTGTATAACATGCTTCTCATTCTACCTTTAGGAGCATACGAAAACTTACTCATAGTTGTCTTACCAAACATAAATTCTCCAATCTATGACATATATGTTTCAAGAAGTTTTGGTTAAAAAGTTTTGTTTAGGATTCTCAAAGGACCTTTTAGAAGATCAAAGATTCTTTCTAGTCTTTTAGTAAGGTTACTTAGGGGTGATTCAAAGGAACATAAACTTGTATAACATGCTTCTCATTCTACCTTTAGGAGCATACGAAAACTTACTCATAGTTGTCTTACCAAACATAAATTCTCCAATCTATGACATATATGTTTCAAGAAGTTTTGGTTAAAAAGTTTTGTTTAGGATTCTCATATGACCTTTTAGAAGATCAAAGATTCTTTCTAGTCTTTTAGTAAGGTTACTTAGGGGTGATTCAAAGGAACATAAACTTGTATAACATGCTTCTCATTTTACCTTTATGAGCATACGAAAACTTACTCATAATTGTCTTACCAAACATAAATTCTCCAATCTATGACATATATGTTTCAAGAAGTTTTGGTTAAAAAGTTTTGTTTAGGATTCTCATAGGACCTTTTAGAAGATCAAAGATTCTCTCTATTCTTTTAGTAAGGTTACTTAGGGGTGATTCAAAGGAACATAAACTTGTATAACATGCTTCTCATTCTACCTTTAGGAGCATACGAAAACTTACTCATAGTTGTCTTACCAAACATAAATTCTCCAATCTATGACATATATGTTTCAAGAAGTTTTGGTTAAAAAGTTTTGTTTAGGATTCTCAAAGGACCTTTTAGAAGATCAAAGATTCTTTCTAGTCTTTTAGTAAGGTTACTTAGGGGTGATTCAAAGGAACATAAACTTGTATAACATGCTTCTCATTCTACCTTTAGGAGCATACGAAAACTTACTCATAATTGTCTTACCAAACATAAATTCTCCAATCTATGACATATATGTTTCAAGAAGTTTTGGTTAAAAAGTTTTTTTAGGATTCTCATAGGACCTTTTAGAAGATCAAAGATTCTCTCTATTCTTTTAGTAAGGTTACTTAGGGGTGATTCAAAGGAACATAAACTTGTATAACATGCTTCTCATTCTACCTTTAGGAGCATACGAAAACTTACTCATAGTTGTCTTACCAAACATAAATTCTCCAATCCATGACATATATGTTTCAAGAAGTTTTGGTTAAAAAGTTTTGTTTAGTATTCTCATAGGACCTTTTAGAAGATCAAAGATTCTTTCTAGTCTTTTAGTAAGGTTACTTAGGGGTGATTCAAAGGAACATAAACTTGTATAAAGGATGAGAAAGAAGCTATGGAGAGGAACCATACTTGGATTGTAGAGAAGCTGCCGAAAAAGAAGAAGACTGTTAGCTCTAAATGGGTCTTCACAATCAAGTATAAAAGCAATGGAGACATAGAGAGGTACAAGGCAAGGCTAGTAGCAAGGGGATTCACTCAAACCTATGGAGAAGACTATACAGATACCTTTGCACCAGTGGCTAAACTTCACACAGTGAGAGTCACATTGAGCTTAGCCACCAACCTCTCATGGAATCTATGGCAAATGGATGTGAAGAATGCTTTTCTACAAGGTGAACTTGAAGAGGAAGTGTATATGACTCCACCACCAGGATTGAAGCACTTGTGTAAAGATGGTGAGGTATTGAGGCTGAGAAGGGCAATTTATGGCTTGAAGCAATCACCAAGGGCATGGTACCATAAGCTTAGTCACACTCTTATGGACCATGGCTTCAAGAAGTCTCAATCTGATCATACATTGTTCACGCTTCAAAGTGCTCAAGGAATTGTGGTGGTTCTGATTTATGTGGATGATTTGATTATCACAGGAAGTGATAATGATGGGATTCAATCCACAAAGGCTTTCCTCAAGAGTTCCTTTGATATTAAAGACCTTGGATAGTTGAAGTACTTCTTGGGCATTGAAGTTTGCAGATTCAATGATGGATTGTTTCTGTCCCAAAGGAAGTATGTTAAGGACTTGTTGACAGAAACAAGTATGCTTGATTGCAAGATTGCAAAGACTCCTCTTGAAGATGGCTACCAAGTCAATAGAAAGGGGGAGAAATCAGATGAAGTCAAGTTCAAGGATGTCTCATTGTATAGGAGGCTGGTTGGAAAGCTTATCTACCTCACTCTCACAAGACCAGACTTATGCTTTGCTGTGAATCAAGTGAGCCAACATATGCAATCACCCACAGTGTATCATTGGAGTTTGATTGAGAGGATCCTCAGATATCTCAAAGGATCAACTGAACAAGGCATTTGGATGGGTAAGAATGAGAGCACAGAGATTGTTGGCTATTGTGATGCAGATTGGGCTGGTGATAAGAGTGATAGGAGATCAACAACCGGCTATTGCACCTTCATTGGAGGCAACTTGGTGACTTGGAAGACAAAGAAGCAGAAAGTGGTATCTTGTTCTAGTGCTGAAGCTGAGTATAGAGCCATGAGGAAGCTTGCAACTGAGTTAACATGGCTGAAGGCTTTGCTTAAGGACTTTGGCATAGCGCAATCAAGTCCAATCACCTTCCATTGTGACAACCAGGCTGCTATTCACATTGCAACCAACTCAGTGTTTCATGAGAGGACCAAATACATTGAGATTGATTGTCAAAAGGTAAGGGAGAAGATTGAAGATGGAACCATTCTGCCTTGCTACACAAAGAGTGAAGATCAGCTTGCGGATATCTTCACCAAGGCTGCTAGTCTTAAGGTTTGCACTCATGTCTTTGGCAAACTAGGACTAGTAGCTATTCATGATTAGAACTCTCCTGATTCATGAGCAGCATACTCTTTTTCCCTTGATGTGGTTTTGTCCCAAGTGGTTTTCCACATCAAGGTTTTTAATGAGGTGTTGCCATGATCATTCCAAGTTCAGTCTTTAGGGTGATTCCAAAGTCTGAACTTGAGGGGGAGTATTGATCATGATGAGATCAAATGTGCAAAGGTTGTGTATTATCAAAATATGCACAAGTCTTGCACATTTGATAATGTGCAAAGTTGGGGACTTCTTGTTAAGAGGATGGCGCCAACAATTCAAACACAATTCGGATCAAACAAAGGAGGATGGAGCCGTTGGGACTTAAGGGTTTAAGGGTTTAAGAGAGGAATCTTGTAAGGACCACAAAGTGGTCCACACTCTCTCTCTCTCTCTCCTCTGCCCACGGTTCAGACTTGTTTGTCTCCTTGTGGATTTGTCTCTTACCATTTTAGGTTAAACATTTGTCTTAGCTCTCATATATAAAGAGCATGTAAACACCAAAATGAATTCAAGGGTTGTGAACACCATTCTCTCTCTCTTTGCTGCGCATTCTCTCTAAACTTACCAAGTAACCTAATGTTCACATACTCTAAAACTTACAATTCAAAGGAACATAAACTTGTATAACATGCTTCTCATTCTACCTTTAGGAGCATACGAAAACTTACTCATAGTTGTCTTACCAAACATAAATTCTCCAATCTATGACATATCTGTTTCAAGAATTTTTGGTTAAAAAGTTTTGTTTAGGATTCTCATAGGACCTTTTAGAAGATCAAAGATTCTTTCTAGTCTTTTAGTAAGGTTACTTAGGGGTGATTCAAAGGAACATAAACTTGTATAACATGCTTCTCATTCTACCTTTAGGAGCATACGAAAACTTACTCATAATTGTCTTACCAAACATAAATTCTCCAATCTATGACATATATGTTTCAAGAAGTTTTGGTTAAAAAGTTTTGTTTAGGATTCTCATAGGACCTTTTAGAAGATCAAAGATTCTCTCTATTCTTTTAGTAAGGTTACTTAGGGGTGATTCAAAGGAACATAAACTTGTATAACATGCTTCTCATTCTACCTTTAGGAGCATACGAAAACTTACTCATAGTTGTCTTACCAAACATAAATTCTCCAATCTATGACATATATGTTTCAAGAAGTTTTGGTTAAAAAGTTTTGTTTAGGATTCTCAAAGGACCTTTTAGAAGATCAAAGATTCTTTCTAGTCTTTTAGTAAGGTTACTTAGGGGTGATTCAAAGAAACATAAACTTGTATAACATGCTTCTCATTCTACCTTTAGGAGCATACGAAAACTTACTCATAGTTGTCTTACCAAACATAAATTCTCCAATCTATGACATATATGTTTCAAGAGGTTTTGGTTAAAAAGTTTTGTTTAGGATTCTCATATGACCTTTTAGAAGATCAAAGATTCTTTCTAGTCTTTTAGTAAGGTTACTTAGGGGTGATTCAAAGGAACATAAACTTGTATAACATGCTTCTCATTTTACCTTTATGAGCATACGAAAACTTACTCATAATTGTCTTACCAAACATAAATTCTCCAATCTATGACATATATGTTTCAAGAAGTTTTGGTTAAAAAGTTTTGTTTAGGATTCTCATAGGACCTTTTAGAAGATCAAAGATTCTCTCTATTCTTTTAGTAAGGTTACTTAGGGGTGATTCAAAGGAACATAAACTTGCATAACATGCTTCTCATTCTACCTTTAGGAGCATACGAAAACTTACTCATAGTTGTCTTACCAAACATAAATTCTCCAATCTATGACATATATGTTTCAAGAAGTTTTGGTTAAAAAGTTTTGTTTAGGATTCTCAAAGGACCTTTTAGAAGATCAAAGATTCTTTCTAGTCTTTTAGTAAGGTTACTTAGGGGTGATTCAAAGGAACATAAACTTGTATAACATGCTTCTCATTCTACCTTTAGGAGCATACGAAAACTTACTCATAATTGTCTTACCAAACATAAATTCTCCAATCTATGACATATATGTTTCAAGAAGTTTTGGTTAAAAAGTTTTTTTAGGATTCTCATAGGACCTTTTAGAAGATCAAAGATTCTCTCTATTCTTTTAGTAAGGTTACTTAGGGGTGATTCAAAGGAACATAAACTTATATAACATGCTTCTCATTCTACCTTTAGGAGCATACGAAAACTTACTCATAGTTGTCTTACCAAACATAAATTCTCCAATCCATGACATATATGTTTCAAGAAGTTTTGGTTAAAAAGTTTTGTTTAGTATTCTCATAGGACCTTTTAGAAGATCAAAGATTCTTTCTAGTCTTTTAGTAAGGTTACTTAGGGGTGATTCAAAGGAACATAAACTTGTATAACATGATTCTCATTCTACCTTTAAGAGCATGCGAAAACTTACATATAGTTGTCTTAACAAACATAAATTCTCCAATCCATGACATATATGTTTCAAGAAATTTTGGTTAAAAAGTTTTGTTTAGGATTCTCAAAGGACCTTTTCAAAGATCAAAGATTCTTTCTAGTCTTTTAGTAAGGTTACTTAAGGGTGATTCAAAGGAACATAAACATGTATAACATGCTTCTCATTCTACCTTTAGGAGAATACGAAAACTTACTCATAGTTGTCTTACCAAACATAAATTCTCCAATCTATGACATATATGTTTCAAGAAGTTTTGGTTAAAAATATTTGTTTAGGATTCTCATAGGACCTTTTAGAAGATTAAGGATTCTTTCTAGTCTTTTAGTAAGGTTACTTAGGGGTGATTCAAAGGAACATAAACTTGTATAACATGCTTCTCATTCTACCTTTAGGAGCTACGAAAACTTACTCATAGTTGTCTTACCAAACATAAATTCTCCAATCTATGACATATATGTTTCAAGAAGTTTTGGTTAAAAAGTTTTGTTTAGGATTCTCAAAGGACCTTTTAGAAGATCAAAGATTCTTTCTAGTCTTTTAGTAAGGTTACTTAGGGGTGATTCAAAGGAACATAAACTTGTATAACATGCTTCTCATTCTATGATACAGCCTCAGAATCACACTGATGCTAAACCACTTGATGATCAGATGATCTCAAGCCAAAGGGGTGCGGAAGATGGTGATGAAGGTAGAGATGGTGATGATTGTTTTGAGATTGACTCACTCAATCAATGGATGGACAGAGATATGAATCACTCAACACTCTAGACCACAGATTCTATAGTACTAGATGAATCACTCAAATAGACTAGAGAACAAACACAAAGAAAACACAGACTTTGTGAAAGAAAAACAGAAACAATTTCTATTGCTTTTTAGATTGATCAAGGGTGATTTTTACAAAGGATCATTCTGAGCTTTTATAGGCTCGAAATAAATTGTTTCTAAAGCCTAAATCAAGAAGCAAATCACAAAAATAAATGAAAAACTAGCTGTTGGAGAATTAATGAGAAATCTGCCCAAATAAGGTAAGTTGGAGGCTCTTTGTATCTTGACAACTTGGGAAGGAATTGGTGCACCTTTGGAACATCCAGGATGATGTAGGGATGCTTGATCACGAGCAAAACTTGATAGAAATGTGACCGTTGTGGTTTATTGCTCCAAAGTTCCAAATAAGGCAAGTTGAATATCTCCTGGTTTAGAAGTTGAATAACTTTTAAACCATAAATTATTTTGAACCGAATCCAATTCTCCCTGAACCTCTGTTGAGTAAGGTATCCAAAAAAAGTTGGTTTACAACTTGATTCATCCTGGTCCGATCTGAGCTCTCCAATAAGTGGTAGTTGGTCTCTAGCGGGTTCCTTGGAAATATTGTGAGTTGTAACTTGCATATCTTCTTCATCTAGAAAGCTTTTTAAACACTTCCACTTCGTGATGATTCCTTGATGAGTTAGGTTTCTGGAACAGGTTGATTTATTGCTTAAGTCTTCTTGGTTGGGTATATATGCTCCAAGACATGCACATATGTCACTGGTAAGCTCAAACTGCTTCTCTCCAAGGATCTTGGTTGGTTGATTTATGTCCTCTCCATGCTCCTTGGTTGATGATGACTTGATGTCCTCATCATACTCTCCCTCTTGAAAAAGTTTCGACCTCGAAACTGTACAATCTGCACCAAGAGAAAGCAAGTTAGCCTTCATCCTAAGTTGAGAGTTTATAACCTTACCTTGATTGTTTTGTGGTCTGGTGATGTAAGGGACATCAGGTGGTTCTCCTTGGAGCAAATAATTCAATATCACTCCTCTTCGCTGGTCCTTTTGCCACTGATATTTTATTGGTGATGCCTCCATGTTCTGAACTTGTTCAAGCAATAGGTTATGTTCCGATGTAACTCCTTTGTCTTTTGCTCCTTTTGTTCCTGAAACAACATTGGCACTTTGGGCAAGAAACAAGTGCATTATAGGTTCTATATGAGAGGATAAACTTGTTGATTCTAATTCCTTAGCACTAGTTTCAGATAAACTTTCTACTATGTGTTTTAAGCAGATTTTTTCCTCATGCTCTTGTATGTTTAGTATACTTTTCAACACAATTGTGGCTTCATGAGGAATAAATGGAGTCAAAGGGAGACTTACCTGTCTAACACCTTCAATGTTCTTAGCTTGGTCTGGTGGTTTCTCTTTGATGCTCTCCTCTCCTTTAGTACCTTGTTCAGTGTTGGTATTTAGTGTGATGGCAATGTCTTGTACTTTCTCTTTTCTATCCATCTCTTTTGTTCCTGCATCAAAACCCTTTGACAAAGACAAGTGCATTATACTAGAATTGGAATTTAACAAATTAGACTGAATCAAACAATCGCTGGTTTTGGATAATTCAGTTTTCTCTTCTAGTAATTTAACATTCTTTAATGGACAATGTACATCATAGTGTCCTCTCTTATGGCATCTATAACATGTCTGATCTTTAACTTTATTAGAATTAGAACACTTACCTTGGTGTGTTGCTGTTGGTTGCTTATGTAGGGTACTATAGACATTGATCTCTTCTTGTGGTTTATTGGTACTCTTCTCTTGCACTGCTTTCTCTGCCGGTTTCTTCCTAACCTTGGAAGCTTTTTGCTTCTTCTTGCTAGACGTTTTAGGTCTGACAGTCTTTGTTAGTGGGGTAATTGTGATCCACCTTCTTGGCTCTTGAGGAATTTGACACCTTGAGTAGTATGGGTCTGTTGAGATATCTTCTACAAACTCCTTGTGTAGAAGTTGCTTCATTTCTTCCCAAGTGCGGTCTGGTAGATCATAATCAAGTCTGAGATAAGCATCTTTATCCCATTCTAGATAGGCTTCTTCAATTAAAGTTTCTTCAGCAATGGTTGTTTTCTCATTCTCTGGAACTTTATTTGCTTGAAACCATTCATCCATATCTCTTTCCCACCTTAAGTAAGCCTTTGGTCCTTGTACACGACCTGAAAAACAGATGTTGTATGGTTCTGGTTCAGTCTGTTCTTGCTCTGCCTCTTCACTGATGTTATCTTCTGATTCAACTTCATATTCTGAGTTTTCTTCACACTTAGTGCTTGACTTGATCTCTTCACTCCAAGACTCAGTCTCGTAGATGTCTTCTTCTTTCTCATACTCAGGTTCAGAAAGGTATTCAGAACCAGTTTGATCATACCACGCATCTTCTGGAGCTTCTTCATGCCTTAGCTGATGTTTGAGAATGTGTTCTTCACCATAGTCATCTTCAGGTTCAGTCTCTCCATTGAAACCATATTCTTTTTCTGATCCATGATCATACTCTTCTTCACAACCTTCCTCTGCTTCTTCTCCAGACCATTCTCCATGACTTATCTGATCAAGATCATTGTCTGGTGGTTTCGGATCAGGATTTGCATCACTTGGATCATCATCATAATCAGCAATGGAACAATCTTCAGACCATAGCTCTCCATAGGAACCTTCATCTTCTGACATGATTTCTTCCTCTTGTTCCCAATTGTCCTCATATGAGTCTACTTCTTCCATGTTTCTGTGCCAACAAAAGTAAGAATTGAAATGTATCAATATATTCTGGTTTGTCTTAGTTTGAGTTATAAACCAAGGTTTTAAATGATGTATGGTTTAGGACAAGTAAAAACTATGGTTTATATGATATATATAACACACAAGTTCAATAGATTTCGAAACCAGGGAATAAAGTTTGGAAAAAATTTGACTTTCCTCTTTTAACTTGCAAATCACACAGTTTTGAATTGTAAAAGGAAAACAGGATTTCTGACCAAATAAAGAGGAGCCTATGTGTTTATTTTCGAAATCTCAAAAGCTAAGAAAAGGAAACAACACTTTTTCTGGTTTTTAGTTTTAGAAAATCGAATCAAATGCTGAAACTTCTGATGTTTTTAGAGAATCAAGATGAGTGAGATTTAGGGTTCTTGAGCATTTTCCAGCGAGAGAGAGTAAAGAGAGAGAGAATGGGAGGTTCAAAAACCTTATCATATATTTTTGTGTTACACATGCTTTTATAGGAGCTACAATCAGATAAGTGTTTAACCTAATTAGGTAAGAGACAAATGAGCATAAGACAAAGTTCTGAACTGCAGCAGACATGAGAGAGAGAGTGGTCCTACTTGCGGTCCACACCAGCCACTCTTCCTCTCTTAAGCTCCAACGGTCAAATGCATAATCAAACCAAGTCTTGCTCTTCTTAAACGTGTATAGCTCCTTTTAAGCATCACACAAAGTCCCATTGTTGCACATTATCAAATGTGCAAAGCTTGTGCACTCTTTGATAAAACACAGCCTTTGCACATTTGTTCTTGTCATGATCAATACTCCCCCTCAAGTTCAGACTTTGGAATCACCCTAAAGACTGAACTTGGAATGATCATGGCAACACCTCATTAAAAACCTTGATGTGGAAAACCACTTGGGACAAAACCACATCAAGGGAAAAAGAGTATGTTGCTCATGAATCAGGAGAGTTCTAATCATGAATGGCCACTAGCCCTAGTTTGCCAAAGACATGAGTGCAAACCTTAAGACTAGCAGCCTTAGTGAAGATATCCGCAAGCTGATCTTCACTCTTTGTGTAACAAGGCAGAATGGTTCCATCTTCAATCTTCTCCCTTACCTTGTGACAATCAATCTCAATGTGTTTGGTCCTCTCATGAAACACTGAGTTGGTTGCAATGTGAATAGCAGCCTGGTTGTCACAATGGAAGGTAATTGGACTTGATTGCTCTATGCCAAAGTCCTTAAGCAAAGCCTTCAGCCATGTTAACTCAGTTGCAAGCTTCCTCATGGCCCTATACTCAGCTTCAGCACTAGAACAAGATACCACCTTCTGCTTCTTTGTCTTCCAAGTTACCAAGTTGCCTCCAATGAAGGTGCAATAGCCGGTGGTTGATCTCCTATCACTCTTATCACCTGCCCAATCTGCATCACAATAGCCAACAATTTCTGTGCTATCATTCTTACCCATCCAGATTCCTTGTCCAGTTGATCCTTTGAGATATCTGAGTATCCTCTCAATCAAACTCCAATGATACACTGTGGGTGATTGCATATGTTGACTAACTTGATTCACAGCAAAGCACAAGTCTGGTCTTGTGAGAGTGAGGTAGATAAGCTTCCCAACCAGCCTCCTATACAATGAGACATCCTTGAACTTGACTTCATCAGATTTCTCCCCCTTTCTATTGACTTGGTAGCCATCTTCAAGAGGAGTCTTTGCAATCTTGCAATCAAGCATACTTGTTTCTGTCAACAAGTCCTTAACATACTTCCTTTGGGACAGAAACAACCCATCATTGAATCTGCAAACTTCAATGCCCAAGAAGTACTTCAACTCTCCAAGGTCTTTAATATCAAAGGAACTCTTGAGAAAATCCTTTGTAGATTGAATCCCATCATTATCACTTCCTGTGATAATCAAGTCATCCACATATATCAGAACCACCACCACTCCTTGAGCACTTTGAAGTGTGAACAATGTGTGATCAGATTGAGACTTCTTGAACCCATGGTCCATGAGAGTGTGACTAAGCTTATGGTACCATGCCCTTGGTGATTGCTTCAGACCATAAATTGCCCTTCTCAGCCTCAACACTTCACCATCTTTACACAAGTGCTTCAAACCTGGTGGTGGAGTCATATACACTTCCTCTTCAAGTTCACCTTGTAGAAAAGCATTCTTCACATCCATTTGCCATAGATTCCATGAGAGGTTTGTGGCTAAGCTCAATGTGACTCTCACTGTATGAAGTTTAGCCACTGGTGCAAATGTGTCTGTATAGTCTTCTCCATAGGTTTGGGTAAATCCTCTTGCCACAAGCCTCGCCTTGTACCTCTCTATGTCTCCATTGCTTTTATACTTGATGGTGAAGACCCATTTAGAGCTAACTGTTTTCTTCTTTTTTGGCAGCTTCTCCACAATCCAAGTGTGGTTCCTCTCCATAGCTTCTTTCTCATCCTTTACTGCATCCATCCAAACCTTGATACCCTCAGCCTCTTCATAAGTCTTAGGAACCTGGTTTAACTCAATCTTTCCAAGAAAGGCCTTGTGACTAGATGGCAGCAAGTCAATAGAACAAGTAGACTGACTAGGATGAGCTACTGCTTGGTTGTTGTAGAAGACCCTTGTCTTCATCCATTCTGATGGATCTTTCTTTTCCCTTGTGCTTCTCCTGAGTTGCTGAACCTGTTAATCAACCACCTCCTCATTACCCATGATAGATTTAGAGTATAAACATTGAAAGAGATTAGGGTTCTAGAGATGCTTTGTAGCCGCAAAGAGAGAGAGGAGAGAATAAGTGATTCCAAAACCCTTATCTTATTACTTTGGTGTTACATTCCTTATATAGGAGAGACAATACAATTGTTGCTTAACCTAAAGGAGTATGAAGACAAAATGAGCTATAGGACAAGGTCTGATCCTGCTGAACATGCGCAGGTAAGAGAGAGAGAATGTGGTCCCCTCCTTTCTTGTTCTTATGCTCCAACGGTCATCTCTCTCTCTAGGATGTTCCAACGGTCATCTCTCTTCATTAGGTTACACCAAACTTGAATTATGATAAGGTTAAGGCGCTTCTTACTCTAAGGAAGAAGTCCCCAATTATGCACATGATCAAATGTGCAAGACTTGTGCATTTTTAGATACTACACAGCCTTTGCACATTTGATCTTCTCATGATCAATACTCCCCCTCAAGTTCAGACTTTGGAATCACCCTAAAGACTGAACTTGGAATGATCATGGCAACACCTCATTAAAAACCTTGATGTGGAAAACCACTTGGGACAAAACCACATCAAGGGAAAAAGAGTATGCTGCTCATGAATCAGGAGAGTTCTAATCATGAATAGCTACTAGCCCTAGTTTGCCAAAGACATGGGTGCAAACCTTAAGACTAGCAGCCTTAGTGAAGATATCCGCAAGCTGATCTTCACTCTTTGTGTAGCAAGGCAGAATGGTTCCATCTTCAATCTTTTCCCTTACCTTGTGACAATCAATCTCAATGTGTTTTGTCCTCTCATGAAACACTGAGTTGGTTGCAATGTGAATAGCAGCCTGGTTGTCACAATGGAAGGTGATTGGACTTGATTGCTCTATGCCAAAGTCCTTAAGCAAAGCCTTCAACCATGGTAACTCGGTTGCAAGCTTCCTCATAGCCCTATACTCAGCTTCAGCACTAGAACAAGATACCACCTTCTGCTTCTTTGTCTTCCAAGTCACCAAGTTGCCTCCAATGAAGGTGCAATAGCCGGTTGTTGATCTCCTATCACTCTTGTCACCAGCCCAATCTGCATCACAATAGCCAACAATTTCTGTGCTATCATTCTTACCCATCCAAATGCCTTGGTCAGTTGATCCTTTGAGATATCTGAGTATCCTCTCAATCAAACTCCAATGATACACTGTGGGTGATTGCATATGTTGGCTAACTTGATTCACAGCAAAGCACAAGTCTGGTCTTGTGAGAGTGAGGTAGATAAGCTTCCCAACCAGCCTCCTATACAATGAGACATCCTTGAACTCGACTTCATCTGATTTCTCCCCCTTTCTATTGACTTGGTAGCCATCTTCAAGAGGAGTCTTTGCAATCTTGCAATCAAGCATACTTGTTTCTGCCAACAAGTCCTTAACATACTTCCTTTGGGACAGAAACAACCCATCATTGAATCTGCATACTTCAATGCCCAAGAAATACTTCAATTCACCAAGGTCTTTGATATCAAAGGAACTCTTGAGGTAGGCCTTTGTGGATTGAATCCCATCATTATCACTTCCTGTGATAATCAAATCATCCACATAGATCAAAACCACCACCACTCCTTGAGCACTTTGAAGTGTGAACAATGTGTGATCAGATTGAGACTTCTTGAACCCATGGTCCATGAGAGTGTGACTGAGCTTATGGTATCATGCCCTTGGTGATTGCTTCAGACCATAAATTGCCCTTCTTAGCCTCAATACTTCACCATCTTTACACAAGTGCTTCAAACCTGGTGGTGGAGTCATATACACTTCTTCTTCAAGTTCACCTTGTAGAAAAGCATTCTTCACATCCATTTGCCATAGATTCCATGAGAGGTTTGTGGCTAAGCTCAATGTGACTCTCACTGTATGAAGTTTAGCCACTGGTGCAAAGGTATCCGTATAGTCTTCTCCATAGGTTTGAGTGAACCCCCTTGCTACTAGCCTTGCCTTGTACCTCTCTATGTCTCCATTGCTTTTATACTTGATTGTGAAGACCCATTTAGAACTAACAGTCTTCTTCCTTTTTGGCAGCTTCTCCACAATCCAAGTGTGGTTCCTCTCCATAGCTTCTTTCTCATCCTTTACTGCATCCATCCAAACCTTGATACCTTCAGCCTCTTCATAAGTCTTAGGGACTTGGTTTAGCTCAATCTTTCCAAGAAAGGCCTTGTGACTAGATGGTAGCAAGTCAATAGAACAAGTAGACTGACTAGGATGAGCTACTGCTTGGTTGTTGTAGTAGACTCTTGTCTTCATCCATTCTGATGGATCTTTCTTTTCCCTTGTGCTTCTCCTGAGTTGCTGAACCTGTTGATCAATCACCTCTTCATTACCCACTGCCTCTTGATAAGCCATCTCATCCTCATTCATATCCAAGTCCACTTGGTTCTGATCTTGAGGTAGAGTGTCTTCTTGAGCTTAAGCCGGTTCATGTGTGTGTGTTGCTGGTTCAGTATCCTCTTGTTGAGCTTCTTGGGTTTCTGTTTCAGGTTCCTTTGGCCGTGGGGTATCATTTCCCAAGTGGTCCAATAGGTACTTCAAACTTGTAGCCAAATCAGAAGGTGATCTTGAGAGATCCTTCAAACCTTCCCAATCCTTCTTCTCATAGTAACTCTGCCCCTCAATGAACTTAACATCCCTTGAAACATAGGTCCTGTTGTTGCTTGGATCAAAACACTTGTAGCCCTTCTGAGTTGTGGAGTATCCAAGAAACATACACTTTGTGCTCTTAGCATCTAGCTTGTTCCTTTGATCTCCTGAGATATACACAAAACAAACACAACCAAACACACGTAAGTGTTCAATAAATGGATTGGCTTTGTTCAATACCTCATATGGTGAAATGTCTTGAAGGACTCTAGTTGGGATCCTGTTGATGAGATAGCATGCTGCCAACACTGCATCTCCCCAAAACCTTTTAGGAACATTGGTGTGGAACATCATGGACCTAGCAACTTCCATGAGATGTCTGTTCTTCCTTTCAGCCACACCATTTTGTTGGGGAGTATGGGGACAGCTTGTTTGATGAAGGATCCCACATTTGTTCAAGTGAGCTTTGAATCTTTGGCTTGTATACTCTCCTCCATTATCTGACCTAAACACTTTGATCTTGGCATTAAACTGATTAGTAACATAGTTTTGGAAATTCAAAAATGCATCAAACACCCTATCTTTAGATGGAAGCAAAGTTACCCAAGTATATTTTGATTTTTCATCTATGAAGGTCACAAAATACTTGTTTCTATCTCTAGACAGGCAAGGTGAAGTCCAAACATCAGAGTGCACAAGATCAAAACAATGTTCATAGATAGTAGTTGATTTAGGAAAGATAGTTCTACAATGTTTGCCAAGAATACAAGCTTCACAAGTTGAATGATCAAAGCTAACATTAGGCAACATTAAGTTCAAAGCACGAGCATGAGGATGTCCTAGTCTAGCATGCCATAGGACATTTTGATTGAAAGAAAAACAGGATTTAAAAGCTAAAGTATCCGAGTGGTTTGGAGAAGTGTCTTCAAGGAGGTAAAGCTCATCTTGTGTACCACCTCTTCCAATAACCTTTCCATTCTTAATATATGTTTC
Organism: Orychophragmus violaceus; assembly: GCA_030180135.1. Taxonomy (NCBI): domain Eukaryota; kingdom Viridiplantae; phylum Streptophyta; class Magnoliopsida; order Brassicales; family Brassicaceae; genus Orychophragmus; species Orychophragmus violaceus. The sequence goes on along the minus strand of CM058231.1, from coordinate 27,234,349 downwards.
AATAATCATTAAGTTTATAAGATCAATATATATTATTAATGACATAAATTCTCTAAAGATTCAATTAGGTTACTCATAAACATCAAAGTTATCAATTATGATAACTTTGATGTTTAATATAAACAGGTTACTTAATAGTTTATGTTCATAATATTAAGTTAACTTAATAGGTATGTTTGAATGATTAATATAATTTATTAAGTTATAAATTCATTCTTGATTAATATACCTATTAATTCAAACATAACAATTTATGTTAGAATGAAAAGGTTACTTAATATTTTTCTCTTAATGACATAATATAAGGGTGATATTTATAAATTCAAATATTAACAAGTTTTATTACTTAAAGTTTATCATAATATATTATGATTATATTAACAAGTTTCATAATATAATCATTCAAAATGATATTGATAATCCTTAATATAATCTTATATTATAATATATTATGATTAACAAGTTTTGTTAATATAAACATAAATATTAACTTTGAATGATCAAACATAATATAACATATTATTATTACTAAAAACTATATACTATGTTTAAGCAACATAGTATGATTATCAAGGGCATCATGTTGAGTTCTAAAATCTAGATTTCTTACAAGGCAATTATATCATTGTCTCCTATGCAAATTCAACCTATAATGCTACTAGACTCGATCCTAAAAGTGAAACAAATATGAAACTACATGCCTTTTTATGTTTTAATTTTTCAATTTTTTTTTTTTGAAAACTTATATATATTAACAAAAGACTCGTTAAAACTTATATATGATGGTTAATTGATCACCCCCCCAAACTTACTTCACACCGACTCGGTGTGAAAATAAATCGAGGAAGGTTACAAGATGGTTAAATGAAAAATAAAACAAACTAAAAACTATATACAAATTGGTGGTGGTACCTTAGTAGTTAGGAGGTGTGGTGTCGTCTTCGTCTTCTCCCAAGGATAGGAACTTGTTGTGAAAGAGAGAAGGTACTCACAAAATTCCCTCACAGCGGCTTGGCGTAGTCGCTGCACAATGCCGCTATGAGTGGCTCTTACCTGTAGCGGCTTGGTGTAGCCGCTGCGCATGCCGCTGCCAAAATTCTCGTCCCGCTGGTTCCTCCGCAGCGGCATAAGTATGCCGCTGCACTATGTCGCTGTGGACTCCTTCACCTGCATTTTGTTATGTGACTCTTCCTCTTGTGCTCCTTCTTGTTCCCACATGCTGAAAATATACACTCAAAACTCAAACACACATTAACTCACACAAACACACAAAAATCAATTCAAAGAAAGAAAATTCACACAATATATATAAAGAGGATACCATGGGACTTTCTCCCAAGTGAGCTTGTTTAAAGTCTCTAGCTTGACTATCCCTTCACTTTTTCTGGTTGGGAATGTGGCATGGCTTTGGATCACCAGGATCATATTCATCATAGAACCATCCCCTAAACTCGTTCATCCTAATCTCCTCAAAAGATATCTTCCTTGGACCATCAATTCTCATTGTTGTGGAGGAAGTTATACCAAGATGCTTGTCAAAGAGTTGTACCATTTGAAATTTTTCTTCTTCACCATCCATGGAGATTTCTTCAGTGAGACTCTCTTGTTTCTCTTTAGGCACATCACTCTTTGTCTCTTGCTTGGAGTTGGGTTGGATATGCATTTCTTCCTTGGTTGAGAATTCATCATCCATTGAGATCTCCTTTATGCTCTCTATGCATCCAAAAACCAAGCCATCTTCATGAGATACTTCAATAGTCCTTACTACCATGTCTACTTCTTCCTTTGTGCTCCTTGCTGGATGAATCATGAGTGTTCCAACATAAACTTGTTCTTCATAACTTATCTCAAGAGCTTCATCAATGGTTTCCTTCTCAGGTTCAAAGTCCATCTCCCCACCTTGTGTGGATTGCTGCTTGATTGTTCCAACTTCCGATGCTAGGCTGTCAACTTGTGCTTTGATGTCCATGATAGCTTTGTTGGTAGTCTCTATAAACTGTTTCAGAAGTTGTTGCATTGTGTCCTCCTTGGATTGTTGGTTTGAAAAACTCCCTTGATCTTGGAAATTGGTCTCCTTGGTTTTGATAAAAACCTTGATTGTTGAGAATCTCTTCTTCATTTGGGGAGTAATAATCCATTCCATACTCGTACTCCATGTCCCAAGATTGATATACCTCATCATGTCCATATTGATTCTCTTGAGAATAATTTCCATATGAGATGTCTTCTTGATAGGTGGGTGAGCTTCCAAAACCATTGTGGCTTGTATGATCCCAAGATTGACATCCTTCACCATATCCATAGTGGTACTCTTGAACAAAGTTTTCATATGGAGGATCTTCTTGATAAGTGAGTGAGCCTTCAAAGCTTTGGTAGCTTGTGGGGTCCCAAGATTGGTATCCCTCAGCATCTCCATATTGGTATTTTTGAGCAAAGTTTCCATGTGAAAGATCTTCTTGATAAGTGGATGAGCATTCAAAACTGTGGTAGCTTGTGGGGTTCCAAGCCATCTCTCTCTCTCTTGAACTTTCTCCCTTGTGATTATACCCTGCAAAAAGAGCAAACACTTGAAAGAAAATCAGTAACCAAACAAACAAAAACAAAAGAAAGCTTAGTCTCAAGGAAATTTTAAATCCTAATGATAAATCGCCTAGCTCCCCGGCAACGGCGCCAAATTGATGTTTGCGTTTTTACACACCAATTAACCTAATGTGCACGCTACCACAATCGAATGGTATGTCGATGTAGCACTTTAGGATCGAATCCACAGGGAGCTAGTGACCTATAACACCAAGAATGCACAAAGTTCCTTAATCTAAGCAAATACAAGATATTTGGTTTTTTTACTAACAACCTAAGTGAAACAAAAGTAAGGAAACTAAAATACAAATGATACAAATAACACAAAATGAAATAAAAACAGAACAAACCATTCACTAAACAAGATACTAATATTCACAAAAACAGAGTAAAAACAGAGATGATAAAAGATTAAGTTCCTTGGGTTGAGATTTCGGTTTGGGTGATCATTATTCAGTTCAGAAGCATTCAACAAACAATGGGGGATTTCTTAGGCTAAGAACAACGATTTCTAGTTAATCCACTCTCGTGATAATAACCCTATACCTATCAAGCATTAACATCAACTCTCGTTGGCAATTTCAAGATAGCTATGCAATAAGATCAAGTTCTTACTACCACTAAACACCTTAAACATCAACTCTCGTTGGCTAAGAATGTAAAGCACTTGATAGAGATTCAAACATAAACTACACCTCTCGGTGCTAGCAACATTTAGGATCAAGGAGTTGAGTGGCCAATTCAATCCTAGCATTAAGAACTTCTAGCAAGTAAGAAACCAATATTCCCAAGTTATTAAACAACCTAAACCATTTCTAGATCACCCTTACCTCAGCTCAAACCCAGAAACTTATAAAGAACTACTCAATAGGCATGATAATAACAAAGCAAAACATAATTAAGAAGACAGAAATGAAGAACAAGAGGAAACTAAAAGAAGAACTCAAACCAAACTTGAAAAGGAAAAATAATGTTTTGATCTAGATCCAAAAATGGATCAAGAAGTGGATCATGCCTCTCTACATACACCAAGAGGTCTTAAATAATAGAAAACAAAGTGTCTTGGTCGACCTCAGAACATGGGAGGGTCTACAAGCCAAAAGAAAAAGAGAAAAGGTAGCATGTGGGCAAAAGTTGGTCTCACCACGACATAATTAATATGTGTCCAGTAAATCGATCATAACTCTTCGTGTATAGCTGCAATTGACTTCAAACCACCTCCATTAGAAAGCTAACTCAATTCCCTACAACTTTGGTGTGAAGCTCTAAAGCTAAATATGAACGAAAGCTCTTCAAATGACTCGATCTTTCAAGGTCAAATTCCACAGCGGCATAAGACCCTCGCTGTGGGTGCCGCTGGAGCGCCTGGCTATCCGCATTTCTTCACAGCGGCATGCGTATGCCGCTGGGGATGCCGCTGTGAGGTCTGGTCGAGATCCTTAGCTGTTTTTCCACTCCTTTTTGGGTGTTTTTCAGTCCCTACCACCTCCATATGATTTGGGTGCTTCATCATGCCTTCCACCACCTACAAAAAAAGATAAAACAACACATATGCAACCTAATAATGCCTAAATGCATTATCCTAAAGCTAAATTACAATTATGATGCCTAAATGCTTTTCCTAAAGCTAAAATACACATTAAATCATGCCTAAAAACACTTAAAAATACAACACATCAAATTACAATAAAATTATAAAAAAAAAGCTTCAAGACTGGATCTGCTTTGCTTCTTCTTCATTCGCCGGTCTGCTACGTCTTCATCGCCCCGGGATCTGCTTCTTCATCGGAATCGACGGTGGAGCATCGGTGGAGAAGTCGAGCCACGGTGGGGATTTGCTTCTTCTTCGCCGAAATCGAAGTCAAGCGAGAGATGGAGAAAACAAGAGATAGAGGAGGTGACGGCTGAGCTGAGATGCGAGGGCGTTTCGGTTTGGTCCGTGAAAGATAGCGACGGCTTCGGTTTGGTCCGTGAAGATGCGACGGCAGAGAATGACGGGTTCGTTTGGTCCGTGAAAGCTGCGAGAATGACGGGTTGGGAGAAGCTGCGACGGACTTATGAGAAGCTATGGCTGTGGCTCGAGAGAAGAAGAAAAAGCTGAAGATTGATTTAGGTTTGGTAATGAAGAAGGAAGATGAGATGGTGAGAGGAGAAGAAGAGGAGTTGAGAAGAGGAGAGGACACGAGTTGAAGAAGTAGAAGAAGAAGGACAAAAAAAAATGAATACGGCGCTCTGTGTTAGTGGATGGAACAAATTAGGTTAGTTTAGGAGATTGATTTATATCCATTAGATCCAGGTTCAATCAATGGTTCACATTAAAAGATATCACAATCCTTGTCTTTCACTAACAACCAATAGGATTAAAATCAATTTAAAACAAATAAAATTAATATTAGTTTACATCATTTTCAAAGTTTTAAATTCTAATTATAATTCTATAATAATTAATTTATTGAGGGTTTAGTATATTGTAAAAAAATATAAGAAAATTTATATTTAGGGGTTTAGGGTTTATTTAGGGTTTAGGGTATAAGGTTTGAAGGATATTAATTAAGGTTTTAAGTGTTGTACTTAATTTTATATGTTATATAGTAATTGTGGTTTTATTTATTAGCTTTATTTATAATTTAGATTTTTAGGGTTTATTTAGGGTTTAGGGTATAAGGTTTGAAAGGTAATAGTTAAGGTTTTAAGTGTTGTACTTAATTTTATATATAATATAGTAATTAGAGTTTTAGTTATTAAATTTTGTTTATAATGTAGTTTTTAGGGTTTGTTTAAGGTTTAGTGTATAGGGTTTGAAGGGTAATGTTTAAGGTTTTAAATGTTGTGCTTAATTTTATATATGTTATATAGTAATTGTGGTTTTATTTATTAAATTTTATTTATAATTTATAGTTTTAGGGTTTATTTAGGGTTTAGGGTATAAGGTTTGAAAGGTAATATTTAAGGTTTTAAGTATTGTACTTAATTTTATATATAATATAGTAACTAGAGTTTTATTTATTAGATTTTTGTTTATAATTTATAGTTTTAGGGTTTGTTTAGGGTTTAGGGTATAGGGTTTGAAGGGTAATGTTTAAGGTTTTAAGTGTTTTACTTAATTTTATATATTATATAGTAATTAGAGTTTTAGTTATTTAAATTTTTGTTTTTAATTTAAAGTTTTAGGGTTTGTTTAGGGTTTAGGGTATAGGGATTGAAAGGTAATGTTTAAGGTTTTAAGTGTTGTACTTGATTATATATATATATATATATATATATATTATATAGTAATTAGAGTTTTAGTTATTTAAATTTGTGTTTATAATTTAAAGTTTTAGGATTAGTTTAGGGTTTAGGGTTTGAAGGGTAATGTAGTTATAATCTCCCGACATTTTTTTACTCAAAAAACGTTTTCCTCTGTTTTTTTTTCTCAACTTTATCAAGATTCGTCTATCTTCTTGTTGGTCGACCTCATGTTTGTATATATATACAAATATTAGCGACTATTTAGCGACTATTTAGCGAATATATCGTAAAAATTAGTTACAAATTAGGTCCAACACGCGTTGCATAATATAAACGTGTTTTGTAACGACTTTTTGCGACTAAATAAGAAATCGTTTAGCGACCCGCCGAATTTAGTCGCTATATAGTCGCAAAATAGCGACTAAATAGCGACTGCTAAGTTGTGGTCGCAATTTAGCAACTAAATAGCGACTATACCCTATTAGTCGCAAGCTTAGTCACAACTTAGTCGCTAAATAGTCGCAATATTTAGCGACTATAAATTCAGTCGCAACTCGTAGTCGCAAAATGCTTGTTTTCTTGTAGTGATGGCTTCTTTGAAGCTCCGTGGTTCTGAAGTAAGATTGGAATCACTCCAACTTATGATCATTCAATGATCAAAAGATTTCAAGCTTAATCTCGCGGAAGGTGGAAGCGATGATTGAGATGGATGTTGAAGGAGATTGACTCACTCAATCAATGGCACGCCAAAGAGTATTGAATCACTTTAAACTCTTAAAACAGTGGGTTTCTATAGACTCAAAGTGAATCACACACTTAGTAATCCAAAGATAAGAACAATATCTCAAGAACTCGGTCTTTGAAAGAAACAAGATACTTTACTAAATTCAATGACCAAGGGTGTCTTACAATGAGAACGAATGTGAGCTTATATAGGCTCAAAATACATCATATCTATGGTTTAAAAAGAGAAGAAAATCAAAAAATAAAAATAAATGAAAAACTAGCTGTTGAAGCATTAAGTGGAAATCTGTCCAAACAAGGAAAGTAGCCGTTAGCTTGTATCTTGAAAGCTTGGGAAGGTAAAGAAATGAGAGGATTCGCCTAATCCTATGGAGTAGGGTGTATAGAGGTGTTTATATAAGTTTATCAAACTCTCCTGGTCGCCATAAGTATGTTTGAAGCTGACCAAACTTGTGAGACTCCAAATAAGGAAAATGTAGCATCGCCTGGTTTAGAAGTTGAATAACTTTTAAACCATAATTCCTTTTGAACCGAATACAATTCTCCCTGAACCTCTGTTGAGTAAGGTTTCCAAAACAAGTTGGTTTACAACTTGATTCATCCTGGTACGATGTAAACTCTCCAATAAGTGGCAGTTGGTCTCCAGCGGGTTCCTTGGAAATCTTCTGAGTTGTAACTTGCATATCTTCTTCATCTGGAAATATTTTGAAACACTTCCACTTTGTGATTATTCTTTGATGAGTTAAGTTTCTGGAACAGGTTGATTTATTTCTTAAGTCTTCCTGGTTTGGTAGATATGCGCCAAAACATGGATATATGTCTCTGGTAGGCTCAAACCGCCTCTCTCCAAGGATCCTGGTTGGTTGATTTATGTCCTCTCCATGCTCCTTGGTTGATGATGACTTGATGTACTCATCAAGAAGCCAAAGTAACAGCTTCTAGATAAGCTTTATGACCAGGAGAGTAGTTAGGATTATCAAGATAGTCATCAATGGGGTAAAGTTTTTTACCTGGAACCGTGATACGAGGACCAGGAGAAACCGATGAAGTTGTGTCGATAGAGAGGTTAAGATCTGTCCGAGATGAATTGACCGTAATCCTTGAGAAAAACTGATGGTTTATGGGAACGATTGAAGGAATTTCTAGCAGATCCTAATCCAATTAGGCAATCCTGGTCTGAATTCCAAGCCTAGGATCTAGGGTTCATGTAATTGAATCATTGGGATCTCAAAATTACCTGGTGATTAGCAGCGGAAGATTTGCAGATAATCGAGATCTAGAGCGCCTCAAATGCTGCGCCTCTACTGGTATCCACACGCACACAAACTGGACCGCAGGGATGCTAGTGCCTTACAGAGATCTAATCTCCAGAGAGGTCTCTTTCTATGTTCTGGTGGCTGTGTATTAGGTTAGAAAACAGTTTAGGTCGACCATATATCTTATATATGTCGACTTAAACCGTAACGGAATTAACCAACGATTAAACCGAATTAATCTGATTAATCCGCGAGTGCATCGATCGATGCACTATCTGCAACGATCGACACTGCCCCAGAATATTGATACCGAATGCATATCACATATGCATTCCCTAGATCATTACATTAATGATCAACCTCGTCTTTAACGCCCAGTTTGCTTAGGTGTGTGACCCTGTAGGATCATATAACACTAGCAATGAGTTCTAAACTCATTTATCATAAGTGGCTTCTAGCAAAGCATTATGACTACCTAGTATTATATGATTGTCTCATCTCGACAATACAACTATCACTTAGAGCAAGTACAATAGATTTCAGGACATTCCCAACAATCTCCCACTTGTACTGGAATCATCTATTCCCATAATCCCTTCGTCACTATATCTCGATCTGGCATAAGGCAAGATCTGTGTCACCCTTATTTAGCCAAGATCATGTTCATCGAACTCCGATTTATACTGACAAGACAAACGACTGACAATCACCTCGTTTGAGTGTGGCCACACATTTCTCAGTATCAAATCTTCGATGGGCCCTGAGATATTTATCTCCTGTTATATAGGAGGGACAAATCCCATCTTGTTCCATCCCTGTCTCTTCACACGCTTCATGATACGCCCAATCAATGCCTTTATAGTCACCAGTTACGGCTGACGTTTGACAAGGTTAAAGCGGACCAATTCACATGTAAGAAAACATGATGAACTCAGGTCTAAGGACTATACTCTATAGTCGTAATGAAAACTCTCATGACACTTATATAACTATCCCGTAGAGTTCTCATCAGTGGGTCATGTCCGATCCTGTGTTCTCCAACACATATCTATGTGATTGACTTTAATACTCTTATTAATGACTCCATGAAACTTAGTCATCAGTCACCTCACATACTAGTCTCACGCGGTTTTTAATGTCCCACTTTAATAACCTCGACCAGGGACCAACATAATTTATGTCATTTATTATCTATAGGGTTTCATGATCAAGTCACATACTTGATGACCTATAAAATGTCATAAATTACTTTGGGACTATTATTTAATAACCATTATTAAATAATACAGATGTCAGATTTCAATAACATAATCAAATTATGTTTATACGAACATCATATCATAACTAAAATTAATAACAATGACTCCCACTAAAATTAAGATCACATCTTAAGACATCTAATGCCTTTAGCAGTAGTCTGACCCTTATTCGCTCTTGCTCAGCGTGTGTCGAAAGACACTGCGTCTTGCTAAGAGTAATACCAAGAGTCATTTGCACGAAGCCCTTCTTGGAATCCTGCATATTGGACATGTGCAAGGCCTTATCACTATAAGTATCTTGACACAATCCAATTAGCTTATCCAATCTATCTCTATAGATTCTTATTCCAAGAATGTATACGGTTTCTCCCATAATTTTATCGAAAAACAACTTTCGAATCAAGTCTTAACAGACTGAAACAATGGAACTTCATTTCCGAGAAGTGGTATGTTATCAACATACAATACCAGAAATGCAACTGCGCTCCCACTAGTCATCTTGTAAACATTCAGTTCCTCTTCATTTCTGATAAAATCAAACCTTTTGATTACTTTATCAAAACGAAGATTCCAACTCCGAGATGCTTGCTTCAATCCATAAATGGATCGATGAAGCTTGCATATCTTCCTAGCTTCATTAGGATCAATGAAAAACTTCAGATTATGTCATGTACACATTCCTTTCCAGAATTCCATTAAGGAAAACTGTTTTCACATCCATCTGCCAGATCTCATAACCATTATGAGTGGCGGTTGCTAGGAGAATCCGAATGGACATAAGCATGGTGTCTGGGAATAGGTTTCTTCATAGTCAATACCATGAATTTACTTGAAACCTTTTGCCACCAACCTAGCTTTGTATATCTGAATATAACCATTTTCGGATTCAGCGGCTTTCAGCCATTTTCGGAGTCAAGGCCCATCATTGCTTCTTCAAAATTCGCAGGCCCGCCACTTTCAATGATCAGTAGATCACGGCAATTGGTTACGAGAAGTCCATATTTCTCGGGTTCGTGACGGATCCTTCCGGATCTGCGAGCTTCAGTTTTCTGTAAAAGTCGCGCACACATATCTCATATGTATACTTTTACCACGACCTAATTAACCAAGATTTAAACCGTAGTTAATTAAGTCATAAACCAAAATCAATATTTGGTTCGCGATCTGTGTCGATCGATGCAACTTTTGTGTCGATCGACACTTCTTCAGAAACTCGCCATGTAAATGTATATCGAATATACATTCACCAGATCCTTTATAAACTCTAGGCACCACAGGTGCAGGTTCTACAACTCTTTGTAGATCCAACTGCTGCTCTTCCTCATCAGGTTGAGCAGTCTCCCGTGATTTTTTGAATTTCTTCGAGTTGTACTTTTACTCCCACTGTTCTTCTTGGAAAGAAAGTCTTTCTCAAGAAAACATAGTTCCGAGCAACAAACATTTTGTTCTCGAACTGGTTGTAAAAGTAACATGCCTTGGTTTTGTTAGGACAACCAATGAAGTAGCACTTATCAGATTTGGGTGTGAGCTTATCAGAGATAAAACGTTTTATATAAGTCTCGCAACTCCAAATCTCCATGATGGATAAATCAGAAACATTTATATTCCACATCTCATGTGGTATCTCTGTAACTGATTTTGATAGAACTCTATTTAATGTAAACTCAGACGTTCCTAGAGCGTATTCTTTGAAGGATAATGGAAGATCTAAGTGACTCATCATTGATCGAACCATATCTAATAAAGTACGATACAGGAGGAGTGAATTGTGAAACACTTTCACAATCTCTCAGATGATCACTAAATTCTTGACCTAAGTATTCACCTCCATGATCTCATCGTAGAGGTTTAATACCTTTGCCAAATTGATTATGTACTTCATTTTGGAACTCTTTGAACTTTTCAAAGATTCCGATTTATGTCTTATTAATAAGACACAACCGTACCTACTGAAATTATCAGTAAAGGCAATGAAGTACTGAAAATTTTCCTCTAGCACTAGTGTTCATCGGCCCATATACATCTGTATGTATAAAGCCCAATAAGCCTCTGGCCCCTTTCATTTTATTCGTTTGCGACTTGTGTCGACCGACACACCGTTTGTGTCGATCGACACTACCTTTTTGTTGAAAGGAGCCTTCGTCATTTTACCCAATAAACAAGATTCACTTTACTCATTATGATTCATAATCAGATGAGCCCAAAAGCCCATCACTATGGAGCTTCTGAATTTGTTTCTCATTTATGTGGCCCAAAACGACAATGCCAGAGTGAAGTTTGATTCGTATCATTTGACTTGAATCTCTTGGTATTAATGTTACAGTTAGGCACATTCTGGTTTAGAACATAAAGTCCATTCTCTAATGGATTGCTACTATAAAATATATCACTGTAATCAAATGAATAACACTTATTCTTAATTTGAAAACTGATATCCTTCCATATCCATACAAGGAATGGAAATAATTTTTCTGCTCATAGCAGTTACATAGTAGCAGTTTTAAGTTCAAAACATGCCATAAAAGGAAAAACAAATGAAATACTCCTACGGTTAATGCAGCAACTCTTGCTCCATTCCCACACATAGGTACACTTGTCCTTTCTCCATAGTCCTACTTTTGTTCAGGCCCTGCACATTTTCACAAAATATGAGTACCACAGCTGGTATCTAATACCCAATAAGTAGGACTGCAAGAAGTAACATTTACTTCTATAACATAAATACCTGAAGAAGAAGTCTCGTACGTCTTCTTCAGCTTCTCATAATCTTCCAAGAATTTATTGCAGTTTCTTTTCAAATGCCCATAACCATTACAATAACGGCACTTAACATCTTCAGAAAGACTGGTTTTAACATTAGGAACATGGCCAGACTCGCTTGGATTCACAATCGAGCTCGTCTTGCCATCACCTTTGTTCTTACCAAGTTTCTTAAACTTCTTACCCTTTTGTACCATAAGGACATCCGGGGTGTCCTTCTTGATGTTAGGTTCAGCAGTCTTAAGCATCCCATGCAATTCAGTCAACGTCTTCGTCAAGTTGTTCATGTTATAGTTCATAACAAATTGATCATAGCTTGACGGCAGTGACTGTAGAATGATGTCAGTAGCCAACTCTTGGCTAATGGGACAATCCAGTTTCCCCAGGTTATCAATATAACCCATCATCTTAATGACATGAGGACTAACTGGTTCGCCTATTGGTAGCTTGCACTCAATCAGAGACCTAACCGTCTGGTATCTCTGAGTTCGTGCCTGCTCCTGAAACATACTTTTCAGGCCAGTGATCATCTCTTTTGGCGACTCCACGTACTCATATTGCTTCTGCAATTCCGAGTTCATGGTAGCCAACATGAGACAACTCACATCCACCGCATCATTAGAATGCTTATCCCAAGCATCCTTATTTGACTGCCAGGCATTGGCTCGGTACCTCTTGGGGAGAACTTTCTCAAGGACATAGTCCTTCTTCTCCTGTTTGAGAACAATTCTCAAGTTCCGATACCATTCAAGAAAGTTTGATCCATTTAACTTGTCCTTCTCAAGGACGGATCGCAGGGAGAAATTGTTATGATGGTTTGTGCTAGACATAGCTGAAAAATAAGGGAGGTTTTAGTTATGATGTTCAAGAAATGAGAAGTCTTAACTATTAAGAAAACTCGCATTATATTCAAACAATGTTTCCCCAGATGAATATAATGATCCAAGACCCATACTTCACTAAACTTGAGTGAGCCACTGGCTATCATCCAAATTTAGCTATCTAGGTAAGCAACAACTTTGCTAGTTATATCCAATATAACTCTTGGTTGTGGATTGACATCTCATGTCAAATCCACCTGATGTCTCTGAGCCCAAAACGATTTTGATGGCCCAGTCAAGTAAACCAATCTCTTTAGTCATGTAATTGTCGATGTCTTGCACTGCAAATCCATCAACACGATTACCTCTGTCTTACTCATGTAATTGTGAACATCTTGCACTGCAAGTCTATCACACAATTAAATGGGTCTTGACAGTTGACAAGATTGGAAAGACATCAAGTATCACTTGATATTTGATTGAGGAACAGAACCATTTAAAACGTTCAGTTTTATTATGTTTTAATTCTTCTAATTAATTGATTTATCTTGCTTTGGTTCTGTGATTTCAGGTTCCATAACCTAAATCAACGAATCTTGTGTCGACCGACACTACTATAGTGTTAATCGATACAGAATAACCAAAGCAATTTCATGATAACCGATCAATCCAATTGATCCGGTTTTGAATACTGGTCAGCGTCGATCGATGCTACATTAGCATCGGTCGATGCCAACCTAATCAAACCAATCGCAATTAAACCATTCACAGTGTTCGACCATTATTAACCAAGCTCGATAACCGGTCCAATCCAATTGAACCGATTCATCAATCTCGCAAGGTTTGTGTCGATCGATGCAACGCTTGTGTCGATCGACACTAGCCGAAAACTAAGGTTTATTCGGGTTTTCGCCCTGCATCGATCGATGTCGGATTGGCATCGATCGACACCATGCGAAAAACCCTAAATTTCATTCGGGTTTTCGCCCTGTGTCGATCGATGCCGGATTGGCAACGATCGACACCATACGAAAAACCCTAAGACGTTTTTCGAACAAACCCTAAACTAGGTTTTTCATGAAAACGAATTTTAGCAAGTTTGTATCAACCATACACAGATTCAGATTCAACTAATCTAATCAACATGCTACAGATTCAATGGAACCCTAAAGCTCTGATACCACTGAAGGAATTTCTAGCAGATCCTAATCCAATTAGGCAATCCTGGTCTGAATTCCAAGCCTAGGATCTAGGGTTCATGTAATTTAATCATTGGGATCTCAGAATTACCTGGTGATTAGCAGCGGAAGATTTGCAGATAATCGAGATCTAGAGCGCCTCAAATGCTGCGCCTCTACTGGTATCCACACGCACACAAACTGGACCGCAGGGATGCTAGTGCCTTACAGAGATCTAATCTCCAGAGAGGTCTCTTTCTATGTTCTGGTGGCTGTGTATTAGGTTAGAAAACAGTTTAGGTCGACCATATATCTTATATATGTCGACTTAAACCGTAACGGAATTAACCAACGATTAAACCGAATTAATCTGATTAATCCGCGAGTGCATCGATCGATGCACTATCTGCAACGATCGACACTGCCCCAGAATATTGATACCGAATGCATATCACATATGCATTCCCTGGATCATTACATTAATGATCAACCTCGTCTTTAACGCTCAGTTTGCTTAGGTGTGTGACCCTGTAGGATCATATAACACTAGCAATGAGTTCTAAACTCATTGATTATAAGTGGCTTCTAGCAAAGCATTATGACTACCTAGTATTATATGATTGTCTCATCTCGACAATACAACTATCACTTAGAGCAAGTACAATAGATTTCAGGACATTCCCAACAACGATGACCTCGTCCGAGTAACTCAGGAAGACCTGGTGAAGATGGTTCAGCAGGTTTTGTCAAAGAAGACGTTGACTGTTGCACCTGAACTAATGGACCAGATTCTGCGGAAGCATCCGTAGGTGCAAGAACTGGTTCACCAGAGGGTATATCCGTTGAAACAGGTGGAGAATACGGAATAAGCCAGTCGTCCACCACAAGATCAGGTTGATTAAACGGAGGTGTCACCGGCTCCGTGTTTGTCATACCCGAAATTGATCTTACAAAAATACAACATCCCAACTAGAGAAAACCTCATTTTTTTCAAATTCATAAAGCTTCCAAGCCTTCTTTCCGAATGGATATCCAACAAAAAGACATTTATTTGAACGAGTAGAGAACTTGTCTTTATCACGCGACCGCCTATGTGCATAACAGATACACCCGAACGTACGTAATGAATAATACGAAGGCAGCACCCCATGAAGAAGTTCGTTAGGAGTTTTACCTTGGAGAAGTGCTGTAGGTGTGCGATTTGTAAGATGAACCGCAGTACGTATACTCTCACCCCAGAAACTAACCGGAAGTTTATCTTGAAAGAGCAAAGAAAGAGCAATGTTTGGAATGTGACGGTGTTTCCTTTCCACACGTCCATTTTGCTGAGGAGTATCAACACAGGAAGTCTGATTAAGAATACCATGTTGACGAAAATAAGAGGTTAACTCCAAGAACTCAGAACCATTGTCGGAGCAAACCGCCTGAACTTTTTTCCCCGAATTGTTTTCTACTCATGGCACATAAATTTTTTATGAGTCCTTGAACCTGCGATTTCTCCATCATAAGAAAGGTCCAAACAGAACGAGAATAGTCGTCAACGATGGTAAGAAAATATGCTGCCCCACACGACGAAAGTGTTCGATAAGGGCCCCAAACATCGCAGTGAATTAACGAAAAATGTTATAATGATTTATTAATACTATCCGGAAAAACAGAACGTGTTTTTTTAGTACCAAAACAAAGATCACACGATTGTGTGTCTCCAAAATCAACTCGCAATTTGTCAAAAACAAGTAAAGTAGATAAAATCTTGCTCGAAGGATGTCCAAGTCGTCCATGCCATAAAACAGATGGAGAAGGATTCTCTTTTGACGGTTGATGAGCTCTAGCGACTTTGACTCCTTTGAAGTAGTAAACACCCTCTCTCTTTCTCTTCATCGGCTCCAATCAGGGTCCTCGTAAAACGGTCATGTAAAACACATAAAGTATCAGTGAAGATAGCAATGCAACCGGTTTGTTTGAGAAGGCGAGAAACTGAAATCAAAGTGCAATTTAAATTCGGCACATATAGAACATTCAAGAGATAGTAATCTTTCTTAAGTTGCAAACGTCCGAGTTTTGTTGCCTGGTGATATATCATGGTTTTTCTAGGTTTTCAACCACGACATAATTGTATATATTGAGTATTTAACCTTGTATTTCGAGTCTATCGAGTCTTTTACAGGTAAGCTTGCGTTTGGAGCAAAGGTAGGAATTTTGGGACATTTCTGGAGCATTCTACAGGAAGCTAAAGTTGGAGTTGTGACCACGAGTAGATGTCGACCGACACTACTCTTAATGTCGGTCGACACTGAAGTCCAACAAAAGCTATGCGCCGGTTTACTGCATCTTTTGAAGATTTGCAAGAAAGCCTAGAAGTTCCCTTATTTCTAATCTGCCCCAAAACGTTTTTCGACTTTTAATAGGGTTTTGGAGAGTTGTTATCTCCTATATTTTGTTCTTGCTTTTGTTTTGGCTTTGCATTTGGAGATTGAAAGATTTTGGTATGGGTTGTAATCTTTGAGAGAAGAATTTCGAACATTTCTTTATATCTATTCAGTCTTGCCTTCTATTTAACATGTCTT
Organism: Orychophragmus violaceus; assembly: GCA_030180135.1. NCBI lineage: Eukaryota > Viridiplantae > Streptophyta > Magnoliopsida > Brassicales > Brassicaceae > Orychophragmus > Orychophragmus violaceus. The sequence goes on along the minus strand of CM058231.1, from coordinate 27,217,953 downwards.
GTCTTATTGATTCCATGTCTGAGTAGTAACCTTAGTTACATTTAGGGATTCTCATAGGGATTTCATGCCTTGTTAGATCAGTAGATAATTATGATTCTAAATCTATTCGTTCATCACCTAGTTGAGATTAATACTGAATTCTGGATTGATCACCTAGAGTTTAGATCTTAGATAAGTAATTTGGCACGAGAGTGTGAATTATAATCTGATAGAACTAGTGCGGGCAATTTGTTTAGATGCAAAGAGATTTGATCTAGAGAATTGTGAACCAAAGAACTTGCTATTAATGCTTGTTTAGAACTCTAAGATTGCAAAGAGATTAGAATCATTAGGTTGCTAGACATAGATAATAATCGCAGCGAGAGTTGAGTTATTAACATTTGCGATTCTAGTTCATGAACCTGTGTTTAATCTGAATCATGATTATTGACTGTCTGACATTGCATGATTTCCTGATAACTTCATAAGTCTAGCGTTTTTCTCCTATTGAAAACACTCTTTAAATTCATTTGCTTGTTTACTGCTTTCACCTGATTGATTTAGCTAAGTTTGAAAACATATAATATGTCGTGTGACCTCGAGTCTCTGTGGATTTGATACCCTTTATACTACAGTTGCATTTATGTGCACTTGCAGTTAGAATAGGGATAATTCTTGACCTATCAAATTTTTGGCGCCGTTTCCGGGGAATCTTTGAGTTCGCCGATTGTTCTAGAATTTAGACTAAGTTGTTTTTCTTTTGTTTTGGTTACTGATTCTTCTTTGTCTTGCTTGTTTGTTTTGTTGCTGTAGAATCGACAGACGCATTCAGTGTCGACCGACATCCATCATTGTCGATCGACATCGAGCTAGAGACCAGTTTTTGAGTTCAGTTTATGCCAAGTCGTCACACCAGAAGCAACCTAGACGATAACCTTTTGAACCTCAGACTTAAGGAACTTGCTAGACTTTAGAGGACAAACAAAAAAGCTCAGAGATCTTCAAGGATGATAAATCGATTGATATTGATTCAAGATGCAGAAGAATGGCTTACACAACAAGTCTTGCCTTTGACGATGGACGATGGTCTTGTTGTGTGGTCACGTCAACAAGCCACAACAAGTCCATCGATTTACACAATAAAGTTTCAATAAAGTCGTCACGTCAATAAAGTTTACACAACAAGAACACTTGCCTTTGACGCCATCGTAAGAACCATCGTCCCAAACACGACCTTTTGTACCCCCTTGGGCGTCCAACTCGTAAAGAGTGAACGACGTGGTCAAACAGTCTTGTGCAAAGTAAACTCCAAGAGCGTCGAGAGCATTACCGGACCGTCCATGAAACCCTACGATCTCATGTCCCCCATCGTAAAACACGAACTCTGTACCGGCGACACCACTAAGCAATTTCTTTGGACCAAACAATGGAGACATTTTACCCTTCGAGGTCTTGAAGAAAAGTGCCGTGATCACCTCCTTGACATCGAGGCGGTGGCACCTTCCTTGCACCTCTATGATGTGCTCGTCGGGATCAAGTGAAAACTGTATACGAAAATATCATTTATCCAATCAAGAAATTTAAAACAAAAGATGAATCGTATAATTAACCATAGCGTTTAGTCTAGTATTTTTGTATTAATTAGTGTTATTGGCTTAATTGTGCGTATGTGAGCTTGACAACAAAAACGTATTGGGAGTAAATGCAGTGGATAACCTCTTCAGGGTGAAAACCTATTGTCCCATATTCACGTGTTACTACTTCGCCGTCTTCTTTCACGTACTCGAATTTGACGTATGTGATACGTGTGAAAGATTGCCCTATATGCACTTTTCTTATACCTATGTACACATCATCGTCCCATTCATCTCCTCCTTCACCACCGCATGGTGCCAACTTCCGGTACATCTTCGCCATTTCGAGTCTTCAAATACTGTATAAAATGAAAAAGTTACTAAATTATTTATTTGTATATTCAAACTTTATTCAAATACATAGCAAGAACACCAAAACGGTCCTCCAATCACAGATTCAGAATTCAACTGATGAGTATACTCTGTTGTGCGATGTGGATATAACCTATCATTGGTGTAATATAAATGAATGACAATAAATGTATATAGTGTATTATTAAACAAGAGCCACACACACCGAATTGAAAACGCATCCACAGTCTCCTTTCTCACAATGTTTGGTATTCACAACAAAAATTTCTCAAACTCCCCAAGCGTTTCTCCTTCTCTCAAATATTTTATGAAATGATCTCTTAAAATAGACAATCTGATTTCTTGAATATATAATATTTAAACCAAGAAAAGGAAACATAGCTTTATCTTTCCTGCGCAGTTGTCATACGTTCAAGAAACACCTCATATTACATTAGTCTTCACTATGTCCATGAACACAAATCATAGAATGATGATCAACTGGAAAACTAATCCTCAGACATACATGTATTTTTTTTTTTCATACGATGAATTAATGGTATTTAATGTAAAATTACAAAATTAAAGTCTAGTTTGCATAAACAAATAAATATTCTTATTAGTTTTCGGTATGACTCCTAAGAATATTTTTGGATTCACAAAACATACATAAGGGACAAACATATTTGAGCTACAAATTTTTTTAATGAGAATGCAAATAGCTACTTGGAAAAAAAATATGTGAGAGATAGGGAGATAACCGGTAAGTTCTTGAGCTCTGATTGAGAATGAAAGAGATAAACAAGAAGGAATGAGTGATTGATAGATAAAACCTTATAGGAGTTAAGATGTGTGTATTTATTGACACTCTTTTGTAAAGTGTACACGTTTTGGTTGTTTCAAATTATTTAAGTAATGAACTCGTGATCAAAAACGCAATAAATGCTTTTGCAACGAGCCACCTGTATAGATGTAGATTTTATGAGCTGAAAATTCATATATGCGAAGATGTAGATCAGGAAGCAAAACGCTAAAGCTGAATTTTCAACAAACTTGCTGAGCTGGATCAATTTGTAGAAATTCAAATATACTCTACAGCAGATCTAAAGAAAATAAACTTGGAGTACAGTTTGTGCTTTATCAAAGATTGCTTGAAGATTATAAGATTAGACTCTAATGCGTTTAGTACATAGAGGCTTAAGAGTTCAGGTGGAGCCATCAACACTAAGAGCCGCAAGTTGAGAAATTATCAATCTTTAAAAGTTTACGCAAACATAATTAGAGGTAAGTGTTCTTAGTATCAGACAGGATTGAGACGGCAGCGTTTTGGCGAGGACGATTTTTTAGGCGATATTTGGTTGTGCTAGGGTTTTTCGTACGGCGCTCGGTATGACGCCGCCGGCGGAATCTCCGCCTGGTCAGAGGGTTGTAGAGGATACGGAAATTGAGAGAGGGGTGATGGAGCTTGCGATTGCTGATGGGAAAGGTTCTCCAGTGACGACTCCAAAGGAAACAGAAGTTAACACACAGCAACAAAAACAATCGACAAACGAAGAGATGAAGGAAAGCAAAATCAAAGGTGACGGCTCATGGGCTGGTATCGTTCAGAATAAGCATAGGTTACAGCAATATGATATGGAGGTGTGTGAAGTGGATGGTATCCAAACTTTCAAAGTTCCAACAGAAGTGTTTGAAGACTCTCCACCTTTGTGGGAGGATCTTCTAATTGGTAAATTTCTATCTACAGCTCCATATGTGGGGAAAATACATGCCATTGTTAACAAGATTTGGACATTGGGGGATAAATCGATAAAGGTGGATGCTTTTGTTGTCAACAAAACAACAGTGAAGTTCAGAATCACAGACAAAACAGTGAGGAATCGAGTACTAAGAAGAGGTATGTGGAATATCTGTGACATTCCGATGATAGTCACAAAATGGTCTCCTAATGTGGAAGAGATGCAACCTGCAATGAGATCAATTCCGCTATGGGTTATTGTCAAGAATGTTCCAGCTTCTATGTTTGCTTGGAAAGGACTGTCATGTCTAACTAGCCCAATTGGGAAACCAATTCGTTTGCATCCAGATACTGAACTATGCAAAAGCTTCGAGGAAGGTCGTGTTTTTGTGGAAGTCAATCTTACTAAGCCACTTCCTGATCAGCATACTTTTGAACTGCAAAATGGAGAGACGGTTTTGGTCACTTACACATATCCGTGGCTACCACCTCGATGTAAAGAATGCTCTACCTGGGGACACTCAGAAGAGGAATGTGTAAGGAAAACGGCTAACACAAAGGAGCCAGAGAAGAAGGATGAAACAAAGGAGAGCACTATGCCTAATAAAACTTCAAAGAATGCAGAAGTATCAGACGCTACGCAAGAGACTAGTAACACAGAGACTACAAAACAGTCTGGACAAGAAGAATCAACTGAGCAAACAAATGAAAAAGAAGAGGATGAGGGATGGAGTACTCCTACTAAGGTGGCAAAATCCCCTGAAAAAGAAAAGACAGAATTGAAATATGGAGAAGTAAGTCTTCTTGCTAGATCCAGATACTCAGCCTTAAGTGACAAGGGTGAAAATGGTCTAGATGTAGAAGAATCAGAGGAGGAGACAGAAGAAGGAGAAGTAGTTCAGGTGCAGGAAAATAAAGAAGAGAATAAGGACATCAAAAGGAAGGCCTCCGAGGACACACTAGTGGAAACACAAGTGACTAAGAATCTGCAAGAAGAAATAAGAGGAGCAGGAGGCACACGTCCCTCACTTAGACGTGCGACAAAAGATGCTCACAAAGTCATAAAGTCTGGAAATACGACGAGCACCACTCAACATGGAGCTCAGAAGAAGGGTACCACATCTAAACCTCATTAATATGTCCGGGTTTTATTGGAATATTCGGGGGTTTAATAAGGAGGAAAAACACATTGTTATGAGAAATTGGCTTTCAAAGAATAATTTTGATTTTGGAGGTTTATTAGAAACAAAAGTTAAGGAGGATAAGGCTTCAAGAATAGCACATTCTGTGTTTAAGGACTGGAGTTTTTTGTCAAATTATGAGGATCACCGGTTGGGACGAATCTGGATATTTTGGAGGTCAAATGTGCTGGTCATACCAGTTTTCAAGTCAGCTCAGGTCATTACAATTTCGGTTTCTCTTGATGGCGGTAAGGAGGAATTTTTCTCTTCATTTGTGTATGCATCTAATAGTATGGAGGAGAGAAGACAATTGTGGGAGGATTTGAGAGCTCATCATGATTCAAATATGATGAGAGGGAAACCATGGATAATCAAAGGAGACTTTAATGAAATACTCGAAGGGGAGGAGCATTCAAACTATGAGAATACGGGCACTATCCCACAGGGGATGAGAGATTTCCAACAATTAGCTGGATATTGTGGCTTCTCTGATCTGTCATTCCATGGGCCTCTATACACATGGAGTAATAAGCAAGAAGCTGACCTTATTTGTAAAAAGCTTGATCGTACATTGGTGAATGACGCTTGGATCCATAAATACAATCAGTCTTATTGTGTTTTTGAGCCGGGAGGTTGTTCTGACCATCTCCGTTGCAGATTTTACATCAGGGAAGAAACCACTCGGCCAAGAAGACCTTTCAAGTTTGTAAACGCCATAGCTATGCATCCACGATATCAGGAAGAAGTTGAGAATTACTGGACCAACACAACACCTCTATTTGAATCTACCTCAGCTCTCTATCGCCTGACAAAAAAGCTTAAGGATCTTAAACCAATTCTAAAAGCTTTGGGTAAGGATCTTCTGGGGGACTTATCTCGCCGAACGAAGGATGCATATGATAGACTATGTAACTGCCAAGAAGACACTCTAAGGAACCCAAATCCTGAGAGTATGAGAGACGAACGAGAAGCTTACAAAAAATGGGAAAAGCTGGCCGGAATTGAAGAGAAGTACTTGGATCAGAAATCAAAACTGTTTTGGCTTCGAGTTGGAGATGGAAACAATAGAACTTTTTACAACGCCATCAAAACAAGGGAATTGAGGAATGCCATTAAAGAGATTCAATGCAGAGATGGGAGGATTGTCACAGAAAGGGAAGATATAAAATCTGAAGCAGCTGGATTCTTTGAGGAATTCCTTAACTCAACACCACATGACTACACTGAAGTTCAGGCTGATGAGATAAGAGAGCTACTGCAGTTCAGTAGCACAGAATCCGAAAACCAGAAACTATTGGCAGAGGTGAATGAGGAGGAAATCCGAGAGATTCTCTTCGCCATGCCAAAGAAAAAGTCACCTGGGCCTGATGGTTTCACCTGTGAGTTCTTTATCTCGGTTTGGCATATTATTAGTAAAGATTTTACTACTGCCATCAGATCATTCTTCAACACAGGATTCCTCCCGAAAGGTTTGAACTCAACGATATTGGCTCTAATTCCTAAGAAGAATCAAGTGATCACAATGAGGGACTATAGGCCTATCTCCTGCTGTAATGTTATCTACAAGGTAATTTCTAATCTTCTGGCAAATAGACTAAAGGAGCTGCTTCCTAGATTCATAGCCATGAACCAATCTGCTTTCGTTAAAAACCGACTCCTCATGGAAAATCTGTTACTGGCGACAGAGGTGGTTAAAGACTATCACAAAGACTTATTACCTTCGAGAAGTGCCATCAAAATAGATATATCTAAGGCTTTTGATTCTGTTGAATGGTCTTTTCTGGGGAATACTCTAAAGGCGCTAAACCTTCCGGACAAGTTTATTCACTGGATATTAATATGTGTGACCACCCCATCTTTCTCAGTCCAAGTCAATGGAGAGCTGGCGGGTTTTTTCAGAAGTAGAAGAGGATTAAGGCAAGGCTGCTCTCTGTCTCCGTATCTGTTCGTAATCTGTATGAATGTTCTCTCTAAACGTATTGATCAAGAGGCAGCAATGAGAAGAATTGGCTACCATCCGAGATGTAAAAACATAAGACTAACCCACTTGTGTTTTGCTGATGACTTAATGGTTTTCACAGATGGCACTCTGCAGTCGTTAGAAGGTGTATTGAACGTGTTTGAGATTTATGGAAAGCACTCAGGTTTGAAGATCAGCATGGAAAAATCTACTATATTCATGTCTGGGGTCAAGGAAACTCAGAAGACTGAAATTCTGAGCAAATTTAACTTCGAAATTGGCTCTCTACCAGTCAGATATTTAGGCCTACCTCTTTTAACCAAAAGAATGACCCAACAAGATTACAATCCCCTACTGGAGAAGATCAGACTGCGTATGAGCTCATGGAAAGGGAGGTTTCTATCTTTCGGAGGGAGGTTACAGTTGGTCAAGTCGGTAATAAACAGTCTAATTAATTTTTGGATTGGTGTTTTTAGGCTCCCAAAGGCTTGTATAGTTGAAGTGGAGAAGCTTTGTGCTGCCTTCCTATGGTCAGGCCCGGAGCTCAACCCAAGGAAAGCAAAGGTGGCGTGGAAGGATGTAAGTAAGCCAAAGGACGAGGGAGGTTTGGGTTTGAAATCTCTGGAAGAAGCAAACAAAGTTTGCATTCTCAAGCTCATATGGCGGCTGAATACTACTCAATCCTTATGGGTTCTTTGGATTAAGGAAAATAACCTACGGAAGAGATCTTATTGGGCTGTCAATTAATGAACACATGAATGCTGGCTCTTGGATATGGAAAAAAATGCTGAAGTATAGACCAGTAGCAAAACAGTTCTATAAAATCTCTGTGGGTAAAGGAGACAACACATCCTTTTGGTTTGATAATTGGTGTGAGATGGGTACTTTGTATGATCTTCTAGGTGCTCGAGGATGTATAGACATGGGAATCTCACTTGAGGCTACAGTGGAAGAGGTTCTCAGAAAGCCAAAGAGTCGCAGTCACCGCTACCCAGCTTTGATGCAAATTGATGAGATTATCTCCAAGCTACGAGATGATGGTACACGGAGAAATCAGGAGGACACACCCGTATGGAGGTACAAAGGAGATAAATTCAAACAGAAATTCAGCACTAACAGTACGTGGGATCTAATAAGAACGGTAGCTCCGAAATGCGATTGGTACAAAGGAGTCTGGTTCAGCAAGGCCACACCAAAGTTTACTTTCTTAACATGGTTGGCAATTAAGGACCGTCTAGCTACTGGAGATCGGATTCTGAAGTGGAGTGCAACAGCTAACACCACGTGTGTTCTCTGCTCGCACACTTTGGAGACCAGAGCTCATCTTTATTTTGATTGCAGTTATACGCAGCAAATCTGGAGCAGTTTGATGAAAGAAGTTCTTGGTGCTAAATTCACAGCAAGCTGGACTGAAGTGGTGACCCTCTTAACATGCGCAGAGATGGATCATACAAGTCTATTCATTCTCCGATATGCTTTTCAAGTTTGCATTCATACTATTTGGCGGGAAAGGAACAATAGAAGACATGGTGAGACTGAAATAATTGCAACCAGACTTAGCAAGATGATTGACAAGATGATAAGAAATAAGCTCAGCATACTAAAAGAGATGGGAGACAAGAGATATGCTAATACTCTATTGTTCTGGTTTTCTACTAGAGCAAGCTCTACTAGCTAAGCTCAATTGATTCATTCTTTACACAAATAGAAAAAATAAAAACTCTGATGTAAAAAGTTTTTTTGGAATATAATTTTACATATTTTCAAAAAAAAAAAAAAAAAAAAAAAATAAGTGTTCTTAGTTCCATTAGCTCATAGTTAGATTAGATCTCCGTGCCGACAAAAGGGTTATTATGGGCTATGACTTGTCTTTGATTCATCTACTTCGGTGAATATGTTGAAAGATCCAGTATACCATGTTGGATATTGGTTTAGCATCCATTCAAAGTCCATTGGAAATCTTGCTAAATCAATCATTTCATGTCGGCCTACGAAGACAAGCCCGCTAAGAAGTCAAATGCCTAAAAAGAAGTCAGCGCACAAGCACTATAAATAGGATCCTTTACTCTTCATTTTAGACACATTGTAACTTGCGAGAGTGCCGAGCTACTTCTATAAAGCTCCGACCTCAAGCAGTCTTTAGGGAGCACGTCATTAGACGGACTCCAACCTCGTACCATCCTGTTCACAGCTCGGCTTCGGCCTTAAGATCAATAAAGAACAGTTTCGATCTCATTTAAAGTTATTTTCTCACCTCGTAGTTCGGATATTCAGATCGTAACCCGTAATATTGACTAGGTCGAATTTCTGTAACAACAATTGGCGCCGTCTGTGGGGACTGTAAAGAAACTTCTTTATGCTATAAGACGAAGCCGAGATGACAGGATCTATGCTAACAGATGATAATCCGAAGTCGCCCGAGCAAACCCGAAGCCCACTCGCCCCGAGCTTGGAATCACCAATTTCACCAGCTGATGCCCGGACTGATCAAACCAGGGTAGCCGAAACACGCCGAGAGAAGTGCATTCAAACGATCAGGACCAGGACGTCCCCTCTCTCATAAGAACTTTGATGGCACAGGTCGATGATTTGACCAGAGACAACAACGCCCGCCTCGACGTGCTCACGAGCGATCAAGACATGTGCGGCTTCAAATCGTTCTGTTCGGGGAAACACCGCCCCTAAATACCGAGTCAAGCAGGCGACCAACCATTCACTTGGGACCGTCGCCAACCGGATTCATCCAAAGTCAGGTCGGGGTTAGCCGGAACAATAAACTCGAATCACTCAAGATCCAATTGGATTACATGACATCGAAAGTTCACAAAGCAACTAGCTCAGCACCTGAAATAGATCGAGTCTTGAAGGAGACCCAGAAAACACCATTCACGAGTAAGATAACAGGGACGCCAGTCAAATACCCCGGGAAGATCAAGTTACCCACCTACGATGGTAGCTCAGATCCGCGAAAGTACATGACAGCCTTTAGTATTGCAATGGGGAAAACTCAGTTCTCTCAATAAGAACGCGACGCCGGCTTCTGCCAGTTGTTCGTCCAAAATCTGAGCGGCGCCTCCCTCAACTGGTTCTCGCGGCTGAAAGCGCATTCCATCGATAGTTACCATCAGTTGACGACTACCTTCCCGAAGCATTATTCCATGTTCATCTAAGAGGGAGCTTCGAGCGCCGACCTCAGGGCCTTAAGCCAAGTGCCAAAAGAACCCCTCAGATCCTACATCGACGGGTTCAAAATCATCGTCTCAAAGATCATGGTAACGGATAACGTAGGGCTCCCAGCGTTACGAAACGGGCTTTGGTACGAATAGCCATTTCGCTATAGCTGGCCATAAACAAGCCACAGACCCTCGAGGACGCCCTCCACCGAGCAGCCATTTTCGTTGAGATAGAAGAAGAAAAGGATCTGCTCGCCAAGAAATTCGCCTCATACAAGAAGGGCAAAGACGCGACCCCTGATAATCCTGACGACAAAGGAAAGAAAGCCGCAATGTGCTACGTCGGTGAGAAACAGCAGACAAGCCAAAAAACGTTCCAACAGCCAGGACGCAATTTGACAAAACACCAGCAAGGCCGACCATGGTACAAGTATGTACGATCCGACGATCAGGAAAAGACCTTCTGCAGCTTCCACCAGCGCTCCGGGCACAACACCTCAGAATGTCGACCTGTTTGGCGAATATCAAAAAACAGTGACGAACATAACAACCAGCAATGCCCCAGCGACGCCCCCGGAAATCTAGAACGCTACGACAACCCAAGAATGAGGGGGAACGGTTCAAGCTCGTCCAGGAGGAAAAAACGAGGCAAGTGAGCCAACAGAAAACAGAACAAAGTGACATCGACACAGAACTACCAAAGCGAGCCCGTGACGACGAAGAAGAGGACACACCAACACCTAGGAAGCGGATCAACATGATCATTGGGGGACTTCCCAATTGTAACGGTATACAGTCAAAAAGCTGACGCACGCCAACAATGGAACATAAATGTCCCCGAAGAACTGAAACCAGGCACCGAGATTACCTTTACCTCGGAGGACGAAGAGGGCCTCGACAAGCCACACAATGACCCGCTCTTCGTCGAACTTCAGATCGGCTATTGTGAAGTCACCAAGTCCTGATCAACACAGGAAGCTCTGTCGACCTCATATTCGAAGAAACCCTGCAAAGGATGAAGCTCCGCGACTACAGAATGAAGCGTTCATAGAAACCCCTCACGGATTCGCCGGAGACACGAGCACGACTATTGGGACGATCAAGCTACCGGTACACGTTGGACGCATGACCAAATTCGTCAAGTTCGTCGTCATAGATCGTCCCGCGATCTACAACGTGATTTTGGGAACCCATGAGAGTAGTACCTTCAACGTACAACCAATGCATAAAATTCCCAACCCCGGGAGGAATCTTCACGCTCCGCAGTAGCCAGAAAATCTCAAGATACTGCTTCACAGTGGAGCGCAAAGTAAGACAAACATCGTGCCTCATATCCGAGCAGACGACCACTACCTCGCATCCAGAAGAACACAAGCAAGACTCACACCTCGAATAAAGTAAGACAAGCATCACGCCCGCAAGTAAATCTCTTAAACTCCGTCCAAATCATATATATATACAACTAATCGAGCTGCGGCTTAGAGTATGTAAATGATAGAACTACGCTTGGCTTGATCTCTCCTCGGAGAGTACGTAGGCAAACTATGTAAGGTGCAGCCACCTCTATATTTTTCAAATTAAAAATCTTCATGAATTTTCATACAACTTAGCCCCCTAACAACTAACAATCGATATTCTGGCCAAATGTTCGATCCAATAAACATGTGTCCCATGCACAGTGACATTTCGTCACGTCGTCGTTTTTAACGACATATAAGACGGGGCCAGACCCGCACGGGTCCTTATATAAAGTTTTGTAAGCCGGACCTCCTCCGCGTAACTATGTTCAAGGGCTCCACAGGGTAAGCCGAGCACGTACTCGCACCTAGGTAACTGAACAGATGACGAGGTAAGCCGAGCCAAAGCTCGCCCTCATAAACTTCTGTATATAAATGAGCGAGCTTTGTTTCGATCCGAGAAAATCAAAGACAAGATAAGCCGGGCACGTACTCGCACCAAAATTTGATCTCGCCCAAAGCCGAGAAACGACTCGCAAACAATAAAAACAGGAAACGAGGAAGGAGGTAATAATGAATTTCTTTTTTCTCTTATTTCATTCTCGTCAAAATTACAAGGAAACATACAAAAAAAAACTACAACAAACAAACAACAAACTACAAAACAAATCTAATTTCTTGAAAGACGATTTCTTCCAGACCGGAGCTCGTGTGCTGAGCCCGATTTCATCCAACAAGGAGCCAAGCTCCTTTCTTGAAAGACGATTTTGTGGTCTGTTCCCGACATGACCTCAAAGGCAGAGGGCCAGCAGTGAACAACGATGAAACCGAACCGAGGAGTATCATCGTGGGGTAAGAGAGTTCGGGCAAGCTAACCTCAGCACACCAAAAAGGATAGCCGGATCTCGAAGCCCGACCCCACGGTTCCCCTGGCCACTCTGACATCAACCGCTCTCCCTAAAGGAATCATCCCCCTTATACGGAGGAAAATGAGCCAGCTTGATATCGAGCCCGCTGCCCTGCGAAACAAAAAAAAACAGGGAAGATTCAGCAAAAAGGCAAGCAAAATAAAAACGCGTCACAACGAGCAAACAACACGCTTACGTCAAAAGAGATAAGTTCAAGACAGGAAAGCCCCCGACATGTTACTAAAATCAGTGACGCATCATATCTACCCAACCGGAGGAACTGCGCGTCGCCCTTAAGTTCACAAAACCGACAAACAAGGACGGCTATCGGTACATTTTCACACATCCACAAGCCCCCATTTCGCAGAAAAATACGAGCCCGCTCGGCAAAGAGAAAAACAGAAACTCCGGCGGCCGGAGTCGGCCAACAATGAGCACTAACGAGAAACTCATTGGCAGAGCGGCCTTGCTGCAATGACACATTGGGACCCAACACTACAATCAAACCAGAAGGAAAAAGCTAACCACGCTCAGTAAGAAAAAGAACAAAAGTAAAGAACAATAAGATATGAAAAATCAGAGAAGAAGAAGGAGTATTTATAGCCACCAAGGGCAACGAGTGTCACAACAACGCATTCAAAACAACGCGTCAGTTACGAATGCAGTGCCATGTTCCCTCTCTGCCCTCAGATTTTCCAAACGCTCGGAAGCTTTCTTATACGTGACCTCCCGCTCAGAACGAAGGCGTTCACCAAAGGATTCACGAAGCCCGTTGCGCTCAAGAACGAGGGAATCAACTTCCGACCTAAGAGAACCGGCTTCGGAAAAAATACTATGTTTCTCATCTTCAAGCTCGGCCAACCGCTTCTCTAAGTCCGTAGCTTTCTTCTTCTCCAAAGACAGAGCAGCAGAAGCCCCCTTCGCCTCGTCAAACTCCTTACGAACCCGCTTCAACTCACGAGCAGAGCATCACAGCGCATCAACCTATTCCCTAAGGATACTCTCCGTCTACTTGGTCTGTCGCCTCTCGAATTCATACGAATCCCAAAGTTGATTCAGGATGACGCACACCATAACAAGGTGGTGACTCAACTCCTCCTGAAGATGAGCCTTGTGCATAGCCGAAACAGGCATAAGATCCTTAGACGGACAGACGCGAGCCTCTGGACAAGATTAGCACACGACAGCCTATCATTTATCAAAGGAGCCTTCCCTTTGTGAACATACGACCAGGACGGCTCGCTCGAACCAAGATTTGCACCATCTGACCCAGTCGTCGGGCTGGCAGCTCGAACAAAAGGAGAGGGGGGTCGAAGTTCCCCAGAATGCTCACCACCACCCTCAGGATCCGACCCCGCCTCTCCGTGCTAAAGGCCCCGACAGGAAAAATGACCTGACTCGCGGCACCCTCCGGTGTCTCCTGCAATCGACTAGTCCCATCTTCGCAGGCATCAGAGACGTCGTCAAGAGAAATCACTGGCGAATTTATCGCCGCTACGGGTACCTCAGACGTCCTTTGCCTATTCCTGGGCAGCCGAGGAGACGACGGTTCACTCTCAACAAAAAGATCCATCTCCAGAAACGCTGACACAACGGAGCAAAAATGTCAGCATTACAGACTTTCCTAGCCATCAAAAAAAGGGGGGAGGAGAAGAGGACACATACCCGAATCAACCTTTCTCAAGCAACTCCGCACTCGCTGATCAAACAGGCTCTTGGCCTCCTCGTCCTTCGACGAAGGCCAATATATACCACCGTGAGCCCTCAACTTATCCAAGTCAACGGAAAATCCTATAGTCCAACGACATGAAGAGGAGCGAACTGCAAAACAACAAAATAAAAGCCATGACGCAAACGATACCAGTAAACAAGTTCAAAACAAAGAAAACTACCATGGTTATAGATCCCGGCCGATCTAAAAACACCCCACTCAAATCAAACGTCAGCGCACTGTTAACACTGGCGATGAAATAACTATCTTGCCAATCGGAAATCCTGTCCGGGAGATCGAATACAACCTTCAGATGACAACCAGGCCTGAACCGCACGTAAAAGGTCCTGGACGTCCCTTGGTTAACAGAAATCGAGGTCAACTCCTCAAAGAAATGAGTAGACATCTCGACCTCACTATTAGCCGCCATGATTAAAATACCTAAAATATTACGGATGGCGGACGGACAAAGCTGAGAAAAGGCCATCTCCCTAGCCTCGCAATACTCAATCAAAATTCTAGGAAGGGGAAAAAGCAAGTGGCATTCAGTGAACCAGTACTCGTATAGACAAACCCAACCAGGGGGAACATCCCAGGGACGCTCGCACAAAGCCGGCAACCGAAGCTCGAGACCGGGAACACGAGAGCACCGCAGACATATATCATCAAGGTCGGGCTGCTCACAAACCGATGAACGAATCACCCTAGGAACAACAGACTTCACGTCCATCGCCCCCTTCTATTTCCCTCTTCCTCCCCTTGAGGAAGTCGCTTGAGAACAATAATCAAGAACAGCCGGTCCCCCGGGATAGCAACTCCGACACCACTTCGTCGACGATTCGCCCCATCACTATCGCCAGGATTTCGCTCCTCCGCGTCAACGAGAGTCCGATCCTCAGGCGATTCCGTGGCGACATGACCACCACGAAATCGACGAGGTTTTCGCCCAGACCGAGACATCAAAAACTCTTCATCAACCTCAATCGACCTAGATTAAAAGGGACTATCCCCGGACGACTCGGAAAAACAGGAATCGTCGCTACCAGTAGAAGAGTGCTCACTAGAATCTACCCGCACAATAACAAATCTAGAGACGAGACGACCAAATTACAATCACCAGAAAAAAGTAAAAACGAGCGCAAAGCAAAGACCGTGAGAAAAAGACGATTACCTGGTAGAGAAGACGGAATCTGAAAAGACAAAGCCTTGTAAGAAGAAAGAAGCAGTTTTCAAAAATATAAAAGTCGCGACACAAGCGGATCGCGTCTTTTCGTTCTCTTAGGAATCACGGAAGAAGCCAAGAGAAAAGCACTCGCAAGCCAACGTGGAACGACTCAACAAGATTTCCGCCTAACTTAAATGCTCGAAGAAATTCGCCGAACTCAGCATCACAGCTTAACGAACTAAGGGGGGGGACTAATTGTTGGAAATGAGTTTAGCACCCATCCAAAGCCTATTGGAAATCTTGCTAAATCAATCACACTTCATGTCGGCCCACGAAGACAAGCCCGCTAACGAGTCAACATCCCAAAAAGAAGTTAGCGCACAAGCACTATAAATAATACCCTTCACTCTTCATTTTACACATTGTAAATTGCGAGAGTGCCTAGCTACTTTTATAAAGCTCCAACCTCAAGCAGTTTTTAGGGAGTACGTCATTGGACGGACTCCCACCTCGTACCATCCTGTTCACAACTCGGCCTTAAGATCAATAAAAAATAGTTTCTACATCACTTAAAGTTATTTTCTCACTTCATAGTTCGGATATTCAGATCGTAGTCCGTAATATTGACTAGGTCGAATTTCCGTAACAACAAACGAGCTAGCCTTTTCATCAGAATTATATGCGATTCTATTTGTTCAATTTTTTTTTTTTTTTTGAAGTTTTCAGGCATATTATTACCCGTAACATTAATGTCAGAGCGGGCCTTCTTGAAAAAATGTTCGAGTTGGTTTCATGCTTTTACCCATACAAGCGAGTCGGCATCGATAGAGGAAGCACCATAGAATGACCATCTCATTGGACGAGACTTGATTTAGATCAAATAGGAAGATGACAAAAAAGTGTTAATACTAGCAAAGAGTTGGTTGAAAATTTTATTAATAGTTAATTGTATACAACTAATTAAATGGAACCACTATAATGATATACCTGAAACTATTTTTAGTGAATAATGCATTTAGTTTTTACAGAATTCGAATTACCAGAAGAGAATTATAGTGAATTCTGTATTTTCATTTAAATCATTATTACGGAGCCTAGGATGTGATTGAGAAAACTTATTGTTTGATTTCCTAAATGTAGAATCATTAAAAGCATATACTTGTATAATTTCCTTTTACCAAAATAATCTCATTCGATTAATTATGATAAAGATAAGAGCGTTTACCTAAACCAAAACCTCATAACCAAATAAACCTATACTAAACCAGTTATATACTAATCACAACTTTATATATACTCGATTACTAACAAGACTGTTAACAAAATATATAAATCAATAGTTTTTCTCAAGATGTGACAAAAATGTTGAAGAGACCCATCTTATGAACAAAATAATTAAATGAAGCAGGGTATAGAGTTTAGAAAAGGACCAGCAAGCTGTAAATCTGTTCTCACATGCAACAATTTGAACAAACCAGCAACCAACCTTTCATGAACAATATAACAATCAATTTCTATGTTTATTTGTGCGGTCATGAAACACCGAGTTGTGTGCAATTAAATAGCAGCAATGTTACCGTAGAACAATAAGGCAGACTTATTTTTTTTTTGAAAAGAATGTTAAAGTTTATTCAAATCAAAAACTTTTTTACAATAGCTGTTTCATTGTTCTGAATTGAAATTAGAAGTAGGTAGGCGTTGAAAATGATAACAACAGAAATAAAGATATAGGTGTTTTAGGGACCGTGATAGTGGAACCACCGTCGTAATCCATCTTCATAGGCCCCCTCCCCCTTGCTTGATAATTAGAGCTGCTGGTTGTGGTTGCTCTCCATGTCTACGCCTGTTTCGTTCCTTCCAAATGTGGTATAAGGTGGATTGAAATGCATAACGGAAAATGAAGGATTCCGTTTTTTTGTAGATTTGAACTGGTCAATAGTTGAATCAGTTCATCCCATGATGTTGTGAATCTCACGTCCAAGAGCTTTTGCATCAGGCATTTCCAAATTGTGGATGAGTAGCTGCAGCTGAAGAATAAATGGTTTCTAGTCTCAGGAAGCTTACAGAAAATGCAGTCATCACTGTGATTTTGATTCCATTTTTTGAGTCTATCCCCTGTTGCTAGCCTATTGAGAATTGTCAGCCATGAGAGAAAAAAATATTTAGGAGTAGCAAACCGAAACCATATTCCTTGAGCCCAATCTTTCCTGCTTTGTGGATTTCGAATCTGCTCCCAAGTTGAGCTCGTCTCAAACTTTTACTTGTATTTCCCATTTTTCGATCTCCATAGATGAATATCCTCAGAGTCGCTGCCAATTCTTTTCTGTTTATCAATCTCTTCTTCAATTTTATTAAGAACAGCCACTCTATGCCTTCTTCTTCGATGGATCCGAGTCACCTCTGCCACAGTGGATGTTGAAGATATTCCCATATCAATGTATCCGCGAGGTCCAGTTAGATCATATATTACTTCCAAATCAGACCATGAGTCAAACCAAAAGGAAGTGAATTCACCACTGCCAAGTTCTACTTTGTGAAATTCACGAGCTGAACTGCGATACTTCATTATTTTCTTCCACATCCATGATCCCGTAACCGAGGCTTTCATAGTCCAGAACGATTTGTTGCGGAGAATTTCTGACTTTATCCAGCTCACCCACGGGGATTTTTGGCTTGAAACAATTCGCCAAATGAGTTTAAAGCAACTGACCGTATTGCTGCATGAAATAGACTTCAATATTCAACAACTGGAGACTTAGCAAGTGATAACTTCATTCAATCAACAAGTTAGTAAGCTATACCAGTTCATCAGAGACGAATGAGAGACTTCAATATTCAACAACTGGAGAACTCTTAGATACAACTTGTTTCTTATTTGATTGCCAAGATATTCATGAAGATCCAAAGAAAATTCAGTATCCCGAAGTTGATCGTCATGTGTCATGACAAGATCCATAATCAGCATCTGCAAAGGGTTGTATATGCATTTTTGCTTTAGCCGAATAGTTCCTTTGATGTAGTGAAGTGATTTAAGAATATACAGACTCAATACAACTTTATACAAACTCGATTACTAACAAGAATATATTAACACCATTACCAACAAGAGTATTAACAGAGTATGTACATCAATATATCCTAATACCCTCCATAATAATTTCGTATATCTCATTTGAATTGAAAATTTTAGTGAACTCGTAAACTGATACCATTACAAGAAAACATGTCATAACCAGTGGAAGAATTCGTCGGATGTCCGTCAATTAGGGTCATTACCGACAGATTCCCAACCGAATGGATCCATAAGTTCTATTTCTTCAGGAATCGAAATCCGTATGTTTTCCATCAGTAAATACCGACGGATTATCGATGGAGAAATACCGCTGACTAACCGACATGTTATCGACGAGAGGAATACATTCGGATATACGACAGTTAACCGAGGAGAATAAACAGTCGGATTACCGAGCAAATAACGGACAACCATTTTATTGACGGTTATTCCTCGGTATACTGACAATTTCTGTCCTACGTATTATCGTCGCCTTTTTACCGACAAAACGACTGTCGGTTATTTCCAATGAATTACTGACGGTTCTTAATATATATATATATAATAAATTATTTTGTAAATAATATAATAAATTTATTAATTTTAAAATTTCAAAAACATATTATAAAATTAAAATGATAAAAAGGTTCAAAAACAATAAAAATATTAAAATTATATAAAATTAGGATCTGTTGATGCGGATCCCGATTCCCCCCTCTCCCTGTCCCGTTCTCGCTCTTGGTTCCGCTCCCAGTCCTGCTCTCGGAGCTACCAGTCTCACTCCTAGCGGAAGAGTACTGAACGACATGAAGTGCATCATTTGAGCTTGCATCTCCTTCATCTTCCGGTTGGTTCTTGCTGTTCCGCTAACATCTGAGCTTCCATTCGTGCATGACTCGCCTTCAGCGCTGCAATTTCTTCTTTTTCTCCCTAATGCTTCGGCGAAAGAGTCGGTGTCGGGATGGAAGCGAGAAAGCGGTGTCGAGACCCTCTCCTAAAGGTTTCCTAAACCGTACAAACTGCCCTTACCGTTCGGTATTCCTACAGAAAAAATTTAAAAATACAAGTTAGAAATCAAATAATCTAAAAGTAATAACAAAAGTTACAGCAAACATAAGAAATTTACTTCGGGAAAGATCTTGTTGATCTTTTTCGGCGATAGAGAATTAGCCGAAGTCAAGTCTTCTTTGGATTGCTGGAATAAAACTTCTGCCACTCTTTTCTTTGTCGCCTCCACAACTCTCCGAGCGTTCGGATCCTAGATCTCGTCGGTAGTCTTGTTTCTGTGGCCGTCTTCGACCAGCTCAACATATGTCGGCTCTTGTCCTTCTCGCCGGGTCTACAAAAAGCATTAATTAGAAGTTGGACTATTAAAATATGAAAAAGTAACATATAAACTTACAAAGTCAATCTTTCGCAACAAAGTGCTCTTTGCTCGTGCGTTATGGTTCCCAATCCCGGCACCGTCTTTCCGACTCTTACGGTTCTGCGAGTTCGTCAAAGGGGTCACACACGTGGAAGGCTGCGCCCAATGATGGACAAACTCGTTCCATACGTCCAGGTTCAATCCCTTCTATACATCTTCTGCCGCCCACTTCTCCTTCTACTCATTGATGACGTGAGTATAATGCGATCTCGCGTTTTTGTGGAACTCCTTCTCCACAAGTGTAGTATACTTCTTATCCCAAGTATACTCTCGCTACAAAAAAAACTGTTTGTTATTAATAATTAATAATAATACAAATTACGAAAAATAATGAACGAAGATACGTACCGCAAACTGGCGGAACCAGTTATGCATATTGGACAAAGGCATTTCCATGAACGTCGGATATGCGAACGTAAGCATCTTGTACATCATGCCCAAGATGCTCTTCGTGATCTTTGCGTCCATCATCCTGAACCTAAACACACAAAAACATTAAACGTTAAACTTATATAAAACAAATAAGGAATTCTCGAAGTTAAAAAACTACCAATAAACTCCATGTTGTTCCTCGTAATGGGGATCTAGTCGTTTCAGCATCTCTCGTCCCGGCTGCTCGACTAGTGCCGAAATATTCAGTGCAATAAAGGCCGGAACATTCTGTGTCTCCAGCACCTGTGACACATAATGAATTCCACTAAGAGCCAGCTGACGAGGCTGAGACGGTCTCTGCTGAGCCGATCGGGACTGTTGAGTCTGTGAAATCTACACAGACTCTCCACTTCCCGTTCTTTTTTTTTTGACCACTACGGGATTTGCCAGCCAGTCGGGGTACTTGACCTCTCTGATCGATCCGATTTTTTGTAACCGATCGACCTCGTCGTTGACGGCTTGAGCTCGTTTTGGGCCTAGTTTTCGACGTTTCGGTCTTACTGGTTTGTAGGTCGGGTCGACATTCATCTCGTGGCTGGTTACGTCGATGTTGATCCCTTTCATGTCTGCTGAAGACCAGGCAAAGGAGTCGACGTTCTGTTTAAGAAAAGAGACCAATTCATTTTTGACTGGCTCCGATAGGTCGATTCCAATGCCAACAAGTCTTTCGGGATGAGCCTCGTCTATGCAAACTTGGGTCGTGAGGTCCTTTGGGGGGTCTTATTTGACTTGGGTCGTTCGACCTTTTGGTCTGCATGGTGGCGAGCTCCTCCTCTTTCCGTAATTGCTATGCGGGGGATTTCTCAATTTGCTTGTATCCGTTCATGTAGCAATGGCGGGAAATCTTTTGACTTCCGTAAACGGTTTTTACTTCTTTGGGAGTTGGAAATTTTACGCATTGATGGTAGGTCGACGGTACCGCTTTCATGTCATATATCCATGGTCGACCTAGAATTACGTTGTAGGGAGCTGGCCGATCTACTACGACGAACTATGTCATTCTTCGAACTCCTCCCGCTATTACTGGGGCGAATACAGAGCCCATTGAGTATGTTGTTTCGCCAGCGAACCCTACCAGTGGTGTCTTTTCCTCGACGATCTCGGAGTCGTTGAACACCATCTTTTTGAACGCATCGTAAAAGAGGACATCCACCCAACTTCCTGTGTCGATCATTTTCCTCGAGAGTTCGACATCTCCCACTACTAGACAAACGAGGAGAGCGTCGTCATGTGGTTTGTCGAGATTACTTGTCTCGCTCTCGTGGAAAGTGATTTCGTGGTCTGGGCCTAACATTGGGATTTTCCCCTCTTTGTCGGTCTCAACTCTTCTTTGAAGGGCTTTGATTGAATTGACCGAGTCTCGGCATAGCTTGGAGCCACCGAAGATGAAGTTGACTCGTTTAGGGGGTATGGCCCGTACACCCCCCCCCCCCCCCCCGCAGAGATGAGGGAGATTGATCCGTGAGGGTAAACTTTTGATGGGAGCCGGAGGTGGAGATAACGCCGAACCTCCTGGGGTGCCGCACAAGATGAGCTCGCCGAGAGTGACCTCGACTCGCTTTCGCGACCCCTGAGGGAGTGTTTCGGGAGATTCCGGCTCCTTTGACCGTTCTCGTTTGTTCTGAGAAGGCTTTTTGGTGTTTGACTCTTTGGTCTGCTTACTTTCTTTTTTGTCAAATGAAATTTTCTCCTCGACTTCTGATTCTTGTTTGTTTTCGGACTCTCGCTTTTGAGCTTCGGCTTTAGCTCGAGTGTAGCACTCTTCATTAAAATGTCCCCTTTTGTTGTGAAAATCACAGAATTTTTCCTTGTCGAACTCGAATTTCTTCGAGCTCTTCGGGCTCTCGACCGCATTGACGTTTCCTGATTTACGGGAATCCTTTTTTGAGTTCGAGTTCTGCGAGCCCGACGGGTTCTTTTCTTTTCGATGCTTTTCTCTGAGGGCCGTGGTTTCGTCCTCAAGGCGAGCGAAGGCCGATGCGCGATGAAGGGCGTCATCGAGTGTTTGAGGTTCGCGGACTGTTATTTCCTCGTGGAATCTGGTCGAATACCTTAGTCCACGTCTCAGTGCTTCTATAGCTACTTCATCTCGTGGGTTTGCAATTTTGGATTTTATTTCCTTAAATCGGTCGATGTACGAGCGAAGTGTCTCGTCGGGTTTCTGGGAGACGCCAAATAGAGCTGCCTCAGTAGTCTTTTCCTCGATAAAGACGGAATATTGTTTGAGGAAAGCCGTCATGAACTGGGTGAATTTGTCAATGGACCTTTCTTCCAGTCCGGCAAACCATTCTAGGGCTGAGCCTAATAGGTTTTCGGCGAAGAGCCTGCAGAAAGCCGGCTCTCTCTCCTCATCGGTAAGGTATACCCTTGCCATTGCTAGTCGGAATGCCCTGATATGGGCTTCCGGGTCCGATTTTCCCGAGAATTCCAGAAATTTCATTTTCTTGATTTCTCGGATTCTTGCGAAGGCGATCCGGTCTGTGAACGGCATGTGTCGCGTTTCACTCATGTCAGGCACCGCGCTCATTGCCATGTGAACTTTCGAGCTCAGACTGATGAACTGGGCCTTAGCCTGCTCGATGTATTGTCTAATCATATCGTGTTCATCGCCTACTACAGGCGTGAACTGGGCTTGTGCCTGATTGGATGTTTGTTCCGGGAAAACATGGTCGAGAAGATCGATTGTTGGAATCGATCTCGTCTGGTCGACCTGCGGCGTTCGGAACTGTATCGTATTTGATCCGTTAAGGTGTCCTGAGCTTGAGGCGAAAGCAGAGCCTCCTAGTTGCCTTGGCCGGATATTAGAGTTATTCGGGAAAGGTGGTGGCCCGGGTAATGGTCGGTTTCCTGATCCGGTTAGATCTGTGAACATTGAACTCGAACCGAATGGGGTCGGTATCGCGATAGGTGTCATTATAGGGCGGAAGCCGCCACTTGACGTATTAGCGAAATTTCCCGACGCTCCCGGGGGAGTTAATGGGGGTTTGTGGGTCTCGTATTGATCTACCCTCTGGTTTTGGCTGGCGAGCTCTTCAAGACGGGCGTTAATGCGCCGTTCCTGTTCATCGAGCTGCGCGGCCAGAGAACGGTTTGCGATCTCTTGGGCCCGTGCGCTTTCCTCGTTGTTTCTTATTCGGTTTACCAACAGGCTTAACATCGAACGGATTTCAGCGAGGTCATCCGGGCCTTGTCGCTGCGGAGCAGAAGGCAGTGGCCAATTAGGTCTGGTTATTCCAGATCCACCTCCTGAAGTGGGGGCGGGAATGGAATCATTCCTCATCCACACCCAATTTCTGCTCGGATCGTTTGTTCCTGACAAAACATTTGTCGGAGTCTGGCTCGTCGCGACCATTTTTGCGATTAAGCCAGCTGGTGCCGAAGTCGTGGAGACTGAGGCAGAGCTCGTCAACACGGCATCGGTCTGACCCATGATTCTTACCCCGGTGGTGTTCTGAGGAACGTTGTCAACTGTTTGAGGGTGGTCGACTGTAGGTGTGGCGCTGGGAGAGCCAGATTGGTCGGGATTCATCTCGATCTATCGGATCTAAGATCTGATTCTTAAGACATGAAAAGCTATAGATAGTCCCCATAGTCGGCGCCAAATGTGAGATCTGAGATTCACACTAAGAATTTGTAATCGTGGATTTGGACTTTAGGATATAGAAATGGTATAGATTTCCTATGAATCAAAGACTTTATTGAGATTGATCGTCGAGATAGAACAAACATAGTCGGCGCCAAATGGTATGATGATCGAGCTATCTAGTCGAAGTGTTCTTAATTAGGGTTGGAATGTCTTGAATGAATCACCACTTCTCCTTTAAATACTCTCGACTTTGATCTTCTTGTTCCGATATTTCGGCCTCGTCGCGATAACGATCTCCGAGATTTGCGTGGATCTGTTGAACTGACGAAGACCGGGCTGCTCTATCTCCGCATCGTCTCCTATCGAGCTCGAGCTCGATCGCCTCCCACTTAGGCGATGCTTGGGCCTTGTCAGGATGTCAATCGTATGGGCCCAACAAAGGAATCAGCCGATCTCTCTGTCTTTGATTTTGGAACGGGCTCATGAATATGGGCCTTTGTTTTATTTGTTAATGGGCCGGATTTCCTAGAGGGAAATCCAGTACCAACATTACCTATCTGCTTAGGTACTTTAAGCCTGCAGGAGTTCAGCTCCCGTCTATCGGGGATATGGCCCTCGGGGAAGCGTACACCGAGATGATGACATCCATCAGGAAGGTAAAGATTTTTCCTTCGCTTCTTTTTCTTGTCTGAGTTTTCATAGTAATTTTAACTCATCCATTTTGATATATGCCGTCTCTGGAGGCTACGAACAAGTTCGTAGCTAGGTGTGAGCGCGAACTGTGCGATGTCCCTCAGACCAGCGAGCTCGAGACCGCCAAGAAGGCGGTAACAGACCTGAACGGGAGGCTTCAGGAGGCTTCAGTCAGGGAAGAAGCGCTGAAGAAGAAGTTGGCTGAGTTCAATGGCGTGGAGGCTCGGCTGATGGTGCTCGAAAACCAAGAGGAGGATCTCACGCAGAAGCTCAAGGTGGCAGTGACTCGAACCCTGACTTCCGAGGAATCGAGCCAGATAGTGGCTGAGCAAGCTGCTCGGGATCGGGCTGACCTGTAGAAAGTTCTTGCGAGGTGTTCGATGTCAAGGTCGCGGTCCACGAGGTGAGGAAGGAGGTGAACGGTATGTACCTGGAGATCTTCAAAGGAATCAAGGAGAAGGATGACCAGAAGAAGGTCGCGACTAGTGCCGAGATCCGTCTCCAAGAGGCTCTGGCCAATATCATGCTCATCGCTGAGATAGCTTCCGGTGAGCTAGATCTGACTCAGGAAGTGCTGAAGATGGCTGAGAGAAAGCGAATAGCAGTAGAGGAGATGAACGCCGCGGCGGTATCTGACTTCAGCATTAGCAAGCTCAACCTGCCGTGCTGTCTGATGACTCGGTGATTCTGGCGAATCCCCCGATGCAGGTCGCTCGTTATCTTGACCAATACGGGTCTAATCTCTG
Organism: Orychophragmus violaceus; assembly: GCA_030180135.1. Classification (NCBI taxonomy): domain Eukaryota; kingdom Viridiplantae; phylum Streptophyta; class Magnoliopsida; order Brassicales; family Brassicaceae; genus Orychophragmus; species Orychophragmus violaceus. The sequence goes on along the minus strand of CM058231.1, from coordinate 27,192,821 downwards.
AAGGGAGACTTGGATTAGCTCGAGAGTAAGCGAAGAGGTCGAAGGACAGCTTGCCGAGGATGTACTTGGGACGGACGAACATGCGGAGGTTCGAGGCGAGGCCTCATCTTGAAAAAATAATTATAAGTCTTTTGTTGTTGCCTGAAAGGGCTTCTAATTATAAGTCTTTTATAGAATGGGTGTTTATCTTTCTTCTATGGCTTAGTCATTTATGGCATAAAATTGCATTCGAGAGAGCTCGAATCAATCGAGTTAACATGGGGGTCGATCCTTGTTCTTTGTAGGAATTGTCCTAAAAACTTGGCTTGAAACGCCTTAGGGAATTTAGGAAGAATTTTCTAAGTAAACAAATGTTGAACTCGAGCTAACAATCAATAATGACTCATGGCATAAGTCCTTCAAGATATTGTATCTCTGAACGCCTAGTTCGAACCAGGTGACGAATCAAAATAGAGTTTTTTAAGTATGACGAATCAAAGTAGACTAACTTAGATTTGATTTGGGGGTACTCGGAAGTCTCATTCATAGGAATACATCGAGGTGTTGGCTACGACGATTGATGAGGTCGTGGTTGGATTTTCATTGCTTTGGTTACGGGGAAAGGTGGCCTCCAATTCTTCCGATATGTATAGGTTAGAAAAATTTTTAGGAAGAGCTTTTGGTTTTGAGATCATGCGTGGTGTTTGGATCGTTTAGATCGATTATTTTGAGGAGATCATTTCAGATCGCCTATTTTTTTTTAAAGAACCATTTCAGGTTGCTTTGATTAGAAGGGATCATTTCAGATCGCTTAGTCCGAGGAAATCATTTCAGATCGCCTGTTTTCGAAGAGACCATTTCAGGTCGCTTGATTTGAGGAGATCATTTTAGAACGCTTAATTTTGAAGAGATAATTTCAGATCGCTTGGTTTGAAGGAATCGTTTTAGATCGCCTTTTTGAAGTGACAATTTCAGGTCGCTTGATTAGAAGTGATCATTTGAGATCGCTTAACAAAATAGAAAGAAAACAGGCTATTTTATTAAAGTAATATTAACTTTACAAAGGTAATAAAAGATCGGTCTCGAGTGAGAACGAGGGTAAACTTATTTGACTCCGCTCGAGATTGTAGAACTCGATAAAAGTTTTGTTTGGGGGGGGGGGGGAGGCTGCGCTCGAGGTCGAGATGCCTACGTACCCTTTTTATGGGGATCAACCAATTTCATAGTTCAATTATGGGGTGTACTTTTAATGAAAGTACTTTTTGAGGTTGACGATATTCCAGGGTCATAGCTCAGGTTTATGGGTTTTCACCAACTTGAGTCGGTAGACCCCATCCTTGATGATATTGGTGACATGGTAGGGACCTTTCCACTTTGCCCCTAACTTTCCAGCGTGTTCTTCCTATTTATGGTCGAACATTTTCCGTAAGACGAGCTCTCCTACCTGAAACCTTCGGGTTTAATCCTGGAATCATAGTAGCGAGCTGCGACATGTTGGTAGTTATGGATTCGGGATAATGCGAGGTTCCTCCTTTCGTCGAGGAGATCGATCTCGTCTGTTATCATCTGGTTTTTCAGCTCCTCATGTTGTGGGCATTCCTTTTGGCGAATGCTGGACACGAGGATTTCTGCAGGTACTACTGCCTCGATACCATAAGCCAGCGAGAAGGGAGTCTCACCAGTTGATTTACGAGGTGTAGTCCTTTAGGCCCAGAGTACAGCTGGGAGTTCGTCGCTCCAGCTTGATTTTCACTCTTCGAGTCTTTTCTTTAGGTTGGTCATAATCGATTTGTTGGCTGCCTCTGCCAGACCAATCCCTTGGGGGTAACGGGCGTTGAGTGAGTCAGCTTGATGTTCCAAGTTCTACAGAACGTTTGGAAAATGTTCGAGATGAACTGGGGTCTGTTATCAGTGACGATATCATGAGGTACTCCATGACGGCAAGTTATGTTACCCAAGACGAACTCCTTTACGTGTGCGTCTTTGATTTGTTGATAGGACTCCGCTTCAATCCACTTGGTGAAGTAGTCTGTCATGACCAATAGGTGCATAGCCTTCTTTTTTCCCGATGTGACTAAGGGTCCTACGATATCCATTCCCCATTGCATGAACGGGTAGGTCGATGAGATCAAAGAGATTTTTTCCGATGGTTGGTGGATGACCGGAGCGTGTTTTTGGAACTTGTCACATTTGTTGGAAAAAGACTCGCATTCGGCAGCCATGGTCGGCCAAAAGAAGCCTTGCCTTTTGATTCGTACGGCCAGAGGTTATCCTCCGGAATGATTTCCGCAGGATCCCTCTTGAGCCTGCGTGATCAAGGTTCGAGCTTGCTTGCCATCGAGGCATTTGAGGTATGGTGATATGCTCAAAGTTTACTTCCCTAAGTTTAACTGCAAGTGCACAGGCAAATGTAGTATATAGGGGTCGAATCCACAGAGACTAAAGAAATCTTACGATAGACTATAGAATGTCAAGTTAAGCTAGGTGATACTAATCAGAAAATAAATAACTAAACAGAAAGTAAATCAGTAGCAAGAACGGTTGTTGTGAAGCAAGTACTAAAAGCGTCAAGTCCAGGGAGTTCTCAGGAAATCAGACAAGCAGATCAATTATCAGTGAGGATCAAATTAAGTTCAGTTCTAGAACTCAAACACAAGATAGAACTAACCAACTTTCGTTGCGAGAATTATCTAAGTCTAATTAGCAGAAACCCAAATTTCTTTGCAATTTCTAACAGATTAAACTAGCCTTACGTGCAAGTTTGATTTGTTCACAATTCATTTAAACCAAATTTCTTTGCAGATAATTAAATTGCTCAACCTAAATAGACCAGATTCTAAATTACACTTTCGTGTCAATTTATAAACCTAGAGTCTAGATTCTAAGTGATCAGGTTAGAAACTAGTATTAAGCACAATTCAAGTTGAAGAACAAATAAGATGTGAATCCTTAACTGAATAAATTAATCTAACAAGTCATGAAATCCCTAACGAGAATCCCTAAACCTAACTATGAATCTACTCAGACATGATTCATGAAACAAAAATCAATGAATAAATAGATATCATAAAATCAAAGAGTAAAGAGTAAAAGAGGTACGAAATCTTCTCTCTGGAGTACAAGAACAATCAGCCTCTCGGTCTCTCTCTCCAAAAAGCTAATAGTATAAATGCCTCTCTAAAACAAAACACCAAAAACCTAATTATAAAGCCTTAATCACGCTTGGGGTCTTTTCGCAAATACTGGAACTTTCTGGGGCAAAACTGCAAATCTTCAAAGTCTTCATTAATGTGCTGGCGCAGAGGTGTGTCGATCGATGCCAATGATGCATCGATCGATGCATGGGTCGTCCAGACTTGGTGAAATTAGCTCTCTCGGCTTAAACTCCAAATAATGCCCAAAATGCTCCAACATCTCTAATAATCCTCCAAACGTGCATGTACCTAATAAACACCTGTAATGACTCTAAAGACACAACAAAAGACTCTAAAACACACTTATATCATGGCTTAAAATAGGTAAAAACCATGATATATCAACTCCCCCACACTTAGCCTTTGCTTGCCCTTAAGCAAAACAGAGAACTAGAATGTGGTGAAGAAGTTTTAACACTTTCAGAAACTCCTTTCATCTTAGAAGCACAACACTCAGATTCCCCTTAGTAAGCCACATGAAAGATTCACATGCAAGACATCAAGACCAACATATACTTCCCCCACACTAAGCAAATGTCCTGAGTAAACTCCACAATAAATCCAAAGCATTCAAATGCACCCTACTGACTTCTATTAACTATTAAGTGGTGTCGATCGATGCGAGGTGAATATGCGCGTGGTTATATAGATAACCGGTGTCTGAACCGCAATTGATTCGCAAACCGTAAATCGCAACTGTGTCGACCGATGCACTATGTGTGTCGATCGATGCAGTGCGATTCTGCCTGTTTCTCATGCTTTTGAACACACCAAAACAGAAAATCAAAAACACCAAATCAAAACGAAAAATGAAAACAAAAAAAAACCTACCAGTGGGTTGCCTCCCACTCAGCGCTCTTTTCACGTCATTAGCTTGACGTTTCAGCTGAATCAGGCAGAGGGTGCATCATCCAGAGGGAGATTCTGACCTCTCGGAATATCGGCCTTAGCCCAATAATGCTTCACCCTCTGTCCATTTACAGTGAATTCCTTACCTTCCTGGCTGATTAGAACGACAGCTCCATAAGGACGTACCTCCTTGATAGTGAAAGGACCAGACCACATCGATCTCAGCTTACCTGGAAACAATTGCAAACGAGAGTTATACAAAGTACCTGATCATTAGGCTCAGATTGTCTAGAGAAAATCTTGTTGTCATGATAAGCTTTAGTCCTCTCCTTGTACAGCTTTGAGTTCTCGTAAGCAAAATGCCTAATCTCATCCAACTCATTAAGCTGCACCAATCTCCTTTCTGCAGCAGACTTAAGATCGAAATTCATCTGCTTCACAGCCCATGCTGCTTTGTGCTCAAGCTCTACTGGCAGATGACATGCTTTTCCATACAGCAGATGAAATGGAGTAGTCCCAAGTGGCGTCTTGAATGCAGTCCGGTAAGCCCATAGTGCATCATCCAGCTTTGCTGCCCAATCCTTCCTTGTCTTCCCAACTGTTTTCTCCAAGATCTCCTTGCTCTGTCTGTTAGAGACCTCGACTTGCCCACTAGTCTGAGGGTTATAAGGAGTAGCAACTCGGTGATGAACTCCATGCTTCTGTAGCAGTTTCTCGAAGACCTTATTAATGAAATGAGATCCTCCATCACTAATCACTATCCGAGGTACTCCAAATCTAGGGAAAATGATGGTCTTAAATAGCTTAAGAACCACCGAAGAGTCATTGGTTGGACTAGCTATCGCTTCCACCCACTTAGACACATAGTCCACAACAACCAAAATGAACTAATTCCCATAAGATGAGGGAAAAGGACCCATGAAATCAATTCCCCAGCAATCGAAAATCTCAACCTTTAGAATGAAGTTCTGAGGCATCTCATGCTTCTTACTAATTTTTCCTCTCCTCTGACAGGCATCACACTGAGAGACAAAAGAATGACTGTCTCTAAACATCGTAGGCCACCAGAAACCTGCTTGCAGAACCTTAGACACAGTCTTAAAAGTAGCAAAATATCCAGCATAATCTGATCCCTGACAGTGGAATAAGATATCTGGAACCTCTGATTAAGCAATGCATCTCCTGTAAAGACCATCCGAACAGTGCTTGTAGAGATAAGGTTCATCCCAATAGTATCGTCTGAGCTCTCGGAAGAACTTCTTCTTAGCATATCTCTTCAACTCATCTGGTTCAGTCTCTGCAGCCAGGGAATTAGCAATATCCGCAAACCAGGGTGTAACCGTCGTAGCAACAACACAAAGTTTGAGATTCAAGTACTCAATTTGACCCTTAAAGAAATTTGGGTTCGTGGGCGATCTGCATCGACCGACGCACAGGTCCGCGTCGATCGTTGCATCCCCGATACATGCATTGATCGCTGCCGAAGTGGCATCGATCGACGCACTGCGATAAATCCGACAGTTCTGCTTCTTCCTGTCCAAATCCGATATCTCGATCATATTGACGTTCTCCTCAGGCAAGAAATCATTATTGGGGACGTCTTTTTCAACTATAATCCTTGACAGATGGTCAGCAACTCCGTTTTCTACTCCTTTCTTGTCTTTCACATCAATATCATACTTTGAAGCAACATAATCCATCTCAACAATCTCGGTTTAGCATCTTTCTTCTGCATCAAATACTTCAGAGCTGAACGATCAGTGTGTACAATCACTTTAGAACCAACAAGATATGACCGAAACTTCTCAAAAGCAAAGATACTGCCAACAACTCCTTCTCTGTTGTGGCATAGTTTCTCTTCGCATCATCTAATGTCCTGCTGGCATAGTAAATGGCATGAAGCTTCTTATCCTTCTTCTGCCCCAGAACCGCTCCTACAGCATAATCACTCGCATCGCACATTACTTCAAAAGGTAGATCCCAATCTGGTGGCTGTACTATAGGAGCACTCACTAATGCTTGCTTGATCTGTTCAAATGCAGTCTGACAATCTGCAGTGAACTCAAACTTGGTATCCTTACACAGCAAAGCAGTCAGTGTTCTAGCAATCTTACTGAAATCCTTGATGAATCGTCTCTAGAAACCAGCATGTCCAAGAAAGCTCCTCACGGACTTAACAGAATCAGGCGCCTGAAGGCTGGTCATGACCTCAATCTTAGCGCGGTCTACTTCGATCCCTGCTTCAGACACTCTATGTCCAAGAACAATGTCATCTCTGACCATGAAATGACACTTCTCCCAGTTAAGAACCAAGTGCTTCTCCTCACATCTAGCTAGCACTTTGCACAGATTATCCAAGCACTCATAATAGGATGACCAATAGACGGAAAAGTCATCCTTAAACACCTCCATAAAGTCCTCAATCATGTCAGTTAAGATGGACATCATGCATCTTTGGAAGGTGGCTGGTGCATTACAAAGTCCAAAAGGCATCCTGCGGTATGCAAATTTTCCATATGGACAAGTAAAAGTCGTCTTTCCCTGATCCTCTGGATGGATGGGAATCTGGAAGAAGCCTGAATACCCATCGAGGAAGCAATAGTAAGAATGATTCGCTAACCTCTCCAGCATCTGATCGATGAAAGGTAAAGGGAAATGATCCTCCCTTTTCGCAGCATTGAGCTTCCTGTAATATATGCACATCCGGTGTCCAGTCACAGTGCTTGTAGGAATCAGCTCGTTCTTCTCATTCTTCACTACTGTAACTCCACCTTTCTTAGGCACTACATGGACTGGACTAACCCAATCGCTGTCTGAAATCGGATAGATGATCCCAGCATCTAGGAGCTTCATGATCTCCTTGTTTACCACATCCTTAAGATTAGGATTCAGCCTCCTCGGATTATCAACAGATGTCTTAGACTCGTCCTCAAGATGTATCCGATGCATACACAGCTCTGGAGAGATACCTGAAATGTCATCAAGAGAATAGCCAAGAGCCTTGTGATGCATGCGCAGCTTGCTTAGCAGTAAAGTGAGCTCTGCGTTGTTCAAACTAGCATTAACAATCACTGGATATGTCGAATTAAGTCCAAGAAACGCGTACCTTAGCCCGGATGGAAGTTGTTTCAGCTCAATTTTCGGGGCTTTTTCCTCTGCCCAGTCACTGACGACTTGCAACGATCGTTGCATAGGGGGTGTCGATCGATGCAGAGTCGCCTCAGACACATCTACCTGCATCACTTGCTCAGCAGAATCCATTAGCCTCGCATAGCAGATTGTGGGCTCGTCTTGAAGATGCTCCAGCTCCATTATAGAGCTCAGTAAAGCTCTCTCTAGCGGATCCTCAGCATGTGTCTTATGAAAGTAATCCACAGAAAAATCACTGAGTGTATCCACATAAAAGATCTGTCCGTCGATGGTTGGTCTCTTCACCAGTTTGTCTATATCAAAGCTCATCTTCAGATCACCCACATTTAGAATTATCTTACCTCTCTTGCAGTCAATCATCGCACCAGCAGTAGCCAAGAAAGGCCTACCCAAAATCAGTGGATCCTTTGGTTCCTCTCCATACTGCAGAACCACAGAATCAGTACGAATCACACATTGGCCAATCATTATAGGCACATCTTCCAATATTCCTTCAGGAATTCTGACTGTTCTATCCGCTAAGACTAATGAGATCCTAGTAGGCAGGAAGTCAGTCATCCCAAGTCTCTTAGTAACAGAGAAGGGCATAAGGTTCACACTAGAACCAAGATCACACAGAGATCTCTCAAATCTGTCCTTGTAGATACCACAATCCAACACAAAGCTCCCTGGATCTTTCAACTTCTCAGGAATTCTACCCTGAATCCTTGCGCTACATACCTCTGAGATCATAAGTACACTCTCCTCATCAGTCAAGTTACCAGAAAGAAGATCTTTAAGACACCTTCTCATCACAGGAGTATTCCTTATAGAATCAATCAAAGGCACTTCAATCAACACCTTCTGCAACATTGCTTTGCATTTATCTAGTTGTTTCTCATTCTTAGACTTCCTGGGGTTCTTGGGAAAGGGGACCTTAGGCTTGTAGATCCTCTCGTCAGCTTTCTGCAACTTTTCTGTGTTTGAACTCTCGGTTGTCGCTTTGCGTCGATCGACATCAGACGTGTGTCGATCGATGTTAGGTGATTTCTTCACGACCTCTATGTCAAGCTTAGGATCAGCATCTTCATTTTCGCCTTGTGTCGATCGTTTCATGGGTGCGTCGGTCGATGCATTGCAAAATCCGCGGATCTGATCTTCCATCTCTTCAATTTCCACGATTTCTTCTAAGCTCAACTGCTTTTTATGGGCAGGAAACAGCTCCTTACCACTTCTCAACGTCACTGCATTGCACTGGTACTTAGGATTAGCATCAGTTCATCCCGGAAGAGATCCATCTGGCCTCTTAGCATACCCAGCAGTCTGCGCAACCTGAGCATCAAGCTTCTTCACATGTGTGCTCAAGGATTCAAACTTCCCATTCAGATCTTCATACACAGCATCCAGCTTCTTGTTGAAGTCTTCAGCAGTCTTAGTCTAACCCTCCAGCAACTGCTCCATCATGGCTTCCATCTTGCTCTCATGAGCACTAGCAGCAGGAGGTGCCTGATAGGAGGATGATCCATAAGTCCTCTGATAAGAATTACCTTGCTGGAAAGGTTTCTGATAACCAGCAGTCTGCCCATATCCAGAAAAGTTCTGGTTGCTTGTGAAAGCACTCTTCTGTCCACCATTAAAGAACTTATTACCTTGCTGATTACCAAACCTGTTCCCTTGAAATCCAGAGCCACTAATGTAGTTCACATCCTCTTCCTAGTGATCTTTTCAGCCTTGAACACTTCAACTTCCTGAGCAAAGTGGACAGCCTTCTTTGCAGTCAACAAACTATGAACAGTGTCCAGCTTATTCCTGATATCAGCAATCTCCAGATTATCAATCTTTCCACCAGACTCTTTTCTTCTTCTATCAGCAGTCTTGGTGCTATTACTGCTCACCAAGTTATCAATCAGCGTCCTAGCCTGTTCAGGAGTCCTTGTATTGAAATTGCCATTGCTGACATTATCCAATGCAGACTGGTAATGGAGATCAATTCCTCTGAAGAATATGCCCAGCAGTGTCACTTCGGAGAATCCATGATGAGGACAGTCACGTTGGTACTTCTTAAATCTCATCCAAGCAGACTTAAGAGGCTCTGTAGGACCTTGGGTGAAGGTGAGAATATCCTGTCTCGACTGATCAGAGCGAGCATCATCATAAAAGTGCCTCAAAAACTCCCTCTTCACAGCATCCCAAGTAGTAAACTTCCCAGTTGGAAGTTGTTTCAGCCAAGCTGCAGCCTCTCCAGCGAGAAAATAGGGGAAAAGCTTGAGATACATATAGTCATAGTTTACCCCATTGTACTTCATTCCAGTGATGAAGTCTTAAAAATCATCAATATGATCCATGGGTTGCTCATGTGGGAGACCATGGAAAGGATTCTGCCTCAGAAGAGAGTAGTAGACAGTCTTGATCTCAAAGTCATTCCTCTCAAATCGAGGAGGTACAATTGCTGACCGGTTAGCATAGAACTCATCCGGACGGTTGTAGTCAGCAAGAGTCCTCTCATCAGCAGGATGATTAATCATCTGCCCTTGACCTTGGGCAGGTTCAGGATCAGGGATCACACGTCCCTCAGCATCGATCCTTTGCCCCTCATCATTGTACCGGTTGTTCTGTTGGTCTCTCAGAACAACCTCAGCATCATGTCTCAAAATCAAAGGATTGTTCATCATCCTTCCTCGTTGACCTTTTCTGTTTCTTCTCTCTAGTCTAGCAAGTTCCTTAAGCCTGAGATTCACGAGATTCGCGTTCGGATTACTTCTGGTCTCACGCTTCTGCATAAACCGTCGGTAATCGCACTGTGTCGATCGATGCTAAGTATGAAACGATCGACTCAACTCGGGATTCGCCTTGTGTCGATCGATTCAAGAGATGCGTCGATCGATGCAAAGCGATATCAGACCTGAAACACACGGAGAAAAACAGAGAAATTAGTAACAAAAACAAAAAAATGAAAAACCTAGTCTAAACTTTAAATTCAAATCTATCGAAGACTCAAAAGAGTCCCCGACAACGGCGCCAAAAACATGATATGCTCAGAGTTTATTTCCCTAAGTTTAATTGTAAGTGCACAGGCAAATGTAGTATATAGGGGTCGAATCCACAGAGACTCAAGAAATCTTACTATAGACTATAGAATATCAAGTTAAGCTAGGTGATACTAATCAGAAAATAAATAACTAAACAGAAAGTAAATCAGTAGCAAGAACGGTTGTTGTGAAGCAAGTACTAAAAGCGTCAAGTCCAGAGAGTTCTCAGGAAATCAGACAAGCAGATCAATTATCAGTCATGATCAAATTAAGTTCGGTTCTAGAACTCAAACACAAGATAGAACTAACCAACTTTCGTTGCGAGAATTCTCTAAGTCTAATTAGCAGAAACCCAAATTTCTTTGCAATTCCTAACAGATTAAACTAGCCTTAAGTGCAAGTTTGATTTGTTCACAATTCAATTAAACCAAATTTCTTTGCAGATAATCAAATTGCTCAACCTAAATAGATCAGATTCTAAATTACACTTTCGTGTCAATTTATAAACCTAGAGTCTAGATTCTAATTGATCAGGTTAGAAACTAGTATTAAGCACAATTCAAGTTTAAGAACAAATAAGATGTGAATCCTTAACTGAATAAATTAATCTAGCAAGTCATGAAATCCCTAACGAGAATCCCTAAATCTTACTATGAATCTACTCAGACATGATTAATGAAACACAAATCAATGAATAAATAGATATCATAAAATCAAAGAGTAAATAGTAAAAGAGGTTCGAAATCTTCTCTCTGGAGTACAAGAACGATCAGCCTCTCGGTCTCTCTCTCTAAAAATCTAATAGTATGAATGCCTCTCTAAAACAAAACACCAAAATCCTAATTATAAAGCCTTAATCACGCTTGGGGTCTTTTCGCAAATACTGGAACTTCCCGGGGTAAAACTGCAAATCTCCAAAGTTTACATTAATGTGATGGCGCAAAGGTGTGTTGATCGATGCATGGGTCGTCCAGACTTTGTGAAATTAGCTCTCTCGGCTTAAACTCCAAATAATGCCCAAAATGCTCCAACATCTCTAATAATCCTCCAAACGTGCATGTACCTAATAAATACCTGTAATGACTCTAAAGACACGACAAAGGACTCGAAAACACACTTATATCATGGCTTAAAACAGGTAAAAACCACGATATATCATATGGTCCAGAGAGACTTCTTTTGAAGAGCTCTTTTTCCGTGACGCAGTACCTCGCACTTTGTGCTTTGAGTTTTCGTGCTTCCCATTTGTCGCCAGGGACCTCGCTGTTGGTTATGTACCTAATGATCGGAGTCCTCCAATCTTTTCCAACATCAGGCTCGGGCCCCCGGCTAATGGATGCGGTTTGGATAGGTCTGCCAGGCACGTTTGCTACGTAAACAGCGTTTCTGGGATCAATGTCGTCATCGATCTCGATGACATCGTGACGTGTTTTCTCATGTGGTACCTGCTGGTCGACATTATCCTTTTCTACGTACTCGTCTTCCTTTAAGGATAGAGCTATCAGGGCTACGTCGATACTTGGTTTCTTGATCCCTTCGACCGGTATGATCCTTTTGAGACTGGGATCCGATGTCGATGCCAGTGCGGCGAGGGCATCAGCTGCGGTGTTCTCGCCTCGAGGGATTCGCGTTAGATCAAAGAACTCAATCTGATCAGCGAGGTGATAACAAGGATTTTTCAATCCTTTGAGGTACCAATTCCTCAAGCTTATCGTGTAGCATTGAGGTATCGAACCTTTTTGGGACGGATAAAACCAATAAAAACACACCAACCTCTAGAATCAAATCACACAATTGATTTTTGTTCTAACAATCCTAACGAAAACAATTCAAATTGAAGTAAATAAAAACAAGTAAACAAGTGAATTCTTAACAATCAATGACAAAGATAAGGCCTAAAGGTTAAGGTCAACGGATAGGTGACTCGGGATGATCAAGGATCTTAATTCAAACTTCAAAGAAGCTAACCTCCTAGTAAGGAACACAACAAGTTGATCAGTTTAATCTCTTAATACTAATCTCTTTACTTAATCCTAATCTAAGAACAAATTCTCATTTGTGAATTAAAATCAAGCAAGCATTCAAACAAGTTCCAAACAGCCAACAATCACTCTAAACATCCATTTTCATGTGCTAGAATGTGAAAGTCCTATCAAAGCTAAAAACTGGCATTTCATCGAACACATGGTGAGCAAGAAATCCTAAACATCCTAATCAACGTGATCAAGGCTAATTAGGTACTAAGCACATTTTGACAGAAGAGATTTTAAACAATCAAACATTAGAAATCCATTGATCACCCCTAATCAACCTAATCCTACCTAACCCATAAGCCCTATGAAGAACTACTCACTAATCATCATGTGATCAACAAAACCCAAAGAGATAGTGTTAATCATAGTAGATTAGAGAAAGTAGAAAGATTAAAATAAGAAATCTCAAAAGAAAATACTTAGATAAATCAAGATTCAAACTTGTTCTTCCAAAAGGGTTTTTTAGCAACAAAACAAGCTTAAGAAACAATAGAAAATAGGTTTTTGGCTTAAGTAGTGAGTATGGGGCGAACCGGGCCAACCCGGAACAAATCGGGTGTTGACCCGGATCCAAGACAATTTATGGGAACTGTATCGGTCTGCTTGGTCGATATGCATCCCGATATGAACTCTCTGGTTTTAATCCGAGGGGTCGTATCGGTCTGCTTGGTCGATATGCATCCCGATACGAACTGTCTGTTTTTAATCCGAGGGGTCGTATCGGTCTGCTTGGTCGATATGCATCCCGATACGAACTGTCTGCTTTTTTCTTTGGGCATGTTGCTGATTTGCAGACTGTGTTGAGATGCATCCAGTAAATCAGGCATAACTCTTTCCATATAGCTCTGAATGACTTCACACCACCTCCATTAGAAAGCCAACTCAATTTACCATGATTTGTATTTAGAATCCCATAGCTAAAAGTCAACGTAATGTCTTCATATGACTCAATCTTTCAAGCTTATCGGTTTGGTCCTTCATCACCATTTCACTTGCAATCACTCCTTTGGCCTCCAAGCTCTTCTAAACATCCTTAGCAACTCCAAGAATCTACAAAACATAAGAAACACTCCAATTGCAAGCCTAGAATGCCTAAACTAGCTCTAGATGATTCTATACTCTAAACACACCAATGACCAAAGAAATGAAGCTAAAGGAAACTAAAAAGAAGTAAAACATGATCCTAACAATAGCCTAAATGCATGAAAATACAAGTATATTACGAGGCTGTGAACCACTCGCATGTATGCTTCCATGCGTTTGACTTTGGCTTCGTAGTCAACATGGTACTAGCTCGTGACCAATTGGGAATCACTGAAAGCGTCCACTTCCCGAGCTCCTATTGCTATTGCTAGCCTGAGCTCGGATATGAAAGCTTCATATTCTGCTTCGTTGTTTGATGCGGCGAAGCCTAGTCTGAATGACTGATTCAATACCTCTCCCGCGGGAGATACTAGTTTTACCCCGACTCCAGATCCTTGCCTCTTGGAAGCACCATCGACGTGAAGCTTCCATCTCTTCGCGGAGGTTGGGTCGAGATCGACAGTAGGTGGGAGTTCAATTATGAAATCATCCAATACTTGTGCTTTTAAGCATGTTTGAGTTTTAAACTCGATATCATATTTGCTGAGTTCGATAGCCCATTTAACCAGTCGACCTGACTAACTTTGACTATGAAGGATGGTTCTTAGTGGTTGGGAGGTCATGACTATGATTGAGTACGATGGGAAGTATGGTCGAAGCTTTCTAGCTGATGTGACCAATGCTAATGCAAGTTTTTCCATAGAGGGGTACCTTGTTTCAGCATCGATTAGAGTCTTGTTGATGTAATACACTGGTTGTTGGTCGTTTTGTTCCTCGCGAACAAGACTCCGCTTATTGCTTGATAGGCTAAGAGTTTTATCCTATTCTACTGCAAGTGCACAATTATGCAATGTAGTAATTAGGGTATCGAATCCACAAGGACTCACGGCTCACACGATAGATTGTATGTTCTCAAGTTAAGCTAAATCAATCAGAAGGAAGATAGTAGACTAAAACAAGTGAACAAAGAAGTGTTTTCAATAGGAGAAAGTCGTCAGACTTAGGAAGTTCTCGAGAATTATGCAATGTCCGATACTTAACTAACCGGATTCAGATTAAACACAGGTTCAAGAACTAGAAACACAATGCTAAACAATCCAACTCTCGCTGAGATTGTTTCTATATCTAGCAACCTAGTGATCCAAATCTCTTTGTGGTCCAAATTACGATTTGGTAATTGGTGATACTGCTATTTGAATGATACAAGAAATGTAAAAGAAATTTGCTTCAAGATAACATAGATAACTTATATTGATTTGTGTAGCATATATACACAAACGATTATCTATGTATGCAAACTCCAACATTAAAGAGTTTCAAAATCATACACAAAAATAAATTCGGTAGGGACAATGATAAGTAACCTACGAAGCATATGGAGTTGAAGTTGTACCTATTGGGGGACGAGGCTCATTGTTTGCTGCAGCCTTATCAGTTTATAGGAAGTCCATAAATTGCGGATCATTTAGCCGCAAATACTCTTCCACCAAGAAAAGATTCTCGATCTTTTCCTTCTGCTCAATCGCAACTCGGGCGTGATCTGCTTCACGGGCAACCTGCTCTTCGATTTTACGTTGAGCTTCCTTCAGTTTCTCTTGCAGGGCCAGAAACCCTGAAGAGTTTCCCGACTGCTTGCCCTCAAAAGATACTCTTTGAGGCTTCCAACTCTATAAGGATTTTCTCGTACATCCTTCTCAGTGGCCTGTTATAATTAAAGTTAGTCAGAGAAAAACAATTAAATAAAGAATATGTCATGACTATAAATGTGAATCGTGAAAATAATAATTTACTTGAAGAAAGATGTTGTTATATTCATCTATTCAGAGATCCCAAGGTCGCAAAGTAGCACCATTTTAAAACTTCCAAAGTCTCTACATCGAGCTCTAACAACTTCTCTTGCAAGTTCTTCTTAAAATTTGTAGCAATTTTCTCTGCCTTTCGATCAACATACGTACCATCTAGCTTTGTATGTTTCTTGATAAATATCTCACTATTATTCACCGGCCTTCCAAATTCCTCATTTTGTAGTGATATAAAACAATCAAGGATTATTACAAAAATTTCAAGTTGCAATGCTGTAACAAACATAAATAACAGATATATAATAAAAGTTACTTGCAATTTCTTGTTGGATTCGTAGGCACGACTTGAGCCCTGAAAAGTGGATGTGATGACCGAGACCTTCACGGTCAGACAGACGAGAAGTGGAATAGGTCGCACTCCTATCCTTTGCTTCTGTAGTTGGTCATCATTTTCCATAGAGTCTCGCCGATCCACTTAGGTCGCTCTCCACTAGTCCTCGCGTTGCTAACCATGTATTTCAATCATCGTTGACAGATCTCATCGAAATATTGTTGAGCTGTCCATGTTATCAAGGGATCCCAATAGTGGGTTTTCTATAATACAAATAGAATAAGCATAACATTAGTGAAAAAAACACAAGCAAAGTATATGTGAAAGGTATAGGAGAGAAAATTGTACCGCGAACTTGAGGAAGTATATTTATGCTTTATCAAAAGGCACATGTGACTAGCTATAGTAGGGTTTATCGAATGTGTTTTTAAAATTAATAGTAATCTTCCGAACAAATTTTTATCCTCTGTCACGAGTAAACCTGAAAAAAGAGCTTCAACAGAAGAATGATACTCTGTCTCATACGATACAAATGCTATCTTGTAAACGCCTAGCCACCCAAACTTTCCAGAACACATAGAGTAGTTAAATTGAGACATCTAAACTCAATTGCTTGATAACTATAAGATTAAAATCATAACAATCAGAGACTCAAACTTATCAGACCATCATAACTCATAAACAAACCAACAACTAGATTCATAAGCAAACTAGACGGATTAAAAATACACCATTACAATAAGCATAAGACTAGAAAAAAACCCATACATAGAATAACAAGTCCAAACAAAATTTATATCAACAGCTGAAGAAACAATATATGAAAATAGCCATACATGGTCGAATTTGGCGTCGATGTGGGAGAGAGGACGGTGGTAAACATTTCCCTATCTGGCACCCAATGCAGATCATTCAGAGCTGCAATGTGTCCTCCCGGAGATCCGGAAAAACCGGAAGAGATTCGTCGAGGAAGTAGTGAGCTTGAGAAGATGGATGACTCTAAGCATGAGGGTAGTTTACTTGCGAAGGTGGGGCGTCTGAACAAGATTCTGGTTGTTCAAGACTTCTTCTGACACCTGCGACACATCGACTTCACGTTGATAGTAGTCGAGTTCTGTAAAAGTTGTTGTGGAGGTGGATAGTTTTGGACATGGGGTGATGTCGTTGACGGTTGGGGCTAAGAGGGGTAATTGAAATGTTTTGGGTTTAAAAAGTTATGTTTTGTTTCCCGGATTAACTACACGGTTTTTTTTTTGAATTTTTTCCCACGAGTAGTCTTAACGTAGGCATCAGATTGCAAATAACCATGATTTTAAATATTAATAGTAACTAATATAAAGTATTTGTTCGCCATAAATTTGATCCCAATATAAAGCAGGATTGAAGATAAATTCATGGCTTGAAATGAGACCAATTGCATTTTGTAAAGCAACATCTACATATATAAATTAAAATGATGGAAGTAAGAAACTTTTTTATGTTTTTTCAGGTCGACAACATAAACAATGTATACTTTATATACCAAATTTGTAAAAGTTCACTAATTTTCTACTCTTTCATTATATGAACATCTTCAATATTTGGGTCTGAGTAGAGCTTCGAAATAAAACATGAATCTTGGAAAAATGGAGTACACCTAAATACATTGACATATATGAAACTGTAAAAATGATGATCTTGCTTCATTTTCCTTAGATGTAACCAAACTTTTTTAACAAGATCAGAATAACTAATTCTCCTGTCAATCCAATAGCTTAAAAAAACTAAACCAGTTTCAAACTCAATTCTCAAGTCCAGAAGGAACCAACTTCAAGCAATCAGTCGCAAATAAATGGACCGGACAGAACAATGCAATCCTCACGCAAGTAATTCATTTATCACCCACCATATGCAACCGGTTTCTAATGAATGCAACCTTGTGATTCGTTTTCTTCTTTTTTTTTTAACTTATGCAACAGGATGTTAATATGAATAATGAACTACGTATGCAATGATAAACTCAGAATCAATCAAACTCAAACAAATAGACCGCAAACAACAAGCAACCAACTCAACGATGCAAGTAAACCCTAGCGATAGTCCTAAATGCGGCCGGCCCGATTTTAATCTGCTTGACACTACTTTTTAATTTGTTTTTATTCAAATTAACAAAAAACTTTAAAACAAAGTGTAATCAAAACCGTAAACAGAAGCTGAGACAATAGGGAACAAATCGATAACAAGCATACAAACACACGTTTTCAAGCTAGAATCCTATTGGTGATATGCGGCTAGATTTTCAATCTCACAACCTATAAACTCTTTTTATATGAATATGATGCAAGGACAGAAATAAAATAATACGACAAAAGAAAATATGAGATGCAACACCACATTTTTTGTAGATTATCGAATGGTAGAACAAAAGAAAAAAAATCGCAAAACAGATGATGGTTAGAATTGACCGGATGTTTTCAAGATCCTAAGCTATGATACAAGATGATGTAAGCTCAAGAGATTGAAGATCACAAAGGACTAGACAGATGTGCAAAAGCTGGACTGAAGTTGCTCTCCTTCGGACCACGAACAAGATATAGAGATGGAGCACGAGCAACTAGACTGAAGTCGCTCTCTACTTATTCGGTTTGATGGATTGAAGCTGATAAGAGCAATAATAAGAACAAGTTGAATCTCACTACCGCCGAAATCTACAAGTTTTAGGGTATTTTCTTTGATTCAACGTGACTGACAAAATAAAAGAATACAAGGCTTTCTAGCCTAGTCTGCGTAAACCACAAAGAAAATAAAGAAATGGGCCTTAAGGCCTTACAGAAAATAAGAAAAATAAATAAATAAAATAAGGTCTTATGGTCGTGTTGCACTTGGGTTGGACGGGTCGTGCATTCGGTCTAATGGATCAGACCTCGGATTACCTCATTAAAAACCTTGCAAAGAAAACCCAGTGGGATAAAACCTTGCAATGAAAAAGAGTATAACCTTTGGCCCACAAAGATGTTCTAATGCCCCTCCTGGCTTTCAACTATAGATTTGAAGTGCATCAAACCCGTGAGCTTCCAAATGAGGCAAGTCCAAAAACCACTGGTTAGAATTTCAGTAACTTCTCCATCCGAACTGGTATTGGCTTGATTCAAAATCTCCTGGATTCCCTGATGAGTCAAGACTCCAGAACAAGTTACTTTTTTCTTGACTCATCCTGGTCCGTTCTGAGTTCTCCAATAAGTGGCAGTTGGTCTCCAGAGGGTTCCTTGGAAGTCTTTTGTTTTGTAACTTTCATAACTTCCTCATGTGAAAGCTATTGAAGCACTTCCATTTCGTGATGATTCCTTTATGAGTTACGTTTCTGGGACAAGTTGATTCGTAGCTTAAGTCTTTCTGGTTAGGTAGATATGCCCCAAAACGTGCACATATGTTTCTGGTACGATCAAGCTGCTTCTCTCCAATGGCATATACCGGCTTGGTGAGTCATTCTCTAGTTTTATTGGCTGATGATGGCTTCATGTCCTCATCATCCTAGGAGGGATTTGGATCACCAAATTGAGTTGGAGTCAGGGCTAAACCCCTAGAAAGAGTGCCTTACTGGATGGCTTCATCGGAACTTGAAGAGTTGAGGAAGTAACTCGATGAATTGTTGGCAACAGGAATGCTCCGACCATCGAAAGCTACTTATGGTATGATGGTGTTGTTCCAGAAAAAGGATGATGGATCCTTGAGGATGTGTGTGGACTACCAGACACTTAATAAGGTAACCATCAAGAATCGTTACTTAATTCCTTTGATCGCCGACCTATTTGATAGGCTTCGGGTAGTCAAGGCCTACACCAAAATGGATTTTCAAAAGAAGTACTATCAAGTACGGATTGCCGAAGGGGATGCTCTAAAAATTGTATGTATAACTCTTTATGGGTCGCTCAAGTGGCTAGTGATGCCTTTTGGCCTCACGAACGCACCAGCCACGTTTTGTACTCTAATGAATCAGATCTTTCAGCCTTATATGGATCGATTCATGGTGGCATACTTGGATGACATTATCATCTATAATAACTCGATGGAGGAGCATGTTGAACATTTACGAACAGTCTTTCAGAGTTCTTCGTGATAATTAGTTGTTCCTGAAGTGGAAGAAGTACACCTTTGCTACAGAGGAAGTCCAGTACTTGGGACATGTCATTGGACATAGAAAGTTGAAGATGACGATACAAAGATCAAGACGATAATGGAGTGTGAGGTTCTGGCTAAAGTTACGGAGTTACATTCATTTATTATAATGGCGACCTAAGTGTCGTTGGTTCATAGAGGGATACTCTAAGAGAGCTGCTCCCTTGACGGACTTATTGAAGAAGGTGAAGTCATGGGAGTGGTCGGATCGATACCAAGAGGCCTTTGAGGATTTTAAAGCTGCGGTCAGTCAAGAACATTTCCTTGCCTTATCTGATTTTAAGTTGCTATTTGAGGTACACAGAGATGCCTCTGAATTTGTGGTTGGAGGAGTCTTGATGCAAGCGGGTCATCTGATTACCTTTGACAGTCAAAAGCTGAACAAAACCGAAAGGAGATACACGGTCCAAGAAAAGGAGATGACATTTTTGGTTTATTGTCTAAGAGTTTAGAGACACTACCTATTGGAATCACACTTTGTAATTAAGATGTATAATGTGGCCACGAGCCATTTCGAGAAGCAGAAGAAGTTGTCTCCAAAGTAGGCTCGTTGGCAAGACTTTTTGGTTGAGTTCGATTATATCTTAGAGTACAAGCCAAGAAAGAGAAACGTGGTGGTTGATGCATTAAGTCGGAAGGCCGAACTGGAAACTTTAGTTTGGCCGAAAGAAGTATATTGGGACGAATCCGAGAAGGGTTACAACGTGATCTAGCTGCCTAATTAATGAAATTGGCTGGAGAAGGCAATAGATAGATAATGGGGTGCTTTTCACCAAGGTTCATAGGTTTTATGTACCAAAGTGGCAAAGTCTTCGTCGAGACATAGTTCAGGAGTGTCACGATACTCGATGGGCTGGACATCTGGGGCAGAAACGAACGTTGCCTTGGTTGAAACAACTTACTTTCGCCAAAGATGTGATACATTGTGAAGCTGTATGTGAAGCATTTTCTGGTTTGAAATAGACAATTTTTCATCCCTAAAGTCTACACTGCAAGCACACAGTAAACTGATTGTAGTATAGGGTATCGAACAAAGGAGGTCAAGAGTATTCAATATGGTTTGAGTTAAGCTAGAAGAGATAATTGTAACGAAATAAATCAAGTAAATAAACGAGAGTGTAATTCAAGAAGGAGAAAATGTGAGGTCCATGAAGTTATATGAAATCAGAAATGCAAGTTAATCAATCAATTAGGATTTAAGTCAATGTTCTATAACTCGAAACACATAGATAAAGCCAACCAACTCTCGTTGCGGAAACTATATTTGTATAACAACCTAGACAACCAAATCTCTTTGCGAGTTCTAAATTTTAAACATGTATTTAGATCAAGTTCGATTTGTTCACAAATTCCCTAAACGAAATATCTTTTCGAATATATAATCTGCTCACCTTAGTTCTTTCTAGATAGTTAACTAAAATCTCGTTGCGAGAATTAATCTAATATCAATTAAGCATTAAGAACAACCTAAGACAAATAATTAGGAGTTATGTATCCCTAACTAATTAATCAACCTAACAACCCATGGAATCCTTAATGAGAAAACCTAAACCTAATTTGCAAACTACTCAGACATGATCAATGAAATAAAAATCATTATAAGAATAGAAATCATTAGAGAAATCAATAGATAAAAACCCAAATCTCTGCTACAAATCTCTATGGGAACAAAAAAAAAGCGTCGCCTAAACAAAGGCTCAAAACCTACTAAATAGTCATTAAACATGATTTTGGTATTCAGGGCCTTTTTGCAATTCTCAAAACTTCATTAAAATTTCTCAGAATTATTCATATACGACCGGCGTCGACCGACACCAGTGGTGTTGTCGACCGACACCAAATTTGAAATCGGGAAATGAACTCTAGAATCTGCGCTCTTCTCCAAATTAACTCCAAAAGCTCCCAAAATTTCCAATTAAGCTCCAATCATGCCAAAACTTGTAAAAGACTCAAAAGATTCCAAAACACATAAAACTCAATAAAAGACCATATCATGGTTAAAAACCCATAAAAACCATCATATCGGTTTGTCAACAAGACAAGATGGAAAATAAGCAGCTAGCTATCATGTTTCCTTGAACTTTAGCCAATTCCAAAATGACCATGGGACTCAATTTTGTTGGATTTCATTTACACCTTACCTAAGACAGAAGGGTTCGACACTATCATAGTAATTATGGACCGGTTCTCCAAGTACGAGACATTCATAGCATGCGATCAAGATGCCACAACCACGACAACGAAATATTTTTCAAAAATGTGGTGAAGCATTGGGTATTGCGAAGGAATATTTTATTGATCAGGATCCCCGCTTTACTAGAAACTTGTGGAAGGATTTATTTATGATGCTTGGGACAAACTTAAGGTTCTCAACAAGCTTTCACCCACAAACGGATGGGCAGACATACATAAAGGGTGAATGCGTTGTTAGAGTGTTATCACCGACACTTCGGGGGCGCAAAAAAATGGTTTGGGCTAAGTTGTTGGACATTATCCAGTTTTCCTATAATTTATAACGAAATGAGTCCACAGGACGGATTTCATTTGAGCTTGCAACAGGAAAACAAACCTTGACACCACACACCTTGGCCGCATAGACAACTGGAAGAAAAGTCTAGGGGCATTTAAATTTCCAAACAATGGGAGGAGCAAGCAGAGTTTACCCGGGTATTTCTAGAAAAATCCCGGAGATGAATGAAGAAGTGGACGGATGAGAAGAGACGACCATCCGAATATTTGGTGGGAGAATTAGTCTTGGTAAAACTCCTTCCTCAACAATTCAAGGCATTTCGAGCTTGCACAAAGTCCTAGTTCAATATTATGAGGGTCCATTTGAGGTGACTGTGAAGATAGGAAAGATATCTTACCAGTTGGAATTACCGGTCACTCTGAAGATCCACCCAGTGTTCCATGTCAGTATGTTGAAATCTTACCACCGAGATGAACATGATGAAACATGAGAAGTTTTAACTCGAGCACCGCTGTTGTGACTAAGTCTTATGATAAAGATATAAGCGAAGTGCTCACGAAGAAGAAAGTGAGAAAACAAGGTGTTCAACGCCGAACCTATTTTTTATCAAGTGGAAGGGTCTATTTCTCTTTCTAGATTTTAAAGTTCAAGTTTGAATGAATCTGACTTAACAACCACAAAAAGTAGAAAGGTGATAAAAGTATAGGAAGAGGTAATAAAAGTTTTTAAACGGCTTAAAAATCATTCCTATCAAAAAAAAAAAAAATTATGACATTTTTTTGAATGAATAAAAGGTTCGGAGCTGCAGATCCGTATGTCTCCTTAGAGCGAAATCTAAACCATGTTAAATTTATTTTTTTTAGAGAAAAGACCTCTCCTAATATGAATCGAATCTAAATTGGTGAAAATTACTATTTAACTTTTACTAGCGAAGCCAATACTCGTTGGTTGAAGTTTGACTTTTTTAATCTCGTATTTTAGAATCTTAAGATTTTGGTGGTAATTTGGAAATAAAAATTTTAACTTGTTTTTTGAACCTTGTTCAGCTTTTCTTATAGTGTTTGCTTTGAATTTCATAATTAGGAATTAGAAAGAAAAAAAAAAGTTAAAAGTACTTTTGAATTGTAAATTTTCTTACCAAAATTTATAAAGTATGACTGAGGATAGTAAATTGTTGAACCAACTTAAAATATGATGTCGTAAATTTTGACTTGGAGCCAACTGTTAATAATATCATGTTTAAGGTGTAAAATATGATGTCGTAAATTTTGACCTGGAGCCAACTGTTAATAATATCATGTTTAAGGTGTAAATCACTCCTCCCAAGTGGACTCGAACTAGGGACCTCCTTTGACAAATTTGGCAAGGGAAACCACTAGACCAAGAACCACTTGGTATAAAAATTGTCTAAGTTGTAGCCCTACTAAACAAAGCTAATGTATTTTTGACACCCATGTATTTATTTCGGGTAATAGTAATCAAAATCGACGTTATTTTAACTATATAATTAAGTACTTACTCAAAATTTTGGTGATATATATGTATACCTATATTTACATATACGTAGCTCACAAAACGTGCAAAAATTTCTAACATTGCAGAAAAATGACGCTAACAATCACCAAAATTAGCAACAAAAAAGAAACAAGAGAGCACAGTGGATATCTATAACTAATCAATAAAGATATTCTTAGTGAGCAGCAGCAATTGAAGATCTCTTCACGAACCTTCCTTTCATTCGAGGCCTTTTCTCAGCATTCAGTTTTCGTACCTCGTACCTTATCTTCTTCGAGAACAACCGCGTCCTCCTTTTCTCTCGGTATCTTGAAACCCGAGCTTCTCTTCCACCATCCCTAGCCTCTCCCATGTGTAACCCTAGGCTGCGGAAATGGTTCTGATGATGAGCCTCTCCTCCACTCTCACCCTAATTATTCACGAACCAAATAAGTTTTGTTGATTAGAGAATTCTTTCTCTCATGACACTATTAAATAATAATAACAACAGTGTGGTCTAGTGATATAAAAAATTGTTCTAGCTTTGATACCAGTACATAAATTGCAATAAAATATAGAACAACGCAAGGGCTGGTATACATACCATGGAATCGGTTGGGAAACAGAGCATGTCGAGGTCTATTTCAGGTGGCTCGAGGACGGTCCATGGGGTTCCTTGGCCACCCCAAGTGGAAATCACCGCTTCATAGTCCAATTTAAGCATATGAACCTTGTCCTTCTTCTCATTTTTAATCCTACCACTCATCTCATTCGCTCCCACGTCCATTACACTCTTCATCACGTCTTCTTTCTCATCTTCTTCTTCTTCGTCAAATGCAGGCTTGTGTGAGTATTCGTAATCAAAGTTTATTTCAAATGGATCACACACTTCTCTAGTTGCGACTTCTTCCTCTTCCTCCACCTCCTCTTTTTCGATCTTTAGCATCTCACCTAACCCTAGTTCTTCCATGGCATGAAATTCTCGATCTGTCCCTCCACCGAGGAGAGTCTCAACATCAGCTGAGAACTGAGCCAGTTCCATGTCAGTTGGGAATAAACCATTAAGACAACTCTCGGCGTTGTCGTCATCTTCCTCACTGCTCTTAAAACATACGGGCATCATCAGGAACTCGATCTTTGTCTTCACAGATTCGTTTAGGCATTGCTCATGATCAACCATTGGGTTCAACACCGGTACCTCAAAGATGAGCAGCTCTTCCACCTCATAGCTCTGATCCTCTGAGCTCATCTCCGGCACAAGATCATAGAAAACCATCGTGTGGCTCTTCCTGCCCCCGCGTGGTGTCCGAGCTTTACGTGTAAATCCCTGATGCCACGTGGCTGGATGAAGTAGTGAGGAGGAGGCGTGGCGATGCTTTCCGACGCTAGCCGATTTCAAGCGAACCCTCTCATGCCGACGGGCAAGAGGGTTCGCTGAGTGGACCGAACCGTCACAAGAATGGCAAAGAAAAGCATCATCAGCTGCACAATACCAACGCGCCCGCCTCTTCACACAGCTGTCGCATGCCCTCGCCGTCTTTCCTCCAACAGCATTAGCCATAGTTTTCATCATCTTACAACTCTGTATTTAATACCATCAACGGGAAGAAACCTTTACTTTTTGGGTAAAACTAGTTGCCAAGTCTCACTTGCAAAAAGAATGTTTATCGAACTATGGGATCTCTCTTGAAAGATTTCAGTTATCGAGAAGTGGCTATAAAAAGGGAGACTATCGTTTTTATGAGGTAATGAAGGGTTAAGTTTAGTCGTGTTGTAGTCTTGTGTATGTCCCACACGATGTGAACTTTTTTACTTTTCGTATATTGGGAGTTTGATTAAAGTTAAATTTTGGTGCACTTTTTGTTGTTTATACAAGCCATGATGGCCATGTCGAGGTCTTATCTCGATTCTGATTGGTCGAGTTCTTCAAGATGATCCCCTTCTTAGTGTTTTGATTGGCCAGCTTCTTAATCAGATGGATATCTTTATGGTCCACCTGTCGTTTTCGCTGCCCAATCAATCCTTATATTGGATTTTGTTACTTTTTTAATATTGTTATATTTTCCATGGAAAAGTTGGATAGCATGGACTTATTCTCGTGATTTTGTGGAAAGCGAAAGTTTCCACTGGTTGTGTTGAATCAAGTTCAGAGTAATCATTATGACATTTTTTTTTGAATGAAATTTTTTTTTTAACCAGGTATCCGGGCCCCCACCTTAGGTGGGTCCCGACTAGTGCGGATGGTCAATTCTGACATTACCGCTTTGTCCTGGTGAGCCGGCGATGACCTTGGATTAATCCCCCGGTGGCCAGGAATCGAACCTGAGTGGCGGGAGGTTACTAACACATTATGACATTTATATATGGTGTTGATATATGTACATCTTTATCTTCTACATATTCATCTTGAAATCTTCAAATTTTAGAGACAAGGAACATTTTGTTATCGTTGTGTGTGGGTATGCGACCAATTCCAGTTTATGCACTTTTTGTATGTTGTGTATATAGCGGATAGAGAATGCTCACGTCTCAACATTTTTGTAACATCCGTCCTCGAGGATCCTGAACATATCTTTTCAACTCTCATAATACACAATCATAACCACATTACCCTCAACCACATTCTCACAATTTTACATCAATCCCTTAAACCACAACGTTTTATTAAACTCTTAGAGCATGATTATTGGTGAATCCCCCTTTGGGGGTTCTTAAGTTCTTATTTTTTTTTATTTTTTTTTTTAGCTGGAGAAAAAAAATTTTAAAAATCAAAAAAAAAAATATAACCAATGGGGTTGCGCCACGTGGCGAACCCCCCCCCCCCCCCCCCCTCTTAAGGTTCTTAGAGTAAGAACAATGGTGTTATCATGGTGGAGTTTCTTAGGAATTTTTTATTAATTTTTTGGGTAGTTAGGAATAGTTAAGGATCCTTGCATTTTAGCACCTTCAATGGTGTTATCCAAATTAAGGTTTTTAAAATAAAAAATTAATATTACCATTAAGTCTAAAAGAGTGACACAGAACTTGGTTCATCCAAGGAAAATTCCAACATATGTACCAAAACTATGTAATGTATCAACCAACACTATCTCTTATACAACTGGACCTGCTTCTTCTTCATTACATTAACAATGTGCGACAATCTCATTTCCAAATGATATCACCCAAGAAGCGCAGAGCAGGGACACCTCTGATCTCCATGTCGACCAGCGGAGCCTCCATTAATGTCAAACCAGAGAGTTCTGAATCTTCCCGTATCATATCAAGAGCGCGCATTTGGTCCTGCATGTTCATTCTGTCACGTTTATATGCATTTCACCACCGCAAAACATAAATAGAAAACATTATCTTTGATTCTTTGTGGTTATCAGTGACCACCCCAATGGGCAATGATTCTTTGGTCGAGAAGTAGAAAAGACCAATCTTTGTGTGTGCGTGTCTTACCTTTCTCTTAATGGAACAAAATTTGCAGTCCAAGGAGGATGGCGGGAGAATCTGATTAACAATAAGTCTTTTGACGGGGACACTTTCCTTCTTCAATGATGTCTTAACTTTAGATGTATATGTTCTTCAGATTACCTTCAGGATGTCAACAAACCATTAAGAGCGGTGAGAAGTCTTAACTTTAAATGTATATGTTCTTAGACAATGCATGTTTGAAGATAGGAAGGCCTCTAACGAGATGTATGTGTGTATATTACCGTTGGTATAGTGACAATGACAAATTCTGTTGACTCTGTGTCACGAAAAAGCTCGCGAACTTTAACCATTCTTTCTCTCAGTCGTTCTAGTTTGTCGGCCTTTCACATCCACATAAAATTTTAAAGTATTGAAACGGTTCCTCTCATGAAGACAACTGCTATATCTGCCAATTTACACAAAAGACTTACAACATCAGGCTGGTTATCTTCTTTCCCAAAGACCGATTTGATTGCTGAAGTAGCCGAGGTTATTTTCTGCCTAAGCTGTAGATGCAGAAGACAAGAGTTAAGAAGATAAAGTCTCAGTGTTGTAGAAGACAAAGAGTTAAGAAGACAAAGTCTAATGCCATTATCAATCGCACATGAAACTGACATAATCGAATCGCAAACCAAACCAACCATTAAGTCAAACGAGATTCAAAACCCTAAGCTAAGCCGCAAACGATTCCTAAATCGAAGAAAAACACGAAACACGAAACCCTAATGGCTAATAACCCAATGAAAACTCAAAACGAGACCAGATTTGCGAAGAAGGAATTGACCTCGCCGGAATCGCCTCTAAATCGCTTACCCCGACTATGTCTCTCTTTTTGGAACGCAAAAAAGATGAATGAATTGGAAATGACGCGATACTCGCGGACCCATCTCCGGAAAAAAAAAAAGACCCAATCGTAAGAGGCCACGTGGTTAAGACACGGGCTCTTAAATTCCTTAGGGAAGGATCGATCCTAAACAAAATGGGTATTATATATTTATTTTTATTACAAAAAGCCTAAGAACTTGAGCCCATTTTGGCTTAAAAATGCCATTGGACCTGGTCTTACCTCCCTCCCTCTCTCTCCTACTTTCTAATTTTATACTAATATTTTCCTAAGAACCCCTCCTTAAGAACCCCTAAGAACCCCCCACTAATCATGCTCTTAGTCTTACAAACCAAACCCAAATCCAAATCAACTTTAACGAAACAGAAATATCCAACATAAATCTTTATGAAATCGAAACAAAGAAAATATACACCTCTTTTCCAAAAGCACGGCACCACACCCGATCGTCTACTCCTAAAGATTTTCGGGATTACTTGAATTATCTGCAAGAAAATGAGGGATGAATATTTGGATTACCCAGTGAGTGCATGTCCTTAGGATCCACAAACTCATCTCTCTCAAACATCAATCAACAAGCAAAACGCCTATGCTAATATCTGCTAGCAAACATCACCTCGAAGGACACTCAAGTACTAAACAATAAATCTTCTAAATCCTTATGTGGTATCAGACTCGGGCACTACCACAAGTGGCACCAGACACAGGCATTGCCACAGTTGGCACCAAACACATGCAGTGCCACAATTGACAATAGACACATACACTGCCACATTTAGCACCATACACGGGAAATGTTAGGGGTGGTTTCATACATGGGCACTACCACCCCGTCACGCTCTCCATAATATTTCGCCGGCTCAGCGAAATCCCCAACGATGACTAAGGTGCTTGAGCCGAGCTCCACCTCTAGCCAATCCAAACAAATGGACATGGTACTAACCCGGGTTCCACCATTCCACATTCTCAATCAACCTATTACAACTCTTATCTTATTTTTATATCTCTTATTCTGTTAACATTTCTCTTAGTTATTTACCCATTTTTCCACTTCCATATTCATAGTCTATATTCGATATACTTTCCCCACACAATGAAAAAACCCCGCAATCATCATTCATATATAATCAATCGTATTCACTACAAGAAAACTGCTTCATATGTGGCTATGGAGCTTAATTCATGGCTATTTCAGCCATAGCCACGAACAGCAACGAAAGCATTCATGGCTTTATATGCCACGAATAGCCACGAATAAAGTCGTGGCCTTAGCTACGAAATTTCAAAGATTTGTTCGTGGCCTTAGCTACGAATTTCCACGGAATAAGTCGTGGTTATATATTAATAAAAAATAAAAAAATTATACAAATAATAAATGTAAATTAAAATAACAAATTATTCAATTTTTATTAATAATCATAATACAATATATAAAACTAAAATAATAAAATTATTATACAAAACATAAAAATGAATTAAAAAAAGACTTTGTGTAGGGGGATAGCCATCTCCGTCTTCAACAATGTGGCTCCGGTGGCTACGAACGCCGGCAAGGATGTAGTCTCCAGTGACGATGGAGTCTCCGGCACATCGACAACCCACCACGACAAGCCGTGACCACGACCTCCAAACATCGCTCAAAACCACAAGCATAACCATATCAAATAACAGTTAGATTCAAAATCATAGGCATAGAGATACCCAAGAGCAGATGAATCCAAAACTCAGAAGCTATGAATGATAATTTTATCTCAGAAACCAACAAGGTCAAACTAATTTCTCAAGAGCTAAGAGCAGAAACAATGGTGTTACCCACCAAAGTTTCTTAAATTTTTTTTTTTTTTCTCGAAACTTTGAAAAAAAAAAAAAAAATTGACCAATCCCGGCTCGCCACGTCACGTGAACAGTGACGAGCCGGGTTCTTAGCTAAGGATTTTTAAGAAACTTTGGGGGGGTGGGGTTCTTAATTCCGTCTAGGAATCCGCGCTAAGAACCCCTTAAGACCCCCCATTGGACATGGTCTAAGAAACCTAAAATTTCAATTTCACACCAAATCCGAACCTTGATTCAGTCTCTAAAATGAAGTTAGAAGCGGATTTAAGCTATACTACAATTTATTTACCGGTAGTGGCGGAGGATTTGGAGTCGCCTTGAAAACAAACGGTTTCACATCGGCATAGACAACATCGACATCACAATCATTATCCTTGAAGCCCTGGAAATCAACCTCGAACACCATTCGTATTCGTCTTTCTCTCACAGCGGCAGAGACCCGTCAGTAGAGATAGCGAGCGAGAGTGAGAGACGGATAAGTCACCAGAAGGAGCTTCGGTGGGAGTGATGGACGGCGGAGATCTAGCCAGTAGAAGGAGCTACGTCTAGAGGTCTGAGCGACAGGAGAGAGAAGGAGATGGAGGCAGAGGAGTCGAGGGGAAGAAAAATCAAGATCTGTGTGAAGGGAGGGCCGGGTGAAGGCTGGAGGCAGAAGAGATAAGGAAGAAGAAGATAGGTCTAACTTTTTTTTTTGGTCATAAAAATACATCTAACGGTCCATATTTGACATGAGATATTGATCTAGCGGCTTAGATCTAAGATCCGCGTGAAGGCTGTCTCAACCAATGAAAATTTTTATTGATTTAGGTAATTTATAATAATTAAAAATGGTATAAAAATAAATGAATTTGCTAAAACTAATTTAAAAAAAAATCAAAATATAAAAGATAAAAACTTTTAAAAGTATTAAAATTTAAATAATATAAAATGAGTATATATAATAATAAAAATGATTTATACATATTAAAATAGATACATTTTATTTAATTTTCCTTTACATGTATTTTTAGAAGTTTTAAATTTTAGTAATGAATATATACAACAATTATTGTTTGAAATGAGTAGATTCAGAAAATAAAATTATTTTTATAAGTGTCGAGTCATAAGACTTTTTAGTTATAGTAATCTTAATAAGATGTTTATGGTTTGGAGTATAGGGTTTGAGGGTTATGTATAAGATTTTAAGTTAACGTTTAAAAACATTTGATTTTTAAAAATAAAAATATTTTATAAATGATAATTCATACATGTTATAATAATTGAAGTCTTATAAAATTTAAATGTTGAATTTTGTTTATATTTTAGGGCTATTTGGTTTACTTAGGATATGAATATTGTGGTATTGGATTTAAAAATATTATATATATATATATATATATAATTAATGGTTGTATTTAAATTTTATAGTTAAGATTAAGAGTTTAAGGTTTATAGTTTGATTATATTTTAGGGTATAGGTTTGAAGGGTTATATTTAATATTTTAAGTTAAAGTTTGAAAATAGTAGATTTGGAAATAAAAATTCTTTTTATAAGTTTTGAATCTTAATTTTAGATATATTATAGTATTTAGAGTTTTAGTTATGTGATTTATTTAATTTAGGATATGAAAATAATAGTTTTATGTATATATAATTAATGTTTTTTATTTTAATTTTATAGTTTATGATTAAGAGTTTAAAGTTTAGAGTTTTGAGTTTTAGGGTATATTTAGGGTTTAAGGTTTAGGGTTTCGAATAGCCACAGATAAAATCGTGGTTATCCGTGGCTAATGTGCAATTCGTGGCTATATTCTAATTAGCCAAGAAAATTTTTGTGGCTGGTCGTGGCTAACTTCTTCCACAGACATTTCATGGCTAAATTAGCAACAAATAGCTATGATTTTAGATTGTGGCTAGGTAACCACGAAAACGTTTGTGTCTAGTCGTGGCTACGTTCTTCCACGGCTATTTCGTGGCTATCCGTGGCTAAATATCCATGGATAGCCACAAATGCCATTTCGTGGCTGAAAAAAACAGCCACGACCAATCCGTGACTGGGTCATGGCTATTTACAGTTTTCTTGTAGTGATTCAATTTAGAAATCCTATACTTCTAGGTTTGTCTATCATATCAACACAAATCAACAACAATAACAAAAAACTATAGATCTATGATAGATAGACGTCATATATGTGTTTACACGTCACACTCAACTATGCATTGTCATATAGATATACATAGGAAGCGGACATTAACAAATGACTAACGCCCTGAAGAAAGATGAATGAAAGAGAAGAAGTCCACAACCAGTCCTCACATTAGCCACAGTGAAGAACAATCTCTTATTGGGCATAACTGCTACTACCACTTAGAAAACACGCTTCCCTATGATCTAGAGGTCCTCTTCGGTTCTTCTTAAGCCGAGATATACATTTACAAGTCTAGAATGACTCTGAAAAGTTTCGGATTAATTAAAGAGATCTCGTTTTCCCAACCAAAACATAGATCCGGTAGACTGGTTACATATTCACAATACACATACAAGTTTTGTAAAACGGAAATCTTTCAAACATTAAGTCAAATCAGGAATATTCTAAAATTTCTGAAAATAAGAGACTGAGATTTTTCCAACGACATATTACAAAGTGACGGCCATATTGGTGATGGAAATCCGAGAAGAAATCTCCCAAAGGCTTCATCCTCATGTTTCCAACACAACATTGCTTATCTCCGAAGGATCTGCAAAGATTGTGGTTGACGGCTGACGGCTCTCGAATTCCGCAGGGCTTCGCCGAGCTTTTCTCTCTTTCCTTTTTTTTTTTTGGTGGTCACATCCTTAAATAGAAAAAGAGAGTTAGGGTCTAACTCTTTCTTTTTCTTAACTTTTCAAAATAGACTTTAGGATTTTAAATGGTTTTAACTAGGACAAATAAAATATTTTATGGATTTTAGGAAAAATAAAATATTTGTAGGTTTTAACCGGGATTGAAATGTTATAATTTTATTGATTTTAGGACAAATAAAATATTATAAGGTTTTAATTATATATTTTGAAAAAAACAATTATGAGTAAGTGTGTAGATTCGTAACAAATTATTTTTTAAATATTTTTATTTTGATATAAAATATAAAAAAACGAGGTTCTTAGTTATAATAACGTGGAAGGACATTGGGTTCAGTCCCGAACTGTCGCACCTCTTTTCCCTAGTGAGTCTGGCCATGGCATATTGGGGTTTATAGCGAGCATCGATTAATATATTTGTAACATTTCAATTTATGATATATGCTGGGAGACATAAAAATTAACTTAACTATATATATCATCAAAGTGCATGTATTTTTTTGGACACTTATTTAAAGAAAACTCTAGAATTTTGTGTATTTGAACTAGAACAACAAAAGGATAAATAATCTACCACGAAATGATTATGGCATCGTGTGAGTGAAGACAAAACAAATAGAAAGATCGTGTGATAATTTGCAAAGTCAATAAACAAATATTTTAAACGATCTAAGTCTAATGTCGGACGAAAGTAGGGCCCACAAGATGAAAACAACATGGGGTTGACAGACAGGGATGGTTTGAACCTTACAATTGTACGAGAAAATGGAAAATATAACAAAAAACACTGAATAATGAAAGATATTGTGCAGAATTGGATAATCCAAAAAACATTAGGTTAAGATTAAAAAAAAAGATAAAAAGGATAATTATCAACTATGGTTTGGGCTGGACCACATCAATATGCAGAAAACTTCAAAAACAAAGGCATCAACCTTTTGTTGAGAAGATAAGAGGATCGATGTACTACTCCTGGCTTTATTCCTTTACTTGGAAATTGATGTTTCTATTGTTTGTAGCATTTTGTACGAACTACAGACTTCGGAGTAATTGATTGAATTAAATTAGATAAGAAATCAATAAGTAAACCTTAAAATTTTGCCCTATATACATATTGATATATCTTTCATAGTTTAATTGTTTGAAAAAATATATATGGGTAAAAACATTGGCATTGCTAGCCGTAGTTATGATAAAGAATGTAATACTCCCTCCGTTTCATATTAAATGTCGTTTTAGAGTTTAATTTTTGTTTCATTATAAGTGTCGTTTTACATTTCCAATGCAATTTTTAACTAAATTTTCCAATTTTATCCTTAGTCTTTTAGCTTAATAATAGTGTGAACACCTTATATATGTAATTAATGAAGGGTAAATCAGAAAATTTAATTCATTTCTTAATATGTGTGAAAAAACCTTAAACGACACTTAATATGAAACGGAGGGAGTATATGTTATTGCACGTTCATCTTAAGGTCTACGACTTTTACTTCCTTTCTTACCTGAATTCCACTAAAAAGATGATTGTGGGACGACCTCCTCTCTCTCTCTCTTTCTCTTTTTGGTTTTCTTCTCCTTCTCTCTATCTTTTGGTGACACCGTCTTTTTCCACTGTTTGCCTCTTGTTAGTGCCGTGAGAGGGCTTTAACCTCCTTATTTCTTTCTCTTTTCAAGCCTTGGGCTCCTCTTGCGGTTGGCTTCTCTCGGGTATGTGATGCTGGCGAGGCGGTTTCTCTAGGATTTGGTCGCGGCGGTTCGGTGGTGAGTTTTTGACCGGTCAACAATCAAACAAGAACATGACCAAGTCGAACCCAAGAAAGTCAAACGAGAAAGTTCGTCACAATACAAAGTCAGAGACAGTTCAGTTTGAGACACGGCCTCACACCAAACCGTTCTTGACCCCGTTTACCTCGCATCCACAATACAAAGCTTTTGAACCTGTATTGCTTCCGCGAGTTGTGTCGGTTCGGACTAAACCAAAATACCAGGGAAGCAATTTCATTTCTAAGTAAATAAATGTTTACATAACGTTTACAAAACAATTTGCCTATCAAATTATAATCACAATAAAACAAAAAATAAAGCAGGAGCCATAAAGCCGAACTGAAATACAACAATCAAAACCTCGAATCAAAACCTCCATCCCACAAGCGATCCCAAACCTACACCGAGGACCTCCCGCGTCCGTCGCTGCTAAACCTGAAAAACACAAAAAGAATATAATGAGCGATCTAAGATCACCCAGCGAGTCGGCTCCCCACTAACGGCTTCTAGTCTATCTATAACTACAATTCCCGCCCCAAAACCCAAAATAACAATCATAAAGAAGAAATGATCTATCCAGTGTCAACACGACATGATAGACCCACAACACACAAGCACTTGCAAATAATAGGAAGGATTACGGAAATCGAAGCCACTGCGGAACATGCCCTCGATTAGACTCGATCTATCTATAGCGCACAACGAACTTAACACCACTGGGCCCACTATGCAAACTCGGTAAATTCCACGGGAACACTTAGCTACCGACATGGTAACTAAAACTACCCACGACTCCTAGACATAGACACAAAGTCCTACGACCTAGGACACTGTTCTCAGTTCATTGATACACAGCGACTCGGGCTACCCCACGGTAACCTAAGTTTTCATGCAGTCTGGCCCTAGGACATGATCTTGTATTCTCCGGACCACACACCTACCGGCGTCACTTAGTAGGTTCACATCATGATCAGAATCACCAACGAAGGCACACAATTTGATCAGGAAACTACCCGAGGATCTAATAGGGTCGGAAGTACCGGAACACTTTCAATCCTAGACTTGCGGGATCTAACGCACCCTAGAATCCTAGTGAATAAGTAAACACGCAGACTCACTGGGACTCTAACACAAAATGCAAAACCGTCAAGGTCAACATAAATAAAAAAGCAGCATCGATCACCACCACCAACTCTTTTGGATGCTATACCGAATCGGGTAACGACAAACTTACCTGGTCCCATGACCGAGGTAAGTACCACGCAACTGACTACCCGGCTCAACACCGGAGTAGTATAAACACAGGCCTGCACACAAACACACAACATCAAAGCAACAACACACAATCAAACCATTAAACAAGCCTTTAAGTTCATTAACATCTTTTAAGCTCATTTAGTCTGCTACGTTGGATTAGCGGATTGCTAAACCGTAGACGGCTCACCATTCACTAATTCTTTTTAATTTATATTTCTTAAATATCTTTTAGTAACTCCTCGATCTGTCGGTTTAGAGTTAGTAAACTTACTAACTCCCCTACATCTCATTATTAACTTAACTTTATTCATTAACCCTTAACACGTCTATTAAACTAACCACCCCGTTATTTATTGTATACGTGAGTTAAGTGTTTTAATCCATATTTCAATGTCGTCTTAATTCCCATATATAGATTCATTTAGTATCGTTCTTTAATACGTAAATATGCATATATGTCATATCATGCATGGACTATATGAATGCAACATTCATATATGAATGCAACATTCAATCAACACTAACAACCTAACGGGCAATCAACAGATTAACTCTAACCACCTAGCATACGTTTAATTAACCTAACCAATTCAGCATTAACCAATAACCATCATTAATCAATCATTCAAATAATGGGTATGCATTCCTAAATTACGGTTTAAGGATTCTCGATCTATATGATTAACTATCTACGATGCAGTTTAGCCGACTCACGGTAAGTAACGCAGAAGGACAGACGGATGAGACGGATGCGGATCCTGAACCTTCTTGAACCCCAACACGAACACTCCGAACCAACAAATCAAGTAACGGCAGTTGACCGAGCGTTGACCGAGCGTTGACCGACGTTGATCTCGAACCTTACCGAACCCTGACACGAACACTCCGAACCAACAAATGAAGTAACGAGCGTTGACCGGCTCAGTTTCTGGTGTTGACTGACAGCGTTGACCGGCGTTGACTTTGCCGTTGACCGTTGACTTTCTTGTACCGGTTGACCCCAATTATCAAACCAGCTGAACCGACTTGACCCAATCTTCAGTTGAACCGGTCTAGATAACCCAATTGAACTAGCTTTGACCACCAAACGGAATCGTTAACCACTAAACCGGTTGACTGATTTCAACCCGGTTTAGTTCAATCAACCCAATGCCCTTAACCAACTTGATTAACTTAAAACCCACCACCAAACCATCCCCATCGAACCGGCTGTGATTGAGGTGAGAGAAGCTTCTCCGGCGACCAAACTCCGGCGTTGACCAAAGTGGTCCGGTGTTGACCAGTGAAGAAGAGGATTTTCCGACGACTGAGGTGAAGCTCTGGTGGCTGAGAATATTTCCAAGAGTAAGAGGACACTTCTAAGGGAGGTGGAGAGGCTTGAACCAGTCAAGAAAAGGAGAGAGAAGGAGAGAACCTTGTCGATGACTCTCCACAGCGGCTCCGGTGGCTCTCCAGCGACAGAGACGACTCTTGAGAGGTGGCGGTTGAAGAGTAGATGATGGTGGTCTCAGTGGTGCAAGTGATTTGTGGGATAGATTTTTAGTTTAGAGGTTATGAACTTAACTTGTTCTTCAAGTAATGAAGAACATCTTCATAACTTCAAGCTTTTCTTGATGTTTTGCTGGGTTTTTCAGATGGATTTGAAGAGACCAAGAGAGAGAGAGAACTAGAGATATGGCCGATGGGAGTTTTTGGTGAATTGAATTGATAAGATAGTTGATTCCATCCAAAATGGTTCACTGAACACAAAAACCATGCATTGCACCAAGGGAGGGGAAGTGGCGACACTGGAGAGGTTATACTTGTCCTCTGAAGGTTCACTATGACCAAATCCAATGAACCAATCAGCTTGAACCATTCCTTAATTCCGTTCTGTGATGTTGCTTCGGTTTAGCCGCTTTCGCATTTAATATTTAAAAAACCCTTCATTTGATCCCATAAATCCCCAAGCCTCAAACTCAGATTCTTGATGATTTTTAATGAATTTAGCAACTTGTTGGATAACCGTAGCTCATGTTATGGATTTTACAAGTTTCTTCGGTTCTATCGGTTTCCATTCCTGATCGTCCGAAAAACTCATTTAAAACCTGTTTATTTTATACAGGTGGGTACGTCTCCGATTGCTTGTAAGACACGGAAACAGCCCACAATCAGTCGTTCTTCCGCTGAAGCGGAGTACAAAGCTCTCGCATTTCTTACACTGGAACTGCATTTTTTGAAAC
Organism: Orychophragmus violaceus; assembly: GCA_030180135.1. Taxonomy (NCBI): domain Eukaryota; kingdom Viridiplantae; phylum Streptophyta; class Magnoliopsida; order Brassicales; family Brassicaceae; genus Orychophragmus; species Orychophragmus violaceus. The sequence continues at coordinate 27,155,073 of CM058231.1, read as the reverse complement.
GAGTACTCCGAGACCTAGGCTTCGTGCACAATAGGAACGATGAATGTGCACTTGGATAGATAATCCAAGATTCACTTAAGTGCCAACCCAGTACAACACGAGCGTACGAAGGACATTGAGGTCGACATTCATTTTGTTCGGTATGAGATTATCAATGGAACTATCAAGACTACATATGTTCACACAAAGGATCAACTAGCGGACATATTTACCAAGTATTTGGGAAGAAAAGAGTTTATACGAACTTTTGATCTCCACGCTCCAACTTGAAGGGAGAAGGGTGTTGTGATGTGATCCCGACAATCAAGGGATCAATCTTACCGTATTCAGCTTTTGTATATCAATCTCAATATTCTTCCCAGACGTTTAGGTCAAGTAGTTGATGTACATATATATTCTCATTATACGCTTTGTAGAGGAATACAAAAAAACAAGAAAAAACTTTAAGCTAAATGGCTTTATTTTCTTCATTGTACCAACTAGTTAACTTTCTACCTCCGCGAGTTTCGCATGCGTTTGTTGTTTTTCGAGGTATAGACGAATTTTGAGTATTTCTCGTATATTTATTGGCCGTCTTTTTGTATTTATTTATAAATTCCTATATGAATATTGGTTATAGAGTTGTTATTTGGGTCAAATTAAAATTAAACAGTTAGATTCCAATATAAGCATAACTAACCGCTAATAGATTTTCTTGTAAAGATAATGTATGAGAAATAAACCAAACAAACCAAACCGTTTTTTGTGTTTATTTTGTCCTGTATAAAAGTCGTCCATTTCTTCCAAATATTGAACAATATATAAGGTAATATAAATATACGTACTAATTACGGCTATGGGCGTCTAGGATAGTCTATCTCCTCACACTTCATTTGTTTTTTTTCTATTATATCTCATTGCCCTGTAATTACAATTAATTAGGTGGACCATATGATCGGCAACGATTACATAAGTATAGATACGTAAATTATATATTTATATTGTTATATTTAATGTTTTTAAAAATAAGTTGAAAGTGTAATGTTTTTTGCGTGTGTTACCTGTTAAGCTGGTAGATCTTTGAAAACCTCTTTATATACTATGTAACACACAATAGCCACTCTTTTGGTGTTCTTAATGTGTACAAGATTGCTAGCCCTTTAGGTGGCGTCACGCGTGACAGAACAACGTATAATTTTCCGTGGGTAAACATCGGGTTGGGTAGATACAATGAAATCTTCTTTAAAGTTTTCCTTTAAGTTTTATTAATTGTCATTGCATATAAAAATCTTATTGGGAATTGTACTCGTCTAAAAGTGAAAGGGTGACATATATCTTTTGATGAGAGTATGATCCTTGGGATTAGTATTTTCTTCCGCTTTTCATCGTGAGACATGAATTCTGCTTCTATTATTTTATATTATGACTATCATAAATGTAAATTTCAAGACGTTATTAAAATGATTAAAACTCAAATTTTGTTGTTTTTAATATCTAAAGAAGTATATTTGAGATAGTAAGCAAGACAAATAAAGATTTAATTAAACCTTAGTTATTATTTACTTAATCTTTTATCACAAACATTCTAAAGTTTTCCTCCATATCTTATATCCTTTCAATTTCTACGTTGTTAATTTGTTCTTTGATTGTATACACATTCTTCATCGTATATAAGCTATTAAGTAATATCTAAATATAAATATCATTATGGTAGTACACATATTACACTATTTGAAATATTATTACACCAAAAGTTAAATTTTAAGCTTAAAAGTTAAAATTCTTTGATAGTTAGAAGTTCTTATATTTCTACTCATCCATTTCTTTTTCTCCATCTTTCTGTTTTTTTATCATACAATTTTTGACGAACGGTTAATATTATTGGCATTGCAATCATTTTTGAGGAGTATACATGAAAGTAAGGGTTCGATTTGTATTTATGAATACTATATTTTGTGTTTTTAGTAATATACTATTTGTTCTTTCTTGTTTCACATTTTTGTTGAAATTCTTAACTATTTTATTTATATATTTTTGATTTTTTCTTTATCTAAAAGTTATATATTTTATATTTTTGTGGTTTATTCGTACTTTATACTCCTTTTTAATAGAGCTTGAACATATATTGATCTTTGTTATTTGTTTTGTATTTTTGAGTTTTATATTTTATTTTAAGATATATTTTATTTTAGATTATATTCTTTGAATTTTTCTCCAATAGTATAATATTGTTCATTTTTTCATCTCTTTATCGAAAAATTCTTAAATATTTTATTTCTATCAGTTTTTTTTTCTTTATATGAAATTTATATTTTCATGGTTCATTCGTACTTGATATTACTCTTAAATATAGCTTAAATAACTATTAATTTTATATTAATAGTTTGGTTTAATTTTAAGAGAAGAAAACTTTTAGCTAATTTTTTTGAAAATTTGTTGGGCCAATTAGTATGTTTATTTTCCTTAATTTGTGTCGCGATATATTTTTTCCGGGTCCACATCTTAATTTTTTGTTCTTTTTTTTATTTATAGATCTGACAGTTCTGTTTTTATTTATATTTTAATATTTTTAACTTATTTTTTTTCGATCTAATTTAAAAGATCAATAGTTGCTTTGCGTAATGAATCTCATTATTTTTAAATTTTTAAGAAATGAAATATAAAGAATTATTGTCATATATTTTGAGCAGTGAAATGAATATAGACTTATTTGGGTAAATAATTAGATTTTTATATAATATTTATTTTTTTATAAATAGTGGTTTTAAATAGATATTAAAATTTGATACTAATATATTTATGTATTGTAACTAAATATATATACTTTGTTGTTGGGCATGGGTGATTAAATTCTCTGAATGTTTCAAAGTATTTTAAATGTAGGTTTCCACGACAAAAAACTCAAAATACTTAATATTAGATCCACCATATTAGCACTAAACACATAAGATTTAACAAAGTTTCATCTACTCATGACGATTACGAAAAATCTAACAAAACTGGTTCGCTCGCGAATTCTAGTACTGAAAACCAAAAGACATCAAAATTGTAAAAAGGGTTATTGATATCTCTTCTTCTCTCTTCGTCTGATTTCAAGCAGCTGTACTGTGTTTGGATTTTGGGTGAGACTTGTTGATTTCGTAACTCGGCCTATCCAAAGATAGAAAGAGTTTTAGGGTTTCTTGAGGGATTATAAAAGAAGGGTTTCGAAACTCGGCGAGAATGAATAGAAATTAGAGTTTTACTAGGTTTCCGGAAAGAAACAAAGCGGCTGAAAAAGATGTTTAGGTCGTCGGAGAATAATTATGTTAAATCGGTTTTAGCTAAGAAAGAGACGGTTGAGGTTGTACTCGTACTTACTTCCAGGTTTATATTTCCCTTGACTAAGGAGGCATTTGTGGTTGAGATATTCATTGGTAAGGTTCAGTGACAAAACACTAGATATGAAGAGGAGTTGTAAGGACAAGATAGGGATAGAAACGAGTCGTTTGGATAGAAAGTATAAAAATTTCATTGTTTTGATTTTTACTCTGCTTTTAGTAAAGTGGCGATTTTGATAAATGAAGTGTTGAGATTAAGATGTTTATATAGGAGACTTTGAATAATTTTTCTATCGGCTTCATTTGATAGAAGAGAAAGGAGTTTGCTTATATTTAGGCGACAATGGGGAATCGGATGATGAAAAAGTCATAATTCAAAATTGTTTTACTAAATTTAAATTCTTTCATTATAGTCATACATATACTGAGTCACTGACCTGTTTTTCATGTTTATATTTATATAAATATGTGAACAGTTATTTTTAATAGGGTTGCAAGAAAATAGCTATTTTATCACATTTTTATCTAAATGTGATATTAATTAGAAAGAATATTGACAATATTTTTGATAAGAAGTTTGTAAAGGAACAAGAGCATTATGAGGATAGATCTTATGTCAAGAAAATAATGTTATCTTTTACATGAGTTTACTAATTTCCAAGGGAGCTACACTGTTCCGTGTTGCCAGGATGTCGTTAATGCTTGCTTTTTGATATAAGAAAAGGGATAAAATGAGTTTTGGTATGTCCTAGTGGAGAATACATGCGAGATGAGAAGGGGAGAGTTGATCGAGGCTTGAAATGAAATCCATACGGTATGGACCATACCGGAATAGTCAGTTTTGGATAAGAGAGTTTCTAGTTAGGTTTGATCCTTATATACAAGAGCTTCACAAATAACTTATTCCAAACCATGAGCAAGTATAGGCAATGAAAGATAAGTGATCCCAAATCTAATTTGGTTAACCAAAGAAAAGATAGGATTGTGAAACACCTCATTTAATGCTTCTATCACCGGTGGAGAGATGATATTGTAAAAGATATAGATGTAATTAGTAAATACCTTGTAGCCTTAAGTTCTCTACTGTATAAATATAAATATATACTTTGTAAACCTACTATTATTAGGAATCATTTTCTACATAGTATTATAGTATTAGAGCCGTCCATACTCGAAAATTTTCTTTTCAAAACATTTTTCATGTTTTTCTTGCTGCCGCCGTCGAACATGGCTTCAAACAACGATGTCATTTCAAGTCAACAACACTTTTTTAATGTCAACACTGCCAAATATTAGTGATGTTAAAATGGGCGTTTAGCTTAAAGTTTGCGGGCTTAAACGGGTACTCATTTTTTGCAGCTTTTGTTGTTGCTGGAACTATGTGGTATGGTTCTGCAACTACTCCCATCGAATTATTTGGGTTTAGGCTCTTTTAAAATTTTCAGTATATAAAAATATTTCATTTAACGTAAAACGACGTCGTTTTATTAGAAAAAAAAATAAAAAATTAATCAAAAACTCGGAAAAAAAATTAAATGGGTACCCGTTTAAGCCCGTGACCATACCCTTTAAACCCGCAGACCTAAACAGACTACCCTTTTTAGACCCGTTTATTTTTTTAAGTGCCCGCAGACCTAAACGGGCCCTTAGTTTTATACCGGGCCCGTTTAGGCCCGCGGGCTTTAAGCCCATTTTAACATCACTACTGCCAATGTCAACAAATTCACCTCTACCAACTATCTCATGTGGAGTCTCCATGTGAGATTGCTCTTTTATGGCTATGGACTGATTAGTAACCTTGATGGATCAACGCATGCTCCACCATTAGAAATCACAACAAATGGTGATCTCACTGTCAATCCTGATTACGTGATCTGGAAACAGCAGGGTCGGCTCGTTTTCAGTGCTTTCATTGGAGTCATCACCGTCATGATTCAGCCTTTGGTATCGCGATGCAAAACCTCTGCAGAGATCAGTACCAAGCTATCTCAACCTATGCCAAACCAACTCGCGGACACATCCATCAGATAAGATTGCAATTGAAACAATGGAAAAAAGGCAAAACAAGTCCAGCGATGAGTATTTCCAAGGATTAACCACCCGAATGGATCAACATGCGATTCTCGATAAAGTGCTTGATCATGAAGATCAGATCGAAGCAATCTTACAAGGCTTGCTGGACGAGTACAAGCCTTTGGTCGACCAAATCGAAGCGCACCATACACCACCCTCGCTCACTGAAATTCATGAGAAGCTCATCAATTATGAGAGCAAACTCCAAGCTCTTGTTTCTTCTCCATATGTTCGTGCATCGGTGAATGTGGCATAACATCAACACCGTTCAAACAACAAAGGGCCCAGTTCAGGTCTAACAATCGTAACAACACACCATGGCAGCCAACACAGAGATACAACAACAAACCAGAGCCATGATAGTCGTGACCTTACCTTGGTTGCTGCTTAATCTACAACGTCCAAGGCCACACTGCGCGTCGATGCTCTCATCTTCAACAATTTTCTTCTACTGCAGCTCCTCACTAATCGCCGTTTCCTCCATAAAGTCTGGAAATACTCCGATTAAATATCCCATCTGATACAAGAATATAGAGAGAAACTTAGGGTCTGGAATATAGACATACCAAAGACAGCAATTCTGGTTGGCTGAATATTTCCTTCGAAAAGAGAATAAGACATTGTAAGAACCCTTGGTAGTTAGAGGTATTAAGCTTCTTCTTCACTCAATCAACAAAATCATGTTCTTAGACATGGCCTGTCATCACAAAAGCCAATTTCAAGACACAACGAATAGCAGACATAAAATAATTTCATGAAATCAATTTAAGAAACTCACTCCTAGCTATTTCAGGAATCAAAAACGCAAAATACAGAACCCATAATTCATGTAAAAAATAAAATAAACACGAGATTTTCTGGGAAAAACCTTGAGTGTAGTGTATTTTTCGTAGATCTGGGCGTAGAGAGCTTCTATCTGCAACTGCAGAATGAAGAGATTGATAAGCAACCTGAAAAAGATTCAAAATCGAAGGATCCGTAAGACAAAAAGCTACTGGTGAAGCTAGAGGAGCTGGCACCTTGGAGTTCTACCGTCGTCTAAACTCATCTTCTCCACACCCACACTTCAATCTAATCGTCATCTTCTCTTCCTCCATTAAAAAATGGAATAAAAATCCTAAGAATTAGAATGAGAAATCATCTCAAATGCCTATTTGAGAAATAAAAATTATGTGTACTCTCTTTTAATCTATCATACCTTTTCTTTTAATGAAATGTTGATAGACCAAAATATCCTTAATAAATATCAATTATTTAACTAATTTATATAAAAAAAACAGAAAACAAGGCCCACAGAACATTAATTTGTGTTCTTACGATAAGAGAACAAGATAAAATTGATATTACCGTTAAATATTGTATAACTAATGGGAAAAATGCCAAAAAAATTCTGAACTATTTAGAATTGGCCAAAACAAACCCAGACTAAAGAGCTTCCAAAATAAAACCCAAACTAGATGTTGAATTTCCAAACAATACCCCAACTTAGAGTTGACCTCACCAAAATGATACGCCATTAATTAACTTAACAGAATGATTAGATGACGTTAATCAATCCGTTTATTGGTCTGTTAAACTAATACGACTTCGTTTTGATTTAGTGAAATTAATCAAAATAAAATCAAGCCATAGGCGGGGGTTCGAACCGTGGGATTGAATATCTTAGATATAGGCTTGAAACCACTGAGCTATTGCTACTTTCTTGCTAATGTATACAACCATATTTTAATAAGCTGTTTTTGTCTTCCTCTTTCATTGCCATTTGCCTATTTCATCCCCTTGTTCAGATTCGAGTGTATCAGACTAGGATTCTCTTCGTTTAATGCTCTTCTTCTAGTCTCATTGGTGGGTTTTCTCGTGGAAGAATCAAAACGAACAAAATGGTTAATTCCTGTGAGAACAAAATCGTAGTTAAACGCACGACAACGATGGTTCTTCAAGGTAATAGGATTTTTCTTTCTAGAGTAATATGAGAATATGAGGTCTTAACAATGGGGACGTTCTGACATCTGACATATGTGTGATTGTGTTTACACTACAAGAAAAATCTCTATTCTTAGCACACGAAAAACGCCATGGTATGTATATGATGGCGTTTTTGAAAATGCTATGTCTGCCCCAGCTATAATAGGTCGGTCATAAGTGATAGCACTTTTGCCGTGCTATAATATTGTGCATCTACGATAGCGATAATTTCCCTTGCTATAGTTAGATACGAGCCGAGCTGAGCCAAGCCGAGCCGTATTAATTTTTTATTATTATTATTATTATTATTATTATTATTATTATTATTATTATTATTATTATTATTATTATTATTATTATTATTATTATTATTATTATTATTATTATTATTATTATTATTATTATTATTATTATTATTATCAATTGAATTTATATAAAAGAAAAGTTTGAAACAATTTTATTAGTAAACCAAAATGTTTATACAAAGTATGATATACAAATCTTTATACAAAGTATGAATCTGCACTGGTTTCATGAGTATCTTCAAACCAACAAAATGAAACAACAAAATGAAACAGAAGTCGAAACAAAAACAACAACGAATGCTCAACCACAAACACCTCTCAGATTATGTCCACCTTTACTCCTTTATAGTCTTTCTGTTGCTTCTCCTCATCTTCTTGTATCTTGATATCTCCCTGCCCAAAACACAGAAACTCTAGCTAACTCAGAGATTATAAGAGAAGAACAATTGAAAAGGCACTACTGATTTTCCTAACCAGTTTCATTCGAACCAAGATGCTACAGCAAATGAAAGAAAAACTATCTCATTATTGTGAAAGAAACAATCACCATAGTCTGTTGTTATGCCATATGCAAGAGAATGAAACGTCCACATCCAAAGAAGATTTAGGAAATGGCCTGTGATATTCAAGAACCTCTGCATTTTTTAAGTTATGAGATGCAAAAATGAACTGGACAAAGTGAATCGCAACATTTTAAAGTTTCATTAACTAGAAAAAGAAACTGTGATATAATACACCAAAACTACTAGGAAGCCACTTGTTGGCACATATAAACTAGCAAAATATACACAAACAAAAACACAAACTTACTTACATAGTGCTTACATCATGTTCCTCTTCTTTGCAAGCTCGTACACCTTCAACCCCGTAATATGCATCTTCCACTGGTCTGTCTCCATTCATTTCAGCTACTGTTCTTTTATAAAAACAAAGGAGCTGATGCAAACGGTGAGATGTGTTTACAAATTTTGAAACAAAACACAGAAAAAAAGAAACAAAAGAGACTAACATGAGGAATTGGGAGAGAGGAGTAGATAAAATCATCTTTGATATATATGTTGAAAATACGAATGACTCTAGCAACTATGCAACCTACAGACACGACAACCATGAGGGAAATGAACAAACAAACATAATCTCTAGATTTGCATAAGAAGCCTTGAAAAAGAAACAAAACAAGCTAACAATTGTGTAGAAACGTTAGAGGCAGGTGTAAGAAACAAGAAGAGACTAGTAAGCTAAGCAGACAGCAACACAACACAAACAAAAAAGGCATTAAAAGAGGAGATTTGGGTAAGCGGAGGCATACAATCGCAGAGGGTTGGAGCGGCGAGTGGTAATTGGAGACGGCAAGGGAGAATCTGCACCGTACAAACAATTAAGTAAAGAAAGAAAGGAAAAGAAGATACTGAAATCAATTCAGGACCTTGGCAGAATAAACAAAGAAAGATACTGAAATCTTAATAAATCACAAAATGACTTATACCAGATTCGGCAGGAGCATCCTTGGATTCCTGTAACAACATAGACAAAAAAAACAGATGTCCTGATTTATCTTTTTTAATCTAACTCAATTCATTTGGTTTGTTCAAACTCCCCAACTTGAAACTAATTGTTTAGATAACAAATTATGAGAGATCTTTGGTTGGGAAGGTGTTACCTCTTCCTCTTTCTTCTTCTCAATCTCATCGAAGGCTGCTTTCTCCGCCTGCAATACAAGATTAGATTGGCAATTCTTATCAGTAATCTGAAACAAACAATTGTGTTCCTGCACATGGGTATTTCTCAAACATGTACACAACTATAACCTGAATTCAACCTATGATAAACTAATTTCATATTACATTGAATCCAACGATAACAAAGTGGGAAACAACTTTACCTTTCTGGATGTAAGAACAGGAGTGTAAAACGCGTCGAGACAAAGCCCAATCAGAGGAAAACGCGATTTTATTGACGGTATCGGAGTGACATTTACATTCGCCCGAGTATTGACCTGTAACAAAGAAGACATAAGATCTAAAGGATGGACTCAAGTGATTATCCGATAAAATGAACACTGGCGGTTCATGAACTTACCGGGGGAAAATCCACCGCAGCGAAGCGCCGGAGGAAAAGGCGAGAAAGCCAGTGGCTCGCCGTTCCTGACCGCACCGAATCTGGCCGATGGTGAAGATGAACGGAGCTAGAACGCGTTGGACAAGGGGCAGTCGACGAGGCCGAAAGAGATTTTTTTTTTGAGATTTTTAAACACTAGAGACGAGAGAAGAAGATGAAAGGAAATAGATTTTTTTTTCTTTGTTAAGAAAAGAGAAGAGGGAAGCTAGTTTTTTTAGGTAAAATATAGGAGGGAAATTATGTAAGGCTTTGGCGGTATTGGGAAATTTTGTTCAAGTATTTGTTGAATAGAAGAGGGAAATTTGACGGTTTACGAAAATTTTGTTATAAGTATTGGCGGATTAGGCAAATTTTGTTTCCCACTTAAAAATTCACTATCTTAGCGTTATATCAATGCTACTAAAAGTAAACAAAATCTGAAATTTATCTTCAATAGCAGAATGAATAACCGTGCTATTATATTATGCTATCAATACCCATAATTTTTGTAGTGTTAGATGAAACGAGAAGCAGAAAATTCGGACAAGAGATGAAGAGAGAGCAGAGAAGAGTTTTGGGTGTAATTAATCAAAATCTGGTTGGTGTAAGAGGTTATCCTTGTGTTGTCAACAAGCGAGGAAGCTTATTGTTGAAGACGTCAGGGGAGGAAATAACATTGTCGATGGTAGAAGTTAGGATATACAAGAATTTTTGTTTAGATGAAAGTAAGGTTGAACTGCATTTGAGTTACAGTTCTCTACTGGTTGGATGCATGTGAGCAATGGCGGAGCCATAATTTTTTTTACCGAGGTCAAACAAAAATATACTATTAAAAATAAAGCTTATATTAAAAAAAATATATATATATATATATATATATTTATATATTATGTTCACTCATAATCATAAATAAAAATATATTTTTTATCACATTTCATTCATTATTTTTCGATAAAACAAATAATACTATCATTAAAAATCTAATCACGGATGCAATTTTATAATATTATATTGATATTCGAGAAAAGAAAATCTATCGACAATTGTAATAGAAATAAGCAAAGTCAAATCAAATTTGAAAATATACTTATAAAATTAAAGAAAAAAATATAAAATTTATATATTATAAACATAACCACTAATTTTTTCTATGAATCTAAACAATCATCTCAACTTAATAAAACATAAAGTATAGTTATATAGATTAAATGTACTATATGGGACATAATTTTATGTGAAATTGAACAGAAATTAATGTTGATGAGTGTACATAGATATCAAAAGTTGTCTAAAAGGACACGAATACAAAATATGGATGAAGTATTTAAATAAATTTTCAAAAAGTTATGGATTATAATTGTGTTTAAATTTGGGCTTACACGGTTACACCTGATTGTGGCCCAACTTTTAATAATGCAAAAAGGTGAACCAGTCCATTTAATTAAATAACTGAATTTCAATTTTTCCTTTCTCATGTTTTGATTTTTTATGGGGTCAAAAAATATTTTTTTGTAGGGTCATTAGATTTTTAGGTAAAGAAAAACATAAGGATTTACAAAAATTGGTGGGGTCAGCTGACCCCCTTGTTGCCTTCATAGCTTTGCCCCTGCATGTGAGGACCACTGGACTATTTGTGATGATGAGAAGCATATTAGATCAAAGAGAAGCACACCATTCTTCGGGATCGCGTCATTAAGAAGGGTCGAAAGAGAGTACTAAGGTTTTTATTGGTTTTTAAGCTTTTGTTATGTAAAACAACTAAGTCAAGCTTGTTTTCCATTATATAATACTATATATTCCTTCGGTGATTTCTGGATAATACTAGTATAACTGCGCATTACTAATGTAGAACTAGTAAAACTGGTATTACTGGTATTAGTTGACTTTGAAAAGAAATTAGGTATAATTTTTACAAAACCAAACATAATCACTAAATCAAATCATATTGTGTTGTTACAACTACATAACTAGGATATAACCAAATTTTAGCAAATTTGGGTATTATGAAACAATTTAGACAATACATTCCTTATACTTTTAAAAACACCTTTTAATTAACAAACCAACTTAGGAAAGAAAAGTTATAAAAACTACATTTCAAATTTATTATTGCATAGGACAATCATAATTACTTATTGAAACAATAAAATCATTTGTAAAACTTGAAAAAGAAATTATTAGTTTAGGTAATACTAATTAAATTAGAATACATCGAAAGTATAAATATTTGGAAATTTGGTACAACTACTATCTTATCTTATGTAAAATTAATTGTAATATTTTGGCAAGAAACTCAAAAAAGTAAAATTTTAGGCGCCCAAGATGAAACATTCAGTGATTTTTCAGCTTTTATGTTCAAATCTCTCTCTCTCTCTCTCTCTCTCTCTCTCTCT